>JAODXP020000016.1:24846565-24849065 GCA_027497455.2 Sardinella longiceps | reverse complement strand
TGATTTGACTATTCCTGGTGTCTTTTGGTGATTTGTTTTGATTTCTCATCAGCATTGTGCCTTTGGTTAGCACCCAGTGACCTCCTGTTATTCTAGTCTCTGTTTCCCCCAAAGGCTATTCAGTATCAGCAGCAAATATCAAAGGCCAAGTGTCAATAACAACATAAGTAGTGACACTGAAAACGACTGCATGTCTTAAGATGCTATCACTTCAGTACCTTGCTGCTACATTTAAACAATCTGCCTCAGCCTACTGTTCTAAACCACACCTGTGGTCTGATTTCACAGAAACAAAATGAATGCATATGCACATTAATGCTGAACCTTAAATCCAGTCTAATACCAGTTTGTATAAACATTTCACAAAACAACTTGTGTTTCTGCACAACTACCAGACAGACCAGGTGGAGGCTAGGCTTTGTTTACAGCCTTGCGTTTTTCTTCAGCGAGACCATTATTTCTGTTCATAGTGACACAGAAGGGCATGACCTCCCCTGCACCCAGATGTCTACCTAATTCACCATTCCTTTCACCCAATAGCATGTGTAGGTGTGTCTGAGGTTTACAAGTAAAGGCCTTTGCTGAAGGGTCAGGCAAGGACATGAATCAAATGAGTCACATTGCCCTAACACACGATGAGACATTTGATCATATATAGGCAACCCAGTAATGGCTCTCGCCTCACTTCAACTTGATTAGAATCATGGTAGGCATAATCCATAATACATTTACAGGATGCATTATGTATGCATTATGTATTGAATAGGAAGATGGGCAGTATGTAGTGTATAGGCTAATATGCATTCAGATTGTATGGGGCTCTCTCTCTCTCTCTCTCTCTCTCTCTCTCTCTCTCTCTCTCTCTCTCTCTCTCTCTCTCTCTCTCTCCTCCAATAATACACAAGCTATGGTGATTCAGCTTAAAAAAAAAAAAAAAAAAGAATCAAGTCAATTCAAGTTTGCTTTGAGAGCAGTTTTATGGTCTCTGCCACTATCTGTCTCCAGAATAAGTGCCCATTCTCAGATGCCATTTGGAATTTTCTATTCAGCTTCCTCTTCGGTTATCCCCTAAAATGGCTGTGCATAATAGATAGCATCTCTGTGTGACCGCTAATCGTTTGGGGTTGTTTTTGGCCAGGGAAAGCATTTACAGTAATGGAAATCAGTGTTATATACATCAATAGGTGACCAGTGCAATTCTCAAGTAGTAATATTGATATCCTATAAAGTGCCTGTATACACTGCCCTCCCTCCTCTCCAAACACCCCATGTACACGTTTCAACACACCATACACACGTTTCAAGGCTGGTGGGTCCTATGTAATGTGATTCCATTTTAATTGTAGCTAATAGATTTGATAAAGCGATATCCAGTCAACACATTACTGAAAGGTCACATAAACCATATGCTAGCATGTTACGGTCTCAGGAGATTGACTCAGAAACTGTTAGGCCATGCAGATGCACTGTTATTATCCACAATGTGAGACCTATAAGCTATGGTACATTCATTACTTTTGTGGACAGGTTTTTCATATTCTAATTATCATAATTGTTTGTTTGTGTGTGTGTGTGTGTGTGTGTGTGTGTGTGTGTGTGTGTGTGTGTGTGTGTGTGTGTGTGTGTGTGTGTGTGTGTGTGTGTGTAGAGAGCAGAGAGAGAGAGAGAGAGAGAGAGAGAGAGAGAGAGAGAGAGAAACCATGGTTGACAGGTTTGTTTGTCTATTTTGTGTGGACAAAGTATAACCTTTGTTTTTTTCATTCTGTTAACAAAACATTGTTTGCATTGGAACACAAAACAAAAACTTACCTCAGATAGATCCTTAAATAGGGATATGTTGTCAGACAGTTACAGAGGTACAGTATATGTATGTTTAGGCCTAGCCAAATTTTCCATGGTCATTGTCCATGGTTTTGTGGTGCATACAATTCTGTTCCACTTTATAATTACATTTTCCATTGTATTGATGTATGGATGTAGGGATTGTAATAAGGCAGACACCCACTAAAAGTCAACTCTGACTTGTTACACCACCCTGGCCTGATGTTCATTTTCTGCTGTTTCCATGGAGATAACCTTCAAATCTGCCATTGTTGACCTAGAAACCTGTTTTCTTAATATACAGTAGGCTATAGCGAATCTCTTTAAGTACTTGTTGGGGGGGGGGGGTGTCTTTGGATGGTATCCACACAGAAATGTACAGTAAATACTCTCGTCAGGAAAAAAGTTTATCTCTCGCCATGACAGGACAAAGAAAGCAGACAGTGTGTGTCTTTGTGTACAATCCATTTATCAGCATAGTGAACTAATTGCAAGCTAGATACAGTTCAAGAATTCCTAGATGTTTGATCCTTAAATTCAGGGTGGGGGTTTGCTTATTCTTTTTTTGTGACTGAAAAAAATGTTTTTTGTGGATCATGCTGTGTGTATAAGAAGAAAAAGATGTAACCCCCAAGCTGGAAGCATTTGATGTCCATGAAAAAGCTAAAGCACAAATCCC
>JAODXP020000016.1:24816565-24841565 GCA_027497455.2 Sardinella longiceps | reverse complement strand
TGAAGTGACCTCAAATCAGAATCAGTGGCCTGATTGGCTGTAAGGCTGTGCAGTAGTATGCAGAGGCATTTGATAGATGTTTCGTTCCCACCTGTGGAACAGGAATGCCAGACCACGGTTTGCATATGAACGTGGGGAGCCAGCCAGGTTAAACTACAAAGTAGTTAAAGTTAAGCATTAAATGGAGTTTTTCATCTGTATTCCATGTTCATGCACAACCTCTCCTAATTTAACAAAGCCAAAGTAAAAAACACATTCTGTGTCCCCTTTAATATCAAATGTATGTATTTCAAACTTTTGTCTGGACAGTTAAAGTTGTCGTATTGGTTTGACTTTATTAGTCTCTTGGTGGTGAATGCAGTGAGACCACATGAAACAGAACTGTGTAAGACGTCTTCCAGCAGGCTCCAATTAAGTGCACATCGTCTTTTGGTGACTTATTGAAACAAGCTCCTACATACATCAGTAATGCAACACCTAAGGGAATAAATCCTCTCAGTGCAGCTGCATTGCTATAGCCTATTTTCAGTTCCATAATTTACACAGGAAGGATGAAAGCAGATGGAACGTTGAGTTTATAAAACAGTCCATAAGCAGCCATGAAATGGGACTGGATGGATTTCTGTCGTAAGAGTAATGCCATACCCAACCATACTATTTACATACATGTATATGTATAAGGTGGTGGATGTGTAAGCCCAAGAAAAAACAACAACTTAAATTATGTCATGGTCACGTACGTCTCTATTTTGTTAGTGGGTGATAGTTCAGCTGGGAATCTCTCTGGATCAAGCACGGATCTGCAGTCACGTATTCCCACTCTGTGCATTATGGGTAGTCTAGAAGAGAAATAGTGAAGCAAAAGCTGGCGGATAAAGCAACACCCCCATCCGCCCCTCCTGATTATGGAGGCCTGTCTCTCGTACAACTTCCACTGCTTAAACGTTCACTCCATCCTGGTGCGATTTCCAGCCTCGAATGGTGCGGCCTCCGCGCCAGGCGGTAACAAACGGAACAATCCCGTTCCCCAAGGATGCGGCTCCATAAACGGCGCTTCCTCCCCTGGCCGTGGCGCGCTGCATTGATATTCCGCCGCGGTCGCCTCCCATGGTGCCGTGTCCCAGCCCACAGTGGTTAAGTAATGAACCCTTCTGCCAGAGCCGATCTGCTCCCCCTCAGCTCAGTGTGAGAATAAACCGTGGGGGCTGTAATAAAAAAAAAAAAAAAAAAAAAGCTAAAAAAAAAAACACATCTTCATGGAACGCACGTTGCTACTTCCCCCACTGGTCTCCTGCTGCTGCTTACCACCCCACTCCCACGTTATGTCCCCTCAACACACACACACACACACACACACACACACACACACACACACACACATACACACACCTCAGGGGGAATGGTCGATGTGTTAAGTGAGGCCAAGGCGACTCAGTTGCAATCCTTGCTGTGCTACATCTGAATTGAGGCATCAATGTTTCCGCAACATGATGTGATACATGGGGGTTTCTAATTCTGTGTATGTGTGTGTGTGTGTGTGTGTGTGTGTGTGTGTGTGTGTGTGTGTGTGTGTGTGTGTGTGTGTGTGTGTGTGTGTTTGTGTGTGTGTGCGTGTGTGTGTGTGTGTGTGTTTGTGTGTGTGTGTGCGTACGTACGTGCGTGCGCGTGTGTGTGTGTGCATGTAAACTATCTCTAAAGTGATTATATGTAAATATCAGGGTTCGTGTAAGGAATACATTCACTCCCCCTAGTCCCCAGACATCTGATGTGAGTGAGATAGTATCTCCATAGCATAATTTTTATTGAGTATTGCATTTTGCGGAGAGATGAATTTCTATGTGGTCAAATTTGCCCTCGGAGATAAAACAGGAAGGTTGTTGTCATGGAGAAAACTATTACTTTATTCTTCTCATTTAACAGCCCCCCTTATTTGACAGTCTCCTTCCGTGCCTCATGTTCGCAGCAGTGCCCCTGATTGCCTAGCTTTAGCTCACAATGGCTCATTTTCTCTCTCAATGAAAACCAAAAAGCCCCTTGTGGATGTTATATCCTCACATGGGTGTGTAAGTGTGTGTGTGTGTGTGTGTGTGTGTGTGTGTGTGTGTGTGTGTGTGTGTGTGTGTGTGTGTGTGTGCGTTTGTGCGTGCCTTTGCCACATTGGTTTCATAATGCTGACTGTACTTCTATTAAAAAGGTAGGTAAGCAATACAGAACACCATTTGTGTATCAGTGTGTTTATGCTGATGTATGTTAGCAGATGTTTTTTGTGCAAAGCTACACTTTGGATTGGAACCAAAGACCAAACAAACAAACTAAAAAGAGGAATGAAAGGTAGCCTAGTCCTCTCCTTATAAATAGCATACTGGCATTATGTGTCTGTCTGAAGGACAGACTGGCCTTTTTTTTTTTTTTCTATTGGTGAAAGAACCAGCGCTTTGTAAGAACACACAAGTTTTTATAGTTCTTCAAAAAATGGAAGGATGATACAAAAGCTCAAGTGTTGCTCAATGTTACCAAAATTATACGTTTACACATTTCTTTGCATTGCCTTCCCAGCTGTTAACTAAATAAAAAAAACACATCAAACTGATTTTCAGTAAAAAAAAAAAAAAGGAATAATAATTCTTCTGAAATGATCTCTGTCACACACAGGAACCCAAACACAGACACACACATTCACACACCTAATACTCTCTCATTGGTGCTTGCAGGAGGGGGTGGGTGGAGCCCTAGGTTGACAGACAGGACCCCGTGGCTGCAGGTGGACCTGCGGGACCGTATGGAGGTGACGGCGGTGGCCACCCAGGGGCGTCACGGGAGCTCAGACTGGGTCAGCGGCTACATGCTCCTGTTCAGCGACACGGGCCGGGTCTGGAAACAGTACAGGCAGGAGGACAGCGTCGGGGTGAGTCCGCTGCTGACATTTATTTCTTCAGCACAATACGACACTGATGGTTTGCCATACAATATCATTATACATGTATATAATGACAACATGTTATATATATATATGCACACACATTGTATATACAATTTGGTCACGTCACTTTATAGTTCCTACTAAGCCCGCTTCAAAAATTGTACCGGGTTCCAGGTACGATTCTCAGTGGAAAAGGTTTGAAAGTGGGTAGAGCCGAGTAGAGTACAATAGAGTAGGTACTAAAATGGTTCCAGTGGAAAAGAGCTACGTATAACTGACAGCCTTGGTTGATCCTATCCAGGCATGTGATAAGAATGGAAAGTGTGTACAGTAGCCTACTCTGCTTGCTGGTTAAACAAGGTTAGCCGCACCATATCCCTCTCCAATGAGCTCCGACAGTGTGGCCTATTTGAGCAACGATGTTTGTTTCATCTGGTTACGCGTTCCCGCGCTGGCAGCATAGCACTGCTCCAGCTAATTATGATCGAAGAGAGTTTGTCTTGTGGCTCTCATTGCCTCATATTGCTGATGGCAGTTGTTGTATTATTACCGCTATGTAAATGTGGCGATAAGGCTTGCGGTTTGAAGTATGCCTGCTGGGACTTTGAAAATCTCACGTGGCACTCACATCAGAGGTTATTTCAAGATCACACCCTAGGCGATCCGTGGCCTAAACATAGTATGTGCACAACTCCCTCTTAAATATGGCCAAAATCATTAACCAGGTCATCTAGCCCAAATTAATGCATTGAATAATTAAGGTTATGATAATTATGACTGCAATCATTTTGAACGAGTGCAGTTTTCTAGCTAGCAGACAGCCATTAAATATTATTAACATACAATTAGCACCCCTCAGCAAATGCAAAGGGAGTCGAAATATAGCCCTCTGAGGGTTTTTTTTTTTTTTTTTTTTTTGGCTCCCAAGACAGTACAACCTCAGACTTGGGCTTAGAGTCTTCTCAAGCACAGGCTCCAAAAGGGAAGACAATGACATGGCTGAACAAGACATCTGAGTCCTCCATCAAACCCAGCGCTGGCTCTCGTCAGCGTCTGGGTTCTATCTCACTCCGCCGCTTGATAAGAGTTGGTTTTTGGGCTCCACTTTCATCCTTCTTCTAAACCACGAGCCATAAGGGACCACAGATACCAATGAACCAAAAAATGATGTGTTTTTTTTTCCTCATCTCTTGTTCCTTCTCCTCATCTTCTTTTTCTTGGTCTTCTCCCACCTCTCTTTAAATATTAATACTGATGGGTTCATTCTTACTGGCATTCGCTGACTGACATGCCCACACTCATATCCATTCACATCCTATTTCCCCTGAACTCACCCAGACTGCAGGAAATGCAAAAACAAACTGGGAGATAAAGTGGTGGTTTGCTGAGTGCCAGTATTATTAAACATATCAGCAAAGGGCTGCCATACCTGCAAAGCAAAAAATATGGGGGAAAAAAGAAGGAAATGAAAAAAAAAAAATGTGCCTTTCAACTGTGCTTGACCTTGCAATCATTCAGATTACAGACCTGGACAAATGCGTCTCTCCAGTGCGAAACTGCTGAGATCAGAAAATCCAAAACCATCCAATCGTCATCTCCCGCCTTCTTAAAGTATACTTTTGTATTCACTGTGGTTATTGAGGACATGGTGTCTATGCATCTTGCAGATGCTGTGTCAGTGCCAAGCTTTAAAACACACGGGAAGAGAGCAAGACACTGATATATGATTTCTTTTATAGTCCTATATCTGAATAAAAACAGGGGTTTTGAGAAATATACCAGTTTAGCCAGCCTCAACGTTCAGGAACAATAAGATACAATTGGGTCAGTTGAAATTGACAGTTGTTTCTAGGACACAGGTCATCCTCTTCACCAGCTCAGCAATCAGATGAATGTGTGCCAGAATGTTTAGAGCTGTTCCAATGTCAGCTTAGGGAGTTCTAAATTATATATATATATTGCAATGCACCTCAGTTTTCATATTTTCAGTAGAATTGTCCTTTTTTTCTCAGTGTTCAATCAAAAGTCCATATCCCTGCAGGGGTTTAGGAAAGTTTCATGAGTTGAGGGAGAACTGAGCTCATTGAAATGCGAAATGCTTACAGTGATATTGTTTGGATTGCTGGCAGCCATGAAAGCTCTGTTTTTTGAGAAGAAGTTGCATGAAAATTAAGAGGAGAAAAATACAAACATTTTAAAAGACACTTTGTAGGCTATAGCCTAAGACTTGACACCCACCCACCCTTCACCCACCAGCACTTAACTGAACGACCACAAATTTCTCCTGATGTTTTCATGGGATGTGTTTTGTATCTTGTCTCTCCCACTTTGTCCCACTCTCTTTACAACACCACCATTTTGTGGTCACACTTGTCTGGACAAAATGGACGCTGAACAGGAAATGTGTTCTAATCCCCCCACAGCACTTTTATTTTCTTTCTTCTTTTTTTTTCTCTCTCGTTTTTGCACCCTGGGCCGTCTGTGGCTCCTGGCGGTCCTTCTGCCTCTCATTATCTCCCATTGACCACAAAGCCTCTAAATCAGTTTGTGCGCTCCCTTATTTTGCCTGTCTTCCATTACACGCCGGCTTGAGCAGCCCGCAGGTAATCGATAGGAGGGCCATTCCCTTTGTTAGATGGGTGGGCTTAAAGCATGCTCTGTTGCTCCATTTGGGCCCCACCCCTGTCTAATTGATGTTGAGTATGTGACTCATTTGACCATAACAGCTGGAACACCAGGAATTGTAATTGGCCGTGGTTATACAGCAGATACAATCCATTTCTCCCTTGGCAGTGGTGAGTAGCTCCTCAATTTGATGAAGGGGGGAGGATTTTAGACTGTAGATTTTGTAGATGACGTTAGATTCCCTATGGCTTCGGGAGCGGGTGGAAAGAACACAAAACAAATGGCCTGTGGTGTTTTCTGAAAAGGTGGCTTCTGGGAATGTAATGATTTCACCATGTTCCCTTTTCTCGACAGTTGGACTGACACAATGTCTTACAGGTTACAATGTCTTACAGGTTTTCTTTTTCCCCCAGAAAATGACAGGTATTTGGGGTGTATTTACAATGGGGCAATTTTGCAATCTTGCGGTATTGTATGTCATACAACCATTTTCAACCTTGCAATTGAATGGGGAATTCAGGCGAACAGTGTGACTTAGTTGTGTCTTCCCTCAATTCACATTGCGACAACTGTTTCAATTTCTGCACTTTTTCATGCACAAAAACTTTTACTTGGATGTAAAAGCATGTTGAAAACATTCCATTGTGTGTGTTTTTTCCCCCTTGAAACATGCAGTATAAGCTATATACTTATTACATGGATGGCCAACTTGCCTGCCTTGTGTAAGCAGGATTTTGATGGCATCCTGACATATTGGCATATTATAAATAATGGCACAGTGTGAGTGAAATCAATATCCCTTTTGGTAAAACCTATATTGATGTCAGGTAAGAGCCTCATAAATTTTTCTTTTCTTTTTTTTTCTGCGCAATGACCCCACTAAAGGGACACTGCATGCTGTGCTAAAGGACTCTTGGGTAGACTGTACCTTGTATTCATTTTAGAGTTTAGATTTATGGACATACATGTAGCTAAGATCATCTTGATTGAGGTTTGGTTTCTCAACAACGTTCCCTCTTCGCACTTTAAGAAGACTCTTGAGATATACCTTACATATACCTTACAAAAACCATATTCAGATCTTCCTTGGAAGTGACTCTGTATCTTGAAACCTACCTGATATTTTCAAGCTGTAAAACACTGTGTGAAGGTGAAGACTAGATGAACTTGCTTGGAATTATAATATCACATCAAGGTATACTTAAAGTAAGAAGACCTCAGGAATCTGGCCCTATCTCAGCTCACCAGCCAATCTGATCACAAATAATAGCTTAGACTGCATGCATGAGATTTATTGTGTGTGTAGCCTGCCATGGTTTACTGTATCACAAATATGTTACAGTTAAGGGGATGCTTTATTTTAGATCATACAGGCTTAAACACTAAATTTAGCTGCTTGAATATAGCATCCACAAAGTTGTAGATTCTACCTTGAATTAAATGCCGATCAGCAGAGTTAGATTGAAAATTGTGTTTTTTTTTCCTTAGACTTACATGCCACAATAGAGAGAGAGAGAGAGAGAGAGAGAGAGAGAGAGAGAGAGAGAGAGAGAGAGAGAGAGAGAGCACAAAGAAGCAGGCCTAATGAACATGGCGGTCGCCGCTCAGAGAGAGACATACTGTACAATAAATTTATATTTTATATTAGTTGTGACAAGCCATGGAGAGTTTCTGACTGAAGTAATAATGAAGTATTTGAGAATTGCCTAACAGGCTTAAATCTGTGCTGCAGTGAATTGATATGGATTATGAAATGCATCACCAACACTCATCACCAGAGCTGCACTTGTAGATACTGAGTGAGTCTCTATCGGGCGCCTGCCCATCATCAGACAAGATCAGCTAGCCTAAAGGTAACACTTTACTTGGCAGGTGAGTATATTCAGCTGTCATAAATTGCTCAAAAAAGCATTCATGAATGTTTCATAGGACATGCTTCAACATTCATACCCTACTTTTCATAAATGGAATGGCAATAACTCATCAAAATAAAAGTTCAACAGTCTCAAAGCAGCATTGCCGTTTTCATTAAAAATCATCATGCTAATAAATTAACCATGTGATTATCTTCAGCTTTTTTAAATATTTTAGTTATTTAAGTTCACTCCAAATGCCACTTTTCTATATGAGTTGTGAAAATCATAATCACTTATCTAAGTGTAGCACTGAAAGGTACACTATTACTACAGCTGACCAGTAGTTAGACCCTGGGAAGGTGGGAAACATGTCCATTTGAGTTTGGGTAAGGCATCAAAAGATTATTACCTGCAAAGGGTACATGAACATTTTAATTAAACATTTGAATTACAGAAGCCTATATGGTCTATTCTGCTTCAATAGACTTGATGTGACTTGGTCAGGTGATAGGTTTAAAGAGTTACAAATAATAAAAAGTTTCACTTCAATCACCATAATATAAAATATGTTCCATCCATCTTTTCATAGTGGAGCAGCAGTGGTAATTCTACACCAATCCATTTGATTCTTCAAACTTTACTTTGCCACTGCTTTTAGCTAAAAGATTCATAGCCAAATTGAGTACAATAACTTTGTGCCACTATTCATAAATAGACACGACTATTCATATATACTGTAGACACAACCCGTACCACACTTAAAGTGATATCAAGGTTGAATAAACCTTGCCTGTGGAATCAACCTGTCATAAAAGGTGTCAAATGAATTCATATTAACAAATCGTCACCACGGCTGAGTAAGCCTATGTGCTCTTAGAGCCTGGCTCTTTGCCGCAGTGGTGAAGTTGCATGTTTAGCAGCACTATGGAGACCCGGGTTTGAAACTGGGTGGGCTCGCTGCTGTCTCCCGTCTACGACACACTACACTATACTATATGGCTCCACAAATGACATTTGGTGATTAAACAGCAAAAAGAGAGAAGTTTTAATGTTATGCTGACACCTAAAACTTTAAAGCCCTATCTCGTAACACGTTATAAGTGCACTCATTACTATGTATAATTGCGAAGGCTCAATGAATACTTTATGAATGTGTTAATGCTTTATGGGGAGAGGATCCCAGCTAAGTGTTATCCTACTTGCTCATAAATAATGATGAAAAGTGCACATTTCACGCCTGTTCATTTAATTGTGGGCTCTGAATTGTTCTTTCTCTGATTGAAGAATAACAGTCTCCCATTTTTGCTTTTGAAGTGCTTCTACACACCTATAGCATGTCTGGAACTTTCTTTTTTTTCCCCACAGATTAGCTGTCCACAAGGGCCCCCCAAACCAGCCAGCCAGAGTGAGCAATTTTACAGCAGATTGTCAAAAGATACCTCATCAGTGACATGATTGCACATGGGATAGTGTCAGCATAGAGCTGTACCCTCCAGCCTTAGTAGCCCATCTAGGTGTGATTGAGCTGCTTCGCTTTGGCCCCTCAGTCATCAGATTGTGGGTCTTCTTCTTATCAGTCAGACCCTTCCGGCCAGACAGTGTAACGGATAGCGCTGCTTTCTCTCTCTCTCTCTCTCTCTCTCTCTCTCTCTCTCTCTCTCTCTCTCTCTCTCTCTCTCTCTCTCTCTCTCTCTCCCACCAGTGCTCTCTTGCACCCAATTCCAGAACTATATTAATATATAAATGATCTCATCTGAATCACGGAATGCGTGCTGAGAGATTTGGGATTTGGCTTATACATTGGTCAAGTGTTAGTGGTTGGCATGTGTTTGACATCAGCCCCCAGAACATGTCTATGCAGATATTTCCGGAAGGATTACATACTGATGCGGTGTATGATTTGAGGATTGTATCTTGTAAAGACCAAGAAAACATGTTTGCTTTGATGAAAAAGCATTGTGGGGATTTTTACCCAAGAATGCTAAAACAAACCAGCACCCAATGCATAAATATAGTATCTTTTATTAGATTTACCAATCCTTAAAGACATTTGGGATGATTCATTGTCTAAATAAGACACGTATAAACCAGCCTACATTGAATCATTCAATATGATTAGGGTGAATGAAAGAAATTTGTAGCTACTGGATCTTTCATTTTTTTCTCTGTACGTTTTTAAATGCCACAGGCAAAAATAAGTCTATCAAATCTCTTCACACAGTTTTGGAGCATTTAGGAAACAAGGGTTAAGAATGTGCTCTTTTGGCAACTTGTAAAATTGCATTTCCGTTGTAGGCTGTAATATTGGAGGTTCATCTTCAATTGAGGACAGGAGAATATGAATGTTATATCAGTATCAATATTAATATTGATATTAATATTCAGAGTAATTAGTCTCCCATTTTCATTTTAGGTACTCTAGGCTTTTTTTCAACATAGAGCCATTGTATGAACTGATCTAGACCTAATTTGAGAATTCATTTCTGCATGAAAAAGTGTTAAGGTATGAGCTTTAGTCATATTTGATTACCAGTAGTATTTCAAAATCTTATCAATATATCATCCAAGAATTTGCAGTTAACCAAATTGGGCCAAGTTTTGGAAATCAGAGTTCTCTTAACTTAACTATTAGGGTCCTGTCTAACATCAACATGAGGTTATACTACTGTATGAAGTCTTGTTTGTGTTTTATTTATTTCATAGCTATCCTTTCTTGTGAACCTCAATATGACAGCATATCATATAACTTATATCATATAAGATAGCATGCGTCACTGTTATGACAAGCCTTTTCCAGTCATTTGACAGTTATTGGTAGCCTAATTGTCAGCACTGTCTTCAAAAGTTTTGATGTCTTTCCACAAGCCTCTGCATTTTGACCCTTAGAAGTAATTAAATATTGACTGCTGAGAGGATTATGGCATCTGCCACGACACGTTTCTCAAAAAGTTATTATAGCCTTATTTTTGAGAGTTCAAGCAAAGTGTGAGCCTTTATTCTTTGTAGAACACGCATGAAATCAATGGAATGTGCAGTTCATTATTTGGAATCTTAGTAAATTAGAACCCTGAACTTGCGTAACTAAGTCCCCTCAGTTCCATTATTCCATTTCCAACCTAGAGAGTGCAGTCGGATTCCCTACAGCTCTGTGTGCTAATCTGCTGTGTTGAGTGAGTGCACTGCCTCAACATGGCACCGCCTCAAGATGAACATTTGCCTGCTTTAAGATTCCTAAAGCCATGCTTTCAACCCTTGCCATTTAAATGAACGGAAAGAGAAGCTGGTGGCGGTAAAACAGAGTATTTGACAGTGATGGTACAATGTTTCTTTCTTTTTCTCTCTTTTTTTTTCTTTTACATTCTCTCCGGAGCTCTGGTTGAAAGGCAGAAGTGAGCAGAAGGTCGGGGACGATTGGGCAGCCTCCAGGCTCTCGTTTTTTTTTTTTTTTTTTTTTTTTTCTCCTCCCACCACACTCCCCAAGTCACAGACAATAAAACGACAATGTTCCATGATGAACTCATCACCTGTCACGTCTCTGTTCCTTTTTCAGATGTGGCTCCTGTTTTCTGCTTCATTGAACACTAGTAAATAATACATAGTCTCTGATGGTTGCCACCGTGCGAGAGCACATCACATCTGAAGCACCGTGGGGCGGGTGGATGGGAGGAAGAGATGGATGAGTGTGTGCAGGTGTATATGTGTGTGTGTTTGGTGTGTGTGTGTGGGGATCGTTTGCAAAGCCCTATGGGAAAGCTCCCTTAGGCATCTCCTCCAGCCTGTTCGCCGTGACACTGAGGTGCACTCTATTTTTGACACCCGCTCAAGTCTCACTAACTCTCGGGAATAAGCACAATCTACGTCTTCTAACGGGTTGTGGAAAGTCTGTATCCTCATTGGAACAAATTAAAGCAGGGCGGTTAGCTATAGCCAATTTGTAATATTTGCTGCTTGTTTCCATTATGTCAGATGAGGGATCACTCTAAAACCTATGGGTCCTATTAGGAGTTGCATTTTATGGAAATATCTAGAATAAAGAGTGTTTATGCATAATAGTCTTATGTATCACTTAGGAATACATATCTTTTGATACAAATGTACAACATATCCAAATATATCTGCTTTAGCTTATTCACGTCATAGATCTTAGAACAGTTCTGCCTTTGAGCCAGGAACGTCTCTCTTACTATTAAACTTTGGTAACATGCTTGCATGTGCTCTGGATGTGAGATTGTTTGCTTCAGTCTTGGCTCCCGTGTGAAGGATTCACCCTGTCTGTCTGGTCCTCTTCTCTCCTTGTCCTTGTGTGGGGACACTGATGGGCTTGGCACACACGTCAACTCACTCTGGGTGGGCCATGCATACGTTGATGATGCGCTTGTGCAACAGCCCAGGGGAGCAAAGCAAAATACAGAACAAAGAGAGAGAGAGAGAGAGAGAGAGAGAGAGAGAGAGAGAGAGAGAGAGAGAGAGAGAGAGAGAGAGAGAGCACAAAGAAGCAGGCCTAATGAACACGGCGGTCGCCGCTCATCAGTCGATACAGGAATAGAAATAATGAAGTCGCAGAGGGGGAGAGGAGATGTTTATGTGGACACTGTCTAACCTGAGCCCTCACATCCAGCGGGAGGTCTCGGGCCCCCTCAGGGGCCATCTTTTTTTATGCAGCAAACTGCGTAATTGGGAGGATGTATCACTGCTGCTCCAAACCCCCCCCAGCCCCCACCCCACACACACACACACACACACACACACACACACACACACACACACTCACACACCCTCCTCCACTGTCTCCTCCTCGCCCCTTTCTGCCACGGAAAAAAAACAAGAGTCAGTGTGGGACAGGATGTCGCTTCTTAGGGGAATTTTAAATAGACCCTGTTGAGAGGGATGCTCTCGCATGATGCAATGTGACGAGCGCTATTATCGATTGGGGAAGGGGAAAAAATGGAGGGCTGGGGAGGGCTGGGCCCCTGTTGGGAATGCCCATGTGAGCGGCAGGGCCACAGCCTCAGAGTGCAGTGATGCTCCTCGTAATCACACCTGGCACATTCATCTGTTGCTCTGCTGCGTCAACACAGTGTGTGCAGCACTAAACACGTAATCTATTCAGATCGCCTCCAATCCATACATAGCTCACATTTACTGAGGTACTCTCATTCATATTTTCATTACGTTTGGCTGGATTTGTTTTATATTGTATAAATGTTGTTGTTGTTGATGTTGATGTTGATGTTGATGTTGTTGTTGTTGTTGTTGTTGTTGTTTAAACGCACAAGTACATATAGCCTAACTAAATGCATTAGCCTACTATTCATTTGGGCTTTGGAGCCCAGAACGTTAAAAGCCTTTTCCATGAAAACTTAGCCTATATGAAATGAGTTTTTAAAAGAAAATGGCTAAATGAATTAAGCTGGAGTTTTTTTCTGTTTTTTTCTTATTCACTATACTACAGTATAACAATGCATGTTGTTTTGCCTATATGCCTGTTTTATACCACAACACTCACTTGACAAAAGTAGAGTATAGCCTTCTACGATATAGTTAAATGTTAATGTCAGTACCAAAAAATACCATGCACTAAAACCAAAACATGCTGAAAAAAAAGACCTCAAGCAATTTTATGAATATTTGAATATTTCAAGGCACCACATAATGGTTTGATGAAAAACTTCACTTCAACTCTTGTTGAATTAAAAAAAAAAGATGTATTGGTAGTGATTGAACACTACCACTGCAGGCTCCTCATTCTTCAACCTCAAAGCATCCCTGCTCTTGAGCTGTGTGATTACTTTTTGCTTGGTTTACATCAACATTGGGGATTATGTTCCAGGTAGTCGCTGGAGACGACAACGCATTGTCTGCAAGCTCTGCCCACTCAAACATGCCCGTTATAGCCCAGCGCTTCGGTGTAATCAATAGAAGTCATTTCACAGGGCGTGCAAACTCCTCTCCCACCCATTTCACCAAACATCAAAATATTACTGGCTGAAAATTGCAAATAGCAACACGGGCACATACAAATGATAACACTAGTGTTTGCTAGTTGCTTGTTGGCTTACACAAAGGCAAAGCAATTATATATTTTATTTGCTTTGTGTACATAGAAGGACCCCCTGCAAAGATACTCTATTTCCGTTAGCTGTGTTTTACTTGGTTTAACGAGACCCCTGTGAAGACATCACTGTTTTGTTTTTCCTTAAAAAAAAAAAAAATAAGCTCCTAAAAGTACTTACATCAGTACTTTTTTTCTTTTTTCTTTTTTTCATATTTCTATGCTAACATCTTCTTCAATAAACTGCAGGAAGCAGTGAACACACCAAACCATAGTGATTGTATTGTAACTGTAGTTAGTCACATGCTTTGGGTAATATTCTCAACAATCTAAAGAGGGAATGAATCAGCCAGCCTCTCATCTCCGCCTCCTTATTCTCACTGAGTAGACCAGGACAGATGGACGATAGAGAGGGTGTGAAACTTCCATTGTTTTGCTTAAAAGTCGCTGTTAACTCCTAAAGAATATGCACACGCACACACACACACACACACACACACACACACACACACACACACAAACACACACACACACGCACGCACACACACACACACACACACACATAACCACATAACCACATAACATACACACATGCACACATACACACATGCACAGCACACAACAACACACACACACACACACACACACACACACACACACACACACACACACACACATAATACACACATGCACACATACACAAATGCACAGCATACAAACACACACACACACACACACACACAGAGAAAGAGAGAGAGAGAGAGAGAGAGAGAGAGAGAGAGAGAGAGAGAGAGAGAGAGAGAGAGAGAGAGACACGCTCACACACAATGGCTTTTCATGTGCCAGGTCCCACTTCTGTTTGTGTGAACAAACAAAGTGTCCATTCTGTCTCCACACCACTTCTTGGAGAGCACGTCCATCTGACTCACTGCCCAGGCCATGTGTTGTTATGATTATTTGCTCCCAAATCGCCTCTCACGTCTCCTCTGTTGACTCTGAGTCATTATCTAATTACGGTTAGGTTATTAGGAGAAGCTCAGAGAGACGCTCTGACATTTTAACTTAAATGCATCCTTGGTTTATTTCTTCCGCCCCTGAACTCCCAGCTCTGTGCTTTGTGGACGCATGCATAAGTAATCAGCAGCCCCTTAATTCACTGTTCCTGTCAATCTCGATCAGTCCAACAAATAGCAACGCAGCGTTAAGGGATGTGTGCGTAACTCAACAGCATGTTGTCAGCAGCGGCTGGATCTGTTTGCAGTGTACATTTACATGCATGATCGGTGATCGAGGTGGAATTGTATTAAATGGAAACAAAATGCCTGAGGGATTCGAGTCGACCTAATGGCTCAAAGCCACTCTCGCTATTTCTTTGGGGGGGTTTTATCCTCTAACATGTTTTTTTTATTTTTTATTTTTTTTTATTAAATGCTTCCTCTCTCTCTCTCTCTCTCTCTCTCTCTCTCTCTCTCTCTCTCTCTCTCTCTCTCTCTTTTTATGTCTCCCTTGTGTCCCCCAGAGGTTTGTGGGAAATGTGGATGCAGACGGCGTGGTCCACCACAAGCTCTCTCACCCTATCAGGACCCGCTTCCTGCGCTTCGTTCCGCAGGAGTGGAACTCTGGTGGCTGGGTGGGGCTCCGTGCCGAGGTTTACGGCTGCACCTACAGTGAGTGGATGCCCACCCGCCTGTGTGTGTGTGTGTGTGTGTGTGTGTGTGTGTGTGTGTGTGTGTGTGTGTGTGTGTGTGTGTGTGTGTGTGTGTGTGTGTGTGTGTGTGTGTGTGTGTGTGTGTGTGTGTGTGTGTGTGTGTGTGTGTGTGTGTGTGTGTGTGTGTGTGTGTGTGTGTGTGTGTGTGTGTGTGTGTGTGTGTGTGTGTGTGTGTGTGTGTGTGTGTGTGTGTGTGTGTGTGTGTGTGTGTGTGTGTGTGTGTGTGTGTGTGTGTGTGTGTGTGTATTCTGTTCTCTGCTGTGCTGTGCTGTGCTGTGTGTGGGCAGGGAGAGAAGGCAAAAGCACTTTGCAGAAAGGTCAAGCCTGACGATGCAGGAGAGACTGTGAGCAAGACAGAATATGCCACGAATGGCAGCAGGTTTTATTCTCCAGGATGCAACTTTGGGCCTCTAGAAAAAAAGAAATATTAAATGAAAAAAAAAAAAAAACAGAGACAAAAAACAGACGCAAAAGTGCTGCCATTTGTGTGTCCTTGGCTTGCTTTTGCGAGTGCATAATCAGACAGGATATGGTCCTCTCCAAATGGAAATCTAATGACAGTGTAATACTCCTAGATTGCATCAGCACACCCCGCAAATGTGTTAATGCATAACAATACAGAGCGAAAGGGCAAAGTAAATTGTTTCCTTCAGCCTTTTAATTCATAACTTCTTGCGGTAGCTTTTGCGCCTCTGAGAAAGTGTGTGACACTAATGATTTTTTGCAATGATACAGGCCAGGTGCTCCCTCTAATCTTTTATGATTAAAGCAACTGCTGACCATATGCAATTCCTCTAATAGAGAGGAATGATGACATTACGGCTACTACAGGAGTCAGCCTTTTGTCAGGCTAATGCTAAATAAATAAAACGGTAAGTAACGCTAATGACGCCTTTGCAAGCATACCAAAGCACAGCTAAATGGATCAGGCTGGGACGGCAGCGCACTGTAAGAGACATTGTAATTATCCCTTAGTGAGCACTTTCATAATGCCCAACAGTTCCACAGCATGATCCTGTATTAATGTTGGATGAATGTGTGCTCTTCTAATAAATGCTGCATGAGGAGCACTGTCTCTCTCTCTCTCTCTCTCTCTCTCTCTCTCTCTCTCTCTCTCTCTCTCTCTCTCTCTCTCTCTCTCTCTCTCTCTCCTCTCTCTGTCTTTTTTCCCCTCTTTCTCTCTCTCTCTCTCTCTCTATTTCTCTCTTTCTCTCTCTCTCTGTACTGTATCTCTATCTGTCTCTCTGTCTTTCTTTCTCTCTCTCTCTCTCTCTCTCTCTCTCTCTCTGTCTCTCTCTATCTCTCTCTCTCCCCCCCCCCCACTCTTCAAGGGAGGGGAATTAAGAGTGAAATGCACACCACTCCCTGATAGAGCCTCGAATAAAAGAAATCATTATGAATCTGTCCCCTCTAGAAGATGATAATAAGAAAAGTGCTCAGATTTATCTTCCCAAAGATACAGAAGGACAGGCTATCTGCATAGTGTGGCATCCATAATGATAGAAAGTACTGTACCGCCGCTTCTCTCTCTGCTTCTCTGCTACTGGCCTGTGTGTGAGGTTCAAGTGAAACTAGGGTCAATTAGGCATTCATGAGCGTTGTATTTAGGGACACGTACTGCAGATAGTTCAGTTAGGTAGACGAGGCTACATTTACAAAAATACCCATGTGTTTCTAACTGCAGTGTTGCCTCACATATTCTGAGTGCACTCCAAAAGCTTCAGCCGTGCAGAATTTCAGGAGGCTTGGACATTTTCTGAATCCCGCTGAATTATTTCCAAAGGATCCAATGTTGCATATAAAACGTGATTGAAAAGGAAGAGTGGCCCAAAAATCACTTAGGCAACATTTCAAAAGAAAAAAATGGAAGACAGCTAGGAAACCGTGATGGTGCAAAAAAATTAGGAGTGAAGATTCTGTCACTAGACTGTATCTCTGTGTACTACTTTGAGAGCAGTCATCCTTGGGTGGTTCATTGATGATGTGTTGGTCTTTTTTTCTGTTTGCATTTAGGTCTGATTCTTGTTTGTTTGTGTGTGTGTGTGTGTGTGTGTGTGTGTGTGTGTGTGCGTGTGCGTGTGTGTGTACATGTACTTGCGTGTGTGTTAGTGTCAGAGATGACAGGCCCTTAACACATTATATAAATATCCAAGAGAACTCTTGGCACAGCCAAGCCTTTGATTTGCTGTAAATGTAAGCAGTGTTTGAACAACTTTCACAAACATGTCAGTTTTCTCCCCTCTCCTCACAGAGCTGACTATAGCACGGGTTTCTGCAAATCCTCCTATCGCCAAGTATTGCAATAGCAGGTGCATGTAGAAGATTGCATTATTCATGTCGACAGCCCTACCTTACACAGAAAGAATCCCATCAAAAAATATTATGTATTCAGCCATTTTTTTCTCTCTCTCTCTCCACTTAAATGTTTCTCAACGGTTCAGGTTTGGGTTAGTTTGGAAACTGAATGGAAACTCCCATGTCGGGGTAAGTCAGTGGTACAACACTTGGTTGAATGATAAGAATGACCCCAGCGCTACACAGTGAGGGAGTTTGCTTAGAAACATCCAGGGCAGGTTTTTTTACTCACAGTTCTATTGCTAGTAATTGAGAATATGATGAGAGGATATTAGGAGGACTGCAGCAGAGCTTACAGATTTGCATTGCATTGGTATGCACTTACAAGAGATTAGCGTCTAGGAGGCTAGAGACTGGCTGACTGAGGGAAGGCTTCTGTCAGTTTATAGTGAAGTGAACATCTTTGTGGTTTGGCCTTTCTGCAGAGTCCTACGTGGCAGATTTTGACGGCAGAAGTTCTCTGCTCTACCGGTTCAGCCAGAAGTCCATGAGCACGGCCAAAGACGTCATCTCGCTGCGCTTCAAGAGCCGGCAAGCGGAGGGGGTGCTGTTTCACGGCGAAGGCCAGCGGGGAGACTACATCACCCTGGAGCTGCACCGCGGGAAGCTGGCCCTGCACCTCAACCTGGGTGAGACACGGAACGGATAGGGCTCATGTAAACTAGGTCTCCACTGCTGGAGACCAGCGCCGCTAGTCAGTCATGTCAATGTCAAGGGTGAAGTTGAGGGTGGGGTGGGGATGGGGGTGGGAGTGCTCACATCCTGCTAAGTGCACCAGTCAGCTGTGAATTTTTAAAAGGTGTTCACTAGGATATGTACAGGCTGTGTGTGTACATCCACCATGTAGTCATCCTCTATGAAATCCACTGTATATTTTAAGCGTTCTACATAGCATGCACCGACACAGTAAAACCACTTAAATGCAGTTATTCTGTAGCATGCCCATGTCTCCTGCTTCCACAATGTCATGAAGATAAAAATAATCCAGTAACACTTTCTATGAACCCCTATTCATAAAGCATTATAAACACATTCATAAAGGTTTGTAGTGCACCAATAAAGCATCACATCATCAGTTATAAAGCGTTAATAACCGGTTAAACCATTTGTGAAGGCCTTAATAGTGTTTTATGAAAGCTAAGTTCATAGAAAGTGTCACCAATAACCCTTTATATGCTTTGCATTTGACAGTGTGTAATTATTTCCAGTGGCTCACTTTAATAAGGTGGTAAATGGCAAAGCATTATCAAAACCTCCGCCAAGGAGGTTATGTTTTCGCCAGCGTGTGTATGTGTCTGTTTGCCTGTGTGTCTGTCTGTCTGTATACAGCATAACTCGAAAAGTACTGTATGGATTTGTATGAAATCTTCGGACAAGGTGTGTATTGGGATAAGTAAGAATTGATTCAATTTTGGCGGCGATCCAGAACACCATCTGTGACCACATTGCCTTGGCGGAGGTCTGCGCTCTCTGAGCGCTTTTCTAGTTCTAGTTCTTTTCTAGTTTCTAGTTTGTAGTTCTACTTTTCTGGTGCAATATCATGTGAATATGTGTTTCTGAATTACTGACACACATTGGAAGTGTAAATTGATGCGCTGGGAGTCAGGCCTATGACAAGGAACTGTTAACACTTCAACCTATACCTGTATATATTTACATGCATTATCATTCCAGCTGGACACGTTTCAAAGGCTTCTATTTATGTACCGTTTCCCTGTGCTTTTTTAGTTTATGGGGCACAGCACAGTAGCTTCAAAAACTTATTTTCCTGTCATGGCAAATTAATGCCCTTACCAGCTGACGTTGCAAAAACATACGTTTGAAGAATCACACCCTGACCCGCACTGTTAACTGTACTTGCACTGTGGTTATGAAAGCACAGTGTAAATGCACTGTGTAAATGTGGCGTGTAATATTTCATCACATGCCTGCAGACACACTGACCTGCAAAATGAACCTATTCCCATGGCAGGCTCCATGCACAGCCACTCTTCAACCTTCACCCTACAGAAATTTGGTTAAACTCTACTATCATTTTTTTAAACCTTATGAACAGAATTATGTACAGATGATGTCTTACATCATTGAGTAAACATATCATTATTGTTGTTATAGTTTGTAGTGCCTGTAATTTCCACATTGAGTAAACAACAGGATATTATTATGTTATGCAAATAAGAGCTGTATTCATACTGTGGCTGTGAATTAACACCATCATAGAAGGCACCAATCAGATTTTGATTTGATAAAAAAATAAAAGAGATGCATTCCCCAGTGACTCACCCTAGGTTATTGACCTATGGTTACCTGAAGATAAATCACTGTGTAAACCTCACTATGCAAATCTATATATAAACCTCAGTTAATATTTAGGAAATCAGGTACAGTATAGTATGCTATTGTTGAAAGAGACTGCATTTCCTCTTTGACGGTGATATAATGATGGTTTCTCATCACTTATATGGCCCTCGGTCTTGTGTGGCCCCTCTAGACGACACCAGAGTCAGGACGAGCGGCGCACGTGAGGCGGTCACCCTCGGCAGTCTGCTGGACGACCAGCACTGGCACTCGGTGCTCATCGAGCGCTTCAACAGGCAGGTGAACTTCACATTGGACCGCCACACACAGCACTTCCGCACCAGAGGGGACGGAGACACCCTGGAGGTGGATTATGAGGTAAATGTCAACACCCTCCCCATTTTATTGACACTTTTTTATATACAGTAACTTTTTATATCTGTATTCTGTATTAGATTACTGTCTGACCCCTGGTAAATCTTAGGTCAGCAAATCGCAAATTCTAGTCTTAGAAAAAAGGGATATCTTTATTTGGGCAGATTTACTTTGTTTTATGTCTGGATGGAGTTAATATTAGGATATTGACTGTGGTTTTATCCTTATAAAGCTCAGCTTTGGAGGAATTCCACTCCCTGGAAAGCCTGGAACGTTCCTGCGGAGAAACTTCCATGGATGTATAGAGAACCTGTACTATAATGGAGTTAACATAATCGATCTGGCCAAGAGACGCAAGCCACAGATTTCCAGTGTGGTGAGAACTCTCTTCATTCCTTTGCTTGTTTGATCACATCACACGCGCACACAGACACACACACACACACACACACACACACACACACACACACACACACACACACACACACACACACACACACAAGCACACATGCTCTTACTCACTCACCCACATGCTGGGCAGGGGCAGAACATTAACTTTCCACTGTCCAAATCACTGCCAACAACAATAACATACACGCAAAAACAACAGCAAGCGCAGTTCAAAATTTCCATATTTCACATAGCTGTGAGTATGTATTCATCTGTGCTTTATAATGAGGAAACTCTGCCTCCCAGTCAAGGTCAGTGTAGAGATATATTACAGTGGCTAGACCTCCCTGAGATGTCATTGACATGTGTAATTCCAAATGAAGCCTCCTCATTGATGCGAGCACGGGTGAACATCGGAGTTCAATGCGCTGGCAGCCTGGAGCACCAGAGGCTCAATTGTAATGAACCGCACTATCCAAACCGACTCCGAGGTGACCTGACGCCAAGCTCCGCCAATACCATAATAGCATCCCGGGCAGCTCTGGTTCGGCGCCCGGAGTGCAATGTTAAACTGATAAATTGGTTTGCACCAAAGAGGTGGTCCCAAGGAGATCAACAGTTTTTTTTCCCTGTTTTTTTATATCATTCCTCTTTTTTTTTGTCTTTTAAGCGCTGCGAGACACAATTACTCTTAATGGTGTTGACTGTCATTGAGAGGGATTTCTTGTGTATAATAGGTAAGCTAATCTATGGCCTTCGTGGGAACACAAATTATTCACATATCCTCCCAGCATAATTGCGACACTGATGTAAGACTGCAAGCGCTCTGTGAGCTTATTTATTTCAGATCAAGGTTCAACGGACAGATTTATTGGTGCCCTGGGTATATTAGCCGTTATGAATCGTTTTCAGGCTTTTTCTGTGTCTCTCTCAACACCCTCTAACAAAAAAAGTTTACTGGCCTGATGATGGTGGTAATTACGCTAGCAGAGTTAGAAAACTCAGGAACTACTGAACTAAATTTGGAATAGAGTTGGTTGAGCCAGATTCAAGACTGAATGCCAGAGATATCTATCCAATCAATTGCAGAGAAGAACAACAACAAAAAGAAATGTCTGACAAGCTCATCTACAGCAGCAAAACTACCTCAAATTGTGGTAAATATTTTGGCCCTGATATAGCCCAGGATGTTCCGAGAGATTGTTAAGAAGCTGAAATGGAAGGTTTGATTTGGGAAGTACGCTTTGTTTGGTTTGGTCTATCAGATGTTTGCTGTATTTGAGCCTCGGAGGCGGTGGATCTCAGGGGAGAGACGACTGAATGGGAGCACAGATGTAATTTTAATTTAATGTTTAGACAAGGCGAGGCGGCAGTCTTGTGTGGCTCGTGACACATCTCATATTTTAACTTTGACTTTGCATCGGCTGTGATGAAGAAGCCTCTTCGTTCTTCTATGAGTTTACCCTGAGTGTAGGCTGCTGTAATAACTGTGTGCAAAGAGCTGATCCTGGAGAACATCCGAGTGTGCGCATGAATACTGTCAATAAAGCGCACTAATACCACTTTAGAGCAACTCCAGGAAGAACATTGGCACAGCGTGGGTGTAAAAGGAGTCATGGCAGGTTAAATCAGCCATCAATCACACAGAAGCTCTGTTTGTCTTGTGTCTGGCTGCCAAAGCCACAAAAGCAACTGCCTCTTGTTGAGGGTGTCAGTCTGTCTGAGACGCGCCTCATTTAAGTGGAGCCACTGTTACCTGGTATATGCTGGAGCCTATATAAAAAGTTCAGATGCATGTAATTCCATTTATTAAATTAGCAAAACGATTTATATTTAGTAATATAATTAGCATTCCACCTCCAATTGGATTGTTTTTGATGTTATTCACACATTTCTGATGGTGGATAGCTGGTTTTGCATCATAACTCTTCATATATTTTTGTCTCATTAGTAGCTATTGAAGGTTAGCGATTAGCGGTTCTAAATGGTGTCCATCCATTATATAAAAATCATATCTGAGACAAATGCTTTTGGCCTTTAAGGAAGCACAAGTTGAACCCGAGGCTGATAAATCAGCAACTGTGAGAATAGTCATTTCTCGTATAGTTAGTCCATCTAAAGCTTGTCAAATAGCATTATTATATTCTCACTTTCTCCAAAAGAGCCAGATACATAATAGTAGCCCCCCATTAAACATAATAGTGCTACCCCATTTCTTTGACCCTATTGTAATTTCCTAACATTATTATAGTTCTCCCAACATTTGACCCTATATACCCATGCTGTTTCAAAGAGGCCCTATTAAGGGAACTCTTACGAGTTTCCATAATTGCACATCACTGTCTTCAGTGTAAGGCAAAATAAATAGTTTATTCTTAATTATTCGAATGCCTCCTCCAGTGGGTCTTAGTTAGGGAGTGAGTCTGCCGAGGATTGGTCTCACTGATCCTGTGTCAGTACAACCTCGTGGCCAAGGGAATGAATGAGGGGGTTGACCCCACACTGAAGTGACCTTTTCTGCGGAGCGGAGCTTCAGTGCACAGGGGGGGCTTCTGTACCCCTCCCCTGACCCCACCACCCCCCCATCCCCACCACTCCTTCTGCTCTGCTCTGCTCTGCTCTGCTCCCGCTCGTCTCAGCGGAGCTGTACGTCTGACATTTTCTGCCGGCTCCCCATGAATCTCAATGGTGATTCAGTCTTCTCCCACTCACTCAGTTCCCTCTCTCTCTCTCTCTCTCTCTCTCTCTCTCTCTCTCTCTCTCTCTCTCTCTCTCTCTCTCTCTCTCTCTCTCACACACACACACACACACACTCTCTCTCTCTCTCTCTCTCTCTCTCTCTCTAGCTCACTCTGTGTCTCTCTCACACTCTCGCTCTCTGTTATTATCTCATTGATATGCATAGCATGTCTCTCTCTTCCCCTTCGTCACACATCTCCCTCAAAGGCTCACACATACACTAACACTTGTAACCTCTCCATCTTCAAATGTGAAATGTAAAAAAAAGTCTCCTCACATTTTTTGACTTACAGTCTCACAGGCTTTCTTTTTACTTTGGCCCTCTTTCTAATTCTCTCACCATCTCACTTAAACACACACACACACACACACACACACACACACACACACACACACACACACACACACACTCTCTGCTCTCTCTCTCTCTCTCTCTCTCTCTCTCTCTCTCTCTCTCTCTCTCTCTCTCTCCATCTGTGTTCATAAATAAATGCATCTGTTTTTGTCTCTGATGAGTCTCTAAAAAAAGCTCACCCTTGCATCTCTCTCTCTCTCTCTCTCTCTCTCTCTCTCTCTCTCTCTCTCTCTCTCTCTCTCTCTCTCTCTCGCTGACTCCACAGCTGGGAAACAATTGATTGTGGGCAGAGTGTCTGACTGTATGATCCCCCCCCCTTTCCCTTTCTGCCCCCCCCAGGGCAACGTGACCTTCTCCTGCTCGGGGCCCCAGCTGGTGGCCGCCACCTTCCTGAGCTCCGGCAGCAGCTTCCTGTCCCTGCCGGCGCCGCCGCTCCCGCCCACGCCCGAGGGCCTGTCTGTCCGCCTGCAGTTCCGCACGTGGAACGCCGACGGCCTGTTGTTGTCTGCCCGTCTGGCCCCGGAACCCCAACGTCTGGTCCTGCAGATCAGCAGTGGCCGACTGCACCTCACGCACCGCACCAGCGCTCTCAAGACCTCCGAGGTGTCCACCGGTAAGACAAGAAGGAGGAGCGTCATAGTGGGGGGCCCCAAGATGGGGGGAGGGCCCTTGAGGAGTCTGGAACTGTATTTTAGGCATTGAGGGGGCCCAAGGTCATTGCTTGTGCTCAGGGACTAGAATTTTGGGAGGAGGGGGTCTGCAAAGCTATCCTGAGCATATGTGTCAAAGGGTTCCTTAAAAAAACTGTCCATATCAGTCCAAATCCCTGTTCTTTGAGGCTACCAATTGCCATCAGAACAGCAGTTTTGGATACAATGTTAAGCGAATGTGAGCTTGCAGATAACGCTCACAGATGCAAGCATACAATAGGAAAACAAAACAATGCCCTTGTTAGTTAGCATTGGCTGCCTTTTCCCTATTTGGTCTTTGTTGCAATAAATTTGGTCATTGTCATATCGACAGCACCTACCAATGTGAAACAACAGGGCTACGGATTGATTCACTCTGGATAATTCCTATAACATCATCAGGTTCTGGAATCTCATCAGGTTCTTCAGCGTTATTTAGTGTTCTTTAGTGTCTTTAGTGTGTTCAGTGTTCAGGGTTATTTCGGGTTCTTTAGTGTCATCAAGTTCTTTAACCTCAGCACCTTTTTTTTACAGTAACATCTCCAGAGTACAGTGCCATTGAAATTGGACTTATAATGATATCCTATTACAGTATGCGGTTATTAGGAGTGAAAAAATATAGTGTGAGATACGGAACG
>JAODXP020000016.1:24811565-24814065 GCA_027497455.2 Sardinella longiceps | reverse complement strand
AAACAGCATTTACGATGCCCGATTCCCGAACTCTTTGCAAGCCCATCACAATGTGGGGGAAAAAAAAAAACGTCTGCCAGAGACGTCTACCAGAATTTAACCTTAACATGTCTCACTGCCAGGTAGCAGGGGTTAAACTTGAGACTAATGAGGTGGTGAAACTGGGCTTTACATTGCACAGAAGCATACATTTGTATAAGCCTTCTGAAAGCCTCATTCTTGTAAGTAAAGCTCTAGGGGAAGAATGAGCTTAATGAGCCTAAACCACTACCTTTGCAATGACATTATTACTTATCTGTGAATAATGTACTTTAAGTTTATGGTGAATCTGCTTGATAGTTTACAAAAAAAGCGCCTTCAAAAAATTTACTGCAACAGAGTAATATTTCCTATGTGGAAAATCATCATGCAAATGTATTCTTAGAAATAATTCACAAAGGCTGTTATGATGCCTATGCAGTTTTCAGTATCAAATACCAGGATATTTTCTCTATGTCTCTCCTCAAATACATCCTACATATGCTCTCTCTCTCTCTCTCTCTCTCTCTCTCTCTCTCTCTCTCTCTCTCTCTCTCTCTCTCTCTCTCTATCTATGTATCTACTGTATCTCTGTATCATACTCACTCACCCTCTCTCTCTCACACACACACACACACACACACACACACACACACACACACACACACACACACACACACACACACACAATTAGACCAGTGAAAGTAATGCTCATACACTTAGACTCTTGCCTTTAAATCTGTATTAGCGAATATTTGCTTAAATGGACTTTGAAAGATGACGATTAAAACTTCATAAGCCTCTTTTCCAAGAATCCCATCCATAGCGACTGTGGCAGCCCATCAAAAGTCCCATCTGTGCTTTATCAGTATATCACTGCCTGTCCATGAGCCAGACAAATGCAGTCTAAGACTGGCAACTTCAACATTTATGTGACAAGGCGGATGACAGTGGCAAATTGACAGTCTAAAAATATGGTCTTCTAAATCGCTTTAGTTGACATGAACATGGCATGACCGTTTAAGTTGAATAGACATGCTTTTTAGTACTTTTATAAGAATTGTCATGTTAATGAGTGGTAATGGTTAGATTCTGTTTTGATTGTCTTCTTGCTAAAAGTTTAAATGATTTAAAGCTGGATTTGACACTTGCTATGGCATGCTGTTACAGTCTTCAGAGACTTGAATGAAGCCACTGGCTGAATTTGACTTGTTAGATTACATATGATTGTTTTAACTCTAATGTTCAACATAATGTCTTGAGTTTTCCAATGAAAATTATAAATGATCTTAGCCCTCTGATTGAGCTATCAGTTTGAGGAATGTGTCTGGATACCGAATTCAACATTTATGTGACAAAGGCTAAGCGGATGGCAGAAGCAAATTGACAGTCTAAAAATTTCAAAACTGCTTGAACATGGGATGACCATTTAGTTTGAATTGACGTGCTTTTTAGTCCTGTTATATAGCTCGGTGCAAACTACTACCTAATATAGTATGTATAGTATGTAGTCTTGTGTAGTATTATGTAGCGTTTTTTCACATAGTGTTTTGAATCGTTATTTGAAGTCATAGAATGTGAATTGGTCCTGATGGAGAGTCTAATGTAGTATGTTGGTGCTTTCAGGTTGTCCTCAGGAGGATGGAGACTGCACCAACCCCACCATGGCTTTCCAGGGGTGCATGCGCCTCATCCTCATTAATAACCAACCGGTTGACCTCAATATGGTGTATAATGGCAGACTGGGATCTCATCACCAACTCCAGTTTGACATCTGTGGGATCCGTGACAGGTATGATGGCGAGACAGACCCAATGAAGACTTATGTGTGATGTGGAGTGCATTAGTGAAAAACATGAAACAGTTAGGATGGAAGCTTAGGCCTGATTTACAAATGCGCGTTTGTGATCCGTAAGCGATGCTGTCCATTTGTAATGCGTACACAAAAACAAACCAAAAACCAAATGCATAGGTTTTGGTGTGAATCGTGAATCGGTGTTGTCGGTAATGCCTTTCTTATTAAGAATGTTCATGACCTCTTGGTGTTAAAGGTGAATGTTGTTGTCCACACACAATGACGTAACCCTACCCCTGCATCGACTCCATGTTTGTTCTCAAGTCTTGGCGTATTGAGCCAAGGAGAAGGACAGGTCTGATAAAAACAGCCTAATTAGAGAACGCAGACATCTATCCATAGGACAGCTTAGCTTAGCTTAAAACCGCGCTAACAAGCATCTATATACACCACCTCCTGTGCTCTCATTACTGGTGACGGGGATCATAAGACTGATGGGCTTGATTACCGGATGGAGGCCCACTGTGACTTCCACTCCATTTCCAGAGGGCACTGACATCCGATGCAGGACAGAACAAACAAGCAAGCGTACGTGCGTGTGTCTGTGTGTCTATGTGTGTGTGTGTGTGTGTGTGTGTGTGTGTGTGTGTGTGTGTGTGTGTGTGTGTGTGTGTGTGTGTGTGTGTG
>JAODXP020000016.1:24784065-24809065 GCA_027497455.2 Sardinella longiceps | reverse complement strand
AATTTATTCCTGTTGTTTGTTTGAGTGGGGGTGGGGTTGGGGGGGGGGGGTGGATTTATTTGTTTGTTGTTGGTGGAGGAGACAGCGAGGCTTTAGTTTGGCCGCGTTAGAAATCGAGCAAGTGTCCTACTGTTGAGTGATGGCTGGACGGGCGGCTTGTCTGAATTCATGAAGAGTAAGAAAACATGTTGCAGAGCCTCTGCTTGAATATGACTTGTTGACGCAAGGGGATTATGCAACATCAAAGCCGTCTACAACAAGCCTCTGTGGCTATTCGAACCATGGCTAGCCAGCCAGGGCATGTCTTTGTCTTATGTAAGACTTTGTAAGAAGAATCATGGCTCCCAAATCCTGATTATTACTGGCCACCAGTGGAAAGCTGTCTAAGACCAGACCATCAGAGATCTAATGGCTCAATGTTCTTCTTTTTTGGGATTTCCTAGTAATAATTCAAATTCTGATTAAAATAAAGTCATAGTCTAATTCTTTTTTTTTTTGGGGGGGGGGGGGGCTTTTTTTTTTGGCTTTTTTAATGCTGCCACCTCATCTATCCACAGCTGTTAAATGGCTGTCTTTGAAACTTAAGTGTCATAAGTAATCCAGAATGCCTGTCTGACTTCTAAGGGGAGATTTGTGGAGAAAAACGTTTGCCTCAGAAAAAAAAAAAAAAATAGTGCTGTCACAGGAATTTCAACAAATGTCAGTTTCAGTCGACTCTCTGTAACTCTCTTGACATTACAAGGGAGTCATTTTGAACCTTTATATGCAGATTTTATTCGCACTTCAATTTAAAAGTTTCCATACTGTCAGCAAATGTTTGAAGTTGCTTTTGTGGCCTTAGCCGTAAAAGGTAAAGGAGAATGCTTGTGCATGGTGTGTCAGACTGACTGTTTGCACCACTGGGTGCTGTGGATGTAAAATAAGATAAGTTTGGTCTGCCTCTCTAGGGACCCCAATTCTACTATATTTATAGTCAGCATTTTGTCCTCCTCTTCCTCCTCCTCCTCCTCCTCCTCCTCCTCCTCCTCCTTCCTATTCTATTCTGTTTTATTTAATACACTTGCATTTTTGCCTCATATACTGCATATGTTAAGAAGGGCTTCCAAGTTCAGCACAACGAAAGAAGGAACTAGATTTCACCCCTACCATGTCAGAGTAAATATAGTTTAGCATTTTAGGAATGGTTTAAGGGTCTTTACAGATATGCAAAAACATGAACTGAATAGACTTTAAACTGGACAGAGCTTTTTGAACTCAAGTGAATCAGGTCACATTATGCAGTATTAGTCATAATATGATGCAGCAACATTAATACATTTCTTTCCATTCCATTTTGACAAGGTGGGACCCGTGCAGTTCATGAAAAGCTTGAACATTTGTGCCTTCGGGTTACTTCTTCTACAGTGAAAAAAAATGTGTACCCTGCTATATGATATTGACCATACTGACCATACGTCCATACACTGTAAAAAGTGATTCATTGGTTCAATGTAAAAAATTGGGCAGCAATTCACAATAAAGATTGAAGAAGAGTGAAGTGGTGCCTTGAAGGCAGTGCTACCTGGAAGGCACCGTTGAGGGCAAAAAACACCAAAGACCTACATACCTTACAGGCCTACCAAAGCTATGTTGTCAGGACTGAATCTCCGTTTGTATCTCACCTGATCCTGACTCTCTCCTCACATTCACAGGTGTCTCCCCAACTTCTGTGAACACGGAGGCCGATGCTCTCAGTCCTGGAGCTCCTTCCAGTGTGACTGCACAGGCACGGGTTACAGTGGAGCCACCTGCCATAAGTGTGAGTGTCTCGCCCTTTACCCAGGCACACACAGGCAGGCCCACAGTTCCCCAATTAGGCCCAATTACGTCTGCCTTATTACTGAGACATTAACACCACCAGGAAGGGTGTTAAAGTTGATGGGCTAAAGGAAGGAAAAACACATGGAGTTGATTTATGATGGTATTTATTTGACATAAATGGCCAGGAATGTTTAAGTTCGTAAAACTCTCAGTGTGGTTATGGTTAGAAGTTCATTGTGATCTAGTACTCATTTTGCAGCAGCTCTCTAAAGTCAAATTGCCCTTTAAGTGTTTTTTTCCCTCCTCTTTTTTAATCCGGTAATGAAATATCCACCTATATTTAGCCTTTTCTCAGCTATTCCAACACCAGTGCCCTGCCCCCTACTCTAAACACTTTAACACCAGAACAGAGACAGTTGGGTTCTAAACTATCTTCGACCAGAATATCACCGCTAATTGACTTTAGCATTACCATTAGCATTTGTCAGAACTTAATTACCAGGCAACTAATATGGTAGCCCATATGTCTGTCTATCCTCAGGGATCAGGCATTCAGAGACTTCCTCTAAGGTGCTGAGATTATGTTCAAGGCTAATTTTAGTGTTGTCTGCTTGCAAATTTCTTTCCCCCTTCTTATTTTCAGCTATCTACGAAGCATCGTGTGAAGCATACAGACTAATAGGGAGCTCCTCCGGATACTTCTCTATCGATCCAGATGGGAGTGGACCTCTGGGACCAATGCAGGTGTACTGCAATATGACAGGTAAGAGGTCTGTTAAATCAGTGAGAAAAACATTCCAGTGGTCATTTGGCTTGCAGTGTCTAATCTATTTATTTATTTATTTATTTATGCACATTGGGAACAGAGGATTAAGATAAATATAATCATAATCCATAGATTTATAATCTATGATAACCCTGTGTCCATAATCTATGATACTGAGAGGCTTTACTGTAGAGCAAAAGACTATTTAACTCAAATCCATATCAAAGCTTAGGGGGCAGTATGTTGTGCCAAGGAAAGCTGCAATTTTTTTATTGTCATTATTATTATTTTAAATTAACTAATATATGATTGACAAGGCTTCCTGTGCTCTTGGTAAACAGAGTAAAAGAAATATCAGTACTTTAATTTGCCCGAGATCAAACAGGAGCTGATACATATATAGTTTTAAATTAAAGGCATGGTATGGTTTGTGTGAACTGAGTAATATCTATAGTGATATGCATGTTAAACTTTTTATTAGTCTCAAAGGCATAAGTTTTATGTTAACTTTGTTTGAAAAAAAAGTGTTATATATGTACTTCAGAACAGACTTCAAAAAGACATTCTTAGATTTTCCCAACTGAACGGCCTTTGCAGATCCATGAGATTTATTCAAAAATACATTCAGATTATTCAGATCTCCTTAGGCGCATAACCTCTATTCCACTGGAGGTCAGGAACAGTATTTGGCTTCTGTATTTCTGGTTCCTATCCACTAGATTAGACTGTAGGCTTCAACAGACCATAACCAAGCAAGCAATGCCTTTAGGAATCCCTGACAGTAAGAACCTACAAGCTTACATGCTTCAGGTCCATTACAGGTCAGTGTTTTTCAATGGTTGACCTTTTGACCGAGGATAACGAGTGGTACGGTAACACACGCACACATACGTGCACAACAGACTGTGGTCTATGACGTCCACACTCATAACATGTCAGCTTGGTGTCAAAGGTGGAACAAAGGACCCATACAACAGTGCTGTAGGAAATGTGAAAGCCCTAATAGCCAACAGTTGTCTGATACTTGTTCCAGGACATTCTGTTTTTACTGCATTCTTTATCTAAATACACCTCCTATAGAAGGACATAAAGTAAGACGATGCATTTAGGGTTGGATAAGGTATGATCCAGGGTTCGGAAAAGGTTTGATGTTAATAAGCTAACAAAAGTGCACAATAATTACTTTGAACTTCTTCCCTCATTTATTTATTAATTTATTTGACAGGGGCCATGTATACAACAAATTCCATTCCAGAGTTAGCCATAGCTAATTTACATCTGTGGTCCAGAAGAAAGGAAAAGCACACCAGCAGCTACTGTAGTCCCACTCCCAGCTGCTAAATAGCTGAACGTATTCACACCTGCACTCTGAACAGAGAGTGCTTACCAAGCCATTTAGATTCAGCGCCGGTCTCAATGGAATGTGCTGTGAGAAGTACGATGAAGTGTGGAACTGTGCCACAGTGTAGTGTTGTTTATGCAGGCAGGTAGCAGCCAGCACTCTGCTCAGATTGTTTCTGAATCTCTGTGCGACACACACACACACACACACACACACACACACACACACACACACACACACACACACACACACACACACACACACACACACACACACACACACACACACACACACACACACACACACACACACACACACACACAGCCTTACTCCTGCTAATGCAACAACAACAAAGTATTTGTCAGCGGCCGAACAAGTACTTTCATTTCAAAGAGACAAGAACCACAAAGTTAATCTCCACTTTCTCAAAGCAGCTAATGTGAAAGTATATTGTTGTATAGGGTTATAGCAGCCACTTGTGCTGTACAGTGCACACAGTATTTTGCACTGCTTTGCTACCATTCCCTTTCATCCTTGTGACAAAGCACTTTGCAAAGTTTATCTTAAACTCAAAGCAGGATGAAATGTCTTATATACAGTATGTATTTATACTGTATATTTGAAGAGTTCAGATGCAAAACCCCCTAACTCCACTTGACCACTTTTTGAGAAAAAGGCCATTTTTATCAGGCGTTTAGAGTGTTTTGATTGTAAACAGATATTTTAGACAGGGCGGGGAGCAGATTTTATTTTTTTTTTTCACAAAAACATTTCATTTACATATTCTAGATTTATACAGGATTCACACAATATCATTAACTCAGTTTTCACAAAAATGGTGTTTAGGGGGTTTTGCATCTGAACTCTTCATTTATATATTTGTTGATTTATTCCTGCCTTCCAGAGCAAAGAGTGTGGACAGTGGTGCTTCACAACACCACAAATGCCGTCAAGGTCCAGGGCTCCAGCCTTGAAAGGCCGCATGTGATGCGGTTCAATTACAGTGCTTCACCTGACCAGCTGCATGCACTGGTGGCTGGCTCAGACCAGTGTCAACAGGAAGTAGTTTACCAGTGCAGGAAGTCCCGCCTTTTCAACCACTGGGGTAAGACTCAAAGATTCTAGGATCCTGCCAATAGAATTTGAATGTCTTTCATAGATATCAAAATGGGAAAGAAATGTGGTAATGTCACCTCTCCTTGACTTGATAGGATACCAGTGAGACTTGGAAGACATAGAGTGTGTGAGCTTAGCTCGCCAGTGCCGGGTCCTTCAAAACAAAGTTTGTGTGCCATCACCCAGGGAGTTGAGAAAGTCACACCAATCATTAGACTTCCTCTATTGTCTGTTCTCCTGCACCGCTGTGGGATGGTCACGCACAGGCTCCTAATTTATGAAAAATTGATGAAGCTCAATCCCTCCGAGGCAAGACAACGTGCCACAGCAAACAATAAAGAAGTTTATTATTCCCAAACCTTCGGGTCATTATGAATGGGATTTTTTTTATTATTATTACTTCCGACAGAGCTGTGGATCTGAAAAGAAACATAATTGGTTTTATTGTTTACTGATATCTACATGAAAAACCTTTCTTGTGGAATCAAATAAGCTGTTAAAATATCCTTTCTGTTTGCGGTATAGTAATGATAGTGTTTTGTACTAATGCTAGGCTTCCTTTTATTTCTGTTAGAGTAGAAAGCCTGAAAGTGAAGACAATGTATCTTCTAGCAACCTCCCCCTATCTTTTTGTGCTCTGTGGGCAACTTGTGTACAAGATGATTTCACATTCATAGGTATCAGTTGGAACTGACAAGTGTGAAACAAGGGTAATGTTACAAGAAAACATGAAGAAAAAAAAACAACAAAATGTTGTTAAAGCACCTTCTGAATGCCTCGGGCGTGTTGCACATTTACAAAACTGGAATGTGCTCAGCCTTCCTTCTCATTCATTTACCTCTGGCTGAAATCCCAGAATCGCAGTCATATTTCCTTGTCAGAACTTTCCTCTGACATTAATGGAGAGTGAATCACTGATTTATTTGGACACATCTTGATAGCTTCATTTATAGTAAACTTTTTTGATGCTTCTCCAAATGTGCTTGGCAATTAAATATCAGTTAGATATCAATCTGTGTTTGATAGCCATTTTCTCTTCTAGCAGATGAACTCCTCAGATTTTAAATTAAGTACAGATCAGATTTTCTCATAATTTAACAACGTTCTGTAAATACATCTCAAAGAAATTTGTCTAATTTAATGCACATCATTGAACCTGGCTTCATAGCACAGACATACAGCATACAGTCGTTCATTTCTTACTACAGAAGTCATGACAGGTGGTGTTAACTAATTATTTTGCCAATGTCATGAGACCAAATGTCATAGAATAGTTAATGTCACATGTTATCTCTCAGTTGTTATACTGTCATATGAATCTGTCATACTGTGTTCATAATATTGATTAGTATTGATTATTACAGCTTACACAGCTGCTAGATTAAGGAAGCTCAAACAAGGGTTCAAGTGCAATGTTACCCACAGCTCTTGATCTTACATGACAATGTATCCAAAATCAATAATTGTAACCAAAGCCAGATTCACCTTATGTGAACCTAGATCATTTGACTAATAGGTCTTAAGTGCTATTCAAGAGCAGCATAATAAAGGAGACATCTGAAAAGTAAACAATGAGACTATATCAATAAAAACAATTAAATACATCAATAAATTAGCTTTTGGTGTCATGCTTTGTGTTGCGCATCCACCAAGCATCAAGCAAATGTGTCTCATAGATCAGAATATAGACATGTACAGTACCTGTCAACAAAACCATAAGGAACACAAGACCCTCCCACTCAGCCCCCCTCCCTCAATTCAAGCAAGACACTCTGCAGCAAATTTATGCTGAAGTGTGAAAATCTATGAAGGCTCCTGCTCCAGAGCAACCACATATGGGCCAGTAGATTTTAAGAGCCTATTTTTAGGGGGTACTCCAGCAAGCTCAGCATCTCTTGCACCACCTATGTCTCTGTCTCTCTCTCTCTCTGTGGGACGATCCTTCATCAGCACATCGAAACATCTTGCAAAATGGCCCCTGTTAGATTATTGTATGGATTCTCTAATGTACTGAAAGTGCCTCTGTCTCTTCTCTCCTGGGTATGTGTGTGTGGGTGTGTGTGTGTGGGTGGATTGTGGGGGTGTTTAGATGGGACGCCTCTGTCCTGGTGGCTGGACCGGAGTGGAGAGAAGCGCACTTACTGGGGAGGCTTCCTGCCTGGAGTGCAGCAGTGCTCCTGTAGTCTGGAGGAGAACTGTATGGACATGAACTATTTCTGCAACTGCGACGCTGACAGAGAGACATGGTATAAAAGGAACAAAACAAACAAGCATGTTGTTGTTGTTGTTGTTGTTGTTGTTGTTGTCATTTTCATACAGTCTCACTCAATAAGTCCAACAGTGCAAGCCTGATTTTAATGATTATATGTCAGTAGAAGTAATAGTTTTTCAATGAAGATGTTTCATATTCTTGAGCGTCTGCATGAAGGTTGAAAAGGTATAATGAAGTCTATTTTTATAACTTTATAACATACGGTTAGGGTCAGATACTGAGCTACAATATACTGAGGAGTGCACTGGCTTAGCACAAAATACAAGGAGTACCTGAATAATAGGTATTTACTTTTGTTGCAGGCTAAATGACACAGGCATTCTGTCATACAAAGAGCACTTACCCGTGAGGGAGATCATTGTTGGAGACACTCACAGGCCTGGATCAGAGGCGGTCTATAACATTGGACCTCTACGCTGTTATGGCGACAGTAGGTGATCCGTTTTCTTATTCATAACATTTGATAATCAAGACTTTCCCAAATTTGTCTACAGATAGATTGAAGATGGTCAAGATTTTTTTTTTCAGGTGGTCAAGCATTGTTTATAATAGTATTGTTATTATTTTCTTTCATTGTTTATTTATTTATTTAACATTTATTATACAGGAAAAATTTTAAAATGGGCCTGACTCAGCATATGCTGGTTTACAGCAGGTTCCTGTTCTGCAGCACACTAAACACAGAATAACAACACAGACATAGACTAAAAATTGGGCACATCACAGTAACAACAAAACCATTGACAGCAACAAATTATATCACAAATAAAAACAAATAGACAACACTAGATAAAACATAAATAATATGCATGTGTAGTGTAGGGTTTTAGTGGTTGCATGTGTAGCTGTTCAATTGAAATGACTTGTAAGTTGTTAATTCTCAGTTGTGAAACACAGGCACATACAGTACATCATGCACTGTCTCCTCTGCTTTGGCAGTGTATGCCAGTGTTGTGAAATTAAATCACTATCACCATCCATCACCATATCAATGCAGTGGTGAGGTAGCTCATAGACGTTATCTGTCAACAGCATCAGTAGAGACATGAACAGAAACTCGCCCTTCAGAATATCTGTGCATGGCATTTGCTTTGCTCCCCACTGACATCAGCTAAATGTCTGCTGTGCCTTTTTATATAATATAATAATTGCAAAATGATTATTGTGCACCAGGTCCTGATATACCGGTAGATGAAATTGAAATGGGGAGAAGCAGGGAAGGGAGGTATTACTAATACAAGGACCCAAAGAGCTCCTTCATTTTCCCTGAAAAATAAAATGCATTCTAGGAATAGCCCCCTGATGTGGTATTAACTGTACCAGGAAATTGATGTACGCCAGTTGTCTCTGTCACCATGAATATTGTGAAACATGTCCACTATTTCCACATAGGATCGCTGTGGAACGCTGCATCCTTCTACCAGGAGTCGTCCTACCTCCACTTCGCCAGTCTGCAGTCCACTCTGAGTGTTGACATCTCCTTCTACTTCAAAACTGGCTCTCCCTCAGGAGTCTTCCTGGAAAACCTAGGGCTCAAGGACTTCATAAGGGTTGAGCTCAGCTGTGAGTGCCATTCATTTACTTTTTTTTATTTGTTTGTTTGCTTTTTTATTTTTTTGTTTGTTGTTATTTTTTCATGCCTTTCTGATGAAATGCACTTGAAGTTACCGAAGGACTATCTCAGAATTGGAGTTTTTAATATGTAAAAGTATGCCTTCAGCTGCAGCTTAGTGAGAATTTCTTTTAGTGGGGGTACACCATAATATAGGCACCTTCATAACCTAACCTTACTTCAAATTGTTTGAGATGTACATCACTAACAATGATTAATTATGAATTAGTATTAATATCACCTTATAAATGACTAGGTAATATACAAAAATAAAAGAGAAAAACAGTACATACAGTAAATAATCTGTTCCAAGACATTTAGGGACTCCATACCCCTGTGTCCAATGCCCTCTACACCCCTGGCCCTCAATAAAACACAGTATAACAGCTGAATGACAGAGATGTGTTGTCACTACACTAATAGTCATCATGCTGCTGACTGTACACCCACAGCTCCGTCCACAGTGACCTTCTCCTTTGACGCGGGCGACGGGCCAGTGACCTTGTCCGTGAAGTCTCCCGTGCCCTTGAACGACCGGCAGTGGCACTGGGTCCAGGCGGAGCGCAGCGTGAAGGAGGCCTCGCTGCAGGTGGACCAGCTGCCGCTGCGATTCGCGGACACGCCTGCGGACGGACACCTCCACCTGAAGCTCAGCGGCCAGCTGTTTGTGGGTAGGGCACCGATCCTGGCCCGTCTCCATCCATCATCACTCTCGACGAGAGGATGACTCACGTTGTCCCCTCAGCGCTGCGCCCTTCGGTGATGGGATGATTTAGCAAGCGCTGGAGATGTTGAGGCAATGGAGCAGGGGATAGAGGCCTTGGGTCTTGGCAAGTTTTTAAATGGCTGCTTTGCCCGTCATTACCCTCTTGCCAAGTGCCAAGTTAGTGCAACGCAGAGCTGATATCTCATTAGTCATTTCCTGTTAGCGCTGCGCATCGGTAATACTGTTTTAATAAAAAAGATATCATACACACCTACACACACACACACACACACACACACACACATACACACACACACACACACACACACACACACACACAGACAAAGAGACATGCACATACTTACATAGATATATGGAAGCTCATTGCCGCCACATAGAAAAAAAAGTTCTGGATCATGTATCTCACAATTCTGAGATAGTATCTCAATTGTGAGGGAAAAAAAGGAAGAAATACAGAATGGCGATTAGATAGATAGATTAATCTGACGTCATTTTGTAAATTGTCTTCCAGGGGGCTCGGCATCAAGGCAGCGTGGTTTCCTGGGCTGCCTAAGGGCTCTGCAGGTGAACGGCGCTCACCTGGACCTGGACGAGCGGGCCAAGCTGACTCCAGGCGTTAGCTCCGGCTGCCCCGGCCACTGCAGCAACTCTGCCAGTCTCTGCCACAACCGCGGCCGCTGCATCGAGCAGAGCAGTGGCTATGTGTGCGACTGCACCCACTCAGCCTATACAGGGCCCTCCTGCAAAGACGGTAGCGTGTACACTTTTACTCTGTGGCTGTATAGAGAGTAGACTAGACCAGACATCCTGTTTACATTTTTTTTTGTTGTTTGTTGTTGTTGTTGTCTGTTCCTGGTAAAACATTGTCACTACTTTGTGTAGCTAAAAACTGCAGAACCAGAAATGGTCCCCCAGTTTCCTTTAAGAGATTTAAGAGATGTAGTTTTGCTTTAAAGAAACATTTGACCCACGTCCATGCAGAACTCCCTCCCCTCAAATGGCTTCAGCACGGCCTTTCACTGTAATTATAAAATGGATAGTTCCAATCCTTGATTGTGATTGGTTGAATCACATTTGGTGCCGTGAAAAGTAAATTATATCAAGTTTTGTTGGCTGCAGACAAATAGCTCAAGCCTGGTTGCTTCTCGGAGCCGGACAGTAGAAATCAATCACAGGTTCTGGGCAACTTCTTAAACAGACTCTACCTGTACATCGAAACGTTAGTCTTCGTTTGAACCTGTAATAAAGCTCTTAAAGGATTCGGTGTGCTCCGGTTCTTCCTGGGTACCGTCTGTTTAAGAAGTGGCCCAGATTTATGCTGGAGGCGTCTGTTCTCTAGCTACGACATCATTGCGGAGCACTTTCCAATTCAACTATTTTCATTGGCCTCCATACAGCGGCGGTGGCGGCAGAGTTCGGCTGTATTGAAAACAATAAAATAGAATGTTGAAACCGCAATGCTCCACAATTTGTCAGAGCTGCTGTGTGGATGTCCTTACTTGGCAACCACTCAACTGAAGAAAGGTTCTTGGCGGAGGAGTTGATGTTTAGAAATAAATCGCTCCTGTTACCAATGCATTGTCTTAAGAAACCAAGCAAGATATGTGTGGTAGCTGTTCTATCTTGAGTGTGTTCTTTAGCCACACCCCTCAGCTGTGCAGTATCTACAATATAGAACAGCCTCTCAATAGGGTTAATGCTTTATTGAACCAACATTTCTGCAGACAACCTTCATCAGAAAACGTGTTATTGCTTCAAATCATTGTACAGCTTATCTTACGTTGCCACAGACAAGAAAAAAATAAATAAATGCATCAATTCCATATTTTAGTTCACAATTACACAACACAATTCAACTGCTCTGTCTTTAGTAATTGCAGCTCAGAGTACAAGGCTTCTATACGCCCACTGCTATTAACTGCAGTGAAGTAATGCCACAGAGAGTTCATGGTCATCATTTAAGATGATGTATTTACATCGAAGGATCAAAGTTCTCATTCCGTACTGTAAGAGACCAAATTGGCAGTGAAATGAATGAGACCATTCTCTCACCCACTCTTGGCTTCCCAACAGACACATTACACCACATGTTCAGGAATGATGAAACCCGCCTGTAACATGCTAGATTGATTTGTCTTTTAAGGTGAAAATTAATTATGTTTCGTGCAGCCTACCATTTCCTATATGATATCAGCCTTCCAGAGACTGTTGAGCAAACACCCTAGCCGTTTCACTCGTCGAATTCATAGTACTGGGTGAATAGCTTTTGATGTTTTCGGCACTCTGCTCACAAAGAGCCTGTGAGATGTCTCAAAGCTGCATGTCTTGGGCATAATTTCTTCATTTTTTTCCCCTCTCCATGCATATTTCCATTTCTATTCCACATCTTCAGGAGGCCTTCACAACTTTCATTTCTATTGGGGTGGAAAGAAAAAGAAAAAAAAAAGCTCTGCATTGACTCACCTAACCTTGTTTCGTCTGTGCAGATGAGTTTTATATCAGTCTTTACCTAGTGCACTCGTGTGGGCGGAAAGGGTTCACATACTCTCTCCACCTCTCTGAGAGTCGTGGCTTATTATAAAACTTATCGACGCAAACATTAAACACTATCTTGTGTGGGTGTGGGGGAGGGCTGGGAAGTTCTGAGTAATAGATTCCCTTGTTTCTCCTCTCCAAAATATAATCCTGAAAAAAATAAGAAGGCATGTAAAGAAATTAAAAGAAAGACCACCAAGATTTTGACATGTTTAAATTTACTAGTCATTTAATGTGTGACAGAGAGTGTGAAAGAGATAGATAGGGAGAGAGAGAGAGAGAGAGAGAGAGAGAGAGAGAGAGAGAGAGAGAGAGAGAGAGAGACTCACGGCTCTGTCTATGGGTGAAAAAAAAAGAAAAGAAAAAAACCCTGTAGGGCACGCAAGATGATCGCTGGCATTCAGAGTGCAAATTGAACTCCATCTGAGGAGCTGATCAAAGTGTGGGAGGACAAGGCGAGAGGGCTGGGCTCCGCCGTTCCCTATTCTTCCACTCTGTCTCTGCCAATCACTCTCTGGCACACGCTGCCATGCCAACAGTCAAAAGGATGCTATTTTCAAGTGCCCATGTGCTACTGTGTTGACAGAGGTTGTGATGGTGCTTAGAGAAAAAAAAACTTCACACGGACTACAGAAAGGGTTTATTTTTCACTAGAGCACTCATACTGTACAGTAGCCTATATAAAGTCATGCCCTCGCCTTCTCAAGTATCATCTCACTGCACAGCTGGATAAAGTCTGTGAAGATATTCGGATGAGACTAGACATGCAACCGTTTAAAAGCTTTGGCGCCAAACTATCAACTGCTGGTACAAGATACTCTTCAATTTACTCTATTATGTATAGACCTGATCATGGTCTTATATGTGATGAACCATAATTGCTCTGTAGCATTATGATTTAATTCAATTTTATGAGGGGATTTATGAGGGCAGGACCAACGCTTTGGATGAAAGTCTGTTGGAGACTTTTCTGCGTCATGTGTGTACTGACAACGACACTTTTTTTTTTTGCAGAGGTGTCCGTTTCATTTGAGAAAGACTCCTCGGTGACGTACGCTTTCCAAGACTCCTTCCTAGTGATGCGTGACAGCAGCTTGCAGACCTCCTCGTCCGCTTCCACCGAATCCAGAGAGAACGTGGCCTTCAGTTTCATCACTACGCAAGCCCCCGCCATGCTGCTCACCATCAGTACCTTTAGCCACCAGTACATGGCCATCATTCTGGCTCGCAACGGTAAGGGGGCACTCCATGAGTCATTTCACCAACAGCACCATTCTTCACCACTGTTCTCTTATTTGTCACATATGGAGTGTGTGGGGGTGTTTTTTTTTTTTTTTTTTGTGGGATTTCCAATGGAAAGACTTTCTCCAAATTCCCCCTTTTTTACTAAAAGCTACATGTACAAGAAAAAATGTTTTTTTTTTCCTATTCCTTAAAGCAATATACCAGAGTAAGTTTAAGCATAGCCCTGCTGGACGAGCCTTCTAACAGCAATATATTTTGCATGAAATGAAAGATTTTCGAACAACACAGACCTAACGCGAACGCGAAACCCTTTACATTGAGTCAATGTAACCTCAGATCTTACTTTCGGTTTCCAACAGTCAGGTCCCATTGATTCAGTGTAAAGTGCCTGTTAGCTTCTGCGTTCGCGTTCGGATGGTGCTGTACCAAATTATTTTGTTCCACTCGCACATTTAGCAAGCTCTTTCAACAGGGCTATGTTTGAATTCACTCCGGTACTCTCCTTTAAATCCCCTACAATCGAGGTATAAGGCTCATGAGTCAACAGACACCCAAGTCACATACATGTGACCCCCTCACTAATAACATACAAGTTCTAGTACTTGTTATGAATATTTACTTTGATTTACATACTGTACACGTTCTGTTGATAAAACTACTGTTGTTAGTTGATATACCGTCACTTTGTTGATTTCCCATCATCGATGGCCTTTTGAGAACTCTAAACAGTGCTTTCAACTCAACAGTAAATAATGATTTAAAAATATACACATACGCCACCAAGAGCATATAGTTACAATTATGGTACAATTGAATATAAAGCAGTTCAGTGGCCCTTTGCCATGCAACATCTCATGCAACAGACTATCTGTGGTTTATATCATTTAATTATGCTTGGAAATATGAATCATACACAATATAGCCAGGCTGCTGGCTGTTCTGCATACAGTATCGCCTGTGGTGTCTTATACAAACGAAATAATTTCTTACTGACAGCTAAAGCATGTAAGGGGTTTGTGTCATATGTAACAGACAAAGAGTAATCCTGCTCCTTCTAATGTTATGAGCTTCCAATCCTCTGTCAGGAATACATAAAGTCATCGACACCAGGCGAGCGCTACCCATTCTGTCTCTAAAAGTCTCTGTCTCTTAGTGTCAAATCCATTGGCGTGGCTCTGTCAATACTGAAGGGATCTGAAAGGGGACACCTTATCCACTTTAATCCTCTGCACACAGCCAAAGGCACAAGGTCTCCTAAACAGAGACGATACGCTTCTCTCCCGGATTATACCACTCCTTTTTTGTTTTAGATTGTAAATAGAGCATGTGTGCGTATATCTTAGTCATTTATTATTTTCTTATTTTACTTGACTCACTCGTTACATGTAATGTAAAGCCCCCTAATGTATCAGTGAGTGGGAGTAGGAGATTCGGGTTGAGAGCAAGGAATTTGAGGCTTACTAGCACAGAATGTAAGTTTATGAATCACTTTGGGATGCAGAGGACATTTGATAGTGGAGGACAGGTTATATCTAAAAATTCACTGTAAGCCTCAAGCTATGAACTATTAATAGTTTGAAACTGAGGTCGACACTTTGCCATTTAATTCTATCATCTATGCACCTGAACATGTTTAGGAGAAAAGTATTTTAGATATCACTGGTGTCATTTCATGAATCCATTTTTAAACATCATAAAACACCTGGGATATGTGTAATGGACTACACACTGGACTGTAATGGACTCTATAATGGGTTACGCACTGTTATTGAGCGAGTGTACAAAGACCTGATGGTTTACATGTGAGCGCTATGTGCCGTACGGCTTTAGCACACAGATGTAAATAGAGAAAATGCTTCCTGTCTTTTGATGCATCATTTAAAAGCTTTTTTTTCATCTTCCAAGTCCATGCCTCACTGTCTGTGGTTGACGCACTCCAGTTTTGCGTCATTAGTAAAAGCAAAAATCTAGTACACTTTCTTCCTCTCTTCCTTGTAAATATAGGCCCCGCACTCCATTTACATGCACACCATTTCCTCTCTATAGTATACTGAGCAGTTTGACTGAAAAGGGACATTTCTGTCACAGCCATAAGGCCACTAAAATGCCATGGTATTTTGATGCTTGTAACAAGAAATCTAAGCTTTTGCTATTTTTGACTCTAGAACCGTAGAAACATTTCACAAAACATTTCATGAAAACATTTCACACAATCATTCACAATCATACCAATACCAATACCAATACCATACCAAGTCAATTTCCCATGGTGTTACCCAAACAGCGTTTTCAGCAGCCTTTGTGACTTTTTCCTTTTTTAACCCCCCCAGGGAGTTTACAGATTTGGTACCAGCTCCATGAGGAGGGGATGCCTGATGTGTTCACCCCCAGTCCTTCCAGTCTGGCTGATGGACGGCTCCACCGGGTCCGAATCCACCGGGAGGCAAAGGACGTGTATGCACAGGTCAGTGGTGGCCACAGGGCTTCGGGGATGAGATTAGACTGTATATGAACAAAAGGTTAGTCTGTTTTGTGTGTCCTTGGGTGATTCTGCCGAATTGGGTGCCATTTGCTATTTGAAAAACCTCAAAAATAAACTTATTTTTTAGCCTCAGAATCTAGCAAACACATATTAAAGTATACAAAAATTGTATTGATCTCAACAGTCATTTTTTTTTTTTTTTTTTTTTTTTTAATGGAAAGCGAATCCTTTAAAAATTAACAGCAAAGAAGGTAACCGCAGTATAAATAAATGTATAGTTACACAATTTTACAACATTCTCTGCAAAGAGACAAATAAAGTTCGACTAACTAAAATGCAGACACTATTGTCCTTGTGATGCAGTGCATCACATCAGGCAGAAAAGAAAAGAACGATTATTTTCTCATTGTCCCTCTCAGTGTCATATACACAATGCATATGAACAGTAAGTTCTGTGCAGAACGATTAATGACAACATTGAAGTTTAACTAAAATAAATCAGTGTGTTCTGCTGAAGGTCAAAACAATTATCGCATGATGTTTTTCTCATCTTCCATAAACATTAGAAAACATCCACTCAAAGATCCACTCAAGTAGCTGTAAAGCTATGCCAGACAGAGGCACAACTTGCTCACAAGTTAATTCTTTTTCACATAATGAAATAGTTTTCAACTTCGCATCAGTATAAACTGGTTATAATTGTCTGTCACATACACTTCAGACAAATTAACAATTTACATATGCGATCCACATATACAGTATAAGTCTACTCAAATCTCATCTTTGTTTAGTTCGCCCTTAACATTTGTTTAGTTTTTCTGCACTTAGCAGAACTGCGTAATGCAGTAGAAAGTTCCAGAATCCATCAGCCAGTAAGCAAAGAGGGGGAAAAAAAGAAAGTAGTTTGAGTTACTCTGTCATTTGAGCATTTCAAGCACCACCAGGAAGCTGCTACTTCAAGAACATCACAGGCTTTTATTCTACCTGTTCATGAAAACACCATGAGTGGTCTACTCAGTCTTTTATGCACAGCCCTCTTTCCTAGTCTTTCACAGTCTCTGTCAAATAAAGATCTTTTAATGCAGAATATCCCAAGTGTTTTGTTGTTAATGGTTTGGCTCAGGAAGTTCCATTTCAGTGGATGTTTTATATCAAAGAAACTGTTTTCCATGCGAACTACCGCAGCACATTAAGTATTAATATTGGAATTGGTATTAAGGGTATTATCTTCATCTTAGGAGTATCACTCCTTCAGTGGTTAGTGGAAGTTTTTCTCCAAGAAAATGCTCCAGAAATTCACTTCTGTGGATAATACCCCCTTTTTTATGAAGCTGTGTAATTTCTGTACAAAATCAGCCCACACTAGTAATTGGCCAAACTTTGGAACATGGAGAGGAATATGAAAACAGACATGAACTAGATGCCCCCACTATTTTTAATATGGCCCTCCTGAAAAGTAATGTGAATAACAATTTTGTACAAGACGTACAATCTGTATTTTTTTTTTTTTTTTTTTTTTGTGCTTTGTCCTAGGTCGAAAAATACTTGGTTTTAACACTGAAAAATAGAAGTAAAAGATGAAGTGTGACTAGTCATTTCAGTAGCATAATGATGCCCATTTAGCACTGCTAAAAGTGGGTCGGGTTTTTACTAGCACAGAGAGACAAGACATCAGGGGCTTAATCAGTGATGTTTTCTTGTCGTCTTGCCAGGTGGACCAGGCGAGTGAAAAATATACCCTGTCGTCTGACACCGAGCTGAACTCAGTGAGATCGCTGACGTTGGGCAAAGTCACCGGTGAGTCTCATCACATAATAATGACACTATCCGTGGCCCTGTGCCTCCACTTTACGAGCTCAGAGATGATTTCACCAGCACTGAGAGTTATGTGTGTGTGTGTGTGTGTGTGTGTGTGTGTGTGTGTGTGTGTGTGTGTAGGGTGGGGGGATGCACTCTCTTCTCTCTTAAAGGTTGCACAGTCCCCCTTATCTCGCCACCATTCGCCTGCCTTACTTGTCTGTCAGTGTCTCCTGCCATTGAGAGGCTTCAGAGAGTGACGTCTCTCCCTCTACTTCACTTTGATTAGTGTGTGTGTGTGTGTGTGTGTGTGTGTGTGTGTGTGTGTGTGTGTGTGTGTGTGTGTGTGTGTGTGTGTGTCTGTATGGTGGGGGGTGGGCAATCAATTTGGAGTGTGTGCTTGTGTTGTTGCCATAGAGACTTTTATCTTTAATTTAGCAACTCGCTGTAGCTGAATCTAATTTAAGGACGTAGGAATTATTGATGTGACAAACAAGACTTCGAACTGATGCAACGGAGCCTGTTTGTGCAGCTGACTTCAACTTTACTTGGAATTTTATGCTAATCATGATGTTTTTTTTATTATTATTATTCCCTCTTTGTCTCCTATTGTGAATCAGAAAGAATCTCCAAATTCAGAATCTTATTAATTTTCTGCTGCCTCTCCACTCTGCAGATTAACATAAAGAATATTAAGAGGCAACATTTACAAGTCTCTGTCTCTACTACAGCACATGAACTCCACAAAATGTCAATTTAACCATTCTTAGTCTTACACTAACAACCCAAGCTAAATACGTAATAAAACAAAAAAAAAATTACAATAACATGGAACACGGAAAAATGAGCTCTCAATTTTTCTTATTTAAGCCATGTTTTCCTTATACTGTGAAATGGTGTGTGAGAATAACAAAGTTTACTGTACCTGTGATAGCTATCACTTTGGCACATTTGCCACGTACCACTTTCTCTTTCGCTGAAACATATTAACACATCAGTTGTGAGGAATTTAAATGATTAAATGCCTTCGTTAAAACGCACAAAGAATCACAGTGGGCACTGTTTCTCTGAGAACCCAACACTGCATTGTATTAATCATTTTTAAACACCTCCACCGCCACCACCACAGGCACAGCTGCTCTGGATGACAGGGTGGCGTACGCCGGCTCTCGGGGCTTCGTGGGCTGTTTCTCGTCGGTGCAGTACAATCACGTGGCTCCGCTAAAGGCAGCGCTGCTGAATCGCGGCAGCTCCCTGGTGACCGTGCGCGGCAACCTGATGGAGTCCAACTGCGGCGTTGTCTCAGTGTCCACGTCCAACTCTCTTTCAGGTGAGCTCCACACAAACGCTCCCACTAGCATTGTCACTGCGTCATTGGACCTGTGAGGCCCCCCAAGGACATTACATTACAAAGCAGATTATCAATAGAGCCCAGTCTTATGACACATCATCAGTCATTCTGTCATTGGTCTAAATGAGACATGACATAAAAACGCATTGATTGATTGATTGATTGCTCAATTGATCGTCTGAAGATGTTTGGTTGGCTGATTTCTTTGTTGAAGAAAAGAAAGGAGAAAAGAAAAAACATATTAAAAGAAAAGTATTGGAAAAATAAAATAAAAGAAAAAAGAAACAGAAGAAATCTCCCCATGTTACAGCCCAGAAAACACATTATTTTTGGACTGCTTCACTAGCACAGCCATCTAAGTGTCCTCTGCAGAACTCCAAGTGCTGGAGAGACATCAACTAGCTTTTCACCTCATAAAACCCAGAGATATAACAACTTCTCTCTCTGTTCCTCTCTCTGTCTGTCTCTCTGTCATTCTGCCTCTCTCCTCTCTCTCTCTCTCTCTCTCTCTCTCTCTCTCTCTCTCTCTCTCTCTCTCTCTCTCTCTCTCTCTCTCTTTCCCTTTCTCTCTCTCTCTCTCTCTACCAGACCACGTTGAGGAGCCGGACAGAGCTAATGAGCAGGACAGTGGCACGACCCAACATGATTCAGCAGTAATCGGAGGTTGGTTTTTACTACCTGGCGTCACCTTGTTGCTCGCTTGCACTCGCTGATCTGTGAAACGAGCCGCGCTCTGCTTTTATTTCCTCTTTTATTTCTCATCTTACCACTCGCCCACAGAGGATACTTTTGATTTGATCTCTTGGCTCTGTAGTTATGTCATCAGTTTCCGTGCTGTTTGACAAACAACCTCGTCGACTATTTCACCACAATAAAACAGTACAACATTCGCACACAGTCAATGTGTATAAGAATATATAGGAACTTGGCAAGGTTTTGTAAAAGTAAGTATGAAAACAAACACACTGCTTTTTTATGACTTTATTATCTGTGACAGTACAGTGTTTCAGAAATAAGTCATGCTCTACTGCTGTTTTTTCTAAGCCAGACTAGATGTCCTTTTTTTCCCAGACAAGCTATTTTCTAGTCTCTAGACATCTAGAAAGAACATCTACCTGTAATAAAAAGAATGGATGAATTTCTCTGTGGCTGAAAGGAGGGATAAATGAATGGGTTGATGGATGGATGAATGATTGCATGATGGAAGGATGGGTGGACTGCAAGTTGTTTCATGCTGTCTCTTGCTGTTAAAGTAGAGCCTGTGCTGAGGGTTTTGTTCTCTTTTTTTTTGCCCTGTTCCTCTCCCCAGGTGTGGTGACGGCAGTGGTCTTCAGCAGCCTGTGTGTGCTGGCCGTGATGAGCCGCTTCTTGTACCAGCACCGCCAGGCCCAGCGTGCGGCCAGCCTCCAGGAGAAGGAGACCCAGCGTCGGCTGGAGGCGGCCTACAACGCCGAGCTCCACATGCACAACTCCACCCTCCACAACCCCACCCTCACCCTCCACAACCCCACCCTCCACATGCGCGACAGCCTTCGGGAGTACTACATCTGACCCCACCCAACACCCCTGCTCCATCCTCTGGCCTGGCAGAGCCTCCAGCCATGGACCCTGTGCTGTCCCTGTACTAGCTGCCTGCCTACATGGGCAGAAACAGACAGCCTTTCTGTTCCATGTCGCACTTGTGAAAAAATAACGGGGGGAGGGGAGGGGGGCTAAATAAACTAAACAACAAAAAAAAAGAACTAACAGCTTCCAGTGTAGGTAGTAGCTACTAGTTGCACAGTGACTGGGATGTGTTTGTCCTGCTAGGAGTGCAAGGCGGGACGGCGTGGCGTGGTGTGGTGTGGTGTTTGAGAGGAGGGAGGGGAGGGGATGTAGCTCTAGATTCTTGTGACAAATTGATTCCTACCGGCGAGAGGACCCAGTCAGGTCGACTCGTGAATCACGGCAGTGTTAGGAGAAGAGAAGCCCCAGCACAGCACCCCATAGAAACTGGCCTCCTTTTTTGTCATTGTAGGTCACAAGGGGAGGGTGGGGGTAGGACAAAGATGTGTGCTCTGGCTGGAGAAGGGAAAAAAAAAACACAGCCTTTGCTAGAAGTGGTAAGAGAGACACAATGCACTAAAGGTTGTGGTTTGTTATACAGCGAGTAGCTCGACGCCCAGTGGGAACAAATTGATTGAGCCCAAACCCTTAATTACAGCTAATTATGTGAAATCATGGCATACTCATGGTAGAGTGGTCAGAGTGGGGGGGGGGGAAGTGGCATACTGGACATGCATGGTGTGCATGAGAGGATATTTATAGCTTGTTTTCTTTGGTTTTATCTCCCTGCTATAAGACATATTTCTACACTGGAGCCATTGCCAGGAGATAGTCCGCTCCCAAGGCACGGTTCTCGATGGCCACTGCACAGTGGGAACTTGGTATTGAAAAACTCTTTTTGATTGTGGTCATGTGGCACCAGTGGGTCACTGTGGAGGTGCTTCGCAAGTATATTGAAAAATACATCCTATTTTAAAGTCTGTGACAGAACTCTTGTCTCCTGAGTGACCTTGAGATTATTATGGTCTGGTCCCTTTAGTGTGGAGGGCTGTGGAGCTCATATGGACTGTGCTTATTAGGAGAGGCTGTGAAAGAACCTGGGGGAGGAAGAAAACGTGTTTCATTTGTCTTAAACTTTTCTCATCACTATATTGTTTTATGCTTCAAAGGTTGTGTGAATGGTGATAATATGAGCAAAATCTCCATTGTGAATAAAAAAAGGAACACTTGACTAATGGCTATATTCATCGAAAAAAAACATGAAAATGTAAGCATCTCGCTACGCTTCTCCTTGTGGAAAAAAATCATGACTTGAACAAATGACTACTGTACATCATTTGCACTCTGTTGATTGGTTCAAGAATTGTTCTTTTAATTAATTTCTGCTGTGCTGTTTCAAAGACTTCTGATCTATTTAGTAACAAACATGACGTGACATAAAGGTGGAGATTTATGAAGTCAAAGCTGCTTCAAAGGACCGTGTCTACATGTAACAAATTCTAGTTTTAAGTCAGTCAATACTCAGGGAGATTATAGTCAATGATTCAGTGACTAATACAGAATCTATCTGAAAACAAATGTCTGGAATTTGAGATGTTGTAGAATGTTGAAGTATTTATTGACAAAAGAGGGGATAAAAAACAAACAAGTTCCTATCATTCCTATGGTTATTTCCAAGATTATGTTTTCTCTCCCCCTTGCTTTTGATTCTTGTATATTTTGACGCTATGTTGATCATGCTTTTATGAACCTTTGTGAGTGTTGACCTTGGAAAGGATCTTCAGCAGTGGAATGAGAAGGACCAGTCTCTACCCACTGAACTATATCCCCTCTCCTCAACCCTCCCTCCGCCAGGCTTTACTACTACATGAGCTGCAATCAGATCAATCATTTAGATACCGGCTATGAAACATTAGCAACACTAGACCAACTCGGGAGATGCAATAGAAAAACCGAACAAAGAAAGTCTGGCTAAATTATTGATCATTTTCCTTTTAATTGAAGTGTCCTTTTCACTAAATATATAATCTGAGACTATTTTCTACTTCTATTGATATTATGGTTATTTTGGGGGGGATGCTGTTTTGTATAAATATTATGTACAGGTATATGTATGTTTAATAAACTCGCCATTTTTATATATGTGTATGTGTGCGTTGTGCTCCTTGCTAATCATGATTTAGTTATTGTGTAAACTCACACTTTTACACATATATCTATGATACATTTTAAAAGGCTAGTTTTATATTACTGGAAAATCACATGCAATGTGGGTCACAATACCATGACAGGACTAGGCATTGGGCATATTGTATCATATCTTCCCATAAGGGTTCTTGGGGCCAAATATAACCGCTATAAAGGAGGTTATGTTTTTGCTGCTCTGTTGCTGTTTATTTGTCTGTTTGTCTATGTGCAAAATCAAGCAAAAAGTTTGATGAGAAAATTTCAGACAACATGGGAATTAGGATTAGTAACATCTGATTCAATTGTGGGTGTGACCTAGAATTTATATTAGTAAATGCACTGGTTCATCATGACTGTGTTCTTTCAGTGTATCATTTGCAGTGGTTCACATTTTGCATGCTGTTTTACAAAACAGCCCCAACTACACACCAAAAGAAACTAAAGTCTTTTTTAACTTTTTCAAAATCAAGGAAAATGTTAGTGCTCTCCTTCCTCCCTTTATGTTCCTTATATAAGCAAGTTACATTCTCAGCTTTTCATTAAGCGTTTGCTTGAGCCTTGACAGACACTGATAATCATACACATTCACCCACACCACACTGGCAATGTGTGGTTCAAAGCTTGTATCTCTATCAGGCCTGCTCTGTCATGTGAAGGAGTTTTGTACCCGTCACAGACAGACACATGAAAGCTTTCAGCAGCGCAGCAGTCTCTTGTGTTGACACCAGCCGCTGGAGTGCTTCAGAATGACATTTGCAACAGCAATACATCCAAACGGCTGCTTCTCTCCTATTTCCTATCTATCCATCTGTGCCTTCTATGCCAGTGGCTCTCAGTGTCAAGGCTTAGATAAAACATATACACAAAAATGGCCGTATATAGGCCTACAGTATAAAAGTAAGACTTTTTTGATGTCGATGTCCTTGCCAGATAGGCTACGTGAAAGCTTTTTCATCCCATTTCAATCTATCTCATTGAAATCTTTGAAAGGTCTTCATGCACTGTAATGGTTTCATTCTTTGCATTAGGAAATTTAATTATTTTCTGAATTATTTCCCTAATGCCACCTGACATCAAGCTTATGAAATTGACATTGTTTTTGAAAGTGCCCACCCAAGACCAATTGTCAACACTGTCTGTGTCCATATTTTAGACAAAACAACTACAATACTTTACTAAGGAATTATGAATGCATTCATAAAATTTTATGAAATATACATAATGAATTGTTATAGTTGAAATAAGTTCATATAATCATACAAAAATTGTTTACTGAACATTGTTTTATAAAACTTTTCAGCGTCATAACCGTTTTTGAAGGGTTATAATAAGTTTTGACCATCATTAACGCATTATACACTTCAGATTTCTTTACAACAGATGCCTGTCTCTTAGGCAAGCAGAGAGGCGTCTAGATTTCTAGACTACCTGTCTCTTATGTGAGTCAGTCACTTGTGTGATATCTCTCTCTCTCTCTCTCTCTCTCTCTCTCTCTCTCTCTCTCTCTCTCTCTCTCTCTCTCTCTCTCTCTCTCTCTCTTTTTTCAGGTGGATGTAGAAGCCATCATTAAAGCTATGCCCTCTTAAAGTTTGTGCTCTCAAAATGATAGGATGACCTTGTCGGAATGGATCAGAGAGTGTTTTCCCCACTTGTTTCTAAGGCCTAAATAGCAGGCTGAAGAGGGTACCTTAATGAGCTACACACTGTTTTCCCTCCAGACACTGCTTGCTTTTAGGCCGCTTCTTAAATTTGAGGCAGTAATTTGATGTCCATTATGAGGCATTAAATGTCAAAACCCTCATGCTTCACAATAGAGATGGCCATTCTCTAAATTATACCTGCTTTCTCTTTCATAGTTAGTTGTCCTGTCTCTGCCCCATTGCCATGTTCCCAGACCATTGTATTATACAGTATGTGCTGCAAACTAAAGTCTGGCTATAGCTTGTGCTACATAGTTATGGGGCCTAGTCTCAAACATTAATTTCTATGTTATCAGTCAGATAAAGCCTTCATAAAGCCATAGTGGCCATGAAATTCTAGGCCTACAATTGTATAAGGGCGATTTCAAGGCAATATGCAATTTACTAATTGTGCAAATAATCATAAATAGAGATCATACAGCAACATAGACACCTTTCCAGAGAGCGCTACTGAAATCATTAACTGTGTGTATGCTGATTAACAAGTCCAGATTCTGTGTTTGTGGTGCAGCTTGATGTGGTA
>JAODXP020000016.1:24624065-24779065 GCA_027497455.2 Sardinella longiceps | reverse complement strand
ATCGTGTCATCCCAAAACGCAGCCTTCGTCTGGATCAGGAGGAACATCACAGCGGTGGTGTACGCGGGTCTGATCATGGGCAAGATCTATCTGGTGCTTTTTGTCACTCTCGGCATCACAGTACCGCGATTCTTAGTCGACGCCACTAACTCATCTGCTGCAAATGCCACAGCTGGTCTTGAGGATGTGTCAGTGTGGTACTCCATAAGACTCGTCTTCACATGCTTTCACCTGGCCTATCTGTTAGCCTCCATTGGCTTAATGACCTGGGTGTGGAGCTGCACCCTAATCTTTCTCTACAGGCATATTAGGAGTATGGAAGGAAACAGCAGCCCTTTCTCCAGCCCCAAACTGCGGAGCCAAATTCGAGTGGTGGTCCAGGGCATTGTGCAGACAATCCTGTATGTCATTGCTGCCGGGGCACAGGTCGCCCTTGTCTTTCCAACATTTTTGAAGTTAGAACCCATGACCCGAGGTTATTTGCACAATGTGTCAATATCGATATACACGATTGGCACAACTATCAATCTGGGACTGAGCCAGCACCTGTTTAGAGAGAGAGCAGTTAGAGTTATGAAAAGGGTTAAATCTGGGGATTGCTGGAGATGTAAGAAAATTGTTTAAGGTCTGTCACTGAGCTTATGAGTGTGTGTGTGTGGGTAGTGTGTACTGTATGTGTTTGATGCCATGGGGATCTGTGCAACAAATATTTAAAAATAGCTTTCGATTGCATTAGATACATCCTGCTACGTTCACTTGTTGCCAAGCTCAAGGAGAAGCTGTGGGAAAAGGCGCTTGTTGTAGAGAACATGTACAAGTTTTATAAGTTTAATTGCTTTATAAATCGTCAATAACAAAAACAAAAACAAAAATGCTGTAAATTCACACAGCGCTGTGATGTTCAGATGACTGAGTTGGTACTAGATTGCTGCTTTTAATGGAATATTGGTAACCTCTCAGCATTTACTGATGATATGCCATATGGCTTATTATGGAATGGCTTCTTACATACTTCCAATTTCAAGTCTTTGATTTTAAACTTTTCCATAATGTTCACAAAGAAACAAATTACAGACAGATTGCCACCTATTGAAGATTCATTTTCTTTTTTTTTTCATTTTGAAGACAACATGTTTTCATAATGCATTTGAGAGACAGTGTCTGTTGTCGTGTGGTCCTTTGTTGTATCATTGATAGACGCCAGCGCTCACATCACAAATTATTGATCTGCGGCATCAGCATAAGAGATCTGACAGACTGATATCCTTTGGTAGCTCAAAGGGCAGAGATAAAGAACTTAAACTGCTGTTTGTGTATGCCCTCTATAGACTTGACATGTGTTGATTGACAGCTGAGCGTCACCTTTTTCACCACAATGTGATATTGGTTCTGTAGGAAGTTCTGTGGCACACATAGTTGGAAAGAGCTAACTAGTGTACAGTGCCTTTGGAAAGAGGCAAAGAAGCCAAATAACCCTCCCGCAATAGATACTGTATATGAACTAAAATCAAAGAAAAAAGTAATTGAATTCTGAGTAGGGTTTGTCTGTCTCAGTGTACATTCCACTGTCAAATGAATGTCATGAGGCAATAAATAGTGCTTGAAAGTATTGGCTGACATACAGTTTGAGAAAAAAAAAGCTCATATACCATCAACACATCTGTATTTAGGTTATATACACTTGGCATACAAAACCATCAGTATCATCTCTTTTTTTTCTGTGGGTGTTTTGAAATACTGTGCAGATGAAAAGAGTTCCCAGTAAAGACAAACTCCCCTGTGCAGCAAAGGCCACCAGTAAGGCACATAAAAACACATAAATTAACTCTATCTGCAGGCAAGGGACCTCATGCAGAGATGAAATAGTGGTGCGTATTATCCCGGCCCGCAGGCTGTTCCACGGGGAATGTTTGTTAAACCATTCCCCTCTAAAGAATGCCGCTCCGTCGGGCACTTTCGCAGTGATTGATCCTTTCCCAGAGTAATTATGGGCTTTTACATCCAACCCCCCTTGCAAACAATACACAGTCGTTTTATTAGGTAAAGAAAATTGGAGTGCTATTCTTTCTAAATTTGTAGTCCCTTTTTGGCCAATGGGCCTGATCTTGAATGTTTGGATTTTGAATACCGAAACTTATTTTTTTATGGTTTTGAATATTCAGATACATTCCCAAAACTGATAATCTTGCCAATCAGTGGGCTAAGAGCATCTATGACTTTCAGTGTAAAAAATGTTGAACATTAGAGTTCAAACAATCATATTTCAATATTTCAGAATTCAACAGGTTGAAGTGTTAGGGTGCTACTTTGAGAACCCCTGCTCTAGCCCTATACCTCTGGCATCGTTCAAGCCTCCGATGACTGTCACAGTAAATGTCATATCCAGTTTTTAATCATCTAAACTTTTAGCACGAAGACGTCCAACAATCAAAACAGAATCTAACCATTACCCCTCATTAACATGACAATTCTTATAACATAAAATGTACGTCAAAAGCCAAGGAGCTGCCATAGCAACAAATAAATGTCACAACATTTAGGGATAATGAACATGATGCATTCAATGAGGCATCTGCATGGCAAATTGGAATAAAGGCCTGACACAGCCATGCATAGAGTATCTTCTCTTTCATGACAACTGTGTATGGCCTGAGAATTAGCACCACAAATGGTCTGCTAAAACATTCAGTACATTAACATTGTTTGGCAAGTCATTCGAATTTCAAAAAGGCTGCTAATTTTTTTTCCATCTCACAAATAAACAATTTTTGACTGATTAAAAAAAAAAAAACCCTACAGTCATCACTGCGATGTGTCATTGTTATGTTTGCATATATGCATCATATTTTACTTAAACGTTTGAAAGTATGTATGCATGTATGAATGGAAGAATGAGTGAATAATAATCATTATTGATTGAGGTAATTTTGGTACACAGATGATTAAGGCAGCAGATAGAGTGAGTTTCCATGATTGATTAGAAGACTTAAATAGTGTCAATTGGCAAAGAAATCAGAGGTAAAGAGGGAGCAATTTTGCTCAGACTCCTTGATAGATTTGGGCTTTCAAATGTTCATTGAACCAAGGCAACAATGGACAAACTACTGCATATTGATCAGAAAAACAATTGTGAAATCAAATTAATTGAGAGTTAAACATCACTGTGAAGTAATTAACAGACCAGAGACTGGCCACTTGGCAGCAGTCATGGGTCTTGATCAGTAAACATGTCCTCTACCGCCTGTGAAATGTATCCAGTGGATAAAAAGAGTGGCCTCTCCCATCTGCAAGACGTTGCTAATTGATGTGGTGTAAAAGTGCAACACAAGTGTGCTGACCATGTAGTAGAGATCTGCCATATGGCTGGTGGTGAGAGATATATTAGCATCCGCCCAAGTCAGACAAAGTCAATTTTGATTATCTGGCTATTTGATTATCTGGATGTTAATTTTTTTTATATCCCCCTGGGCATTATTTTTTTCAATTAAGCATATTACTAATATGGAATTGAGCATAAGGTCATATCATAGAACTAGGTGTGGGACGGGTGTAGGCTATTGGCACAGCTCTATCTTATGGGATGAGGTCAGAGACCTCTTGACCAATCAGAAACGAATGAGTTGACTGGGAATATAAGCTGTATAACATATAATATTGGTATAACAAAGCACAACAAAAATTTCAAACAGTAGTAACACACACACATACACACACAGACACACACACACACACACACACACACACACACACACACACACACACACACGCACACAGTCACACATTTGCATAAACTTCTGCACAACCTAACATTCACCTTCTTTTCTGAGCTAATAAGGGATCAAGCCTTCTTTTATTTTAACAGTAAACACGCCATAATCCTGAGAGATAAATGAAGATGTAGCTTCCTGCATTTGATCGGTGCTCTTGAGAACGTTTGATCGGTGTCTCTTCCCTTCTCCCATTAGTATTTATTTTTCATTCTCTCTTGAACTCAATGATAGGATGCAATCAGGCATATCCCTGTATATCTGTCACTGATTACAATGATTAAGCTTACCTCATCTGAAGAACATCTTAATCTAATTATGCTTGTGTCGTAGACCACGAATGAGAGAAAAACACAGCAGGTAATTAACTCTGGATGGGGTGCAGAGGGAGGATGTGGACTGCTCACCAGTGATCTGGCTTTGATTAATTATCCTGCAGGTCTGCCCTTCCCTAATGACCGAGACAGGCTTTGGGTGCCATAGTTACGATTGCGGCTGTGCTGATAATCACACTTGTTTAGACAGGAAGTATGAAGGACATTTCCCATCAATCTTTTTTTTCTTGACTCTTCCTCCCATCAAGTGTTCAAGTGATAATGTCATACAGGACACAGGGAAACAGTCACCTCAACAAAGCAAGGTAGGCTAATGTACAGTCTTTTCTGGGGTTCCAGTATTAATGATAATGGCGGTTCAGAGGAACCATTAAGCCCTAATGGTTCTTCTGGACAATTCTTCTGAACCATCAGCATCTCTCAAAGCTCTGATGATTAAAGCGTGAGAGGAACACAGAAGGAAGCAATTACGAGTTTCTACAAAGAATTGTTGGATAACTTCTACAGTCTTGAGAGTCAATCAATTAGGAGTTTCTAGAAAGGATGATTGGAAACCGCATATCCTTCCACAGTGTTGGTCAGTTGTTCATCAGTTATGAGTTTCTAGAGAGGATCATTAGCTTCAATAACAGTCTTGGTCATTAGAATATCATTTAGTGTTTTTTTTTGTGTGTGTTAGAAGAAGAAGAACAAAAATTTGACAACTGTTATAAGATACATCATTACACCAGGAAGCGTCATGAAGCATGGAGCTCCTGATACACAGTACAACACTTGATGTTTGTGTTATTCCAGCATACTTGCAGTAAGTAGCCTACTCTGTAAGTCATACCTTGATCATTTTTGTCATACAATTCCTATCTACTGCTTACCTAGTACTTGATGGGCTGTAATCCAAAGCACAAAAGTTCCAACAATTGTAGTGAACTATTATACTTCAAATTGAGATCCTGTATGTGTGTAGGGAGGCACAAATAATCTTTGTGTTTAAAAAGATACAACTGGTAAGAATCTAGACCACTATGAAACTCACCTTATTTTCAGTTAGGGACAATTTAAAAATAACAACCAAAAAGAAAGTTACATGCTCAAATGAAAGAAATTCAACTTGTCATGTCAGGGCTACCCCACAGAGCTAATTATTGAGACAAGTGGACCAAAGCAACACCACATGGCAACACACCAGATCAGCACGCAGCCAATTTTCACCTCACGTTTCAAACATGTTTTGTTAGTAACAACTATTTTTGGAGACAGAAACAGTGTCTGTATCAACTCTCATCATCCCCAGTGTCTTTATCAACACTTGACCCCTTAGTTCTCAAAGTGTGGGGCAGACCTGGAGCCTTGACAAACAGAGGGACTTGTAATTGTATGCCTGTCTTTAAGTGCCTTTATTGATGGTAAAGGTCATACATTTGAAATAACCACCCATATATGAACAAAGGTATAAATATCTCTTAATCAAGTGGAAAACAGACAAAATGTAGTGTTGTCATGTTGCTGTCATTATTTTGCTGGGATGATGAAGGGAAGGTGGGGCTTGTTAATTGATCTTCCACAAAGAGTGTATGAACAGAAAATGTTGGAGAACAACTGACCTAATAATCCAATGTTGAGGGTTAAACCACACACATCTGAGCATATCTTAAAGCTTTTCTTTTCAATTCAGAACAATTTAAGTCACTCAATGCAGGTTAATCCCTGAACAGGTTGACCCTGGAGATATATTGAATAGGCTTTTTGATTATGTCATAGGCTTTCAATTTTAGACGTGGGCCTATTATGTTTGAAAGGGAATCTTGCCATGGGCTTTTTAAATCATGCAATAATTAATTTTAAAAAGGAATGAAATGACTCCAGATGGTACTGGGTCTTCTCAGACATCAAAAGGCAATATCAGAAAGTAAACCAGACTCCTTTGTTCCACAGCAGTTGCCATTAACCCATATGATACTGACCCATAATGATTCTGTTTTTCCAAGCATGAGCTGCAAAAACAGAGTTGTAAAGGACAGGCTGACATAACCTACTTCAAACTGAAAAGCCATCTGGCTATCTCATTATTGGGTTGCAAACTGCAAAGACACATGAAAATCCAGTATTTAAGAGATGTAACTAGCCTACACTTATACCAGTAGCTGTCTGATAGCACAAAAACATTTCTGACCTGCGAAATTGGAGGAAATAGCTTACAGTATATGGCAGCTGTTGACCAGTCCATGGTCATCCAGCAAATTAGAGAAATTCCCCAGCATTCTGATTATAGACAAACTTTTGTCGTTTCCATCAGTCATTATCAGTCAACATTCCCCAAGTCTATCAACTGAGCATTCCAGTAGCCCATGGATATGGCAGAAAAAGACAATAGATAAGGAAAAGCTATAATATTGAACAGGATTTGTCCAAAAATGAACCTATCCTGTAAATGCAGCTGTCTATTGATCTAGCATCTTTAAAGCTCAATAAGGAATGATTCCATGAAGAAGGAGATCAATGGCGGAGTGCTAATGGCTGGCCCAATAGAGAGAGCCCTCTCTTATGTCACTGTCTGGAGTGGGAACGGAAAGTTGTGACATTGATTTATCCGCCTCCTTGCTGAAGAAAATTGTTATTGGAAAGATGAGTCTCAAAAGAGTCTGTGGCACTTGTGTACTCTAGTACTTTTGGAAGCTACGCTTGTTAAGAAAAATGTTGCCTCAAATAAATATATACAGTATATATTTTTAAAAAGACGTTAGGCATGTTTAAGTAGCCAAATAAACTTTTTAAAAAAATACATCCTCCTTGAGCGCCTCGGATTTAACTTTTTTAAAGCTAATCCGAAATCCTTGCTCCAAAGAGCACCCAAAAGGATTCACATATCCTGCACTCCAAACAGACCTTCTTTCTCAGATTAAAAGAATCAACAATAATTTTCCCAATGTACACAATCAAAACAGTTTATTTTCTGTTCATATATGTTATAAAGACTCTAGATATCATACAGGTGTATATGTATTAAGACAAGTGGACTTAAATACCAAATTCACTGCTGTGGCGATATCTGCTACCAACTACACTCCAACTCATGTGATATAACTTAATTACCTAAGAGTAGTAAAAAGTAATTTGGTGTTGTACCACTCTTATCATAAAGTACTTCATGGCAAGAGACTACATCTGTTTGGCCCACACTATCTAAAATTGTAAAAAGAAGTAATAAGATAAAGGACAAAAGACAGAAATGTAGGAGGAAAAAAGTGCAAACCATTTCTAATGTTTTCAACACGCCAACATGATACAAATCCCTTTGCAGTTTTTTAGACGCCTATACTTGTAGGGTTTAGTGTCTGCACTTGCAGTGAGGTGCTGGGTAATTGTGTGAACTCTCACACCCACAAACGAACCGTAAGGATTGCTCACCTACAACGTGGGCATACCTGGTGCGCTCTCTCTCTCTCTCTCTCTCTCTCTCTCTCTCTCTCTCTCTCTCTCTCTCTCTCTCTCTCTCCCAGGAGGGGAGGTCCCATACGTGGCTGCTATTGTGACAATATATATTCAGATCCATATGACACCTAATCTCACACACACACACACACACACACACACACACTCACACACACACACACACACACACACACACACACACACACACACACACACACACACACACACTGCTATCTAACCCCCATAAATTAGCTTAATTAAAGCCAGTTGGTTTCAAACAAAGGAATATGCATGAGTGCCATCTTCCAGCCTTGTCTATTTTTCCAGACATCCTAAAGAATGAGACCTACAAAAAAGCCTTGTCTGTAGTCAAACGTATCCTATAGGCCCACTGCAAGGGTACAGATTTTAGCATGTGAATGGAGACTGGTTGGACTGATGGAAGGTGACCCCTCCTAGTGCACTTGTCACAAGGGTAGCTGCATCCACACAGGATGTGTTAAAAAAAAAAAAAAAAAAAAACGCCAGGTGTGTTCCGGAGGCTACGGAGCAGGAAGGCCCGTGCAGTCAAGCATATGATGAGAGGCTGAGTGACAGAGCATCGGTCTTTTAATCTCCCGCTGCCCACAATAAGTCAAGAGTTTAACACGGCTGCTAGTGGTAGCACTTTATCCACCACAGCACTCTCTCTCTCTCTCTCTCTCTCTCTCTCTCTCTCTCTCTAGAGCCCAGATGGTGTCAAAAGATGTCCCCGTTTTTCAAAACAGGCCCTGAGAGTGACAGCACCACCACCGCTGACTGAATTCAAATGAGGGATTTGCCTTTTGCTGTCGAGAGATCTGTGTTCATCTGCGTCTGTGTGAGCAGAATTGCCCCTGAAGAGCCCCCCTGGGGCGCCACAGACAGAGGGGGAAGCTAACACTTCGGCTCTGCCTCCAGAGATGCTTTGGTCCAACTGATTGCAGGTATCACATTTCATTTTCCACGTGTCCTCAGTTGTGTTTTGAGTAATCTGATAGTTGTCCACAATTATCTGGCAAAGCTTATCAAGGCTGTTCCTTCTTTTGTTTGCCCCCGGCATACCACAGAACTGGGCTTATCAGCACTTGATTTCCCTCTAGCTGTGTGAAAACAGTATCCATATCCCTAACAGTCTACCAAAAACAATAAATAAATAAAAATAGTCCACCTCCTACTCCTGGTAGCTGGTAGTGCAGTTTTATACTGTAGGAATCTGCTGAGCTGTGGAATAACGAGTCAGTGCATCGTTCCATCTTAGGTAACCACAGTCCCAGGGCAGCTTTCGCTCTCGCAGCCCTTACTTTAGCTAGGGAGTCAATAAGCAGAGGTGTGTGTGGGTGTATGTGTGTGTGTGGGTGTGTGTGTGGGTGTGGGTTGGTGGAGGCGTGGGAGGGAATCTCACGATACATCCCAAGGTGCTGAGAAAACAGCAGTTTACACCTTTACTCCAATGCATGCATCCAATTTTAGATAGCAGGTTTGTGAGAAGAAATCCTACCCTGTGGGCAGACGTACGAGTGTGTACATCGATTATTCAGTTAAATGCAATTATAAGCTTGACCAACAAACCATATCTAACAGCCGTGAAAACAATGCCAAGGCCACCTAATCAATAGGCTGTTCACAAAATTGCAAGGGGGATAGTGCAAATGGAACATTACAGTGTGACTATTCAGCAACCCTGTCCAAAGTGTGATAACACCGCTGGTGTGGTGTTGTAATTTGTAATGGCTAGGCCTTGCCTTGAAGTGATACTCTGCTCACGGTCCCCAGCTAAATTGAAAGTCAGCAACTGAAGGGACTGTGCCACACACCACTAAGTTTTTCTACCCATCATTTCAAACATCTGTTGCCTTTGGAAAGACCACCTGAATCAGAAAAAATGGCATTATACAATAACAGATTTAGGGCACTTCCATTTTTCGAAGGTCAATACAATTTTGGTAGGATAGGTTTTGGGCAAGAGGGGCAAACATATTTTTGTATTCAAAAGTCAAACCTGGCAGTAGAGGGTTCGGTCTGACATTCACAAAATGTAATTCCCTATTCATATCTTTGAGGGTTTTCTGACAACTGCAACTAGTACTGCTGGGCCCAAGCGCTTCAATAATGAAAAGAACTCAATTATTAGAGAATGTGATATTATGTACAAGGTGGTGGTGCAAACGTAGACGTAGAGAAAATAGAACATTTCGTTTGGCAGCAACCCAGCTGCAGCATGTTTGCCTGCCGAGATCACGGCCAAGGTTTGGACTCTTTAAATGTCAGCCATGCACACTGATGCAAGCAGTAAACAGGCCGCTTTTTGATGTGAATACACAGATACTCTCCGTGTTGTGGAATGCTGTGCGTGAGCGGATTACACCGCAGGTCTCTACCGTGTCCTTTTCCCTTTCTCCACATCCTGCCTTTTCCCTTCTGCCTCAGCTGACCTGGGGGACTCAGGCATCTGCAGCCTGCTTTATGATGATGATGCCTGAGTCTCTGCTGTTTCCTAAGGCTACTCCCTCCCTGCCTGCCTGCCTGTGTCCCAGCTGCAGAATAGAACTCATGTTTATACAGTGCATAGAAAGAAGAAAATATTTACCTGTGTATTATACATTTTCATATAAATACTCAATATTTCCTTTTTTTCAGGGTGAGAGATGGTGAGAGAAAGAGATGGTGAGAGAAAGAGAGAGAGAGAGAGAGAGAGAGAGAGAGAGAGAGAGAGAGAGAGAGAGAGAAATTCTGTCTGTCAACTGTTTTGCATGAGCACAGTGTGCATAAATGTTAGAACCTGTGAAAGCAAGGTGCTACATATGGTCTATTTGCTATGCACAGTATTTTGCTTCTGCCAAATGTCAGTGTGTGGTCTGCAAGTAAAGCTCTATACATTCTATTCAGAGTAAACCTGGGGCCTGTGTGTGTGTGTGTGTGTGTGTGTGTGTGTGTGTGTGTGTGTGTGTGTGTGTGTGTGTGTGTGTGTGTGTTTCCTGTGTAATTTCTAACTTGGTGAACCAGCAAACCTCTTCTGTATCCCAATTTTAGACAATGGTGAATCTGAATATACAGAATGAGGCATTGTTATGTTTCTTTTGATCTGACAAATTTTAATGTATTCATGTTCAAAGCCACTTGTGATGGCTGAGGATTAGAATTGAAAAAAAGAAGTTGTTCATTAATGGAAAAAAAGTGTTCTGCATTTCTGAATGTATTCTCTTTCATCTTTACAGAAACAGACCCTCTGGCGTGTTTGTTTATGGTGGAATGTGTTACTTACTCTTCGGAACGGTGTAGCCAGGAGCCATTTTTCATGCCGCACAATAAATGTCAATTATTTATTATTCAGATGGGCTATTTCAAATTCATTACGGATCTCCCAATTAACTTGGTTTGTGCGCAACATTAAGTTAAAAAAAAAAAAAAAAAGGAATCTAATAAAATATAGCATTGTTCAAGAAATTTATATTGCCTTCCTTATCTGAAATCAACTCATAAAGGTATAGAGACGCAATCTCCTCTCTGTTTTAAATGGCTTAATTTCAAAACATTTTCATCCTTAGAGCATATTTGCCAAAGAAGATTTTATGGCTACCGTTAATGCAGTCCTCTGCAGTCAGCTAGCTGGCTGTTTTGATTCATTGCGGCGCCCCAGCTCTAAAGGGCATTGGCCTGAGCTTTATGGCAGAGCCAACTCCTATGCAGTATAACAGAGAGTACTGCTGCTGCTTTCCCTGTCTGATTTCACCAAACACTTCATCACATCTATCGCATCTTAGCACAAGCTTGATAAAATGCCTCCCAATTATCAATAAAGAGATCCTTTCACTTGGCATTGCATAGAAGACTTAGTGCTAAGAAAGCTAATTTTGTTGAGATAATCAGTTCCTACAAGCTTTGGAAATGCATAATCTTTGATTGAATGCCGAGAGTAAAATTCAGACAGGGTGGCTAGACTTGGCAAGGCATTGGGTACTTTGTGACTCTCCCATCTACTTTTCAAATGTGTCAGTATTTTAGATCTAGCTTATAAATTATGGAGTTTAAAATAAATAAATGCACATATAAATAAATAAATGTGACAAAGTTCAGAACTGCAAGGGTAAGGATATCAGTACCTCTTAAATCTTAAATACAGCTGTGCTGGTTGATTCTCCAAGGAATTTTCCCAGCAATTATATGCTGAAGTGACAGCTCAACAGAAGAATTGCCTCTCTGCCGGCAACATTTCTGCACGCTCTGACACTTACTGTATCAAAGATGTGGGGATCCAAATCTAGCTGTACTTTTCAGAGAAGAAAAAATAGAAAGGAGAGGAAGGGAAAAAAAGAGAAAATCTCCACAGAGCTGAAAGAGAGGAGAGAGAGAGAGAGAGAGAGAGGAAAAAGGAGTGGAGGAGGGAGACGAATTTGATCAGTCGCACAAACTTTTTTTTTTCCTTTTTGAAAGCGAGCAATGTCTCCCTCAGGATCGCAAACAACCCAACACTACATGAGCGCCTTTGAATAGCCGGCGCAAAAAGCATGAAAACACACACACATACACACATGCACCCACATGCAAACACACACACACACACACACACACACACACATACACACACACACACACCCCTCTGTTCAAAGAGCTCACAGAGGACGAGGATGTTTCAGGAGCTGTGCTCGAATGTTTCCATGTGGACTTTAGCTTGCACCCTTCCTTCAGACAGCTCTACAAGACCCTTCCCCTGAGCAAACCCCTCTCATGACAGAGTTTCGCTTCCGCTTTGTTGTGGCACCAGCGCTACAGTAGCTCTGCTTTGCAGATGCAGCGAAGAGGGAATAAGACAGGAAGAGAGTCTAAGAATGATACACCAACTGAGAGAAAATGTTTGCCAACACCAACATGGTCTCTTTACTTTACTCTCTCTCTCTCTCTCTCTCTCTCTCTCTCTCTCTCTCTCTCTCTCTCTCTCTCTCTCTCTATTGCTCTTTCTCTCTCTTCCTCTTTTTCTCACACTTACTCACTCGCTCTTGCTCCGTCTTCTGGATCTGGATCTCAAAGACACAAGATCAGTCGGTGCCAGTGGAGAACCGAGCCAGAAAATCTTGTTCTTTCAACACTTAGATTTCTTTATTTCTTGGCTGGATTTCAAGGCTTTCAGGTTCATCCTGAGGGGGAAACAGACCATAGTGTGGTTTCAACTATACATCATATGACAATTTGTATTTCTATCTTGTTGAGAAGTATAGAGTTTAACATAAGTTGACTTTTGCACAGAGGAGATTTATGTAAACTCGTTTTATGTTACTGAACTTTATTCAGTAAAAGTCAATGTTTTATGGAATAAAAGACAATGTAAATTCTACTGGACCGGCATGAAATAAAATAAATTAAAATTCTAGCCTCTCAAAGGTGCTCTGGGACTGTGTGTTTAAATGCAATGTTTTCCCTCAATGTTTTCCCTCTTTTCCCTGTTGGAAGCCTATCGACAACATTGAGTTCTGACCCTTTAGACGGCATAACAAACTGGCAGTTAAACTATCTAGTAAGGGCAAGTGAACTTAGTTTCCAACTTAGGTTCAGCTGGTCAGCCTCTCAAATGCTCCCATCTTTTAAAGCATATGCTTCTTCACACGCAGAAATGTGGATCTTCGCATTCTCTGTCCCTATCACATTCTGCTTGTTGTGTGACATCTTTGGCTATTTCAATGCTTTTACATATGTTGCTTATGTAAAAGCATTGTAAAATACCTTTGAACATCTGACCCTCTGACTTAACAGCCATGTCAGGATCATGCATTCTCACCGTGAGGCTTTCGTTCTAGATAGATTCTCTTTTTTTATCCCAAAATGTATCAGTTCTTGTCTTATTTCCCTAAAGCATTGTTGTCCTCTAGAGAGGATGGGGCGTAACCAAAGACATTTCTCCTCTCTCTCCCCCCTCATTTGGCCCAAAGTAAGGGAAGGGTTTGCTGAATTGCAACACAGGCTCTTCTACTGTGAGGTAAACATGTGTGTCTGAGTCTTTGTCCGCACACTGCCACAATTTTTAGACCTATACCTCACCTTTCAGTGTTTTAGAATTGAAGGAGAAATTGCAGGAACAGTTAGTGGAGAGAGCGGAAAGTAGAACCTTCCTTGCCGAGGTCTATGTTCCCCTGTTGTGGGCGTTCAGGTTGAACAGCAGCGTCTCATCAGATTCCATTTTGTAAGCGAGCCCCGCAGTGTAGTCTAAATTACACCTGACTCCTCAGGAGCCCAGCACAGAGCTACTCACCCAAATACCCTCAATTAGGAGTGGGGGAGTCGACAGAAGGCCAGACTCCTCTATTAGGATTCTTTATCTGCACTTTAGAGAGGGACTGGTAGACAGACAGGGAGGCCTTGCCAAAAAAGTCATTTAAACAATCTGTTGTCCTTTCCTTTCCTTTCCCTCCCCTGGCGTCTTCATTTACAGAGAATGTTGTACACCATTCACCATTTTAAAAAATATCTGAGAATCTAGTCGGTGTTGTTATTTCCCACAAAACACATCTCACAAAAAAAATGACACCAATTATCTCCGGGAATGGCAGTGAAAAAAAAAATTGTTGAGGTGGCTGAAATATTTTCCCCCAATGCTCCATTATATGTGGCTGAAGAGAAAAAGAGTCTGTTGCAATTTGACCTTTAGGAGTGTTCTAAACTCTGACATGAAAATGAGATGTAAATGTTAAGCTTTTCCAATTAGGCGTGTTACAAGCTAAACACCGGGTGTAAAGGCAAGAGCTGCATTATCTTGGTGTCAGGCCTACTGCATGAACTGTTTAGACAATTGCAGTTTTAATACAAGTATTTTAATGGCCCTTCCCCACACTTTATTATTATGTCAACATTTCTATTGACACATTGGTGCTTCTAGCCTGGTGATGCCATCCTACATACCTCCGCTAAACATATTATCTCCGTAGTAGGCTGGAGTGGACCAAGCCCCCCTAGCTGCCTTTCCCTCGGTTACTCTACGGTTTAGCCAATCAGCACACAGTTTAGAGCGATGTCTCAAATTTTTGTAGTCATACAGGATAGGAACGCGTTTGTTATTCTCCCCCCCACTTTCGAATTACATTCACAAAATTGGTACATGACATTAGCATCCATGATCTTGAAGATTTATTGCCACTACGATGTCAAAATAGATCAGAACTTGCCAGAGATCTGTTAATACTGAATGCGAAAGTTGTAGGCGTGAGAGCCAGGCGAGAGAATACGTCATATCCAAACGGAAACCTATTTCAATAGCGTTGGGTCAGCAGTCGCTTTCGCCCAGGCTATGGTGCTTCATCTTGGCTTCATCACCTCCAATACAGACATCATGTCTGATCCAGGGACAGTTGGGCTGAATCTCAATGTCCTAGGCCCTAAACCCTCAAAGACTGAAGAATGAATCTGTCTTGTAATTGGCCATCCCATGCCAGTTAAGTGTTTGAGGGTTCAGGGTTTAGGGCTTAGAGTGGACATTGGGGTTCAGCCTTGGTGTCCCGTCTTCTGTCTCCAGTAAAGCAGAATAGCCTCAGCTGCACACGTAGAGCTCAGCTCTGTCTCAGGCTGTCTAATTGGGTTAAGCACAGTATCTCTGTGCACTGCAGTGGAGTATAAGTGGACCCTACAGCATCCGTTGGCATCCTCTCCACTTTTACTTGTTCTGACTCCACTGCCTCGGCAGCCCGTTAATGTAGTGGCTTTTATCTGTGGGTGCAGGAGCCATTAGCATTTATTCTGTCCATTTCTAGGCAAATCAGTTTGAATTGGATGTAGTTTGAGTCTTTTTTTATTGCTACTCTGCATTGCAGAAAAGTACAGCCCTGTTCAAATATTCCATGAGGAGTGATAACCATAGCCAATGCATTCTTTCACTGTAATAATCAGTCAGAATTTGGCATTTATCTTTTTGACATCACATCAAAAATGGTTTTTAGGTTTATTTTAGGTTTATGCATTTGTTCATCTGGTTGTTTGACTTATCACCTATAATCAAGAACATGCATTCGATTTATTGCATTTGCAAAGCCGTGATTTTTCATCTTGGGTGATTACATTACAGTCATTCAAAACAAGTGTGCAAAACAAGAGTGCAGAGATTTTATAACATTGTATTTGGCAGTGTGTGAGTGAGAAACAAGGGCAAATGGAGTGGAGGGAAAAATACACACAGCCTGTTACATACAAATAAAGACATTTTCTAATGATTGTAAACATACAGGATCTCCCACTGAACTGGGCTGTTTTGAGAGAATAAGATCGGAAACATTAATGAAACCATTTCTTGGGGTCTCATTCCAACAGCTGAGTCACACTATTATATCCATTTGCTCTTAACACAACACATGATTCTGTGTACCGGTGCTATGTATGGCAAGCTAGCTATGAGTCTATAATCTTAGTAATGTGTGCCAAAAAATGATAACATGACACAAATGTCATTTATATATGAAACCAAACCAGCCTTGTTTTAATACAATTAGGCACAAAATATTTTGCAAATACTTATAAACCATCAGTCACAATGTTAAAATATTACTGTTGCACCCAACTGAAATATAATTACTTTGCTGAAGGCCGGTCCTACTGCTAAAGTGAATGATATATTGTGTATAATGATAGTGGATGTCAATCTGAGATAGGGTGCTCAGTGCTTTGCCAGCTCTGCTTTCTCATAATAAATTTGCTCATAATGTCTCCAACTGTCAAAGACTTTGTGGAAACCATTTGAATTTATAGGTGGTTGTCTACACAAGGAATAATCCCCAAGTCTCCAGTCTACTGAGGCAGTTTAACTTCAAACACAGCAATTACCAGAACAAATGACTACAGCTCACCTATGTAATCCAGGAATGCACCAAACGATTCATTAAAATCAATGTACAAGTGCAAGTGATTCCCCAGAGATATGTGAGTGTTTTTTTTTTGTTATTCATTCCTAATTTGGTACACAATGCAACGGGGATGTTCTTCTGGGAGTAGGGAGTGCTACACTGGTTTATGTTTAGTGCATGCGGAAAGATGAAATCTAAACTTCTATGCGAGAAGTCGCAATACTGCTAAGTGCTAATGTTCAATTTGATCAATTTCATTGGCCATCTCAAAGTGTTCGCCGGGTCTTGGCAAAATCCGAGCTGAATCGATACGAATGAAATGTCACGCTGAGGGCTCTCCTTACAAAGTCATCGATAACACTGTGTGGGCCATTTATGTTGTTCAATTTGTGATGTAACATGATTTGCACTGATCCCGGCACTATATTTTTTTTTCCTTATCTAACATAATTGGATGAAAAGACTAAGTATTGATCTCCATTTGTGTGAATGCTTTATACCAGTGGAATGAGTGCTCAGCAGGTGCCCATCTTGAGACTCAAATCCTTTATGCATGCTAGTCAGACTTAAGTTCCATTCTATGATTAGAAGAGTAATCCTGTTCAGCTGCTATTGACTGCAGCAAATATATTCTTTTTTCATGTGTTGACTGTAGAACATGCTCACTCTATTTCCCAGGTATAGTAGCATAAATGTATAGGCCTATCAACCCCTCTGCAAGCATAAAATCATGAAACAGTTGAAGAAAATGTACTGTGATAAAATTAGTTTTTAGAATGACTGGCCACTGCCTGCCAGTAAGCTTCTGCAAACTAAGCTCAGCTTGCCTACCAGTGATGCCTATGCATCTCTCCAAAATGACTTTTTGTCATGACTACTCTTGCTATTTGCCACTTGGCTACTGTCCTGCACACTGTCCTGTGCCACTCATCTACTGTCCTGTGTACTGTCTCATGTGTGTTGCACATACTGTCCTGGATAGCCTACTGTCATGTGTGTTGCTCACTCTCCCGTATCACTTCTCCTCTATACTGTATACTTCAAACTCCAAATCATACTGCTTTCCTGTCCTGAGCTCTGCAGTCTCATGGCATGTGAGATTAGTCACTTTAAAAAAAAAAATTCATTGTTATGTGTTATTGTTTGTATTTTCAGCGTAATTTCAGGACTTGTGAATGCTAGTCAAATAGTGTCATCCAGTTTGCAAAACTCTCCTTAGGGAACCACTTTTACACAATAACAATAAGTGAGAGGCAGCTAATATCATCATGAATGAGCAAAGCAAAAGTTTAAGTAGGCATAGAAAAGAGTGGGAGACTGAGAGCTTAACTGGTATGGCATGAGACACGAACATCAACATAACAGTAAGTACTAGTAATCCACAATGCTGATGGTTTCTGGGTTTATTCAAAACACAATAAAACATAGGCCTACTGTTGTTAAGCGAAGGTATCACCTCATTGAACATATGGCTGTGACATTATCCGTGACTTGTGAGTCATTCGTGAACGAATCAATTCTTTTTAACAACTCTTGCAAATGCAATGCAAACTGAACTTGTTAAGCCTCCTACTCCCTGGAGTAAAAACTGATTTCTCATTGGTTGCTTTTACAGAGGAAAATGAACAGCTAGAAAAGAAATAGGGTGGTTGGACGGAATGACTTGAACGTGAAATTCTACAGCATACCACCCAGTTTATAGGGAATTACATTTCCTGCATAGACAGGAAGACAGTAGGCTGTATCTGGACAGTGGCAAAGGCGCTAAATTACATACACTGCATTTCTACAGTTTTTCACTTGATTTTCCAGAAAAGAGGGAAATCTACTTGTATCAAAAAGGCTAGACACAGCCCTTCTTGTTCTTTCCATACATGGATTTCTTTACAAATTAAATGAAAGATTTCAAGCATTTTCTAGGATTTATGTTGAACTACAAGGTAGCAAATATAACAGATGCAAACTAGCATTGGCTAGCTGGCGGCAGTATGTGGCACTAAAAGAGAATGCTGGTGTTATATGGATTGAAACGTCATAATACTATCAATGCAGTGTGGGGCTACAGCTTGCAAGTGGTCATCTCCAGTCTGCACAAACTGCTCCCCGGAAAACGTTGAAATTTTTTATGACTTTTATGACTTATACTTTTGTCCTCATTATATCAGAAACTCTATCTCTATAATGCACTTTTAAAGCACTGCAATTGTTAAGTTGTAATTAAGAGCTATTTCCAATGAATTACCTTACATGTACGGTCACAGTGTGTCTGCTCAAGAGCACTTCTAATTTTTACATTTGCCGGGTATGGAGGACTCACATGCAAAAATAATCCTGTTCATTAATGATGCTTTTTAAAACAGATTAAACTTTATCATTGTACTAATTTGTAAACATGTTGTGAGGTTTTAGATTTGATTGATGGCTCCATCAACTTTATCAACAAGTCTCTCTCACTAAGGATCCTCTTTGGAAAAAGAATTCCCGGGAGCTATCATCTCCTTTTCTCATCTAATCGTCTAATTGAATTGTTTTCCCTTTTATCTCAGTAAGATGCCCACACCTGACCTTTAAGCTTAATTAAAGCCATGCATCATATTTAATCCCTTCTACATTGTAACCGATACACATTTTAGGCCTATGCAGTGTGTGTGTGTGTGTGTGTGTGTGTGTGTGTGTGTGTGTGTGTGTGTGTGTGTGTGTGTGTGTGTGTGTGTGCGTGTGTAGTTGTGTGCATGCACATGTGTTGTTTTCAATTTCGTCATCAATACATCATGGCTTGCCCTTCTTTTTTTTTTTTTTTTTTTGAACACGTATGTCACATTAGTTCAGCCTGTTAACCTTATGACCATTTTAGTCCTTGGCTGTGTAAATATAATATGAGAATTCTATTTTATTAATCAGATAAATGCAATGCATGGGTGAGGGGAAGGGGAATGATGACAGAAATAGCGTGAAATTACGTGTCACTGGGGCAGGTCCTGTGAAATTGACTTGCTGCTGGTCCCCATCTTATAAATGCCCCTCTCGTGACCTTTAGCTGCCATCACCCATTCCAGGGGCTTGTGGTTCCTGCCTGGTGGCATAAGGCTGGGCAATTAAATCCATCTATTGCCTCAGGACTGATTCCAAAGGCCTACTGGTGGTGAGACTGGTATAAAAATCATCCAAGTCTATGAGAGAACAATGGGTTCCATAATCGTTTGGAGACCTGGAACATGCTGTTAGCAAACTGCGGTGGTTAGCCATCCCTGATCGCAAATGCATCAGTGGGCTATATCTGAAAACATCATCAGGATTCAGTCTACTGGGATTTCATGTCATATCCCATTTTTTGAAAGTATTCCAACTTTTTTTACTTTCGTAATAACTTGGGATACAGAAAATCACTCTGTGTAGTGTTGAGGCATGAATTGCATGATTATTTCTACATGGTTTCTACATGGTACTGATGAATTTGACTTGTGAATGGTCAGGCCTCAGTCTCAACAGACTCACAAGTTAGTTAGTATGCCAAGTATTTTCTAAATGCAACAATCAAATGTTATGCATATTTTATTAAGCACTTAAAAAAAAAAAAAAAATGAAACAACATAATACAATCTAATCTTCAATCAAAAATAAAGTAGTCTACAGAAGCGTAAAAGGCAGTGCGTCATCAATTTGATACATTCATTACATTTCTTAATGCTCATTCGTTTAATTTTCATGACCTCGTCTTAGTCAGTAGAGACTTAATATGAAGCATTAGTAGTAATTTTCCTAATATTAAATCTTTAGAAACAGTGCAGCGATGCATTGAAGCAAGAGCGAACATTTAGTAGATAGATTTAAACCCATCATCTGCTCCTATGCTTGGTATACTGAAGTACCTATTGACATTTCACTTTCCACAGAAGCTTAGACCCCATGTTGCCGCTTTTTTTTTTCTCTCTTTTTTTTCCGATTGCAGTCGACTGGTGTGGTCACACACCATGAAAGTCTCTCGCACTCCAAACTGAAATGTGTTTCTGCCCTGGATGCCACAGTGAGACAATGTGAGACTGATTGCCTAGCTCTTGGGAGGGGAGTGCAGCTGGACTTGACCACCCATCACTTTGCGAATTACAGGTCCCACGCCTCCCCCGCGGTGAAAATATTACACTCTGATTATTGCAGTACCCCAGGGGCCAATAACAAGCCCAGGTCTATTCAGCTTTGATTAGAGAGGCTCACATAGTGTAAAAGAGCACTCGATGGGGGACACCAGCAGCCACACAATGGCACTCTCTATGCGTGTGAATATGTACAGTCTCAGGCTATACAGACTATGTGAATCAGTACTGTATGTGTACTGTATGTGGGTGTATGTGATGTACGTGTGCATGTGTATGTTTACGTGTGTGTGTTTCTGTACATATATGTACAGACTATGTGACATGTATGTGCGTGTGTTTACATGTGTGAGTGTGTGTGTGTGACTCATGTACAGCATGCGTGTGTGCGTGTGTTTGCACGTGTGTGTGTGTATATATGTACAGTCTATGTGACGTGTGTGTGTGTGTGTGTGTGTGTGTGTACGTGTGTGTGTGTGTGTGTGTGTGTGTGTGTGTGTGTGTGTGTGTGTGTGTGTGACAGGAGGCACTTTCTGAAAGGCTCACAGCACTTAAAGTGAATCCACTTTAGAAAGCCATGTGTGGAATAGCATGTTCTCTGCCCGCTGGCACAAAAGCAGAGACTGTTCCTAACAGCATCGTTTATGATTGTCATGTGGAAGACCCGGAGTCTTACACTAAGGACACAGGTCCCTTTAGGTGAAGCCTCATTGTACATCACAGTGTAAGCTGCATGACAGCCAAAAAAAAAAAAAAAAAAGTGAATTGCCTCAGGCTAGAATGTGCTGAAGGATTTTATTTGTAAATGTGTCCCTAAAGGTAAACAACATCCATTAAAACATTGACTGAGATATTTACTAACAGAAAGGATGGAATCAATAACATCAATAGTATGTAAGGTTACATATGTTAGTATAAGCAAGAAGGCTTTGTGAGAAAGGTATCAAAACCATAAAATGGAAAAACAAACTCATCAGTCAGTTTAATTTACATTCAAGGACCCCCAAAACAGGAATTGGACAGAGAATTGATTATGTTATCCTTAACCAGATTTTATGTTTAGGGGCCACAAACATTATTTCCCCCCGCAAAGGCAATATAGCCTTAGGTTACACCGAAACCTGATTTATAGTGTATTGACATTCTAGAAAATTCTTCAACAGTCAGGCACTATCTGGTTGGTGTTGTTGATAACACAGCACTTCTGGCAAAATCACTATGCTTCTTTTTATGGCTGTAAGGGTATGTCAATAGTATCAATGACTAGGCTATGAGATTTTGATTGTCTGTAGAGGTACAGTCATAATAAACAGGAGTGTGTATTCTGATTAGTATGGCAAATACAAAACACTGGAGCCAGAAACGGAAGAGTACACAAACAGGGTCCAGACCCTTAAGCCCTTGGACTGTGTATTGAGAGCTACAACTTTGCCCTATGGTGAAGGATGTGTTTTTCTTGGTGGCGGTGTCTTATTCAAATGCAATTTCCCAAACTCTCATCACGTTGTTGAGGCCGAAGTATGAAGCAGTCCAATATGTGGCGCGGCATTTCTAGCCGCATTCCAATTCAATTGGCATTCAATTCAGACTAAATTGGAAAAAAATAATAAATCAAATTTGCTGACACAATGCTTGTGCTAGCTCCCCGGCTTCTTGGCATTTAGTATTGAATTTCTATCCTCCAAAAAGAGCACAGATGAGCTACAGACACGAACAAATTGCATAGTCCTCTCCTACTTTAACCCTTTCCGTTCCCAAGTTGCTGCTTCCTCTGCCAAATCATAGGTGTCTGTAAAGGGTCTCTTAAACTAACACATGTTTACATTTATTGGGAGACATATGGATGGACTTCTGTGACAGCTGGTTCAGAACCAAAATGTAAATAGGGAAATAAATAACGTAGTTTGGTTAACCAAATTATATTTATTTAAAAATAGTCAGAATGCATACAGCATACAAGGATACTGCAGTCAAAATAAAGATGTGCTAGGGGAAAGAGGGAGAATATTAGTGTGTGGATGGAATGCAATGTATAGATGTAAAGAAGAGGTTAAGAAAGAGAAAAAATTCCTGTGGGAGAGAAAGAGTCAACTAAAGTGTCTACGACACAGACCATATGTGCCCTACAGACAAGTGACCTGCAGAGAGAGAGAGAAACAACCCCTTTTATAGCCTAACCTTCAACCCATATGTGAGTCATTAACCAATTAGATAAACCAGACAAACAGTGTTGACGCACTGACTATGGTAGGCCTAAAGGGGGCACATGGGGTCGTGACAGCTACCTTGTCATTCCCCATACATGAAATCCATGTTTGAAAAGCTAATGTAATAGTTCAGTAGGCTTGTAGCTGTCTTGAGCACAGCACGGCATTACTGCACCTACTTGCAATGAATAGCAGCAGGCTATAGCAGCAGCAGGACAAGTGGTGCCGCATAGAATTATAAAAGAGCTAGCCCAGCATTAATTGATTTGATTTCACACATATACTGTATCATGTTCAAATCTAAGTTTAGCAACTTATGTATTAACTGCTGTATGAGTTCTGAGAAAAATAATTGTGAGTGGTAGTTATTTTGTTTGAGGACGCCTCTGCTCTGTGTTTATTGAGACATCTGTGGCGAAGCTGAAAAACATGAGGTTGGGAGATGAGAGAGGCAGTGGGGGCTTCAAAGTTTGGGAGTTTGAACAGAGTGTAGTTTTAGTCCCCTGCCAACGTCAGCAAGATTTTCTAATTGCTTGAGAGGATTGTAGAAACAGCTCACACTTTTTAGCAAAAAACCTAAATAATGCAACACCTCGGAGTGAGGCGCCAATATTATTTAATCATGTATAGTAGGCTCCAGTCAATGTCTGCATTGTCAGACTTTTTTTTTCCCCTGGCAAGAAGAAATGTACAGAGGGTATCCTATGAATTCCATACAGTCTTAGGCTAATGAACAATGACCTGCTTAACACATCTCCGACACAAATCAATCAACAAATGTTTATCAAGATTTAAATGAAGGCTATAAGACAACTACATGATTTTTCAAATAACATAACATAATGTACTATACTGAAGCATCCAACAAATAGATATTATCTATCTCCCAGTAGCATTCCAGCCTAACATCAAATGGATTTCATGGTTTAGATTTCCTGCTGGGCTGGTGATTCTGTTTGCAATGTAAATGTGCGAGGCAGTGAAAAGTCCTCCATCGAAGCCCTTCAAACCAGTAGCAGTAGCCCACATTGGGACTTGACTGAATCTAGGTCACTCTACATGTTTGTGTGTTGTCATCTGGAGAAGAAAAACAGTCTCCTAGGAGTGTGTGATTGGCTGAGCGATCGATGGAGACATGACACTCAAAGACAGGGAGCCAGGCAGGCCAATGTCAAAAGCATGCGAATCAATGGCACACAATCACCTCTCATTCTCCGTAAGTCCTGTTGTGACACAATGATGATGGTAATGCCAGTGTGGTGTGTTAGACAGGAAAGAAGGCAGTGTTGTTGGCAGTTAAAAAAAAAACACCACAATGCAAACATCTTTGTACCAAAAAAACAACAACAAAAAACATTAGCCACTTGTTTTTCTTTTTGAAAAACCTATCACTGGGTGTTAATAGGCAGAGGAAGAAAATGTTGTTTGCTGATTAAAACTAGAAAAGAATCCAAAACATAAGTGATGATAGACTACGGTAAGCTACTTTAGCATAATGCCCGACATGCTAATAAGTCTTACTGATTCACAGTCTAAAGTGTAGAAATAAGACACATCAATAACAGGATTCAAAGGGAAGTCATAATTACAGAAGTGAGCGCAAACACATTCCACCTCTGGAGCCGCTTCATGTTTGCGCTGCCCAGATTACACACTGACATGAAATATTAGCATATGTAGCGGATTGCTAATGAGTCACACATTTCTGGAGCTATTTGCACGTAGAAGTGCCAGGGGAGCCGGGAAGACGAAAATGGAATATGGATTTTTCTGCAGCTCTGGCTCACGTGCACACAGGCCCCTCTTGAGACGAGAGGCCGCCGTCAGGCTACCTGATTGGGGTTGGGAGGGAGATGGGAGAGGTGGGCAGGTGATGAGGTGGTGGTGGTGGTGGTGGTATAGTGGGCTGGTGGTGGGAGTGTGAGTTCAGGGTTACGTGCCTCCCGGGTCTCACATAGGCCGTTTCCAGAAACAGGGGAGCACACTCTACACTCACTTTCCTCAGTCCATTGGGCAGCCAATTTGGGCTTTTGAATGAGGCTGGAGCAATATTAATGCCGTAGTGATCACTGCAGTGTGTAAAAACAATCAGAGGAGGCCAAAGGGTATATAAGGCTTGGGGAAACTAGAATAAAAAATATCAAGGGGGTAACTAATTTTTTTTTTTTTGGATTTTAGTATCGATTTTTCTGAGTGAATAACTTCAAAAAGCCTGGGTTGTTGTGATGGTATCCGCCACAGCGGTCTGTTCTGTCATGCACAGCACACCAGACAGTACATTTCACATTTTACATGTTTTCTCTCTGAGGGTATTTCTTTCCTCCCAATATTATTTTTTCTGCCATTCCGTCTGATAGCCTCATTTCAAAGATTACTGATACATTTTCCTACGCCTTTTTGTAAATGGAAACTGCTCTCACACTGTTTTTCTACAAGGTCAGAGTAGCCGTCGAGGGTGTTTTGTGAAGAACAAACATGTGATAATTGATTTAACTATGTCCTGCTAAGCCCATGCGTAGCTTGCGGGGGCTGCAGCAGCGGCTGCGTTATCACATCCAAGCTTATTTGGGCTGGTAATTTGATGAAGCATTATGTCGGGGAACCACAGGGAGCCTAGCATGATGAGGAGGAGATGCACACTTCTATCAGTCGGTGGATTACTCAGTGACACTCTCAGACGTGTGTGTGTGTGTGTGTGTGTGTGTGTGTGTGTGTGTGTGCGTGTGTGTGTGTGTGTGTGCGTGCACTCCCACACACATACACACTAAAACACACATAATATACACATAAAGTGTGCACACACTCACACTCTCTCTCTCTCACACACACACACACACACACACACACACACACACACACACACACACACACAAACAAACAAAATTAAGTAGATGTAACTTTAATTGACATGTATGTTCTCATAGAAACACAGGTGGTCTCGTCTGATAGGGGAGAATTTGCAAAAGTACAATGTCTAATTTACTTACTAAAGCTGACAAGGACACAGACAGGATATATCTGCCAGTTTCAGTGGAAGCATATGGCAAACCAATATAGAAAATGATGAACCATATAAGTAAGTCTTAGATAAATATGTTACTGTTAGTCTTTATCAGAAGATATTACTTGCTTCCAATGCATTCCCATGCATACTAACGGGTAATCACAGTATAAACAAACAAATATGTATAAAAATAAGAAAACATTGTGTGTGCAGCTTGCTGTATAACTGACCCAGGACCAGTGCATGAGAACATAACATCCTCCTCTGGCACCTCCACATTATCCAGCCTGTCATGGGGTCATAGACATACTCACACACACACACACACACACACACACACACACACACACACACACACACACACACACATACATGCACACACAGCTGCCTTCTCAGCTCTGTCTGTGCCCTGCGGCAAACAACGGGCAGCTTTTTGTCCATTTCATTCCCTGTCTCTTTTTCCAGCATCCTCAGAGCTGACATGGTCTGACAGGGGGAGACACACAGCCAGACATGGGAAGGCAAAGAGAGGGAAAGAAGGAGAGAGAGAGAGAGAGAGAGAGAGAGAGAGAGAGAGAGAGAGAGAGAGAGAGAGAGAGAGAGAGTGACATTCACACATTTACTGTATTCCACCAGGCACAACTGTCTGAATTCGCTGCTGGATTTGCAATCAGGTGCCAGATGTTGTCGCTAGGGCCCTGCACCCTCCTCTCCTCTCCTCTCCTCTCCTCTCCTCTCCTCTCCAGGCCCAAAAGTGAGTAGTATGGATTTCCAGTCGTCTGGCATTAGCCTTCGACTCAGTCCTCCTCCATTACCGAACAAGCACTCGCAGTCAAGAGGAGAAGAGGAGTGGAACAGGAGATGAGATGGGCTTCAGAGAAGGACAGAGAGAGAGAGAGAGAGAGAGAGAGAGAAGGAAAGAGAGAAATTGAGAAGATGTCAAAGAGGCTGGAGAATAAGGTAGAAGAGAGTGTGTGTGAGAGAGAGAGAGAGAGAGAGAGAGAGAGAGAGAGAGAGAGAGAGAGAGAGAGAGAGAGAGAGAGAGAGAGAGAGAGAGAGGATAAGGTGCAGAGGAAGGAAGATGATCAAAGGCTCCCGGAGAATAAAGGCAGATGATGATGACGGGAGCCTGGGTAACCGAAAACAGAAAGAGAAAATAAAAGAGGGAGAGAGTGTGATGAGGGGTGAAAGAAATGGAAGGAAATGAAAGAAAGCTCGTGGGAGTGGGCAAATGAATGGAAGAAGGAGAGAGAGGAAGGAGAACGGAAGAGAGAGGAAGAGGAAAAGAGTGAAGGAGAAGAGGAAGTAGTTGAGAAAATGTCTTGTCACTAGCACAATAGGTGTAACCCAAGACCATCTCTCGGGTCTATTAAAACCCTATAATACGCCCATAATAGATTTATTTGATGCTGTGTCTGATTAATACCCCATTAAAATGGTAATGTCCAGGGGATAACAGGCTTATGATATATGTAATACGTAATTTTATCATGCACATGGTGGAAGCCACAGCCTCAACTCAAAAAAAAAAAGAGTCTGGGATACTGAAAGCGCTTGCCTCAATACATTCACACATCTCTCTCTCTCTCTCTCTCTCTCTCTCTCTCTCTCTCTCTCTCTCTCTCTCTCTCTCTCTCTCTCTTCTCCTCAAGCTTATAGAAGAGATGAGAGGAGCAGCCCAGAGAGGTGCCTTGTGATCAATATGGAGCCTAGTGTTGTTTATGTGTTGCTGGAGAAAGGTGCCAGAGCAACCCCTATTGGCTACTTTGGGTAGGGTATGCACAGAGAACTTCTGACCTTACACAGGCAGCTCATTGGTAATATGAGGGAAAAACGCACTAGGTGCTGTTTTGCAATATCAGAACATTATGCCAGACTCCTTGTTATCTTGACATGTGTATAGCAGTAATATGTTATTATACATGCATGTTTATAGCACATGATGGTATAAGTCAGTGCACGCCACGGACACTACCAGTTCAGCATACCGTCAGGATACCTTGTTAGTACAACACTTGCCAATCATAGGAATTGATTATCTCTCTTCTTTCTTCCCTCATTAGGCAGGGCTGATTCTACAGCCTTGGTACAAGCTCTGCCAAATCACAATTACAGAGACACGAGCAAGGAGAGAACACGAGGATCTCAGTAAGAAGCATATGCCACAAATAAGCATTACACTGTCCAAAGCTACTTCATCCCATAGACCCAAGAATCCTCAATCATTCTGTACATCAATAAACAGTTAACTAGACACAAAACTCCAAATGTGCTCAAGAGCTGCTGCTGTTTTTACACTTGAGAGCCACAAATTAGGTACTTAAAGGCTCCAAGCAAACTAGAGCTAGCCTGACAAGCCAGACTATGACATCAAAATGTATAGTCTGGCTATGGCCGAAAGAGGAGGAATCTGGTGGTTGTTTTTCAAACTCACTCTGTACACAGATAAGCTGATAAGCTTCTGTTAGGGTACACTGACTGCCTGCAAGGACAGAGCGATGAAATTGAGACAACCAAACTTTAGAAGAAGATCTACAGCTAGACGTATGGCTGAGCTAAATTGTATGCTATCCCTAGGGTATATCTAGACATAGGCTAGGCTAGGGCACTAAGGGGGAAAGATCTAAGTAGATGAGGGTGTGGTTCACTGAACAATTCAGATACTGCAGATGGAGAGGTGGGCTAAATATCACCTGCCATGAGTTTGATTGATGGACAATGTGAATCTGACAGGTTTCTTGGGGAGTTGGCCAGCTAACTAGCCTGACCTTCCTGAACCAAGACCTAGTACATTTGCAATCCAGATAAGTAGGTCAAGTAAGGCAATTATTTTAGATGTACAAATGTATCTGTTCTTCTCTGAAGCAAGAGGCTAGTTGTGGATGTATCAACAAAGGCACTGGCACATGCAGGGTCCACACAAATCTGTTTTGCTCCAAACTGTTTTGCTCCTCATTTTTATTCAGAATGTATTGCAATTCCATATCCTGTTTGTATCACTTTTCATTTACAACTGAAATGCATATTTCAGTCCTGTAATATTGAACAGGAAATATCCATGTTGTTGCAGTTACGTTTAGCCCGAGAGCTCGGATTTTGTGAAGGGGTCCAAATTACCTGCCTGTTTACAAATGCATTGCCCTGCTTTGCAAGGGGGGGAAAAAAGCAGATTTTCAAAACATGGCGCTGCAGGGCTGTTACTTTCAGGGAATAAAAATGGAGAGATCAATTGTGTAGAAAAGAAAAAAAAAACAACAACAAGAGAGCAGACGCCAGTCTTGTCAGAAGCCAAGTTTCTTTTTTTTTTTGTACACATAAATATCCGGCATATTCACAGAACAGTAATTTTCTCACCTGTGCCCATCCCTCACATTGTCATCTTGTTTTGTAATGCGGCGACTGCCTCTGGCAACTGCAACGGTGGCGGCGGTGGTGGTGGTGGAGGTGCTTTTGCTACTGACAGACAGAAATGCCAGCCATACGGATGCCCACCGGGCACAGCCACGATGACATCCATCTCCTGTCGCTTCTCCGCTTCTCTCTCTCCACGCGCACACACACACACACACACACACACACACACACACACACACACACACACACACACACACACACACACACACACACACACACACACCCATACACACACACACACACACACACACACACACACACACACACACATACACACACACACACACACACATACACACACACACACACACACACACACACACATTCACTCCTCGAAGATCAGTACCAGAAAGAAAGAGGTTCATGGAAAGTAACAAAAACACAATACTCATATTCAAATCTATCCCACTGAGTTCGACATATTCTTTTATTATTATCATTATTTTTATATTGCATTGCTGCATGAAGAAGTTTTGACAAGTGTTCCCTGACATGCGGAGGGGTATATCTTGAGGGGAACTGCTAGTTCTTTGTCTTAGTTAGTAGGATAGAACATGGCATATTCTGCACAGTCCCGTTTCCTCTACGGTTAACTCTGAATAATGTATTCTGTTTTTTCCAAAGTTACATCGCACCACCTACTGTGTTACACCTTCTCTTGTCCCCGCAGTGGATGCAACACATGTGACATCAACTTTCAAGATGTTGTCAGCACCATGAAGCAGACACTCTGTAGAAATGTCAGTGGGACAAGTCTAATTGACACCTCCATAGTATCACACTCAATCTGACTCTTCGCCACTCCTAGAAGGGTGAAGGAAACAAAAGTTACTGTAAACACAACACAACGTAATTCAGTAGCAGAAGGAATGCTGTGCAATCAGTTACTGTAACTCTAAAATAACACAACACAAGTCAGTAGCAGAAGCAATGGTGTACAATATGAGTTACTGTACAGTAACTCTCACACTACGTACTGTAATTTTAGTAGTAGAAGGAATGGTGTACAATGAGTTACTATACAGTAACTACAACACAACTTAATTCAGTAGCAGAAGGAATGCTGTACAATCAGTTACTGTAACTCTAACACAACACAGCACAAGTCAGTAGCAGAAGCAATGGTGTCCGATATGAGTTACTGTACAGTAACTCCAACACAACACAACGTAATTCAGTAGTTTAAGGAATGCTGTACAATGAGTTGCTGTACAGTAAATCCAACACAACATAACTCAATAGTTAAAGTAACGGTGCACTGAGTTACTTCACTGTTACTCCAACACAACAGAACGTAACTCAGCAGAAGGAATAATCGACACAGAGGTAGCCTACAACTCCAACACAACACAAAGTAACTCAGTAGCAGAAGGAATGCTGTACACTGAGCTATCGGCAAACAGACCAAGGCATTTGCATCCCTCGGCTTTGAACTTCTGTATCAAATGAATTTAATGCGGAGTAATGTCATTATAATAATAGAATATACACCCACAGATAAAGCCCCTAAGCCATGCATGAATAGGCCTACATTTGATCAACATAGCTAAATGAGACAGAAGTGAAGGCTGCAGCAGAACATCAGTGTGCTGTCTGTACAAGTTTACTAGCTTTTTTTCAGTGACAAACAAATCGGCCTTTATGGCAGCTTAGTACTGCTGGTGATCCCCTTGTGCTTCATAACCTCTATATATAGCATAGTGGCCTGCATCCCTCGGAGGCTGTGGCATCCATGGTAAACAAGCAAAAACCCAAAGGGAGACAGAAGAGAGAGAGAGAGAGAGAACGGAGTAAAGAGAAAAAAAGAGAGAGAGAGAGCTGGAGAGTCATTCAAGGACACGGACCACACTGGGTCTAAACTCTGGGTAATATGTCATCTGAGGGGGGGTCGGGCCCCTAAGGTCCCAGAGGTGAGCCTCATCAGGGACGCAGATGGCCAGGAGCGAGCCACACCGCCACTGGGTCACACACATCACACACGGATATACCCCTTCTGGAGATAGGCCTGTGCCCAACATTACTCAGAGGGCTGCCTGAGTGGACACTGGGCTCCCTCACAGGGACTTTAAAGGCTACCCTGCTGAGCAGTGAGAGCAGGGAGGGAGGGAGGGAGAGGGAGAGAGAGAGAGGGGGGAAGGAGGAGAGAGAGAGAGACTAGGATTATAGAAATTATATATGGTGACTTATATGGTCCTAACATTCTTCTGTTAGGACAGATAGGAATCTTATCATGCTTTCCACAGACCTTTCCAAATGGTCTCTCTCTCTCTCTCTCTCTCTCTCTCTCTCTCTCTCTCTCTCTCTCTCTCTCTCTCTCTCTCTCTATACCTCTCTATCTCAAACACACACACACACACACAATGACACACACACACACGCACACACACAAAGAAAGAGACTTTAAAGTTACTTCATCTTGGTGAAGTGATGTGGAGAAAAGTAAGTGTGCCAGGCATACGATTACTATCACATATCCAACGCTGTTCTTAATTAAGTCGTCTTTACCTTGATGTTGCATTTCCCTGGTGTTTATCTTGTGATATTAAGCTTACCTAATTGTAATCAATTTACATTTAGAGGCTGAAAGTAAGAACAAACTATCTCAAATTTGCACACAGGTATGCAGAAAGCATCAGCAGCCATGCATATGAATGTGTCCCAAAGTCTGGCGATTTGTGATGCCTGGTACAGAAAAATGGGGGAAAGCATTAGTCTAGCAAATTACTCTGTAAACAATATTATTCACAGTGGCTTTACAGCTCACATAGAACATATGCTCTCTCTCACCTCCCTTCTCTTTTTCTCACCACCCCTCTCTTTCTCATCCTCCTCTCTCTCTCTCATTCTCTCCACCTCCCTCAACAGAAACGGTGTCCTTTGGCTCCCAGTCCATAATGCTGGTAATTTCAATTAAAGCCTCTGGCATCTGATATAATTAACATCTTGTAGCCGAGAGGTACTAATGGATTTTGTTTGCACAATTTACCTCCCAATTGATTTCTGTCTGTGTGTTTGAGACCCGGGATCTCCGCAGAGGAGGCCAATCACGGCCCTGTCTAGGCCTAGCCGACTCTGGCAGCATAGCTGTGTTTTGCGTAATTACACGTAGCCACCACAGAGCTAATGGATTATGCACATCTGGCGTCAATAGCCCTGCACAAATCACCTCACACCTGTAGCTTCGTTGAGGTGGGACGCCTCACTGAAATCAATCAAATTCAGAGTTTGGTATCAAAGGGCAGATTGTTATTGTTGCTGGTGTTATTATTGTTGTTGTGCAGAGGGCGGGGGGGGGGGGGGTTTACACTCACTTCCCATTTTGGTTGCTGTTGTATAGGTTTTATTTATAACTTTTAATTGGAACATTGGGAGTACTTCTGTTATGATACTTTTGATACAGCACGATGAGTCTATGAAATAACTTTGTACAGAAATGCGTCCGGACTTCACTCAAGACAGTTGGAAGAAGTACCTTGAAGTACATTCAGGAATTTACGGACACTTTTCTGAGGAAAACAGATCCTTATTTTCAAGTCTGGATTAGCTGTGAGGACACAGCCCACATCCTAGCATCTTCAAGGTAATTAATATAACAGCCCTGACAATGAGACAGCATCTGGTGTCTGAAAGAAGAAATGGAAACAGTTTGTTTAGCATCTGCAGCTGATGACAGCCAACAGTCACACCATTTTTAAAAAGAAAATGGAGGCAATTAAAAAGCCATTCTCCTTCCTGTTAGGCAAACCTCATTTACAGCACAGTCAATCAATGCAACAGAAAAACCCCAGAACAATTCACACACCCTGGTGTGACATGCATTATCAATGAGGACATAAATCGCTGTCATCACCAAGTACTTTTTTTAGTATCCTGAGGCTGCGTCAGCCATGAAAAGATTTCTGATAAACATCGGTTCCATATATAACATGTTTGTTACATGCGAATGATGTGACTCACCATCATAGATGTTTATTTAATGAGATGGTAAAATATACCGTACTAATTAAGGTGCATATGCCACCATAAGCATATGTTGGGCAATAGGTCCAGGGCTTACTGCTTTAAATAGAAAAAAAATGATTGACCAAGTCAATCAATATTAGCAAGCAATAAAAAAACAAGCTAAAAATAATTGTGATGGATTATTGTAATTGTAAATCACTTGATTTACAAAAACATAACTATATGTATTTGAGGATAGGACAAACATTCAACTGTACATTCGATTTTTTGTGTGAGAAGAAAACACACACATCACATGTACATGATGAGAAACTGCATAAGCTGGCCTTTGCAGGTTAGTGTCACAACAGTAATATAGCTCTCATTCTTCTCTGTATAATATCTCTTGATTTCTTATTGGAGAAGGCAGTGTGATATGGACCAAAAGTGTATTGCAACATCATAAAAAAGTTGAACGTTTGCCGGGAGCAGAATTTTGATAAGTTATGCAGGTCGGAGAAGGCTGGTGTTCGTCACCTCGGACAAAGTTTACAAATGTTCATTATGGTCAATAATCAGAAAATCAGATAGGCCAATTCCATTTTTCTGAACCACTTTTTGTTTAAGAAATTTGTAGGATGATAATGAGAGGAACATAAAGCTCATGCACACACATACAAATTCAAACACATTTGTTTTTGTAACCTTCTGCCTGCATAAAAGTGTGTGCCGCACGGTTTTATAAATCCGAATATTTTGTGGCGTACATAAACTTGAAGATTTGAACACTCAACATGTTTTAGGATAGCATCTAGGCAGAGTTCTGTAAACAAGGCCCCTGGTGTAGACAATTAGAATTGACCACCCATAAGATGGCCATGCACCCAAATGTATGTTTTTGCACTAGGACTGACTGACACACTAACAGAAAAACCACTGAGAAGATTAGTCCCTGTTCTACTGCCATTAATCTCCCCCACACGCCACCACACTCGTGCCACACACACACTCATCATCTCCACTCAAATCACTCATGTCATGTGGGTAGGGGGGAGAGGAGAGGGTGGTGGTGGTGCTTGGTGTTAATATTACTCCGTGCCATTTATTGTTTCCAAACTGAATTTGGCAGAACTAATATGTGTCCAAATTTAGCTGTGGAGTTGATGGTTGGATACCACAGCAGAGCTGAAAGGAATTACTGTTGCAGTTACCATCTATCTTTATGGATGGCATTTGGAACTCAAGGTAGGCTAATGTGGATTCATGACATCTGGTTTTTATTAAAGATAGTAATGTGCTGATTCTACACAGGAATTGTTGTTGTCACCTTTTTTGGAAGATTTTTTTTTCTTCCAAGTTGGTATTCATATGATTAGTATGTTGTGGATGATGTACAAAAAACATTAATGGCAGGATTTTGAAATGCATTACATAATCTGTGGATCTGTGGCACAACAATGTGGCAAAACAACAAAACAACAATACTGCATCAACTAAACTGGATAAACTAACCCTTTGACAAACCCATACAGGGTGTAATATTGCAAAATCTAGTATAGGGTTTCAGATGGACATATATTCATTATAGTTATAACCTATATAACTCATATAATGACATTTTATATATTTTAAGAACTGTTATGAACAATTTACAAAAAATGTGCCCTATAGTGAATACATTAAGCACATCAAAAAAAAGTTCAATTAAATGTACAATTTATTTTTGCTCCCACACCTAAATGAATGCATATCTTGTCAGTCACTTGGAAGGGCTGTTACACATCGTCCACACACATGCCATGTGAATATCCTCTTCATACATGCCAGCTTGATTTGACTGGAACTCTCATTTTTAATTTGGAACAAATAGTCTGCATTCAAAAGTACCCATAACAATGTATATACAGTGTAAAAAGTATTTTCCCTTCTTCTTCTTCCCCCCCTTCTCTCCTCTCCTCTTCCTTTCCGGTTCGGTTTTCCTTCCCTCCTCCCCCTTCCCTGGACTTCCCAGTGCAACAGCTGTGGGATATTTTTTTGAGCCGGCCGAGGGGAGGGGATTACCATTAGAAGGACGGAAGAGATCTCTAGCGAGTGAGCGAGGGGATACTCTGACCGAGGGGAGTGGGGAGGAGCAAAGCAAAAGTTCACGTGCAACAGATCTACTCCTCTCAACACATGAAAAACTAATAGGGACATCTACTCTACTAGGGACATCTACAGTACTCTACTGCTGCTGCTTTAGGTGTCAGTCTATAGGTTTTTTTTCTTTCTTTTCTTTTCTTTTCTTCCTTATTTGCCACGAAGCAAGCTACTGCCAGCGGCGAAAGTGGACCATGTCAAGGGATTTCTCTCTTCTTTTGGAATATGACATCCAAACGAGTGGCTTGCAAGAGTAAATAGAGTGAAGCTGAACATCTCTAAGATTCTAGAAGAGGTAAGTTGGGCTTCTTCTTCCTGGCAACTTCAGCTTTTGAACTTTGTAAACAAGTTTGCAGGGAGCCAGGGTACACAAGACATGTAAACAAAACTGACAGGAAACACACTGACAGACAGACAGAAGTTCTTTGCAAATTGAACTGAAAAAAAAAGAAAGAAATGTTTGCAAGCACTATGTTTGTCTTGAATGGCTTAATTGAATTGCCAGGGGGAGATTCAAGGTGAAAGGCTGAAAGTTTTGTGCAGAATACAAAAACTCCAATGGCCTCACTCTGAAACTTACTACAAGAAAGTTGCATGCTTAATGAACAAATGAAACAGATTTCACAGTGTTAGAAGAAATGAAACAACATCTGTGACTATCATCTGCCTGCCGATCATGCAGCAAAGTGTCATTTCACATTAGAAGCAATCAACATGTGCAGACAATCACTCCTTATGGTGTCATCTCAAAAATCGGAGCAATTTGCAGCAACTGACAAAACAAAGTGACACCCTTTCAAAAATGTGTAAAGTGTGATCATTTATAGACCTTGTCATTAAGTAGCCCATATTCTTTTCTCTTGGCAACACAAGCCTGTTTTATTTGGCATCTGAGGCCCAAGATTGCAACAGGTTTCTCTGGAAAAGCTGCTGACACAAATAAGAGCTACAGATGTGCTTTGGTATGTGTGGCATTAGCCTTACGAAATCAAGAGACTCGAGAAGCGCTTGAAGTGTTCCTGATTTTCTGTCTTAACTGTCTGATAAGACACGAGGCGAGGCTCTATAAGCAGAAGGGGGAAAACCGGTGGGGGGATGAATCTGTCTCGAGGAATCGGGCTGATGTCAGTTACTTGAGACTAATCGAAAACAGTCCTCCGGAGTTTGGCGTGCACAGGACTGCTGGGCCTTGATAATGCAATGCACCGGCTTCCCTTTTCCTGTGTTTGTTGTGGGAGAGGCCAGCAAAGTTCATTTCCCACAGAGCTCTGATATGACAGAAATGCTTAGACATTTAAACTACCTCTCCGCTAGAAGGGCAAAATTAAGGCAATGCTCAAAGGAGTTTGGATAAGTTATCTCAGCTAATTTCGCAAGGACTGTTGCCATGAGACTTAAGGCTTTCATAACACAAGCATGCAACTCTCCTGGTGAAACATCTTATGGCCTCAATGTGTATGACAGTTGATTAACTTGCTTAGTAAATTTTAATAAAAGACTTAATTGCGTAATTATATATTATTATACTTGCATATACAATGGCACATGGTGTATAAATAAGAGTTTAAGATATATGGTGTTTGTCTGTATGTATTGGATAGCCTACAGTAACACACCTCCCAAAACTCAGACCTTTGATCTATAAAGTATTCACAGCTGTTGTTTAAACTATTTTTATATTCATAAAAGTAACCTATATTGTAACACTGGCATAAAAAGAATGAGGAAGAAGAATTCAATTCTGCATTTCTTTCCCCTTTCCCATAGAAAGCTGAAACCAAGGGAGAGAGTGTTGCAACACCCCTGCACCCCCTCCACACACACACACACACACACACACACACACACACACACACACACACACACACACCACCACCACCACCACCATTACCTCCCCCCTCCACTCCCTTCTCACCTCCCCCAGGACTACTCACAACCTCCAGATACTTTGGTCAGCTGTCCCTCTCAATCTGGTCCCAGGAAGCCCTGTCACTCCTGCACCATGGCTGATAAACTCAATGTAACTGACCAGACTGAGGTCACAAATGCAGGTGAGTGCATTGGTCCGCACTTCTCACTGTTGAGTTCACCTATAAATGACACCAAAAAATATATATATAAAATATACATATACATAAAAAGCACCACCTATAGGGTTGATATTTAGAAGTGCCGAGTCATTGTTATTCCATCTCCAAAAGGGCACGACTGTATAGCTCTCAGGTTTACTGTGCACTGGTTGGCCGTGCCTGTGCAGACTGCAGCTGAACTCTCTACAGGACAATAACGCAAATAAATAAATAAATAAATAAATAAATGACAAGGGAAGGACAAGAATATGTGTAGGTGTGCATAAGACTACAGATACACTGAAAAATAATTCACATAGGCCTAACCAATAGCATTATACTGACAATATCTTTGCAATGACTCCTTCTTCTCTAAATTAGCCTTATGAGGTTCTTGTTAATATCCATAACAATTTGGCAGTCAATCTGGATGTAGATAAATAGCCATTTAAGACACACCCCCACACACACACACACTTCCCCAAGTGCATATACTCATACAGAGAGACACAGACCACCAACACACACTTCAATTAAATCCAATAAACTGGCCCCAAATGAATATGTTGTAGTGTAATAGCGTTGACCGTGATAATCTAACAGTCTGGCAAATACAAAATGATTAATTTCAGTTTGGAAACTGTTGCCATTATTAGAATGTGAAGAATGAGAAAATGCATTCTTCAAGCCTACAGTATGCATCACCACAAATGGATACATCTCCGGCTGTTCGTTTCATCTCGAGACCGCTCTCGGCTTACCCTGGCATTTGATATATAGGGCCAATTCCATTATCCAATTTGTATCAATGTCAGTGTGAAAAACTGCTGTCAGCGACATTATTACATTTTTCTTGGACCATTTACTGTTATGGACAGAGCATCTTAGGCTGCAGATAGCTTTATATGACATGGTAAAGTCTTTCTAGACCTGCCACTGCATCATCCTCAAAACTACTTTTCTGATGAAGATGCCTATCACAACAATCCAGTAGCTACGCTATGAGAGAAAAAAAATAATAACATTTACTCTCCTTTGTTATGGATTACTTTATAATTTAGACAACAACTTTACCACCACACAGTGTGTGTCATGTTGAGTTTTCACTGTTGAACATGTCATGTTTACTTTTGGCACCTAAGCATTTGGGAGGTGATGACTGTGCTTTGCGTGAGTATTGTGGGCGAGATGAGCTGTGTTTTGAGGCCTTGGTGACAGAAGGCAAACAATGCAGTGTAGTGTAGCTCTTTAGAAACAGCACAACTGAATGGGGTTGGACCAGACCAGCTGTCACCTGTTGTTTAAAGACAGTATTGTATATAGGCAAAGCCAAAATGGTGTGTGAACACTTCAATGTGCTTGTACACACACAGAGTCTGTGTTCTAACTGTATGTGTTCCTCTTCAGTGCTGAGTTGGAATCATCATCAAGGTTTATTTTTATGTTCATGTCAGTTATTCGTCACTGCATACATACATGTCAGCTGCTTGCTTCAAATTTCAATCATTGAACTAGCTGTGAGTATACTGTTTATGGTGTCTACTCTGTATATTAAGTACAGTATATAGAGAGTAGTTATTTTTTTTACTACTAGTATAGAAGCTTAGGGGGACAACCACTTTTCCTGAGTCTGGTGAATTTGATCTCTCTCTTGAATCATAAATTGTGTGCTGCTCTATCAGAGTCAGGGTGCAAACCGCACGGCCGGAACTGTGTCCTCTACACAAACATTTGAATGCACACATAACTGTCCTGCCAATACAAAGGAATAACAAACATAGTATGGGTCTTCTCCATTTCCTCTTGTTGTTTTCCATTTAACCCCAGTGATGTTACATCTGTCATGTTTCCCAAAGGCTGGGAAAACAGATAAGCGGTTCTTCCACACCAAAGGGAAACAATATTAGCGGGCATGTGGCATAAAAATCAGCCAAAAGCAGTTCAAAGAATGTTGAAAGCTAATAAGCACTCGTTGTGTGCACAAACGTGGCACGAATACAGTATCCCCAATCTAGCAAACACTCTCGCTGCATGAAGCCCCCGTAAGAGTAAGGTGAACATAATAGAAGATTTCATTCTGAACTTAAAAGGCTTGTTTACATTTTGCTAAGGGAAATATTCAGATGGTTATGAGCATGCTGTGTATTTGCTTAGCATTTGCAAATGCAAGGATAATATTTACCATACACTTCACTGTTGGGTCTCCCTAGTGAGTATGGGCAAAAATCAGATTTGATGTTGCTGTTAAATGATGATTGCCCGCTGCGAAAGGTTGATTATATTTTCCCTCCAACCTAGGACTGCACTGACACCGCATGTTGCCTCAGCCTATTTACATGTCCCCAGAGAAAGCCCAAGTTTTGAAAGAAAACCTCCACAGCTGATTGTAAATGTTATTTAACACTTTATTGCTGAAGGCAAATGCAAAGCATCTTTCAGAACATCAATATTAAAAAATCTGTAATAGAACTTCTCACTGCTATTTAGTGGTAGAACATCAGGATTTTCCAGAAGATGCTGTACACAGTATGCAATCAGCAAGGGCTTTATATCATAACAGGAAATGCATCAAATGATATCAGAGTAAAGTGCAGAGCCCCTGCACAAAATAAAGTACATATGTACTCATCGTTACAGGTTCAGGGTCCTCTATCATCTGTAGCACAAAACAGCTTTTTTTTTTTTAAGTCTAGCCAGGCAACAATTCATCGCGGGAAAAAAAAAGCCTCAGTTATCAGGTGGGTCTTTCAAAAGCTTCCATGCGTGTCATCTCTCTCTCTCTCTCTCTCTCTCTCTCTCTCTCTCTCTCTCTCTCTCTCTCACACATACTCTCTCAGCTGGTCTCTCAGTGCTGAGAAAGTGTGTGCCTTGTGTAAGACTGGCACAGAGCCAGTTTGGAGTCGGCGTCTGCACAACATGTGCCTCTCCTGACTCCGTCTCTGTGTTTAGCTCTGCTCTCTCCTCTCCCTCCAGAATGTTAGAGCGTGCACCAGAGACAAAGAAGCGCAGCGAGTCTCTGAGGTTCAAAAAGAAAAAAGGAAAGCGGGTTGATATATGCATTCATAAGCGGCACTAGAAGCCTCCTTTGGAGTAGAGGGAAGATGGGGGAGGGGGTATGGGGGGGTGTAGAGGTGGATGTGTGTTAGGGAGAGAGAGAGAGAGAGAGAGAGAGAGAGAGAGTGAGAGAAGAGCGGGACATTGCGTTCAATATTTTCTTGGAGTGCAGCATGCTTGCATCTGCATCCGGGGAGTTGGAAATGTCTCAGAGCCCTTGGGGCGGAGGAAAGGAAAAAGGGATGTGTGAAATTTGCCAAGAGAAAGTCTGGAGACAGAGCGCTGGATGTGGGGAGTTTATCTCTGGCCTGCAAGATCCCTCACATCCTGCTCTTAAGCCCAGCTGTTGTAGATGGGGGAAATAACACACTGGCTTCCTCTTCAGCTCTCCAACAACACTGACGGCTAACCGCACACAGAGTATTTAGTAGTCTTGCAAAAAAAAAAAAGTTAAAAAAAAAGAAAAGAAAGAAAAAGAAAACAGTCCTCACGCTTATTTAGCTTAGTTCAAATATAATTGCCCCGCTGTTTTTTAATTATTTGTTTTGATGTATCAGTCCTCCACAGAAGGCTGTTGCTAACAGGCATGGAGGAGCACGAGGCTCCCAGCCATTTGCAGCCAATCAGTCCCAGTCATCTGATTCAGTCATAAGAATTCATACTCATTAGCCAACTGACTCATCCACTGTTCACACACACACACACACACACACACACACACACACACACACACACACACACACACACACACACACATACACACACACACATACACACACACACACACACACACACACACACACACACGCATACACACACACACACACAAACACACACACACACCCGCACGCATGCACACACACACACACACACACACACACACACACACACACACACACACACACACACACCAACTCCTAACTCCCACTGCCGCAGTCTCAGGGATGGGACAGTGTCCCCGAGGGGGTCTCCCACCAGTGCTGAAAAGGGGTGAGAAGGGAGGGGGTGGACGGAGGGGTGGGGGGTTGTTGTTGTGTGTTGTTGTGATGTTGGGGTTGGGCCAAGCCATATGTTTTGTCAAGATACGAAACAGAATTTGTTCTTCGTTTCAAATTCCCAGCCAGACAAGACCCAAGGCTAAAGGGTATGTGGGTGTGGAGTGTGTGGTGTGGGGGGGACATTCAGTGTAGTTCAGAGTCAGATGTGGGAGGGGGAGGAGGGGGGGTAGGGGATGGTCTTGCCTTTTCTCTTTCATGGAAAGTTAGGCTCTAAGAAAGAAGCCTCTGTGTAACGCCTGGGTATATGTGTATCTGGCTGTAGGTCTGTGTGTGTGTGTGTGTGTGTGTGTGTGTGTGTGTGTGTGTGTGTGTGTGTGTGTGTGTGTGTGTGTGTGCACGCGCAAACTCATGTGCCTATGCACTGTGTGTCTGCCTGTGTGTCTGCCTGTGTGTGTGTGTGTGTGTGTGTGTGTGTGTGTGTGTGTGTGTGTGTGTGTGTGTGTGTGTGTGTGTGTGTGTGTGTGTGTGTGTGTTTCCAATGGGCTAAATTCATTCCATCATCCTTCTGATTTGATACTCAGCTACTGATCTTTCACATTCTCCTGACTGAAGAAGTCAACTCGATGAGTAAAAGTGATACACAAATATTATTCAGTGAATGGCATTAAACTGAATACACTGTTGATATTCAATGTTGGAGAGATCAAATTTCTTCTTGGCAACCAGACGATGTTGGCCTTGACATCTAAATTCATTAATATATTAATTGGCCAGATACTTTGAACTAAAGTAACTTCTATTGGAGGCAAAACTGCAGTTTCAGTAAGAACAAAACTCTCTATAGAGAGTTAGTGCAACAACTGTACTTCCAATTAATCATTGAAGCAAAGCTAAGAGTCAGGGGTCTGAGTCATGTAGAGTTTAGCCAACTTGAAAATAAATGCAATTTTCATACCCAAAGTCAAATATAGTGTAGAAGGAGTCCTATGGGGTAAACAGAGCCTGGAAACCAGACGCATCGCAAGCAAGTTAGAGTTTGTTCTGCAGGTCAGTCTGGCTACGAGCCTTTGGAGCTGATTGGCTATGTCTCTAAGTTCCAGCGACCAATCACATCAAGCCCAGAGCCAGATAGAGAGTCTCTGGTTGGGCTTAACACAATGATGAAAACACAAAGGATCAACAATCAATTAAGTTGTACAATCAAGAAGGTTGTTGCACTATTCACTTGCTTGCAGTGCCATTTTGATACAGTATATGTTTGTTGGTGTCGGCCCTTGGAGATGGAAGGTGTATCGCTCATTACTAGACCCAATACTTTAGATGTGAGTAGGGTTTCCAGGCTAGGACATAACATTCATGTAAAATTTGAATTATTGAACTTTACTTGTATCCATAAGGCATTGTAAACACATTCATAAGGGGTCGTGAAATGTTTATGATGCTGTTATACCATCAAGTGTTTCTGTTACAACAGCTGCAGGCCCATTAATGCATTTACTAATATAACTTGGGAAGGATCCATCCATAATCTTCATCCATAATCTTAATCAGTAGCATGTTACAGTAATGACTTGTTTTTAACAGCTAGACTCACATCAGTGACACAAGCCTAAACTAATAAGGTCATATCTGCTTTGGTATTGAATTGAAATAGTTTTTGTGACTAACTTTCAAAAGGCATTCACTACCAGGAAGGCGCACCTTTTCATAATACCTATCCTGGCTTATCAGTGTCAAACCGACCTTGCCGTGAGAGTCACATCGCCCTTGATCACAATGTTAGTTCAGTTGAGATCAATTTCTTGTTAAGAGGTTCCTAAAAATGATACAAGATTATATGCTTCTATTTCTTTATTGTTCTCAAACGTGTTGTGCAAGTGGTCTTCCTTTGAGAATAACCTTCTAATAACAAATACTTTTTTTTCCATTGTCCTGTTCCCACAACATGATTAATGATAGTTCTATTTTCTAAGATCAGTAATGGAAGGTAAATTAAGATACCCTTACGTGTGGGTCAGCTGAGGTTGTAAATAGCAATTTTAGTAAATGTGCCAAGGGCAATGTCTGTGAAATTGATTGAGTAGAGCTTCCAAGGTTTTTAGCAAGAAAAAAAAGGCAACAAGATCTACCCTATGATGTACACAGAGAATGTTTAGGGTTTTATTTTATTTTTTTATTTTTTATTTTTTTTAATTTCTGACAATTTGCTCTTAAAAGAAAGTGTAGAACCACCCTTAGGCATATGCCCTGAATGACACTCTGCCATTTCCGTCATGTCATTCATCTTCGATAGCCCACTCTAACACCTTGACAGGCAGTAAGCATGTTGGCCCCTGTGCGATTTGTATTTTCAAAGAAATTCCCTGCGGCTGATACCGCACTGCTATCTTGCAGAGACAGGGGAAGACGTGGTTGATGTTGCTTACACAACACACAGTTGCACATCGATTTAGCTGCTTTTTCCCTCGAAGTTCAGATGCAAATGGCCTAGAAAGCGTTTGAATAGGACTTCTGCAAACTCTCTTCCTAATTATGTAAGGGGCTGCAAATAGTATGCAGCTATCCCTGTTAGATTAGCCTCGGTTTACACTTTGCTTTGTACAAGGGTCTGGAACCTCGGCTATTGAGAAATTATTCCCTCCTGGAGGTATTTAAATTCAAAAACATTGCATCAGCCCTTGACTGATAGCCTATTGTATTCTCACGCTACATTCTCAATGTTGTCAATGTTCAAAGCTGATTGGCCAGGTTTAGATGTGTCCTGTGTTATCAAGCCCAATGGCTGAAATCCCATAGCACTGAAGGGAAATGTGAATCAAGAGGAATTGCATAGGGAGGCAGTGACCAGGTTATTGTTGGGCATGTTATGAAGAGACACAAATTCAAGTGCATAGGGCTTTATCTCTCAAACTGAAGAGGGCTCCCCTCTTGACATTTTTGTCCATATTAGCCTTGTAGTGATATGTATGTTCTGATATCTACATGACTATGCTGGATTTCTAGTCGAGACTACTACCATGTAATCCCAGAAGAAAGTAAGGTTATTTACAATGCATTTACTTGAGGTTTTCAACACAAAAGTGACATGTGCCTGTCATAAACATGTTTAATAAGCAAGGCTGTTGTCATTAAATGTCATTTTTTTTGTCATGTCTGACCTACAAGTAGTGTCAACTTTACATTACTAAAAAACAACAACTGAAAAAAAAAAATATGTCTGGCTCATGTCACTCTTCTGTCGAAAACCATAAAGTGTAGCCCTAAAGTCTTTGGTGCGAGACAAGTAAGATTTTAGCCAGAGTGAGAAGTGACTATATGGAGCATCAACTACAGGGTGGGCCACTCACCAGCTGTCCTAGTGCATCACCAAATGCCAGTCTAACACTGTTGAAGAGCGGCATGCAGCCTACTGTAGTCTTGCCCTCTGAGTGACCTACACAAGCAGAGGGGAAAAGTAGACTTTGTAGGCAAACTGAGTTTCAGAGCCTTGGACACGAAGCAGGCCATTTTGTGCTGCTGTGCCCATAAAAAAAAAAAAAAAAGTCACATTCTTATTCTGTGGAGCATTCACATGTTCCATTTCCACGCAGGGCTGGTTAACGTGGCTGGCCGCGCCGCCTTGTAAGGTCTATGACTCTCTCTGCCCTCTCTTTTCCCCTCCTGCTCCAGCCAACTGTCAGGTTTGTTTCTGCTGCTGTCGAGCAACTTGTAGTCTGTGTACTATTGGGTGTGTTGCCCTTGACAGTAGCTTGTTGCTTGTTGTGATGTGCAAGTTTGCTGAGGACAAACTCACTGGTCCACTGAACATTATGAACATTCCATTTGGTCAGAGAGAGAGAGGACCCGAGGCCCTGACCAAAATATTTATTGCAGTGTGTCTCAGAGCCCATGCATATTTTCTTTAACTGAGTCAGTAAGGTAGTTTTCATGGGAAGAGCAACAGTGTGTTTTAAAAGATAACAATCTCTGTCTGTTTCCACCCAGTATTTTAAAAGATAGAATCTGTAGTGAGATATTTCTCATGGACCTAAACTGTTCGGTGTTAAAAAATGCAGATTGCTATGGATCCTTGTGGGGTTTTTTTCCAATCCATGTGATACCATTTCAAATAATCACTTGCAGTCGTATAAATCTCAATTTTAATATCACAACATTTTAGAAATAAAGTTCTGCAGAGAAAGATAAAACAAACCAAAAAAAGACGGAGAAACACTTTTTTTCCCTCATGGGTTCCTTGTACTTACTTTGTCACATTTAGCAAAATCAAAAGTTTGAAATGCCTTTGCGCTGCTCGGTTCAAGAACCCAAGGGTGTCCCTGTGATACCTCACCTTATCTTCACACAGGAACTGTTACCCTTGCAGGTTTTTTTTTTCTCAATTTGATATTTCTTTCCCTCCAGCACTATAATCTGATTTCTAGGTCACTGAATAACTATATCAGTGTCCAGGTGACCTTTGGGTCATTTGCAATTTCCCATTTGTTACTTTTTTTTCTGGGATTCTTAATCCATTTCGTCCGCCTTACCTGCCATAAAAGATTAGATGTCCTGTTCGCTGTGATTGTAGACTGACCTTGACAAGGGCGAGTGCCATACAATGACAGAATCTTCATAATCATAATTATAGTGCAATAGTTATGAATGTCTGCACTGAAAAAGGCCCCTTTTCTTATTTTTAACAGTGACCATGAAAATTGGGGCACATCTAGGCCTATCATTGTATAAAGCATTTTGCAGGCGTAATACATGCACATACAGAGAAAGGATCTACATCCCAGGCCTACTGCTGAAAAAGAAGAGGGCTCTACTTTACATGGAAAACAGCGTTACGAATTGACAGAGGAAACACGACTAAACAAGTAATGTTCTTTCTGCTTTATATTCAAGGACACTCTATGGATATCAGGGCTGCCTAATGTTGATCAATGCACAGCACACATCTTATAGCCTAAGTGTCTTGAGAGATATTCTGGCAATTGAAAGTTCAAGGTCTTACCTTGATGTTATCCATGTCCATGCACAAGTCTTTTCATCGGTGATACTTGAGCACAAAATTTGAATACCAGCTTTTCTCATGGGGGATTGACTAGGGACAGTCTTTTATGACTTTTATCCTCATTGAAACAGGCCTACATGGAATAAAAAAGGGTGACGTGCTTTAGATTACAGTCTGTGAATTTTTGTATAAGGACTAGGTAAAAATTGTGAGAACATCAACAACAAAATAGATATTATACTCATTGTCTCATTGAAATATTTAAAAGCTGTGTAATATCTTTATGGATGTGCACTTTGTTGTCACACTTAGGCTACTGTAACGTAAAGATCAGTACAGTGGACAGGTAATTACTCGAATTCCCCACAACTACTTCTTACTACATCCTAACATTAGATATGTGGACTGTAAAATTCACACATTCAATCCAGCCTATTTATTGCGGATATTCTTAGCAAGATCTCACCTACCTTGTACTTACTTTTAATTATGACAATATTAGATACACATACATTTCTGTTTTGTCAGGTTGTTCTTACTCATTAATTCACTAGCTATAATCTAAAGAAGATCTAAAAAAATGTTGATCAATCTATTTTGAAACCTATTTTGAAAAATCTGATTTTGCTGTCAGTCTGGCAAGTTGATAGATGAGGAAGATTTTATAGAGCAGATTCTGGTAACGCCCAGCACCAAATATGAAGTTGGACATGGTGGGGCTGCAGACATGCCGACATCTGCCAGACACAGTGGAGGTTCTAGTCTGATCTTCTCCTTGACAACACGCCAAGACCTCTCTCTCTCTCTCTCTCTCTCTCTCTCTCTCTCTCTCTCATTTGTCACTGTATATGTCTGGCAACTCTCCATATCAGAGCCATACACCAGTGGCTGACCCTCACTTTTCTCTCCCAAAAGCTATAGACCGCAGTCACACATTCATCAATTTCACCACTAGTTGGATTTGTGAAAAAGAGAACATTGGAACGTCAGACTGCACATAGCAAGAACAGTCTTTGACATTCAACATGTTCTGCTAATCTTATTTACAGATTTTCAGGGCCAGATAGACTGAGAGACCTCTGTGAGGCGGGAAGAAATATAGTCTCATGATATCCACATTTGATGGGAAAGTCTGATAGTACGAAGCTTATAAATGGAAACTAAAGGCCTGGATTGCTTTCGCCATATAACAGCGAGCTTCCGTAGAGTAACTAAGAGGTATAGAGAGTTAAAGCTCAGGCAATCTTGCTTATGGCTATCTGATTTATTTTAGCCCCGCTCGCACAGTTTCACTCAAGGCTGTGCAGAGGCCACGGCACTGAATGAAACCTCTCACAACGAGCTGTAAATAACCTGGATTGGTGAGTCCCTTTCTCAGTTGTCTCATTCCACAGGCCAAAAGCTAAATGAAAAAGACCACAAATAATGATCTGTCCCAAAACACCTAACAGAACAATATACCACTGTGAGGAATGGGAGGCCTCTCATATATAAATCATTCATTGTCATTTAGTCACAGAAATGGTGTGCTGAACTCAAGATCATTTTAACATACCACGAAAAGATGAGAAATCATCTTCTTAACTGAGGGGGTGTCACAGTAGCGGTACATGGAGGTACATTGGTGTTGTAATTGTGTTTTTGAAAGGGTAATTTATATTACATACGGAGATGTCCCTGAGCCTCCTGATTGTACATTCAGAAATATATCTTAGGTGGATAATTTTAATTTTTTTACAGGCACACACTGTCTGCACATGCTGCAAAGACTCAGTTGCAATGCTGTAACATGTTCAGACTTTCATGAAAATGTAGTCAGCCAGTTTTGCAGCTTACATAAAGGAGGGTGAGAGGTAACCAATGTCCTAAGTCTAGCCCCTGTGCACTAGACTTACTTTCAGGGGCATAGCACCAAAATCTGGGCCCTGTGCATAACCAATGGCCATGGGCCCCCCGCACCCTGGAGCACAATTTCAGACTCCTCAAGGGGCCTCCCCCACGTAGAACCCATGTAACTTAGTTCCCTTTTTTTCCCCACTAAGACACCCCTGCTCACTTTACTTAAATTTCTGCAGTCTGGACATGCTTAATAGACATTTGTTTACTATGTGGTGATTGGGCACTGTGCTTCCGCCTTCAATTTCTGTTTGCTGATTGGTTGCTGGAAAATTTGGGAACAATGAATCTTGTCCAAAAATCACATTGATTACAATGATACTTTGAATCAGCTGTAGTGGATCTTTTATTATATCATGGTTATACTGGCCAAAGGGCCATACATGGTAATCAATCCACACAAAAACAAAACCCCAGAATGTTTTGATTAGGTACTTTTGTAAAACAGGATACGGGATTTTTTTTTTTTTTTTTTTTTTTAATCAATACTGAGTATTCTGTCTGGGAAATCTCAATTATTAGTTCATGGATTCCAGGCACAAGAATGACTCAATAATATAGCCATCTTTACACCCACTCTCTCTCTCTGTTAAGCTCTTGAAAAATAGGACTATATGAATCCCAGTTCTCAACATGACCCTCAATAACCTTTCCCTCCCTGGGTGGAGATTCATTTGGATGACTCTGAGAGAAATTAAAACCAGACCATGAAGCCTTTCTCAGCAAAAGTCTGTCGAAGCAGAACTTCTGTTGTAAAGAATAAAATCAAGGTAGTTTCAGAGCAGCAAAATCAAATTGAAGACAGAGTACTAGCTTATGTTAAATACAAGACTTGAAATATTTGTTATAAATATTTATACCAGATGTGCATATTTTAAACAATGATCTCATTGATCCAATGAAAATGTCCATTATTGAGAAATGCTTTCAAAGACTAAGGGTGTGTTCACATTGACAAGAACAGTTGACCAGATGCTTTTTTTAAAGAAATAAAAAACTGACTGCAAGTTTTGTACTAAAAACTGTATCAAACCATTTTCTCAACTTGAAAAACGCTGGCGGCTGTGTTTTTAAAATTACTCAGGTAATTTTTTTAAATCCACTTGCACCTGAGAAGAAGAAAAACCTGTCAACACGCCACACCAACACGCCTTAATCTGATATATTTAGACAACGTGACTATCCAGAGGTTTCCGTGGAAACAAACAGCTGGAAAAATAGTTAAACAAATCATGGAAAAGAGAGAGAGAGAGAGAGAGAGAGAGAGAGAGAGAGAGAGAGAGAGAGAGAGAGAGAGAGAGAGAGAGAGAGGCTCATTGGATAATATCCGTTCCATACCTCCATACCAGACTTGAAGTATGTTGTTGTGTCAATGTGTGCAGATGTGGTTGTGTCAATGTGTCACTTACATGGTAATTTGCCTAATTACTTAATCACAAGCTGATGCTATTAATGAATGGTATGGCTTCTATTAAATGCATGAGCTTATAATATGTTTTTCTTCATGCATTAATTGAATGCATCTATTAGTTGTGACTTCCACCGTATGCGCGAGAGGAGCTACTGTATGTGTGTGCTAATATTTTTTAGTGAAAGCATCCAACAACAGCCACAGAATGTGAAAGAACAGCTGCATTGATGTAGTGTCCAAAATACAGTAAAATGCAGTAAGCTGAAACAGACTGAACAGCTTTGTGTAAGATGCCATTTGGTTGATCACTTAAAGTGTTTGATTCAATGTGATAAACTTACTTGTATGGCTATTGGCTAATAAGCTAGTGGTATTAAGGGATACAGAAACAATGTTTCTCTGAGCCACATGGACACATAATATTTGGTGCTAAAGGTTAAAAATCAGCTTGGATTAGATTTAGAAGATTTGTAGTAGTTGGTTGCCTATCCAATTTGGTTTTAAAAAGTTGCACCAAAGACTTTTAATAACGCAGGATGCATAGAGATGACAAGACATGAAATGTTCTGTCTTGCAGAAAATCTATTCACATAAATGATAGCTGCTAAATTCCAAAACACTACAGTTATACATATGCTATAGATGAAATATTATTATTGCTTTAAAAATACGTTTACATCTGAGTTTGATGAACTAAGTTTGGTTGACACATACATGTAGACATGTTTGAATCAATTCAAATAGATGAGCTGCCCGTGATTTGATGCTAGTGTTGTGTGAGGAAGACTGACTAGTCTATTTCATGACACCCATTTACATCAGGTATGCTCATTCAGTTACTAAGCACACTCAGACATCTGTAACAAAATAGATATATATCAGACTGATGAAGAAGTGGCAAAAGTGGCAAAAGCAATGTTTCCTTGTCTGACAGATTTGAACAAGAGCGAGAACAAAGCGCTAAGCCCCTCTGTTGACATATTGTGCTGCCACCTCATTTTGCCTTTTAATAGAATCGGCACACCATTTAGAAAAGGACAGAGAAAATGACAAGCAATGACTGAGGAATCAAACTCTGATTGCATGTGACACCAAAAATGCCTCACAATTTGACAGTGATTGAAAGCCGAATTAAATGATCTGAGTGGTATTGTTGCAAAGCTGCACACAAAGTAGTGCAATTTGAAGGTAATAAAATTGGACCCTTCTCACAATATTTCATTCAGGTCTTGGATAAAAACAAATATATTGGAAATCATAATGATGCATCATTGTTATTTGCATTGTGACTGTTTTCTTAGAAAATGGTTACTTTGACTCCTGTTGGTCTACTAAAATGGTCACAACAGCAAGTATCCATTGTGATAAAAAAAGAACAATGCTTTAGATTACAGCCTGTGAAGTATTGTACTTGGGAGTAGGTAAGAACAATGTACAGTAACAAAAGGAAACCAGAATAGACTTTGTGAACTGTTACAAAGTTAGAATATGGCAAGTTTTGAAAATGGAGCAAACTACTGCTGAAACTGTAGGAACATCTCACCTGAAACTATATTAAAAGAGAAGCCCTGTGGAGCTGTTAATCGATTCATCAAAAATGTGTTAAATAAATGTAATCCATACTGTAGGTGGGGTGTGACTAATTTGCCCATGGGTAAAATTAATGTCTGCATTGTTGAAGGTAATGTCAGACAGATTAAGCAGACAAAAGTTAGTGTTAATCCAGTCTATTTACGCCATAAGTACTTTTTTGTTCATAGTACAGTACTTTAACCAAAAAAAGACACACAGACAGTCAGACAATCCTAAAACACCCCTACATGATCAAAATAGGTCATGTTTAGTGTAGATTTAGTTTCCTTTTCAAGTAGGAAGGGAGATTATACTGATAAAATGTACAAATGTCCAAATTGTATGCAGTGTAATTTTCCATTCCAGTTTAGGGTCTGAGTGTGTGCACGGTACTCAAAGCTAACAGCTCTCCATTCTTTACTACTCTCAGAAATTAGCATTGCATAGTGAAGCTACAAAAAAAAAAGAAGAAACGTAATCTTGCACACAAACAATTAGTGTCAGACCAAATAAGCAAAGGTCGAATCGAAGGTGTTAGCGTCATTTTCAAACAATAATCATCACTGAGGTCCTGATGACACTACATCAGTGTGCATCACTATCATAAGTGTCATCGAAAGTCCAGGTGCGAACAGAAGGGTTTTTATCAGGCTTGAAAACATCAAGGTGGTGGACAGAGTAGACCCAAGAGCCGCAGCCCTTAGAGGGAATAATGCCATGATAAATGGCCACAAGACTGTCCCACAAGGGAGAGCAGAGCTGAGAGGGGAAAGTAGTCCTACTGCCACACATAGCAGTGATCTAGATATTAGCATAGAGTTGGAGAATATCATATCAAGCCATGAAGCTGGAGGGAGGAATTAATTTAGCTCCCAGTTTCACTGTCCTTCCTACCGGGAGACAATTACCAGTGCGCTTCAAAGCCCCGTATTTGGGCAAGATTAGCTGCACTTCTGGGAAAGTGATGAAAGCAATGTCTTAGCCCCCAGGTTAGCTTTTCCTTGTGACTGTGTGCCCCTGTGGTTTCTATCTGTGTGTGTGTGTGTGTCCATGTGTCCGTGTGTGTGTGTGTGTGTCCGTGTGTCCGTGTGTGTGTGTGTGTGTGTGTGTGTGTGTGTGTGTGTGTGTCCGTGTGTGTCTGTCCGTGTGAGTGTGTGTTTTGAGTGTGTTTCTGTGAATGTGTGAACCAAATGTGTGAAGGCAGGGGCAAAAAAAAAAGGAATGACGTGTGATGTCTCTAACACTTGGTGCCATCTGAAGCCGTTGGCCCCAGTTGCCTGTCTGCCAGGTCCTCGGGGCACTGTAGCAGGGGGAGAAAAAAAAGGTGTCCGCGGGTGTGCCTGAGCAACGCAGATGTCTCGATCTGTGTCAAGGCAGCCAGTGGATCTCTCTAACGAGGCTAACGAGGGGGCACCTCAAGGCTGCGCTGGCCCCCTTGTGTTTGCTTGGCAAATTTAGCAGGGAGTTCTGCTTGTCAAGTCACCATGGCTTCTCTCTGTCCTGGAGAAGAGAAATCTCTTCATTTCAACTGTTATTCTGTACTGTTGGAAAACGGCAATTGCAGTTATTGGATACGAATGCAATATGTGTTCTGTTATAGACAAAGTACATATAAACTCATTATAAACTAATTATTTCACTAAAAGCCATATAAACTCATGCAAAACAAATTAAAATCTTTTACTCCGTATTTTTAATGATTATGGCAGCATTTATGTCAACTACTGATTTAGTAAATTAATACTTTTTAAATATCAAATCAATGAGGTTACAGTTTGTCCAATCTAAGCATTCATATAAACAGGAATTATTTCACTAAAAGCTATACAAACTCATGCAAAACAAATTCAAATCTTTTACTCCATATTTTTAATGATTATGGCAGCATTTATGGCAACTACTGATTTAGTAAATTAATACTTTTTAAATATCAAATCAATGAGGTTACAGTTTGTCCAATCTGAGCATTCAGCAAATTTTGAGTGTAAAAGTGTGTAGCGAAAGACATTCATTTTGTTTGTTTGTTTTTTTTTTGTTTGTTGGTTTGCTTTTTTGCTGGAAAACGAGGAAAAAGTCTTTTTTGCTTGTTGTTTTGCAGTTCCTTGGAACTTAGGCCTTACAGGTCTCATATTAACTCTCACTCCAAGTAAGCGTTAGGGTTCAGATCTCATAAAAGCTCCATCTCTGCACTGATTATAATGCCTTTCCAGTGCCCTCCAAGTGTTTGACAGACCTGGGACCTGATGATGTTAAGTGCCCTTCAACACTGACTGGGACATTTCTATTCACTGATGGGTTGTGTGACTACATTGTCAACAAGACAAAATAATGGGATTTTAATGACAAGCGAACAGCTCAATGTTGTGGCTTATTAAACACTAATGAATATGCCAGGCATTCATTACCGAATTCTTTTTTCAAACTTACTGTTCTTTGTCTTTGAAAGATATGTTGTGGGGCACATTACATCCATCTCCATTTTAAATCTTACCTGGTTGATGTCACAAGTGATGATGCAGTCAATTTTATGCCCTTCAGAGAAAGTCAAGGCAAGGCAGGCAGATGTTGCCACTGCAATAATTCATGATTACCTTTAATCACTGTCTTTAATGAGCTTTTTGTCCCCAATGATGGATATAGAGTCCTTCTCGGCAGGCCAAAGAAACAGCTGTCTATTAAAACAACCTCATAAATTCTGAACTTTTACCATAACAAAGCCACACAAACCACAGGGTGCGTTGAACGAGCTGGAATATTCTCTAGGAATGTCTACAGATGGCTGTTCTGTGCCGAGCTTAAAGAAACAAAAGCAATGGATGCAATTTCTCATTTTTATTTCCTCTCTCTTCTAGATGGAGCAGATAATGGCTATTTCGATGCCATACTCGGAGGTGAGTGTTACAACTGTCTGTTAGCCTCCGTTGGCCGGCGGGCTTTCGGGCGGTACTTACTGCTACACCTTAAATGAATCTCAGGCAGATAGAACATTGATCTGAGAGCCTGACAAAGTGAATTGTTTAATAACAATGATATGACTTTCTTCCTCCCACAGTGCAATATCTTTTCTTCTTAATGCGCTGCAATAGATTTCAACAACTCCGCTGTGTGTGAACTCAGACAAGCATAGAATCCAGTCCAAAACATAATAGATTAGCCATCTTATTGCTGAGGCAAACTAATAAAATGTTTTCGCAGCCTGGCCCCGGTGACCGTGGCCAGCTCAGTGAGATATATATTTGTCCCCTTGCTATGCCTTTAATGACTGCAAGGATGAGCTTTAACGGTTCCATTTGCGTCAAAGTCTGAGAGCTTTGTGATGAAGAGTGTATAATAAGTATCCATACTCATTTGCCCAGATGCCTTGAAAGCTCCTGAGAGTCCAGCCAAGCTGGGTTACAGGGTCAGGTGTGGGGAAAATAACACTCTGTCACCCATGCTCTGCCATGCCTGGACCTGTCTGGTGATTTGAGTTCATTTCGATGACTGTTGAACCCATATCTAGACTGGAATGTCCATTACAAAAGCATGAGGTCAACTAATTAGCAGAAACTAGCGAAATGTGCCATAAATTAGCTGTCGCATTTACAGTGACTTCATTATACATTCATTTTACCTTCAGCCACTCAGTGTCCGTCCTATTGTATTCCCCATCTCACGCTCTCCCTCTCTCTCTCTCTCTCTTTTTTTCTCTCCCTCTCTTTTTATTTCTCATTCTCTCACTTTTAGCGGTTATTGCAACGGTCGTTCTGGTCATCCTGTGTGTGGTGGTGGTGCTGCTGCGATACATGTACCGGCACAAGGGCACCTACCACACTAACGAGGCCAAGGGCACAGAGTTTGCCGAGACAGCAGACGCCGCGCTCCGGGGCGACCCGGCACTGCAGGACGCCATGGACGAGAGCAAGAAAGAGTACTTCATTTGACCTGCAACACACATACACACACACTCTCTCTCTTACACACACACACACACACACAGGCTGAAGGATGTTCCTTGTCGCAGAGTGTCTCCTTAAATGCGCAGAGCAAGAAAGGGGATGTTCAATAACACGCGACCCTTTTATTCAGGGTTTAGAGTCCAGTCTGATCAGACTGAAGAGTGAATAGTGAATTAAAAAATGCAAAAATTTCCAATGAGATTTTTTTGTTGTCCTCTCACAGAAAAGCCAATCCCCTTTTTTTCTGCTGTGAAAAGGACATGAAGTTAATGATGCGAGAAGTGTAGACCAAAGAGATAATGCCTTTCAGAGAGACATTAATTACAATGTCCAGTGTTTTGTGGATGCACATTACTCATGAGGTCCATGTTTTCCACCAAAACAGACGCCGGATACAGCAAGCATGACAATGGCATGGAAGTACACACAGTCAGGAGAGCACTGTTGGGAAGAATTGGATAGTGGCAGGGTGTTGGAATTATAATGGTATTGGTAAAAAAAAAAAGAGAGAGAGAGAGAGAGAGAGAGAGAGAGAGAGAGAGAGAGAGAGAGAGAGAGAGAGAGAGAGAACATACATTAAATACTCAACAAACATATGTTTAGGTGGTCTAGAAAACTCAACAAAAATTTGTTTAGGTGGTCTACAAAAATAACCTAAATGTCTACAACATCAATTTGTTGAAGAAGTTGATTTCAAATTCTAATATTTTTCATATTTTTCTCCATAAATTAATTAACAATGTAATTGACATTTTTCCCTTTTAAAACCACATAAATGCATAATTTGTCAATATTCATCTATTTGTTTTGAATTTCTTCAGGGACTTCTTGAATTGTTCTAATTTCCTTTACTTGTTATATTTACATATTGTAATGAGAAACATATCAGACATACATCCATATGCATATACATCCATTTGGCATATTATTTTTTAATCCACATCTATCAGTTGATGTCATATTCTGAATTCGAAAGTATCCATAAGTGCATAGACAGAGGTCCAGACAAATTTGCCTTCCATTAAAGCTGGCAATGAAGAAGCATAACTGGATTAGATGTCTTTCCAAACTGACTCAAAGGCATCAAGCCACAACAATTATCTGAAGTGATTTGGAAGAGAACAGAACAGGGGCTGGGGAAGATACCTGTTCTGTAATGAATTGTTTTTCATTATTCCTGTCTGTTTTGTTTGGTTTCATACAAAGGTGTTTGCTTTTATAGAAAATCACACTCTGTGTATTTGCAGGCTAATTTCTCTGAAACATGGTTTTGTGTTTATATTGTAATCAAATTGCAATCCACTAACTTTTGCTGAAACCAAAAGATTGTTTTTTTTGTTTTGTTTTGTTTTGTTTTGTTTTGGGGGGAGGGGGGGTCAGAAGAAATAGGTTTTGCATTTATTGAATGATGTGATTGTTGGGCAAAATCCTGCTAAGCTCAAGAAAAATAACCCCAAATAAATAACTAGTCTGAATATCCAGCTGACGTGACAAGGTATATGCTTGCACAGCTTGTGTGTGGTGGCACAGCATTTCACACACAAAAAGCCACAATAGAGCACCAGCCAGACATGATGTTTCTTATTCACTCGCTTTAATGTTGTGTAATAGCATTGACTGTAGCCTATATATAAGTGTAATTGTCAGAGAGACTTGATTCTTGAGACTTGAGACTTTTCATGACTGTTTCATAAGACATGACTCAACATTCAATCTTTCATAAATAAGAAAGTCAGAATGGCAAAATACATTTCCAATGGTCTCTTTTGTTTTAAACCTGTTACCTGGTCATGCCATGTCTAAAAAAATAATTATCTCATGTCAAGAATATATGAGGTTCAAATGTCACTAAATGTTGGAAAGTATTCAAAATCACTTATCAGAGTTTAACACTGAAAGGTAAACTACTACCGGTAGTCTTGGATAAGCTATTCAGAAAATATAGGCCTAGTCAACAAGGTATTTAAGATCGGATGAAGCTTTTCTACAAAAAGCTACCTGAAATCAAAATGTAGCTAAGTTACAAAATAAAATGGCACAAGTGAAGCTACAATATCATTTATAGAAAGTATAAGCATAAGCATAAGTAAATAATAACTTTTATATATGCAAAATGTTTTTAATAACAATATTCTTCGTATGTTAAAATAAATGGGAGAAAGGCATGTGCATGTGTGTGCTTTGTTGGGTACTGAAAAGATGTCTGATTTCTTATGGTACAGTATAAGATGCAGCAATTTGCAGTGCAGTTTTTATAGACCACTATCTATTTAGATTTACAATAGTATGCACATGCAAGTGATAGAAGATGCCTACACAATTGATTTTTGAATAAGATTTTAATTATGGCACCTCTGTGCAACAAATACATCACATTATTGCAAATAAGTGATTTTTTCATGCATGGTCTAGATGGAAAATTTGCTGCTGTGAGCTGATGCTCTGCAAATGTGGCTTATGGGAAAGCCACACTACATGGCCAAATAAATATGTATCAGCTATCAGATTCAGGAAAAATCTTTGCTTCAGCCTTAAACTAATACTACTTGCACTACTTGCGAAGCTTCTTCCCATGCAAACAACATAGAGCTGACCAATATTTTTGAACCTTGAATCAATTGGACACATTTCCATTCGAGTGTATAGGAACAGTAACAAAAGATGATAATACCTGCAAATGTTGAATTATTTTTTCACATGAAACATTTCAAAATGCTTGTTCCTGTCCAACAATCTCAATAGGTTTAAACCTATTACCTGATCACGTCATATCAGAGTCAATGGGTAAGTCCAGTGTCAAAAGAGACAGAACATGAGCAAATATCACTGCTGATGTCATATGAAATTGTAATGACTAACTCTGGGTATTCCAGCTCATTCTTTGAGTCCTACAGTGTGAGGTAAAACGCCAGCCTTCCCTTTACACCAATCAACATTATCCTCTATAGAAAACAAATTAAAATCTATTTATCATGCTGCCCATCCATACCGACACTTGTGATTCATTACTGTGACAAAGGCAATTACGGTGTTATCAACTCTGCAAGCTTCAATTTGTTCAATGAGCACCACGCCATTTCACCTTTCAGAAATGGTGTGTGAATGACGCTAAGCAGAACAGAAATGCCACCAAACAAACACCTGGAAAGTAAATGGCCCTCATTTCACATACCTCATTCTCTCTCCTAATAGTTTCTTATATATTTAATATAATAACTCCTCATACCCTATGCTTATTGTCTCTCTGAACTTCGAAGCTTTGAAGAAGGGAGGGGGAAACCACCTCACATGTAGACAACGGATGAGGAAAGTTTTGATTGTGCTAAAAACATCATTATTGAGTATGAGTTTGGGACCATAGACTGGGGCGTTAGTCTGTTAGATATTATTAGCTTTGTCAAGCAAGTCCCTGACTAACAGAGCAGAAGAATTTTCAGTTGTCAAAAGACCCCCCACCCTCCAATCTCCTATTAAATGGCATCAAAACATAAATAAAGACTTTGATCTTTTCTGAACCTGACATGATGCACATTACTGCAGATAACTTCAAAGGCAGACACAAATACTGCAGAAAAAATGTTCAAGCATGAAAAAGCTCTTAAATAGAGATGGCTTCATGTTATTAGCCTAAGTGTAATATACTGTCAATATAAACAAAAGACTTTGAACATACAGTATTTCAAACTGAAGCCAAGCAAGTATAAATAGAACATTCAGATTTTAAAAAGAAAGAAATAGAAAAGTCATGTTTGGTTGAGCTTTGTGTGCAATTAACAAACCTGTCACAGCTAAGTAAAGGGGTAACGTGACTCAATTCCATCCTTGACATTACACAAAGCGAATATTGTTTTCTCACATCTTACTTTTAGAGACTTTTTTAGCAGTAACTTTCAGTTTAAAACACATCTTGAGGCACACATACAGTAAATGAATCAAGAAACTAAACCACTGTTGATACCCAGACAGTTAACAAACGGCAAACTAAGGGGAAAGGCCATAAAATGTTCAGGGGACCAAATTAACTTTGCTGTCATTATCCAACTTGTTAAAACACTGTAGAAGTGAGGTCATATATTTGTTGTAATGGTAATCTCACAGGGAGAAGATTGCCCTGTGCATCTTTTTGATCCCGCAATATAACAAATAAGCAATTACAGTCTCATCATTGCTTTAGAAACCTATTTTTTTTCAGTAGCTTGGGATGTGGGAGATTTGTAAAGCAGCATATCATTTCCGAGCACTAATTTTTTCTCTACGAACAAAATGACTTAATTTTGTTGCCAATAAGTGTGATAAGTGTATACTGCACACTACAGTCATGTTTCGTTATTTATGAGACAGCAAGTTCTGGATAGATATTGTATAACTAAAGATTCAATTAGCTGTGACATGCCTTAGGCTTGATAATGGGTTTATATTTTTGCATCAGACACACATTCACCTTCATCCCAGCAGCCCACTAGGCTCATCTATGGTAATCCATGGTGGTGTTCAAAACTTCAAGTAGGCAAAACTAGAGACAACACTGACCTTAGCAAAATGGGGTGAAGTTTAATTTTTCTTAAAGGAAAGCTCAAGCACTTTTCAACCTATGTTCCCCATTGTTCGAGTACCACAGACTGAAAGGAAAAAGAAAAAGACAGTAAAGCAAAGTAGGTAGTAAAGTTAACCAACGAGATAAAAGCAGGGAAACTGAAAGTGAGTTCACGTGAGCTAGCTTTAGCATGAGTTCGCAATTCTTTCTTTGTTCGGAAAGTTTTTCTCATTCTTTTTCCTGCCAAAAAACATTGAAAGCATCTAACCCACATCTGATTACTGTCCATACATTTAGGCATCCTGTCACTAAACTGACATGATTTTGTGTCAACAGGTAATACTAGGCTTACCCCTTGTTTTGACAAACAGCTTTACATTTACAAGACTTTACATGACTGACAAGCTGCTAACATTTTAAGTGGGTTTCTGGACACATCATTTGACGCATATATGCAAGCCTTGAGGTAATGTTGTATTGTCACACAAATACACTGTCAGTACAAAGATCAGCAAGCATGGAATCTCATTCTCTTCTCACTCAGTACTGAACATCCCCTGCCCCTGCACAACTCGAAATAACTGCCGCACACACACACACACACACACACACACACACACACACACACACACACACACACACACACACACACACACGACAAATCGTCGTCTTGAAGTTTATTTTAGCTTCTCACAAAACTCCAAAAGCTCTCTCTTGTGCTGCGAGATAAGGGAAGAGAGTGGAAGCTGTTTAAATGTTCCCTTTGTGTGCTGAAGGCTCAGAGCTCTGTTTGAGTCCCTGTGCTCGGCATCGTCATGGAGTGACATGTGTGCCGGGTATTGTTATATCAAAGTCTCCATTCAAAAGCGAATGTTAGAGCCCTTCTTTTTCCTCTGTTCGAGCATATTTGCCCCAATGGCAAGGAGTTGAGCTTAGCTTAATACACACACAGAGTGAAATATCAGGACATGCTGGGAAACGGCACTGGTGGAAATAGAACAAAAAGGGAGTGGAGGGCCACGTTGAGAATTTATTTCTGAGCTGTAATGAGTTTTTCGTCATTTTCTTCTTAATCGGGAACCGTACCATTAAAAGATAACTCATAGTCTCTCCTGCCTAAACTGTCAAACAGGTTTTTAAAAAAATTACAATGTTGTCACATTAAAACTTAGGCTATTCATTAAACTTATAATTGAAAATGGACAATGTTTTCTTTCAATATCATTTCATTATTATATAACCTAATATTATTTTTATCCTTTATCTACAAATATTTGGTAATCCAACATCTTTTTAACAGATTTAGAATTTTTGGAGATAATGACTGCACCTTAATCACTTTACTGAACAGGCAGCATCATTATCAGTATAATTTGGCATTCAGTGATTCAGTGTAATTTGCATTTATCCCATTACAGTAACCTTTTACACTCCTTGACTGGCGTTCTTATCCAGCTCATTCAATGTCTGATCAATAGGAGACAATTTTACGCCACTCATTTTTTTTTCTAAGTGTCTTTCTAAGTGTCCATTCATGGTTGTTTTCTCTCCATTCCGCAGTGTATTTGTAATCAGAGTTCAATGACACCATTATTGACTCCAACCACAACCAGAAACCTGTGTCATGTCTCATGTAGCTACGTGAAGATGCCAACAAGAAGAAGCCTCCAAATGAAACCAATTCTGTAACCATTTATAATAAATGTCATTAATATATCATTAACAAACCATTCATAGGTATAAATAAATTATTTTAAGGACTTGTTAACATTCACTCATTATTTATAATAATCATATAAGCAGTGGTTAAAGTGGGATTTGGCAGGACGGGGAACTCTCATATTTTGTGTCGGCACAAACAAAGAAAAATGTATAGAAGAAGAATAGGATAATATTGTCATTTATCTGAGGTGCTGGAACTGCATACCCCCAGCTACTGTAAATAATGCAATCATGATTTGTTCACAGGTAATACTGATTTCGGTAATGGCTTCTAAATGAAAATTATTAGAAAGTGTTCAAAACTGCTTTGTTTCCCGTCCTTAGTTCTCAAACATTTTCCAAGTTATGCAAGAGTTTGCCTGGCTGATTCATTCAAGTGTATTTGCAGAAGATCAGAGAAAGGGACTGTATTATTATTCTCCAAAAGAACCGATGGCAGCCACCGATCATTAGATGAGTAAGAAGGGTAGAAATAAACAGAAAATTACAGACTAGACAGGAACAGTGCTTATTGAAAACAAAGGGGGGGGGGGGGGGAACAAACACACATAATAATAACTTCAGTCTGGGGAGATTTGTATTGTTTTAGATTCATTGTAAAATATAACACAAAAAAAATAAATAAGGAAATAATTGTTCTGAATAATGATCTCAGCCATACTCTGAGTTTGACATACTGTTTGTTTGTTTTTTTGTTTGTTTGTTTACCACTGGAAAATCAGGCATGTGGTATTGGCGGGCGTGGGTGTGTGGGTGCAAGGGTGTTTGGTCCCCTTGTTGACTCAGTGACATCTGTCCTCACAGGAGGAGAGGTCACGCTGCTGTTTACGACAGCTATTTTTAGCCTCTCCGAAAGTCCGTCTCCAGGACAGCCATGACACCTGACCGCCCTCTGCCGCACCACTGGGGGAAAACCAAGGACTTTTTTCGCATTCTGGAGTACTGGTCAAGGTGAACTTGTCCTGCAAGCCTCTATGTAATCTTAGCAAGAGAGCAATGGCTGATGTTGAATACTTAAAAGTAAAGTAAGTGTTGCTGCATGTTTTTCCATAACGCCTCTGATGTTACAAGTTTACACTTGAACAGAATCACCTCCCTCTGTCACATCCTTTCCTCTATTCTACTGAGAGTATGGATGGTGGTGAGTTAGAACAAAAAGAAGCAATCCGCTATGCACTTGGCAGGGACGATGACATTCATTTCCACAAGGCAGTTTAGTCCAGAGCTGAGAAAATTAAACCCTTTTGCCTTGTTGGTGACACGTCATTGAGCATTGAGTCCATTCATGACGAGAGCCAAAGCCATTTTGTGAGACAATGCGTTCAGAACTGCTTATCCGGCAAAATGTTCGGTATCCAAAGCAGAAACATATTGAATTGGAAATTACTCTGAATGGTTTGACTCAATCCAGACTAAGTGGTGGAACAGTACCAGATTGTAAAAAAAAAAAGGAATGAGACAAAAATGTTTATTGCCTCTGTTTGAGAAAGGCAGCATTTAACTGGAGAGCAACTTATGCTTCACTAGAAAGCGAAAATGCTCCAGCAAGACAATTTCTTCCTCTTTCCATTTTAAGACTTCAGTGCCAGTAGGCTATTGGTGATGAGCAAGGCAAGTTATCCAATTACTAGCACAGTGTCAGAATGAACTGGTTGGAGGGAGGATAATTTATTCAATCCAAGAAAAAATCTGGCTCTGGGTCTAGGGATAAACTATGTGGGCCAGTTGGAGCAATGTTGTGTGGACAGTTATGAGTTACCAAAAGGATTGCTTGTTATTCAAAGTGACATATTTTGGGCTGTTGAGGACATTTTTAAAAGATATTTTTGAGGCTCCTTGCCTTTAACTTGACAGTAGATATATAACAGGAAATGACTGGGAGAGAGAGATGGGGAAGGATCGGGAAATTACCTCAGGTCGGACTTGAACCCTGGTCCCCGGATATATGGTATGACGCTCTATCCCGCTGAGTCAGGGCGCCCCCTGTTGAACACATTTAACTTGATTGAAATGCTACAGGATTCATTTTCAACAAGATACACTATAATGAGTGAAATGCAGAGGCTATTTTCCCTGTTAAAATTGCACCGCATTGGATATCTGGAAGAAAATTTTCAATTTCCCTCACTAAATTTGACCTCGGAGTTCAAGCAGTGCCTGAAATCACATCTCCAGATCAAAAATCTGCTTTCATGACCATGAATGTTCAAATCTCATTATAAGGTTTCATTTCACTTCGACAGGCCAAAACAACAAATTACACATCACCACAAAGAGAAGAGAGAGAATGTATACTTCTGAATGTAAACCACTGCCCTCCAGATCACCATCTCTCTCTCTCTTTCTCTCTCTCCCTTTTTTCTTTTTTTCTTTTTGCTGACTCAGCGCCAGCTTCTGTCCTAATCAGTGTGTTTAGGAAGGCAATTATGCCAAGCCCAAGAATCCCCTGAAGGCACAATTACCAGAAGAAAGAGCTTGTTAATCTCCACTTATCGTGAGCAATTCCTCTAGACTGAAGGCCAAACATCAGCATCGGTTTGAAGCCTGTGTATGTCGAGTGGTGGGAATGTATGATTTCAACTTGCATCAGCAACCTGCCTGTTTTTCTCTTCCACCCACCCATCACTTTCGTGCCCAAGACACGATAAGTGCTCTCCATCTCTCCCTCCCTCCCTCCTCCTTAGTGCACTTCTAAAAGTCTACCCCGTGTTCTATCCCCCCCATGCCAGGTATATGAAGATAGGCTGGCAAAGTGTGCGGTAATACCTAGGATATGCTCATCAGTATTTCTCAGAAATGGTTTTGAAAGCATGCCACGGGTCGCATATTCGCTGTGAAGCCCTGGTCAGCTAGCTGGCAATAAACTGGACCAATCCACCTCTCTTGTGAACAGACTTAATGAGTTCATGAAAAAAAGGGCTGACTGGGTGTCCTGGAATAGGAAGCTAGCATGTAGACCTGGACCCTTGTGAGTTTGCATCAGCGGAAAAATGGACCACGGTACCAAGCCTCTGTCTGAAATTGTCTTTACATTAGACCCACTCAGTCTGCAAGCACAAAGATGTTCAACGGACAAATTACACTCTTGTTTAAACACCCCGTCCAAACCGTGCTGTAAAACTTTTGAGGAGAGAAACAATTACAAAGCAGAGTATTAGCGCTTAAAACGGTTTAATCAATTAGTGAGCACAAGTGCTTTTGTGGGGCTGACTTACACTTCTCAGTTGAAAAGAGGGCTTTAAATACGCCAGCCAACTGAACAGAACACAATCTTTCCCTGACTTCTAGAACTACATTTTCTTTTTTTTTCTTTTTTTTTTGTAAAAATTTTATGTAGAATATGATGTTATGTGATGAAAGTGCTCATACAGTAGGTCCTGTTGGGATTCTGGAACAAGGGTATAAACTCATTTAGCAGAACAATAATGGGCGTACATCACCATCACTCCATTTCAGAGAGGATTAAGAGCTCTTGCAAACTGCTGTTCTGTGATTTAGGATAAACATAGATAAAGCGTAGGAAATGTAATTTTTACCATTTATATTTCGCATAAAGCATTAGTGTAGTTTCTGGGCTGTTTAGCCAATGAATGTGCAGGCAGGAGCCACAGGATTCAGTGAAACAGACATTTGTGAAGAGGCATTTTCCAATTATGTGTGTGTGATAAATTTGCTCTCTTATGACAAGATTAGAGCGCTTGAATGGGAAAGTATGAAAGTTGAATTAGTGGAAATTTATGACATTTACTTAATCCCGTCTGCCATTACAGAGGCTGTCTTCTGCTGTACCAGCTTGTAGATGGCTGGCAAAAACCATCTCATGTACACACACTATTCCAACAAGTTTACTAGGCAGTGAATACACTGCTTCCCCACTGTCAAGAAATATTAAATAAATCAGTTGACTTTATTTATTTATTTATTTATTTATTTATTTATTAGATTTTACCCCCCAAAAAAACATTAAGCATGCACGCTGATAGCTTTTTGACAGCTGATAGGTTTTTAAAACAGATTTCTCATGATGTTATCTTAACACTAATCCCAGTGAAAGAGAGAAAGTGTATATTACGCAAGGTAAAAAATCATATCATATCATATTATGCACAATCACACAAATGTAGGAAGGAGAAAAATATATACAGTAAGTAAATCAAATGAACTAGAATATGTGGTATGCTTTGAAGAGGTCATAGGATTTTATTTTATTGATATCAAATCAATTTCAGACTTCATCATTTCACACCACCATGATCCATGATCCGTGGCCACGCACAAGGAGGTCTAGAAAGACGCTAAAACATTCTATTCTATATGACCGATTGTATTATATTCACCACATTACATTCTATTCTATTTTCCGCAGCTCACCATACTATCTCAAGCCACTCTTGAATCTTTTCTATGTAATGACAGGCCAATCTCTCTCCAGTGCTCTCTTGTTACATCCTTACAGTGGTGAATGGCTGAAATACTTACTATGCAGCAGCTCTGATTGAGTCATTTCCCTTACCATATTAAAAAAATGTTCAATGTCATGAAATTTTAACAAGAAGAGAGAAATTTTAACAAGAGGGGTGGAAAATGGGGGGTGACTTTGAAGAAGAAAAGTCATTCTCGAGTGTCAGGGTCTCGCCATTTTCTGACTCTGTGCTGAGAGATGTCTTTGGGACTTGGTTATAAAACCTCTGTAGTTTGATCTCACTTCTCTCTCTCTCTCTCTCTCTCTCTCTCTCTCTCTCTCTCTCTCTCTCTCTCTCTCTCTCTCTCTCTCTCTCTCCCCTCTCTCTCTTCTCTTTTTCTCATGCCCACATGGGGAAGCCTTGGGGGCCTTTTTGTCTCTGCCTGTGAATGCTCGTCTCCTCTCAGCCTCTCTCTACCTTTCAGGTGGGCTCATTATCAGCAAAAACAAATAGCTCCTTTATGCTGACGCCCCCCATTTGTTTAAGACAAAGTCATGTAATTAAAATCTAATCAGAGATGGGGAATACATGAATATTTAAGTCTGTTTGGTTTCTGAATCCTAATGAAATGGTAATTTATGAGCGCTGCGGGCCTAATTCTGGCCAGGGAGCAAATTAACTGGATTTCCAGAGATTCCCCAAAGTCATTTCCCGCCTCATTTTTATCCTCAATGTGTTTAACATATGGAAATATGATTAAAACTTCTATTTAAAGCTTACAGTACTGACATATTTGGAGAAACAAGCCTTTGTGAATTGGAAAAGAGGGAATGCATATATACAAGGTATGTGTTTTCTTCCCTCCAGGCTTGACGTTTACTGGGTTTAATGTCTGGAGGAGGCTCTCATACAGCATAGCCAGCGGAGCTGATAACTTAATCCACTGTTGTACTGCTGGCATCATAAATGTCAAATGAAATGAAATGTACAAAACTTAGAACGTTACATAAGTACCTCATCTATGTGAGACAAGGGGGCGGGGGGTGGTTGTTCAATTCTGTCATTTTTCACGCTGACATTTCTGCATCTTTCTTCACAGTTCTAATTGGTTTCCACACCTTGTGGCCACACCTCATGCTTGCAGGAAAGAAAAAAAAAACAACCTTGTGTTGCTATTGTGCTCTTTTCAGCACAGAGAAGACGTGTCTGTCAAGGAGGCAAACGACTAAGTAGTCCATAATGTAAACTTCAAATGTCAAAGCTCTCTGCAACCTTAATGCACCTGTTCTTCCAGGAAGCATCTTATGACAAGCTGCATTGTCAAGAATTCCAGAAGAACACACACAACTTTGAAATGGGTTTGTTGGTGTCAATCCACATCTCATGATAACCCTATGTAAAATATGCATTGCTGTTTATAATCTTACCAGATGTGAAGATGTTTTAAGGTGACATCTCTGCTTTTTAGAGAGAAGCTCGCCTCGCATTCGGAATGCAGCACTATACCTCCAGGGACCAGCACCCACAGCAATGTATTCTCCTGTGGCTGTTGTAAAATACTGAGAAGCAGCACCATTAGATATTGTTTATGTCCAATTTTAACTACAAAGAGAAAGTTGTAGATCTACATCTTCCTAGGACCAAAAGTGTTGGCACCCCTGGAATTTCCAGAAAATGTAGCATTACTTCCAGACAAATGATTGCAATTGAAGAGTTCAGATGCAAAAAAAACCCTAAACACCATTTTTGTGAAAACTGAGTTACTGATATTGTGTGAATATTCTATAAATTTAGAATATGTAAATTTGTGAAAAAATAAAATAAAACCTGCTCCCCGCCTTGTGTGTTTACAATCAAAACGCCTGATAAAAAAATGGCCTTTTTCTCAAAAAGTGGTCAAGTGGAGTTAGGGCGTTTTGCATCTGAACTCTTCAATTACAAATGTTTTAATACACAAGGACAAGAAGAAGAAGAAGAAGAAGAAGAAGAAGAAAAAGAAGATGATGATGATTATGATTGTTGTTATTGTGTATCATTCTTCTGTTACAGAAAATGAAATTAGGTCAAAAGAAAAGAAAAAAAAAGTGTCAATAGTGCTCAATAGTGGTGGAGAATCAAAGATGTCGTGTTTTTTTTGTGGTTATTTTGTTGCTTCTGGCAACAGGTGCCTTGACTGTGTGTATGACATCACTAAATCGGAAGATTCCCAAAACATTTTGGGGTGCAATGCAATGCAGGGCCCAGAGTCAGAAAGCTGGGTCTGTGCCACTGGTCAAGGATCTCTCAGCAGGACAATGACTGTAGCCTGATTGCCATCGACTTTCAAAGCTCTACGAGACTTTGGTCTGACCAAGAGCCTGTATAACAAAATTTCTCGAAGTGCATGGTTGACCCGCCTCCCTGAAATGCGTGGTTTGCTATTGGTTGATAGAAAATGCGGTGCCGAAGCAAAACCAATCACACCACTCTTTCCTCTGACGTATGTGACGTGAAGGGAATTGCTTGAACAGGACTGAGAGCCGTTGGAGCTGCTCAAAGTTGATTGGTTCTCGACCAAGGGGGGGCAGTTCCCCAGTTTTGGGGAATTCAGAAGTCCTGCCCGATCAGCAGCTGGCCAGACCAGCAACAGCAACGCCGAAGGTGTTACGTCACTGGGAGGGCGTGCCAGGCTACAATGACTGAAAACTACTCCATAAATCACTCATAAATCACCCATTGTTGGAGACAAAACACTGGAGAGCTTGAAAGTGGAAAACACCAGGTCTGAATTTTAATACAATTGATCACTTGTGGAGAGATTTTTTTAAAAAAATGCTTTTTGGGAGAAAGTACCCTTCCAATTTTACAGTCCTGGAGCAGTTTGCAAGGCAATAGAAGTCCAAAATTGAAATGTAAGAAGCTTGTTGATGGTAGTGATTAGATTCACTTATGTGTAATTTTGTCCAACTCATTATTTGTAAAGTTTTATGAAACTAGGCTTGAAATTTGGCCTTTTTTCTCTGATTTTTGTTGTTGCAATGCAATCCACAAAGGAAATTAAGATACAAAAGCACTTGCAATTGCTGCAAATCCTCTGAGAGACAGGGTCTATGTTCTCAAAATAGACCTGGGGAGCACTGCTTTCACTTTCAGCCATGACTAGAGCAAAGGTGCTGTGTTGTTGTGATGTTAGCCTATCACAGCACCTCATCACAACAGATATGCACAGGGTTAGGATTTAAAGAAAAGGTAGGCTACAGTTGTTTAGGTTAAGAGCTTAGGGTTAGGGTTTAAAGCCACCAAATGCACTAAGCATTTCAATCCTTCTTCATGAGAAATAAGAGATCCTTCATGAGAAATAAGAGATCCTTCATGAGAAATAAGAAGAAACAAGACATGTGATTAGACAACAGAGAAAGACAAAAAGGTCAGATCCACAATTTGACTGTTGAAAAGTCCTCCCATTGCCTCAGCCCAAATTCAACTAGATTCAAAAATCCAAAACCTTCCTTTCTTTCTGGTTCCCTTTTTAAGAAAAATGGGTGAGATATCAAAATGCACCCATTTATTTCTTGAGACCAGAAAAAGGCAGTTTCATGCATGGACAGATTTTTTTTTGTCCATGCAATTAATTATTTTCATTATTGTGAATGTGCACATATTAGATGTCCTGATTAAATGAAACCTGTAGACAGTATATATTGAATTCATTTAAACCTGAACAAATAAAAAACATTCCTATAAATGCAACATAAAGCAAATCAATATGAAATATCATTAAATCATGCGGTTTTCCCTTTCACTATTTATTAGGCCCACTGCTCTAGTTATAGATACTCACAACGAATACCCACCACATTCACTGAAGCATACAATTTCTTATTGTTGCATAAAAGACCAGGGGATTTGTTAAGAGTGCCATGTGGATGTGTTGTGACACGCATGCATCTTAGGCAGGAAATAATGGCCGAACGAAGGACTCACAAAGCTATCAGTAATGGGTTCAAGACACATACACGTATCTGCACTCAAAGACTATTAAATTGGCCTTAAGGGATATGCATGTGAGCATGAGGTGGTAGTGCTATCATAAAATGCTCCACTACATGCATGTTTGAGCAAAGACTTTAGATTGCTAAATATAGGCCTATCATTTGCAGTGCACACATGCATCATAATACTGTATATGGCTACACGTCTGCGGTTTTATTTTTGGTATCATTTTGTTTAGGGAAAATGCATCTTCTTGGACAAATATGACTGTCGAGAGGTCTTGAACTGTCTCGTGACTATTTTACTGAAATAAACCACCACAAGCTTATTGATCAATCCTATCAATTGCGAATGCTGAGATGGTGTTTTCTCGTCAGAGACCAATACGGACCTATAGCACTGTGGTCACACTGCCTGGGCCAGAAAGTAATCAAAGTCATGCAAATCTCATTTTAACTCAGCATGTCAATTATTAATTCAAAATGAGGTGTGAAATTTGATTACAGTGGTGCGAAAAGTGGGATGCTGTCAAAATGAGACTTAGTCACCCCCCCAAGTCCTTATGACTGTGAAATTGTATCCTGAGGGCTTCAATCAGTTTATGTGTCAGGACTTTCCATTTCTCTTGACAAGGACACAAGGATCCTTCACAGGAAATGCCACCAAATTTAGGTCAGGTGGTTCTTTAACAAAGACAATGTCACCTTTCTATCTATGCTGAATAATTAAAATGTAATGAGGAAGAAATTAGGATTGCTGGGCTGCTAGAGACTGTCAAATGCATTCCTCAAGGAAGTCTCAAATAGTGATGAAATTGGGGCTGGGCATGCATTGTCCTCAAACCCATTTACTCATGCAGGCCTTTGACAGGGATATATTAGAGGTGTTTGGCCATTGACAATAGCCTAGAAACTACTTTCAGTGGGAAAAAAAATCATAATAACCTACAAGATTTTTTGTTCATACAAATTTATACTGATATATAATGATTTATATTGATATTTATATATCATTAGGCTAAATTTATCCAGTATTATATGCAAACATCAACATGTTTTCAGTAAAAGTATTCCCAATTGGACTATGATCTTTTAAAAAGCGGAATAACAGAGGGAAAAGTAATAGAGCACATGTAGAAAGAGCAGAATGAGGCAGGAAAGGTCCTATTCCACCTCTAGTATCAGTCACTCTAGTGCATCTTGCTACAAAAAAGCCTTTCATTGCAAAAGTAATGTACAAAAACATCTGGTGGGTAAAGGTAATGCATGATCCCAGACATTTGTATCCATATTGTTGCAAATGCCCATCAATATTCCTACTATGTTGGGGAACTTTCTAAAGGCTTAGGTTCCCTCAATATTTTTTTTTTTCTTTTTTGGGGACCAATCAGCGATCGGAGGAAGAGCTTTGTCCTCGTAAGGGGGACTGGAAGCAATGTTATGACCAAAGATTCTAGAACAGCGCTGGTATCTAAGGCTCCAGTATGACTGAGTAGTAGCTAAAGGTTGAAAGCATGCCCAATAGTTTTAAATTTCACAGAAAGTAACTACCCCACAAGATGCAAATGCATGTTTAAAGAGATACCAGATGCTTTGCACAAAGTGAAACAACATGAAAGCATCTGGTCCACCAGGCTATATCAATGCAAGGTAAATGTTTCAATGTATTTCAAAACTTCCATAATAAGCATGATTCTGCAAATAGAAGGAACATCACTTCCATTAACTACACTCATAGGAGCTCCTTGCAAATGTTATATTCTGGGAGTCAGCAAGAGGCCCATTGGGAAAGAGCTTGTTGAAGACTTGTAGTCAGCTGTCAAATGTATAAAATGAAAAACAGTGGAGAATGCTGTCATTAGTAGAGCCTGCAGTGTTTAGATTATCACTCTCTTCTTCAGGCATGCTTCCTCTTAGTACTCTTTCCCTGCTTGAATAGTGTCAGTATAGACTTTTCAGGGTGTGCTATCACAACCCATAATGAAAAGTTAATCTAGATGTAACAATCATTACAGGATACAATGTAGCCTATCCTACTTTTGATGTTTTCCCTGAACATCACATCCAGTGGTTTTATTGATTTGTTTTTTTTTGTTTGTATTGTACTTAAGACTTCTATTGTGTTTTATCAAAGGTGTCCCGAATGACATTCAAATCATTAAAAGACTTTGTTAAGCATAATAAAACAAGACTCTCTCATCAAATAGCTTCGGCTATATTTGCATATCAAGACGAATTTTAAAAAAGCCTCCATTTGAGCGATATAGAAGAGCAGGACAAAAGAATTGTTAAGAATTTGAAGGCACACTACTGCCCTCTGTTGTGGTCTGATAAGTGACAGTGCTCTTCCCAGTCTGCTTGGGCATTCCTACCGACCTACCAGAGTGGCCTATTACAATATGCCAATGTAAATTACGCATTTACACTTACTTAGGCGACGTGGAAGAATGGATCTCAACGAATGTTGGCCCTTGGTCAATACTTTCACACGCCCTATTCTTTCAATTGCTGTGTATTGTATTTCCCTCAGGCTATATGTTTATAATGAATTCTAGCACTCTCAGATACCTGTATACTTTACAGAATATTAATTTCAGTGTTGCCTCGGTATTATGCAAAAGTAATTTACCACAACTGGCATGGGATTATAATAATCAATGAGCTGATGGCATGCCAAATGAACTTAAAACAGCAGTTTCAAAAAGAAGAGGTTTAAGCCATGTTATCATTTACATCTTTGTAACTTGAGAGTTTCGTCCTCCCATTCTCTACCACAGAAGCCATTCTGGGTATCGATGCCGGCAATCACATGTTCATTAGGGTAATACGAGGCGCACAAAAGACACAGAAATTAATCACTAGTTGCACGCGCAGTCTGAGCTATTTCTGGAAGGCCGTGTCTTGCTTACCGGCAGCGCTGGCATGAGGAAGAAAACGCCACCACCAAGCATATCATTGTTCGTGGAACAATAATGATCCAGTTTCAAGTACCAGACGATCTGTACACCGCTGGCGGGCGAGCATCTTCGTAATTTTTTAAAGCGAGTTTTAATTGGCTCGGTTACTTTGAGGCTTTGTTGGCCTAGTGGTTGTGGGTGAGAAAGAATAATACAAAGTGAATGAAAAAGGAAAGAACTGTTCATTTCCCCCTCCCCATCACAAGGAATACTCAACGTGTTATTCAACCTTAGAATGACATTGGCAACCTAATTATATGGAATCCTCTATGCCTGTTTTTAACGCATCAGGAACCTTGAATAAAATTCTCTCTCAAGTGCATTTAAGTCTGTAAACTTCCCAAACTCTAAAGTGCGCTGTCAAACACACTGAAGGTCACGGTGCACGGGAACAGACAAGAAAAGGATGCAGCGAATCATATTGAAGGTTGCTCCTGACAGGCGCGTTTGCACTTTGCACAGGATGAGGCTTGATCAGCCTGACACCTCAAGGGAGCCCTGGGGATGGGGTACGCGTGGGGATGAGTGTGGGAGGAACGCTTAAATCCATCCCAACTGAATGAATTCAATTAATAAAGACTCAGATGACACTGCGTAAGTCAATTTGGGATGTTGAGACGGAGGTCACACCACCACTGCATAAGCTTAGTCTGCCAAAGATAGCATGACTATATGAGGAATTTAATACGCCATCTTGTGGGCAGAAATAAAATAACCAAGACTGATCAGAAGTTGGCTTGAGGGTAGTGTGAAAGTTTACCTGTAATTAGTCTATTTCAAAAGGAAAACTGGCCCCTGATAGTTACATTAATATAAAATTTAAGTGTACACTATATGTCCATAAATGCGACAGATGAATTGTGTCATATGGCAGCCTTACATTCATGAACATAATTTTTCCATGGCGGCAAAATTAACATCAAAGGTTTTGTGCCATGGACAAGGTTCCCCAAAGTCACACCCAAAAAGATAGCCAATCCATGTCTGATTTAACCAGTTGGGGCTCATTCTTTGTAGAAGTAAAGATAAAAGTTTCAAGGAGGAATCAGAAATATCATAAATATTTTTTGTCAACCTAAGAATCTATCAACATCAAACTCAAGATTTTACTCTTTTTTTTGCAACACTGACTGCATATTGCCATCAACACTTTTTTAGCATGCTTTCACACTGGCCTTCAGTATTTTATGAAACCATGAGCAAATCAAGTCATCTGACTCATTTCAAAATTAACCACCCTAAACCTTGAGTACATCAAGGTTCACTCTGGCATACAGATATTATTAAAGTTCTTGTGAAAGTTGCGCAGCATGGTTACGGACCACAGAATAAAAAAATGAGACCCAAAGAAGTGGACCTTTTTTTATTTATATATATATTTTCAAACAATAACAATGTACATACGCTTCGAAAGACCCCAACACTTCCACTCATTTGATGGCCCATTGGATATGAGAGACAGATGGTTAAGTGGTCAGGAGGTTGTCTGATCATAGTATACCGTCACGAACACCAGCTTCACTGCTGGCACTCTGGGGTTCTTCAAATGGATTCGGCTGCTGTTCACTTGAACAGGATGTTCTTGTCTCCCACGTCCGCATTGTAGCCTTCTGCGAACCGCTTTCCAGGAAGCTAAGAAAGAGAGTTGGGAAATGGGGTTTATTTATTTTTTTTTGAATACGATTAAGATTTCATAGGTGTTCCTTTGGCACAACAAGCTGGTTGGTGTGAAACAAAACAAGAGTGGATCACGTGTCCGGCTTCACGTCCTGAGCTCACAACTTGGCTCGACAGGCCTGATGCATTTTTTATGTTCTTCAGCAGGGTGAACCTTCATGAAAGAAAATCTCTGCTAACCTAAAATGTCGTCTGACAAACAACCCCGTCCAAAATCCTGCATGTAAGAGTTATGACTCCGTGCTTCCACGAATCGTCTCTCGTCTTATCCGCCATCACATATATTATTTGTGGCGTGGGAGGAGACGGGTTGGCAGAGACGTCCTGCGTCTGAAATCCCCGAAACTGCCGTAGCAGACGAGAGCCTGACAAAGGCCTGATGAAACCTGACAAAGGCCCACACTCTTTTGTGACGTAACTAGCCTGCATCTAAGACAACAATCACAAAACTAATGGCCCTCAGCGTTACTGGTACAAAGAGGACAATAAATCAAATCACTCAAGTCAGACCAATGCTAACGCTAAAATGCTTCTGAAGCAGAGAAAAGCACTGACTCATCTGTACTCTGAGGAGCCAATGTCTCCAGGCTTTTGCAGATAAGGATGTTTCAATGTTAAATTGGAAACTGATATGCAGCTAAGTGAACTGAAGGAAGCAGTTTTCAAGTAATTGTCTGCAAAAAAAAAAAAAAGCAATAGCAATGGGTTTCACCAATTTTCAGTGCTTTTAAGCGATTGACTCTGGAATCTTAGTAAAGTCAATAAGGACCTCATACAGAGGAATTTAATGGCATTTTGAGGGTCGAATTATATGCTATATCAGCAGTGACCATGTCTGAGTTTCAATGTCCTCCCTGAGTCATAAGCCCTAAGCCTTGAGGCCTTATGGATTTAGCCAACTCACACTGTTAAGGGAATGAGTTTGGAGGGCTTACTTAAGAGTCATCACCTTTCCATTTCCATGCCTGTGATACTACGTATGAAACATCTTTCAATTTAACAGCACTACAGTCATGTAGCAACCATGTTTCAATTTCCACTTGTTTCTTTTTTTTTTTAGATGCTTCCATGCCTCTCCTGTTTTTCCACTTCACAACACTATGAACTGTGGGTAATTCCCCTTAGCAAACACGGAATATGATGCAGACTTTAAAAAAGGGGCCTAGAAAGGGACCAACTTAGCCCGCACATATTTTGACAATGGAGGATACTAACTCTTGCTGGACTCTAGATACTGGACTCTTGCTTTCAATAGTAAAATGCTTACATTTACAAATTGTTTAATTTTCTCTTTTCTTCATAACGTTGTTTAGCCATTTAAAGTAGTCACAATGCATTCATAACATATCATCTTCAACCTATGCGTAAGATATCCCCACACACACTCACACACACACACTTCCATAAAGTCAAGTGGACAAACTTACTGCTTGATAAGCGTAGTATGTGCTGTCCACATCGTGAGCGCCAACCGTAATCTCGGGCAGGTAGCGTGGTATGCAGGTCAGGTTCGCCACCCTCTGCTTGTCCTCCACCCTAGGATGTAGACAGGATAGAACAGGCACAGGGCTCACAATGGCCTTCTCCACACAAACTCACAACAGGAATAACAAATAAACAACAGACTCAACAACAAATAAACAACAGAATCAGACTCACATTTTCTCCAAAGTTTTTCACAGTCCAAAAAAAAAAAAAAAAAAAAAAAAGACTTGTTTTGACATGAAAAATTATGGCTGATCCTGACTAGGCACATAATCAATCAGTGATTATGCGAATCTGTTGCATGCCTCTATAAAAACGGACTTGAAGCAAAGGGCAGATATACAGAAAGCTCCTTCATCGGACTCATGACGGACACCCTCAACAAAATCTTAAGAGATGAACTACAGAAACATGTACGGTCACCAAAGACATAAAAATGGTTTCATAAAAACTGTTTTCACAAAATGCCCCAAATTTTTTTTGTCCAGGGGGCCCTTTTCCATCACCATCATCATATTGTTTGTTTGGTCTCCAAAAATGACCTAGAAATGAAGAACTGTTTTCTCAAAATGCCCCAAATTTCTTATGCCAAGGGGCCTCTTTTCAATCACCATCATATTGTATGCGTGTATGAAGTAGGCCAGCATTGGAATAGAGGTAGCTTTTAAAACTCATAAACATTCTCTTTAATATCTGTCAAACATGGAACACTGCTTTACTCTGGTAACTAAAAGAGAACTTGCTTCGCATTGCTGGTTGCCTAACTTGCCTTAACAAGTTGCAGATCCACTCAACAGGGCTGCAGAGCTACAAATGTAGGCAGTTTCATCTGATGCAAACCAAATCAAATAGCCATTGGCAGTCATACTGTATTATTCATGATAACAATCCTTCAAAGATTAGGTTATTATTGTGAGCCTATTATTTTTTTAGGTGTATACAGGGGTTGTGCACATTCAGCAACCTAGTAATATTTTTTATCTAAAGGAAAAAAGGAATTTAGCTAACAGTAACATTAGCCTGCAAGATGTTATGTGGCGACAAGTCAATGCATGGGAATCACGATTAATAAAGTTGAAGCAGAAGTGCATTCTGAAATCTGAAGATGCATGCTGCAGTCAAAACTTCACAGTGCTTCATGCTAGGAATTACAGTAGCCTTCAGTGAGAAATATTGATGTTTCATGAGGTTGCTTGTGTTTCCTCCTTCACAGACCACGGTCTTGCAACATACTTCACAAGTGCTGGCAGACACGTTCAGACACTGACTTTCTTAAAGGGGTTATATTATGGAGAGAAAAAAAAAACACTTTTTATGGCTTTTGAATGAATTTTAAAATAGCCATTTTTAGAAAATGTTCAACTGTTGTGTGCTTAAATCAGCTGTTTAGAATTTTCCTAACGACGTACTGTATGTTACAGGATAAGGTGGTTGAGGTCCCACAACATTGGCAGCCACTTAAGCAGCAGAGGGCAATGAGAATGGCTAATTGTGAAAATAAAGAGAGAAAAGTTTGAAAAATTATTAACTGACTAGGCCTAATTAGGTGTGGGCTGTCATAGGCTACAGGGGAAATCCTCAATGTGTTGGCTGGAGGTGTCTAGTTACCTGGTGCACGCCCCCATGAGAAACAGCCTGTTCCGAACATTAGAGCTAAAAAAGTTAGCTTGAAAAAGGCCTAATATGACCCCTATAAGTGATGTACTTGGAACAATGAAGAGATACTTACAGCATTCTCAAATAATGGAAGGTGACATCGTCCTGCTCCAACCAGGGACCCTTGTCGAACTTCAAATATTCAATGTCTTCAACAACCTAAAGAGAGATAAACTCTACTTATTCCAAGAGTTATTAGTCTTAAACATTATTCAAGATGAGGCATCTAGCCAAGAATTCCTGAAAGTGGAACCATATCGATCATGATTAATCGGAGTTCTTTTTTTTTTTGACAAATCACTAGAGTTTAAGCATTAATTTTGCCAGCACTACTCCTTACCTTTTCAATGTCCTTGGCCTGTGTTGGGTCATATGCAAGAATTTCTGCTTGCTCACTGAATTCAAAACAGAATATAAGCAACAAAAACATTAATCACCTAGCCATATAATATGTTAATTTCTGATATTAAAGGATAATACAATGCTGTTATTATCAAATTGATAAATATTATTATACCTGATGCTTGGCAGGAAGGTCTTCTTGTATGCCTGCTCAATGCTCTTCAGGTATGGCAATGGGACGTTCTGAAGGTAAGGCTGAAAAAATAAATCACACACTGACAGTTATGATCTGCATTCCTTGTAATGAGATTTCTGAATTCAGAAATAAATGGCCACTTGTTTAAATTGCACAGTGTTGCATTGTTTTGCTACAACTGGATTACTGTCTCTGTAACCTTGAGTTAAAAAAGAAAAACAACCATCCAAAAACTATTGCAAAGGTGTTTCCGAACCTTAAGAATAGACAGTCTTATTCATTTGGGGGAATAAAAACACCATTTGCACTAAAGCACCCATGGAGCATTATAAAGGTAAACAAACCTGAGACAATTAAATCAGATGTGTTTGCCCATATTAAAACTGTTTCAATGTATGCATGCTGCTTCACCAATCCATCCATCCAAATCTAGTAGGTATCCTCACACAGTGACATGTTGTGATGGATGCTTTAACCAATATTCCTTTGATGCTAGTGCTCTCTGAAGCAGAGTGCATGTCCAACCGAGAAGCCTCCTGGACAGTTGTGAAACATTATGAGGTGGGCGGTTTCCCTCCTTGGTTGCTTTAGTGCTTTTTTTTTTTTTTGATGAAACTAACAACCCAACAACTTTATAGCATTGCTCAGAGCCAAGGCAGCAAAGCTACTGTAAGTGCTCACTCACCTTCCCAGAAGCATTTAGTTTCTTCTGTGCATCCTCTGCAGGCTGGTCTACATAGATTACCAGGTGAGGAGGCAGGAGCTCACAGATGCTGATTTCTTTGATCTCGTTATAGTGTGACACACCTAGATCACAGACAGCCATCAGTCTCATTCAGTTAGACGAACATCACATTTAGTGCTAGTTAATGCTAGGGGTGGTTAGCCATGCTAGCGCTGCCCATTTTTTTTGTCTGACCAATCAACTAACAGAAGGTTTATTTTTACAGTTCACAAGAAATATCAGCCTATGTAAGGGGACATACTCCTATATAATGCACTTCCACTTCAATTTTACTTGTAGAGTGCTAATACAATACAGTTAGCCTGACATAGCCCGCCCATAATACGACTGTTCATCCGTATTCATGGTCTGGAGCTGTCCAATCGTTTCAAACCAGAACTGAATGCCCTCCCCCCCGCCCTACAATCGCGTCAGGTTAAAGAACCTCCAGACCATGAATACGGATAAACAGCAGTATTATGGGCAGGCTATGTCAGGCTACAATACAGTTGCCTCATGGCACTTAAAAGACAATACAAAAAGCACCCAGTAGTAATAGGGGTAAGGAAACTGCAAACTAGGCTTGTGGGAAACGGGCAGTGGCCAGTATCCCTGATATCATAACTTGCAATGGTCTGTTGATCTCAAAATTAACAGTATCAACACCCTTCACAATTTTTGGGTTGGAAACATTATATTGGAGAGATACAAGAAACTCTTTGCCAAGTTAGTGAGTCTGGTATACTAGGTAAGATCAATGGACCATGTGCTGCATTTACTTACACTGTTTCCTGATGTATCCTTGTTTCAACATGGCCTCCAAAAATACCACATCACTGTATGGAGAACGCTCCAAAATAACCCCTTGGCCTACAATGGAAAAAAAGTGATGGAAATTATCGACCAAACAAAGCATCAAAATACATTCATTAGCATTTCAGACCATTCCCCTCATTTACAAAGTTGGTTTATCTATGAGTATCATTATCAACCCACCCAAACTGTCTTTGTTTGAATAGCATTTATTTCTACACTACCCCTGTACAAAGTTATAAATATGGCCAAATGTTACTGTAATGAAACAACATACAGTATGTGATGTTTTTCTTCATTTCTTGTGGTAATGTATGTATGCTTGTGTAATTATTCATCATGTCTGAAGGTTCTGTGCCTAGGTGCAACTGGACACCTTACTTGCGTTTGGGATAACAAGTTAAGTGTTTCTATCTCTATATCCTGGTGATTACCTGTGGTGAGCAGGTGCTCAATGGCATCAGCATACTGTAAGACCCGCATCTGATACATCCAGCTCTGGAGACGGTACGAGTTGCCATCCTTCGCCTTAGGATCCTTATAGAACTTCTCCAAACTACAGTTTCCATTGAATTGGGTATCCAGTGGTACCTTCTCTTTGTTCATTCGGTCCACATAGTGAATATCCGCCTCCGGCATATACAGCATGCCTTTAGAGTACACAAAGACTTTCAGAATTACATACTGCCAGTATTCACATGAAACAATGTAAACATCCGTCATTAACAAATATAGGCCTAACATCTTTGCATGTGTGTGCTAGCTCTAATGCCAAACTGAAGTGGTTGTGTTTTGAAACAGTTATATTAATAATTATTAATAATAATTAATTCCATAAAAATTTGGCTTGTCCTTACCCAACCTGTCAGCAAGCTTTTGGGCCAAGGCCCCTTTTCCGGAAGCCAAGTTGCCATCGATGGTAATGATTTTGCTGTACTCCTTAAACCTGGGTGTTGATCTCTCGCCTAACAGATATGCCCACACGCCATACTGCAGGTTCTTCGCAGTATTCGTGTGGATTCCTGCCTGGATAATTTCGACAGATTAGAAAGGTTAGATATCACAGAAACCTTGCAAATTTTAACACTTAAGAACTCCATTCCAATTTACCAATCAGAAATTAACTTAGTGATTACATGTTGCTGCACAACGTGCTATATGCTACCCTGTATGCCAAATAAATGATCATTACAGGGTCTGACATAGTGTTAACGTTACTAATGCAAAACTAGCAACTACAAAGTCACATTCTCCTCACACCAAGTTAACGTACAGAACGAACGTCTAACCTCGAATACCGGTAACGTTAACTTGCTTGGCTACTAACATTTACATGCCAGCGAACTAACGTGGCGGGAAAAGGTTTTATTATAGCCAATACACTAGCTATAATAACACCTTTTTAATATGAGAGGTCCAAATCTTCAAGAATGCAGATGAAGTAACGTTAGAAAAATACGTTAGCAGCTAGTGTACTTTTCTAGCTAGGCTAACTGATAAGCAGTTGTTTTGGTGTCCTTGCTCCAGGCCATTTTAAGGTCGACAGAGAATGCTGTGGGTAATAAATCCTAAACTGATACGAAGTTGTACCTTCTGTATATGTCCTCCTGCTTTGAGAGCCACAGCACCCGAAGGTACAAACAGGCGGATCACCCGTAAAGCCATTTCTAAAATTCACCAAATCCCCCTGACCCCCGAATGTCGGAGACCAATGGTGGCCTTCAGGATTTGTGTCGCAAGAAAATGACGACATGAGGAATGACTTCGGTGCCTGATCAAAATTCCAGTATGTTTAGATTTATCCATCTGATTTCAGTGCTGACCTACTACACATCACAATTTCCCTAAGTCTTTTTAGGATTGCATTGCATTTATGTTGTGCATTTTGTAGCCGTTTTTTCTTTCTTTCTTTCTTTTTTAATCTGTCTATAATGATTGAAACTATTATTTGGCCTTGAAGTAGGCTAAATACGAAATAGGCCTGTGATAATCATATTTTTCACGCTGAATGACATCTGTTTGAAATGTTTATTTTGGCACATGGTAAAATAATGGATTTTTAAATGTGGATGACTTCTGGTATCGTCCACCTAAAATAGCCCAAGCCTACAGTAGATGGAGCTACTGAGCTGTAACAAAGTTTCATTTGGTTCGTTTAGCTTAGATTCATACTTTATGCCCAAAATAACAAAATAATAACTGAAGTTCACTCACAAACTTGACAGTAACTTTCAGCCTGCCTATCCCTCCTCTTGGAAACCCTTGGGCAGCTGAAACTTTCAAATTTTCAGCCAGGCACCCTCCTATGCTTATCATCAAGAGCCAGTATTTTAGCTATCAACACAAACAGTCTTACATTAGGGCCAGGCATTTAAAGCAAGTCATTATCCAGCCTTTAATTAAGAATTTTATCCAAGGGCACTTTTTTTGTATAAAATAGTTACAAAAATAGCCTATATATATTTTAACAGCATCATAGACACAATTTCCAAGAGCTCTTTCGATCTGGTTTTGAGGTTCATCATTGTAACCTACTAAGTTGGCATCCCTGAAAGTTTTCAATCACATGCTTCAAATGACTGACAGTGGTTAGCCAGTCCAGATTATTCTTTACTTTACAGCAGCAGTCTGTGTGGGGTTTGATTCTAGGCCATGCTGTTTTCCCTTTACCTTCTGATATTTGTGTTCCATAGTAAGACATTGTAACATCTCCTTCACATGCCACAGAAGCTCAGAGAGGAGGGCATTAAGACATTAGCCTAAAGCTTGAATATCCTTCCATTTTTAAATCTGAATGCGGAAAAAAGTTTTACTCAGCAAAAGTGTAAGGCCTGTTGTCTGAAAATGGCCCTCTGAGTCTTTTTGTGAAAAGAAAAGAAAACCAAAAAAATGAAGGAGTGTTCTTTTTACTCAAATTTCAAACTGGAGAACAATGTAGTTAATTTTTTCTCTCTTGCTCGCTCTCATTTGAGACTCCTTTCATTTAGGTCCTTGTCACCTAACCCCTGGTAATCTAGAGGCTGGCTGCCATTTATGCTTCATTGGACCCTGAGACACCCACCTTGATTACTCCAGTGCACTCTACGCGGGTCTTGTGTCAAGCCAGCGCTAGATCTAAATATTGCTGCACAGTTCCTATCCGCAACAAGTGCGAGCACATCACTCCAGCTCTAGTGTCCTCATTGGCTCCCTGTGGACTTCAGGATAAATTTTAATTCTGTTAATTGATTTAAAATCTCTGAAACAACTGGTTCCATCCTACAAAGCAGATCTCTTACATTCATCTACAGTACACCCAGATCATTGAGGTCTTCTGTCCAACTATTGTGGAAAGTAAACAATAGTTGGACAGAAAACCTCAACGATCTGGGTGTAGGCTACTGTAGGTGAACGTAAGAGATCTGCTTTGTACGATGTACAAAAAAAAAACATTCAAAAGTAGGGAGATCCTCTTTATGAGAGCTCATTTAAAGTAATAGTATGGCAATTGTTTTTGTTGCCATCTTCAATCCTACCTCCTGTATGGTGCTATGATTTATGTAACAATTCCAACCTGTCAGCACCACATCATGCCGTGTCTGACAGTTTCCTACACTGTCAAGGAAACCACTTATGTAAACATAGGCTCATGACATGTCAAAAGAGGCTCAACATATTTTTCTCCAATCAGGGCACAGTGTTCCCTCCACACCTTGCCAGCAGTTGTACAGGTTTGAAAATCTTTGAATTGAATTCTTTGGCATTCACTTAAAAAAAAAAAAGACAAAGACCTTGCTTGCCTAAATACATTGTAAATCTGGAGCTGTGTCAAGAAACCATGGAAAGTTTGGATAAATGTAGGCTAAATGACATTTTCAGGACAAAATATTACCTCCTAAAAAGCACACACACTTTGTCTCCTCCTTACACTCTTTATTTAGAAATGCTGAGGCAAAATTAATGGTCGGATTTTGATGCCATTTGAATATCATCCAAATAACATTTTATTATAAATCAGCAATAGAACACAGGCACAAAGCAAAGCCACATATACAAAGTGTGGCTCAACAGCATGTAAAACAAAGGCACATGAAAAGATATTACATGAAATACCTAGTGTTAAACATGTAAAATACATTGCAATACAATATGAAGCCTTTAATATGGTTTACAATAAGTACAATATTGTATGTATACGGTAGTAGATAACACATTAGGATGGGATATTTTTTAGCTGACCATATTCTTTGGCAAAAATTAGCAAAAAGTCCTGAACATGCTTTGTGTTATACACAATTTATAGAGTATAAAGGCTGCCATCTGTACATTTTTTCACACACATTACCACACACACACACACACATACATTCTCTCTCTCTCTCTCTCTCTCTCTCTCACACACACACACACACACACACACACACACACACAGTCAAGACGTATTACATGAACATACTATATACTGTATGCTGTAACTGCACAAGTGCAGAGAAAAACATGGCTTATCTCTGTGTCTCTCTGTGGTAGAGGCTCAGCAACAAAATGACTTTATAATCTGCATTTACCTGAATGCAACATAGTCTGTTCTTCATTCATTTCTTTTACAAAATATATTGTGTTTTCATTTCCTATTTAATTAAAACATTAAAAAAAATGGACATGTTGGGGAAATCTCCTCAAGAATAAGAATGCTAAAAATAAATATTGCTCTAGTTCTCTTGACTGTTCAGGCTTTACCATAAGTGCCCCTTTCGGTCTCTTCATTGCAGTGATATGAGCATCAAAGGTCAAAGTGTTTTGTTGAATTCACATTAATGTCCATATTTGAGTTACACCCTTAGCCAATCTTTTTCAGTGGACAAAACAAGGCATTTTCACAAATTGTAGCAGTTTGTTGGATTGGACTCAGAAAAGTAGACAGTCCCATTGACAAGCGGATGCATGGGAGATGACTCATTGTCTTCAGTCGAATGGCACTGGATCTGAAATAAAAACATACAGATGTTACATATACATTAATCATACTTTTACTGACTTGGAGTGACTGTCAAACTTAATTCTTCTATTATTTACAGATTAAACAGACTGAGAATATACTGTATAAAGGCACTTTTTACCTCCAAATAATTTCAAATTTCACTGATAACTTGGATAAAACCAGATACTATCAGAGGACTAACCCCCCCACTGTAGTCATACTGCCCTGTGCGGCCATGTGGCCTCGGGTTAGAGAAACAGAGATGGGCACCGCCCAGTGCTCCACACATGGAGCGGGAAGGACTTTAACTTTAACTTTACCTGTGCCTGTCCATTGCAGTTGAGGTACTGTTCCAGGATCATATTTGAGGTTGAAACCCCGGGTGTCACTTGGCAGGCAGGGGGGCTTATGCAGGCGTTGTCCTGGGGGATGGATGCAGTACCAACCACCGGCTTACTGGGACTCCACTGAAAGTAACACGATGCCTGTGGAGGACTCTGGCTGTGATTCACTGCCTTCCAGGGCGATGACATAGTGATGACCTTGCCTGTGTGAGGCTGCTGACTCAAGGACGAGCTGGGCGGGGAGCGAGTCTCGAACATGCAGCTGCTGGGCGTCGAGAGTTCGCCACCGGTGACGCCCGCTGTGGGTTCAGAGTGGTACTTCTCGTTGACAAAATTTAAAAGGCTCTCATTCTGAGAGTTATGAGGATTCAGTCCGACGTGTTGTGCTACGTTCTGGCGATGTGAGTTCTGAAATGGCATACTGACACTGTTTGGGATAGTGCCATTGTCGAGGGTGTTTGGTCCAAAAGCATTTCTGTGATTCATCTGTTGGGTGGAAAAGTTAGTCCCAGGGGCTAAGAAAACAGAAGAATTTGTTTGATCCATTGCAACATTCCTCTTCCTGTCGAGTGAGACATGACCTGACTGATCTAAGCTTTGGTGGTCTGTAGTTGAAATGGGCATTCCTACATGTGGTTGACATTGCGTTGCTGGAAAGCTCTGTACTGAACTAATCGGAGTTGTTTTGTAGTTGGACAAAGAATGACGATTCTGCTGGCTTAAACTGCACCCGTTAGACTTGACAAAACTGCTGACGGACGCTGGGGAATGCAGACCTACTCCACTGCTGTTTCCCACCTGTGAGGATATCTCCCATGGGTTCAAAGCAGCCAATCCATTTTGTTGGAAGCCGTTATAACTTTGAAGCTTTGGTAAAATGTCATCTAACTGTAGATCCTGAAGAGGGGGAATGGAATCACTTTCAGGCAACACAATCTGCATGTCTTTGATGCCACTGTCTAGGGAAGCAAATCCTTGCTGAGCTGATCTCAGATTTGTTGGCATGGTATTAGCACCATTTACGCAGCTGCCGCCAAAGTTATTTCTCTGTTCCAAGTGAAACTTTGAGATTTGTACACGGTTGTCTTGTCTGACGTTGTTCTGAGGAAGAGTCTTAATGCAGTCAGGACTTTCCTTCACAAAGGTCTCTTCCAAGTAAGAAAGGATGTCTTCGGTGAGTATGTCATCAATAGAACTTTCACTGCGATCATTGGCGATTGGACGAAGCCTCAGGAGGGCATTCTCCCAGTCCTTTAACTCGGAATTGTCCACGTCCATCCCTTGCAGTGGATTACCTAGGTCGCCATCAGCAGCCATCTGCTCAAAGGTTTCCAATATGGCCGACAACGTGGGATCCTTAGTGTCACATGCCTCATGTTGCCATGAGTTGCTGACCACGTTCACCAGAGGACTGGAGTCCATGAAGGCCTTCTCCACAGAGAACTGAGACTCACCCTCTGGCTGCATGTAGGCAGTGTGGCTTTGTTTGTAGAAAGAAGCCAGGAGGGAGTCTGGATCTAGCTCATTATCTTCAAAGACCTTCTGAATCTTGGCTGCCTTGCCGGTGTCACAGATCTCTGCGATGTTGAGGCTGGGATTGTTGTCATATAGGACGCCCTCCCCCGAAGCAAAGTTGAAGGGAAGCTGCAAATTACGCTGATGCAAATGCTCTTCACCTTCTTCATTTCTGCACAGAGTGACAGAGTGAAGTTCAGTACACATTCTTTCAAGGAAATGCCATAAGCATGAGTGAAAATCGCTGGTATAGACTTTATACTTACAACAAGATTCTCTGACGGGCTATAATGAAGTCAGGGCGGCCATCTTTGTAAGTAAGCTTGGCGTTGGCTTGAACCCATACCCAGCCACTTTCTTTGCTTAGGAGTCTGAAAGTTGTCATGCCACTTTCTCCTGTTTTCATCACTGAGAGAAAAATGAAATCAAAGTTAAAATCAACACTGGAACAAAATTAATTCAATAATAAAATCAATGCAGCACATAGTGGTTTGTAAAACTCATCAATCAACAACCAAGTCTACTGAACATTGCACAGCATAGGGGATTTAACATCAGTTAGTATCAACAATTAGTTTATAGCAGTCACAAACACCCTCAGTACCATCTCTTTTAACAAGACAGACAGGTCAATGAAAATACAATGTCAATGAACATACAGACAGCAACGGTAACTCACGTCAAAAAATTTGAACGTACTTTTGACGTGATTGTCTGCACAGTACATCATGTCAGCAGCATGGATAAACTGGTAACCAGACCCTTTCATGCACAGCTCCAACTCGCTATATCCAAGGAAAATCTTCCCCCTGCAAACAAAAAAAAGAAAAAAGTTAAAACTGAATTAAACTACCTGTAACACACTCTAATAACATGCTAACTGAACTTGCTTTTAATAGGCTACTGACACACTCAATACATGAATGTATTAGTCATTCATTACTGTAATACATTTTTCCTTATGCTTCCTCAGGCTTAGCCTCTATTGATGGGTTGCCTGTGACCTGCTGCTAATTACCTGGAGTCTATCCCAGTCGGGGTGAAGTCCAGCTTGTGTTTAGTCTGGAAGATGAGCATCTTGGAGCGAACCTCTACGATGGATGGAGGCTGCACTGGTCTGGCCACAGCAAACAGGGCCAGCTGGGGCTTGCCAGCGCTTCCATTTCCAAGGGTTACACCTTGTCCATGAAGTAACTTCAGCCTTCCCTGGAAATTTAAAGCCTAAGAGCAAAGAAAGACAGATAGAGGAACGATTAGAGATGTTGACACCTTTACTAAGCGTTGATATAGAGTATAAACAATGTATAAAATATACTCAGAGTAAATGAATTAACAATGTACTCTTTGTGTCTGTGTCTGTCTGAAGACAAAGCAGTGTTAGTGTTAGAAATGGGGCCTGGAGCACCCAAAGAGTGAGCATGTTGTAACTGAACATCAAACGACCCTAATTCACCTTCTGTTGAGAGTACATGTCTCTTTAGATAGAAGCGTCTCATTTGTATCCATCAAGCATGTAACACTAGGCACTGACTTGAAGTGTTAATTACATGGTAATACACATTCATCATACTGTATATAGAAACTAACGACGTTCTAACGAGTTGACCACTCATACTTGTGAAATATTATTATTCAATCATACCAAGAAGCCGGATGAGTTGTCCAGGAGGCATCGCATGCGACACACAAACGATCTCTCCAGGAAGGACGAGTTTTCAGGCGGGATGTCCTGGGGGTCATAGGTCATGATGTTCCTGGTGATGTCACTGCTGCTTTGCATGTCTGCAGGGAGAGCAGGGCAAAGTAAATCCATGCAAAGCACCAAAGTAAGCTTTCTCTCTCTCTCTCTCTCTCTCTCTCTCTCTCTCTCTCTCTCTCTCCCTCCCTCCCTGTCTCATGTACACAACTGTCAGTGCAGGCTATCAGATGAATCCCTTTCATCTCGAGGAAATTCACCTTGGGCACTTGTGCAAGTCATACTCAGAAGTTTAGCTGTCGACTGTCAGTTTACTTACCCTCTCCATCTTGGTCCGGGCTGAAAGACTGTGGATTGAGGGCAAAGTGAAGCTGGCGACGGAACATAGCCCTGTCTTCCGTGTGGATGAGTTCAAACACGCTCTGATGGAGCACGTCGGACTGCATGAAAAAAAAAAATCAACAAAAAGAATGGAAAGGAGAAAAAAAAAAGAGACAAAAGAAACCGAGCAAATTAATACATGCCCAACACCAGTAACAACATGTTTAGAAATAAACATCTGATTAGGCAATACACTGTATATACTAAACTGAAGATTTATTTATTTATTTATTTATTTATTTTGGCACTTTGGCAGCTGGATGGATGGTGTTATGCAAGCTGTGCTTGGTAACTGTGCCAAGTAATGGAGCTGTGGTAATCTGCCACTGTCATGAAACCTATTCAGTTCAAGCCAAAGTCTGCTCCTCAGAAACTCCTGACTGAATACAGCTGCATATGTGTATCTTCACCGTCTGCATGGTTTGTTTGACATCCACAACTCAGGTATTTAAGAGGTGTCTCTGGAGTTGTGTAGCTAAAGTTCTGTAGAGGAATGTAATGACTAGCAAAACCCTTAAGTCTTCATGGATGGCTGCAGTAGTACCGGTACACGACTGTTGTCAAAATAAAGCTACCAAATAAACACCTACATAAAAATCTGTATGTACTGTAGGTAAACCTGAAGCATTCCACAGAATTGTAATTAAAGATATAGAGAGCCAGAACTAAGACTGAAAACCTAAACCAAGTCTCCAAATGAATATCATTCCACTTTCTTGGCAAAGTCACACAACAGACTACACAGTAAATAAAACATGCTAGGTTCGACTACTTTGGCAAACTGGTCTGCCTATTAGAGCCCTGTAGAAAGATACTGAGTGACTAATCCCCTATGGAAAGATAACAATAAGTTGGACGGACACAATGTACTCTGCTTCAATACAAATAGATGTCCATATGTTAACTCTATAGCCTACTTATGCTTGCCCAATCAATGCAAGTCTGGAAACAATCAGTTATCAAAAAAATTACCCTGCAGATCTAAACCACATAGCCCATCATGTAGGACAGAAAAGATCAAACACATTCCAATCTGTTACTTTCACTGTATAAAAACATAAATGTGGCTGATATCGTCTAATCTCATTATATATATTTGTAAACATCTCAACATTAATCGGGTGGAACTAGAACTAACAATGACAGTGGTTGTGCTTCGTCTTTGCCTTGGCCCTCAGGGAGCGGTAAAAGAACTGCTCTCTAATTTGGAACTAAGGAAAGTCAAAATATGCTGTTGGTCAACAGAAATATTTCTTTTGAAATCCTGTTTATTATGGTTTCATGCGACACTATTTATAGACATGGACATTGTGTGAGTCACTGGTGAAGAAGAAACCACACCAGGAAAAGATCAAAGGACGTCCCAGTATTGCATGATTGCGTAGCAGAGTTTTTAGAGTAAAAATGGATGCAGAAAGCTGCAGGGAATTTAATAACAAACTACACATGTTTCTCAACAGCCCGTATATTTCACACAAACACATGACAGTAGGGATTCTACAACAGGAAGAAAAAAAATCACTTACCCAAATTAAAAACTAGGGTAGTTCAACTCATGTTTACACAAGCAGACACAGTATTTTCAAAATTCAATACCTCATCTAATTCAGTTCAACAATAACCAGTCAGTACTAGTCAGTGGTTTCAGAAAAAAATCTGTATTTTTAATGGAGAAAAAAGGATATGGGCCATTACCAAATTGTAGTCTTGTGTATTTGCAAAGGTGGGTGAACATTCTGTACTATTCAGAGGAAGGATTTCAGCAACAGCCCGGGCCTTTACTGATATAGTATTGATTTAGGATTATGTAAGTGATAACAAATGACCTTCAAACTATTTTTTCCCCCTCTTAGTATCTTCATTTTTCATTAGTATCTTCACTCTTATTCTAACATCTGTTAATAAACAACTGTGTAACTGTTTTGCTGTTTTGCGCGCAAGTGTGTGTGTGTGTGTGTGCGTGCGCGCACGTGTGTGTGTGTGTGCTATATTTACATAATGTTTCTCATATGCACTAAGCATTGCGCTTAGTCCTAGTCACACTCACCTGATGGAACCCGAGATAGTCCTGAATGGTGGGAGACACATAAAACACATATCCCTCTGACGTCACCACTAGGACTATGCCATTGAGAGCCTGTCAAAATAAAAAAATAAAAAAATATAAAGTTAATGTTTTATTATGCGTCTCGGCTGCTCGTTTCAAACCACTGAGAAACCTGTTCGCTATTAGGGGATTGCACTCGTTATGATTACAGTAAATAATGTATGTATGCACTTAAATGTAACCATGTGTGTATTCAGCTGTGCATGGATGCACACACCCACGCACGCACCCACACACACACACACACACACACACACACACTGTGAGACACTAAAACTGCTTTAACACCTATGGAATCCGTGTAACTGATGGATTATCCTGTTTACCACAGGTCAAAGTGTCAGGTCGGCTAAGTCGTTTAACAAACCCTTCAAGATATGAGTGCAAGTCAGACATGCCGTGATTGGTTTTGGTGTTACAGGACTGAGATAAAGCATTTCTCCTGAACTCTCCAGTGCCCAGAGGTCTGTAGAGGCTTTATCACAGTAAGTTCATGGAGTTCACTTCTACAAGTGAGAGTCAGTGAATTTCAGCCAGCCCCAAAATCTGTGCAAAAGGTTGAGCCAGTGTGCAACATTTAGGGGGGTGGGGGTGGGGGGGGGGGGGCAGGTTATGACAATTGAGAACTCAAGACGATTTATGTACTTAATGACACCATGAAACAACCATTATTTAACCCACAGCAATGCCAGCCTTTCTAGTCTCTCTCTCTCTCTCTCTCTCTCTCTCTCTCCACAGGCCGTCTGTCTCCTCGTGCTGTATTTCAATCAGCCGCCCCCCTCCCCACCTTAATTTCCTACTTTCCCCCTCGCTCCTGTTTGTGTTGGAGACTTAGCTGGCTCTCTCTACCTGAAGCAAGAGGTCTGTCTCTGAGAAGTCCATCGTGTCCACTCCATTCGTGCCGAAGCCGTTCCCGGCGGGGAGCGCTGGGGTGTTTTTCTTCATGGTAGCTGCAGACGAGGGGTTGAGAGAAGAAGACAAGAAGGGATGGCATTAGCACGGAAGGCTGAGAGCAATATGATCGGCCTACGCTTCTGTGATGTTCAGATAGATCTACTCCACTCTAGCGTACTGTCCGTACTGCCTACTCAACACACTAAACTAGTCAAGATAGAACCATACTGTACAATAAACAAACAAACAAACAAACTGAAGTCTTAGAACTTGTGATTGTGATGAAATTATGACTTTCACTTTTGACTGGGTCATTCTTTCTGTCAGAAAAAAAATGTCACTTTGGTGGTTGTGTTTAGTGAATGTTTGTTTAGTAATCCTAGGCCTAAGGGGAGAAGAGAGTACATGACAAGACACAGGTAAGAGCAGGCCCTCATTACACACGACCTAAGACCCTTTGTGCATTTCACAGTTTAGCTTCTTTTTTTCCTTGGAAGTTTTTGTTGTTGAGTGTGGCCCCATTTGGGGAAGTGTAGTCAAAGAAGTAAAAAAAATCACTATTTCAGATATGGCAACTCATAAATGTAGGATTCTTTTATCATATAAAAACACTGTGTGTGTGTGTGTGTGTGTGTGTGTGTGTGTGTGTGTGTGTGTGTGTGTGTGTGTGTGTGTGTGCCACAGTATGTGCTTACACCTATCTTTGTATGATTCTGTTCAAAAAACATAATCAAGACCACCTCACCTCCTTTCCTTCAGCTTAGACTACCCTGAGGTGTTTCTACAGTACAATAACCCAGACCAAAGGTAGGATATAGCATCCTGGCTGGTTGTAACTGTTTTTATAGACTGATGTTCAAGACACCGATATTTGACTTAATATTTGTTTTCCAAAACCATTATTTGAGGCTTATCTACACATTGTTTTTATTTTAGACAAACAAGACCTCCGCTTTTAAAACATGTATACTCTATCCTCATTTGGCTGCTGCAAACCACTGCATTCACTAACTTTGTTTTGTCTGCATCTCCCCACAGTGTGATTTGGAGTCTAGTAACAGCTTTTAATCACTTTGAAATGACGTTTTACATTCACTCGCGCCACCATCTTTCCAAGCTGTGCGATTCATCAGCCTTTCCCCAAAACAGCTGATGGTTCACTATTTATAAACAGCGCCTTTTTTTCCCTGGCAAACAAAGCCTCCATTTCTCGTAGCTTCAAAGTCGCCACGCTTCAACTGCGGGGCGAGTGCGAACTTGTGGAACTGCTTTTAGTCTCTGGGCAAAGGGTTCTGAGCTTAGCTCAGACTGATGAATGGCACGTTTTAGTTGAATTAACTGGCGAACCTTTATGATTGGATGAAATGAGTGAGAAGGTTTATCGGAAACTGTTACTTTAATGATTTCCCTTACAGTACCACATTTCTTACCCTCGGGGTTGAAAGAAAAAGTTCAAAGAAGTTGTAAGACCAGTTAAAACAATCCAAAGTGGAAAATCAAATCAAATGTAAAATAGAAATACAAAAAGGACAAAACTTGATATCTAAAAAAGTGCCTGAAAAAGTGACGACTACAATGATACACATAGCATAAAGACATTACCCTTGACGGAAAAGTAAGTCATAAAAGTGTCATAAAGTGCTGTGAACAAAGTTGCAGAGTGAGTAGGTCTCCACTTGTTTTAGTCTATTTCTCGTAAATGTGATTCAAAGCTGTTGATCATTAACAGGGACTAAAAACCTTTGTTACTCGCAGAAGCAGCACCAGTGGTTGCTTGCAACATTTCTTTTTGCAGGAGATTCCAACAGCATTTATCGGTTTCATCACCAATGTCTTCAAAAGCCTGCCAGACTCGTTAAATATGGATCAGTTGAGGAAAAGAGCAAAAAAAAAAAAAAAAGAAAAGCGGCAGATCAAGACGTCGACATCAAGGCAAATGCAGCGCAATAAAGAGCAGTTAACTGCGGAAAGAGAAAACACAATGCACAATTCAGCACAGGGGTGAGAGGAGAGAGCGAGCGAGAGAGAGAAAAGAGAGAGAGAGAGAAAAAAAAACAATCCAGAGAGGGGGCCCTCCTACGCACGCGAACATTGGGAAAGGAGAAAAAAAGAGACGTGTGAAGCTGTCCAGGTTTCAACATGATACAGTGTTTACGTGTGTGTGTGTGTGTACTGTATGTTTGAGTGTGTCTTTGTCTATGTGTGTTTGTGTATGTGTGCGTGTATGTGTATTAAAGTGCATGTGACTGTGTATGAATAGGTGTCTATGTGTGTACATTACAAAGTTGACTTATGGACGCCTGTGCAGAACTTTATGTACACAAATATTTGTGTTCCTTTTCACACATTTCTCTCCCTCTCTGTATGTGTGTATTTGTGTGTGTGTGTGTGTGTGTGTGTGTGTGTGTGTGTGTGTGTGTGTGTGTGTGTGTGTGTATTTTTGTGTGTGCATATGTGTGTGTGTGAGTGTGAATGTGTGTATTTGTGTGTGTGTGTGAGTGTGTGTGTGTGTGTGTGTGTGTGTGTGTGTGTGTGTGTGTGTGTGCGCACGCACACTGCTCTTGTATATCTTTTCTGCACACTATCGGGACTGGAGAGGCTAAGGGGCAACAGCCTGTATCGCGTGACTAGAGTGGACGGCCGGACCAGGGAGAGGCCACATCCTGGGATTTTCCTGTGGCAGCTGTGCAGATAAGGAAGCATTCTTGTCAGCGTTGCTTACAGAAACCCCAAGGGCCCATGCAGGAGGAGGGAGGAATGTGTGTTTGTGTGTGTGTGTGTGTGTGTGTGTGTGTGTGTGTGTGTGTGTGTGTGTGTGTGTGTGTGTGTGCAATAGATCTCTCCCGCAATGAGAAAACCTGCTCACTGGCATCCGACCAAACTTTAACACAATCAACACTCATCAGAGCCAAGCAGTCCACTCCACTTTTAAGTCTGTCTCCATGCAGTTTTCTCAGACCACACACACACACACACACACACACACACACACACACACACACACACACACACACACACACACACGCAGATGGCCAAAGAAGATGATTTAGCACAAACTCACTCTATGATTCCCCCAATAATAACCATCTCCATCCTGTTACCTTCGGTAATCTACAGTATAAACAATACTTACAGTATTCTTCATCTTAAGATTTTTACGTTTCTCAAAAGTAGTCATCTGAAAGCCATTTAGTGATTTGCTAAAAACACACACTCTAATTGCAGAAGCACAGGAGTCCTAATGCCTGTACTGTAGCTGATTTGAGGAAAGTCAGTCATGAAGTCTTGTAATTAGTTGTAAGAGCGCTCTGAATGGCAACAAATATCCTTAATGTTGAGCAATAGAGCTTATGGTTCAGGACAGTCCCAGTGTTAAAATGAGGCCATTTCTGTCACTTGTTGCTTTGTTCAATTGATAACACTAGTTAGGCTCTTTCATAAATGCACAAACATTAACACCTATTTATGATATATAGTTTATTATATTGTTATATTGTTATATTGTTTCATTGTCTCAACGGAAGAGCCAGCTACACTCATACACATTTAATGAGATGTCATAAAGAAATCCTGAATCTTCAATGCAGATTAGATCCAACAATAGTGAAGCTTTCAGTCAGTAAGAAAACAAAACCAAACAAAAAAAAATTAGCCATGAGCCATTAGCCTTAGGCATTTTGGTAATCACGCAGAGGGACGCAGATATGGCAACGCAGAGGGGAAAAAAAGCTTGAAAAAAGTCTTTCTGCCAACCAGAATCTTCCTTCTGTTTGTAAGACTGTGGAAAAAAAAACATTAGTACCATGCAGTACAGCCACTGCTCCCAAAAGCTTGTCCCATCCAGCAACTGTCACCACAAACACTGTGTTAAAACAAGCATTAAACTAGTGTTAAGCACTGAGTTAGTGTTCCAATCCCATTCATTGGCCAAGTGTGAAGAGAAAGTCCCCACAAACAAGAGCTGTCAGTCTTCAGATTAGCTGAAGATGTTTTGCCTCCATGTAATTAAGTTCAAGGTTTAGGGAGCATTAAAGGGGCAAATACATGGCCAGGAAACCACACTATCTCTGTAGATTATCCTCATGAGGTATATTTGGTTTGGCTAATGACATGTTCATCCTCACATGTTGCCAAACAAACAAGTGAATTAATGAGAAATGGTATCTGTCTGAAAATAACTGTGAGACGTCAAAGTGTTACGCTTAAACACTGACACACGTGCAACGTAATGAGAATAAAAATCACAAATATTTGAGTGAATCAAGTCAATGTTTAAATCCTTTAACGATTGTTGTGAATTTTCTGTCAACACCACTGAAAAAAAAAAAAAAAAAAAAAACGGCGTAAACAAGAGTAAGGAAGCATAAGAAGTGTAACACAACCACAGTATCTCTGTTCTATTTTTGTGGTGGCCCATTAGTGAGAACAGTGAAATGTGATTGTTGACTTGATTTTCATTCTGATTCTTATCCTCTTTCTCAGCTTTCTAATCAATGTTTACTGCCACATTGCACACAGTAGAGTGAGCAAGTGGGTGAGGAAGAAAAACGTGCCCCACACAACTGTCTAAATAAAACCTCTCCAAATCAGATTAGTTTATAGTGAAGACGGGAGAGTGGGCGGTAAACAAGATTTCATTTACTGAGTTTTGCATTCATAGGGCTTCTGTCCTCCGGCACGTTCACTTCATACAAATGCTTAGGGTTTGCCTGACCTTGGAGTTCTAACTTCCTATGTTACATACCGTGATGAATACTGTGTGTGGTGAACAACACTGTGACTCATCTTACCTGTACAAATCCAAAGGCACTGTTTGCCTATTTCACGGCGACAACTAAAAAACTTTTCAATACCTGTCAAAGGAACCATGTTTTAACAAATGTATACATCACAAGTACATTTTGTACATGGTGCCTGTGTATGACATATCCTACAATGGATACATAGTACAGCAACTGATGACGAATTTCAGAGCCTGACCGATACGACCTTGTTCACCTTGAATGTTTAAAAAGCAAACAGCCAGCTAAACAACTCGTCACATCAACTACCTCCCTAACAAATCCTTTGTTCGTTTTCCCCACCATCCCCCTGCTGCCTCTATTCTCCTGGACTGTTTACGGGGTCTTTATCAGATACTTGAACCTGTCCCCACATGAGCCGACCAAGTGTTTGTTTTGACTGGGAAAGGCCTGGAGAGCTCAGCCTGTGCCGATGCTATCACCTCTGAAAGCTTCGGTGTTGTCACAGACCTACGGGGCTGGAGCCTTTTGATGCCTCTGTGTGCTTCCCCAGAGATGGAGGCACACACACAAATCATCATGAGGGAGACGCAGTAACCCTTTCTTTGAAACACTGCCATGTATGAATAAGATGCGAAATGGCATCGCCTCATTGAGACACCCTCAGGAGACCATCACGAATGCTATGTAAACATGTACTGTTTCAGTTTTTTAAAAAGGGGAACCTTTATGAAATAGTTTTGAGTTGCGTTGTATAAAAATACATTTGTGAGTTCCTTCCAGGCACCATCGTGCTTTCCTTATTAATATTTCTATTATTATACAGTATAATAAACCGTGTGATTCATTGTGGCGCTTTACTTAAGCAATCAGCGATACAGGCAGCCATAAAAACAAAGGATAAAATCTTAGCATTCAAGGATTTCTTTTTTTTTTTTTTTTTTTTTGCAGGTTCTTACCATCAGTCTGGTAGGCACCTTAGCATACAAAGGCGCAGCCAAAATAAGATCTAATTGTAAGGTTATGGTTCACAGACCATTTACCACAAACAAGCAGCATAAGTCTCAAACAATGAAGCAAAATATTGCTGCTGCCGCCGTCTTTTTTTTTTTGTAGTGTCAACAACATGAAAGCTCGACTAGGGGCAGAGGGGAATATGGTAAACTTCTGTACAAAACTAACCTCAAAATACAGCTTTTGCCTGGAGAATTTCATGGTGGTACTACAAAAATAAAACAACAACAACAAGAAAAACAACAACAACAGTTCAAGTTCTAGAACATGGTTCCAGGTTTAACTATGCACCTGGTCCCAGTCTCTGTGCACGGAACACTGGCTCAACATAAACATATGGTGAGCTCCGTGCCTGTGGAATCCTGGAGCTGATGAGCATGTGGGACCACACTCCCCTCACCCAGTGCACTTGACCTCTTCATCAACCCCCACACTATTTACATTGTGAAATGAGGACAGGACGAGTTCCATCTGATCTCAGGAAGACAGCATGTACAACAGCAGTATATAGTACACACACACCCACACACATGCACGCACGCACACACACACACACACACACACACACACACACACACACACACACACACACACCACACACAAAGACGAACCACATAAATACAAGTACACTGGCACCTTAAAAGTTAAAAACAGAACTCAAGTGAAGAGTTTATGTCAACAGATTTTCAGGTACAGTATCACGACTTGCTTCCAATTCATAGTTAAGTCAAGTCATATTCACTGTATTTATATAGCACATTTTAATGCAACACAGTTGATTCAAAGTGTTTTACAATGGAAGGGGTACCTCACTAACCAAGACCAATGTGTAGCAGCCATTTGGGTGATGCACATCAGCCATCATAGTGTCCGCTCACCATTCTCCAGCTTGAGGTGGAGAGTGAGGGAATGGACAAATGAGCTAATTGGGGGATGATTAGAGGGCCAAATTGAATGAGTCAGTTAGGGGCCGAGGAACCCCCTACTCTTTGCAACAAGTGTCATGGGATCTTTTATGACCAAAAGGAGAATAAAGGTCAGTGCTCTGATGAGGGACTGTGAGTCCGAAACGTCGTGCCATTACATTTTTGGGAGCATCAAACAGTGTTTCGGACCTTTATTCGCCTTTCAGCTATCTTATGTTTGGTCCAGCACCTGTGCCACTAATGTGTGCGCATTCTCTGACTTTTTGGATCTTTTATGACCACTCTGTATCAGGACCTCCATTTAACATGTCATCCCGGCTGGCAACCCCCCAACACCAACCCAGTTTGCCTCAGAGGTCAACCATCCAGGTACTAACCAAGCCCACACCTAACCTGCTTAATGTAGCTTCAGCTGAGACAGGGTATCATTGGTCTGGTGGCTGGCAGAACAAACCAAAACAACCATGCTTCCTACAACCCTGTTACTTAGTGAGCGTAAAGGACAAGCGACATGAAAAAAAAAAAAAACACTGGGTGAATGTTATGCCTTTGGGCCTGTTGAAACTTCACAGGAATGTAATTTACCGGTAGAAAGAGCACACATAGCTAATCAATTCATGAGATGGTAAACAAATGTTACTGGAATGCTATTTTCACACATATTTGACTGTATGTCAAAGCTGTTCAGTTCTATGCAAAACATTCAAGTGAAACAGCAATCTATAGGCCTACTATACAACCCAGAGGCTGCTGCCAAAGGTACACTTTGTACCTATTTCATCTGTTGTGCATTAAAGGAATATTCCACCTTTTTATGAAACTTGGTTATTCACCGTCTTACCTGGAGTTACATATACTGTATGGGTAAAAGCATTTTGGTCTCAGTTCATGCGTTTTCCTAGTCTGGCAACCCCAATTTCAGCTTTAGCTTAGCATAGGTGCTGGAATGCAATGTTGCCAGAGTTGCTATATGGCTCCTTTACATTCCAACGCCTATGCTAAGCTAAAGCTGAGAAAAAGGTAAAATTGGGGTAGCCAGACTAGGTAAACAGACACTGAGACATAATGTTTTTTACCCACATATAAATCAATTTAATACTGGGGAGGGCCAAGCTGAAAGAGTGATTAATCCCAAAAGTCAAGGATGGAAGAGACTGAGACACTAAAGAAACTTTGTTTAACTTCCAGCTGCACACACGTGCAACATTAAAAAGTGTGCAGTGGTATCTTAATGTGATTCACGCCAAAAACTTTGATCTGATCTCAAGTCAACAATTAAGAGGCTCCAAGTCATGTCTTGTGTTGCAAGTGAGGAGATGAGTCACATCGTGACTCAGTAGAATTATAATGCAGGCTCAATGTCAGTGTGACTCAGTCAACAAGGCTTCAATGTGACTAAGCCATGTCAGTTTCACAGGTTGTTGCTCATTTTAAGAGTTCACTTAAGGCTGTCTGTGATTGCTGAAGGTGTGGGTCAGGTTTTGGCACAAAATTCTTACATGCCAAGTCAACCCTTTTGGGTTTTTTTGTGTCCACATATCCTAGGATCAACTTTCAGTTTAGATTTTTGACAAGGAAAATCACAAAGTTGTACGTGGAGCCACCCATCTAAACATTTAGGATGTCCCTTTTCAAAGCTGAATTGGATTCCCAACGTGCTCAACATTCCTGCACGGACATCTTGCCGGTATGTTATGAGCACACCTCTATACCGGTTCTATACAGCTATGTAGCTCTGCACCACTGGTCTTTCTCCTCTGTCATTCAGTGACAAACCTGTGAGATAAGCATTGTGCTGGCTGGTAGTAACATGGAGCTCAGAATATTTGTATGTCAGTGCCCTGGTATTATTTACATTGAATATCTATTATATTATATTATATTGAGAATTCATGTTGGTTTATATATGGAATACATACATGCTATATTGTCGATTTTTTTTAGCGGTTTGTATTTCCTGAATTATAATACCCCACCTGTTCTGTGTTTGGGGGGGGGGTTGTTGGGGGTATTGACAACACACTCACCATTGAAGAAGCCCTTGACCTTGATGTAGGCCACACTGAGGCGCAGCACGGACAGCTTGTCCAGGCGAGAGCGCACATCCTCAGAGAAGGGCAGCATACTGGTCAGGTTGTCCAGTTCTCCATTCAGCCGATCCCTGTGGCGCTTGGAGGGGTTGGTCTTTGTATTCTCAGGACGTGGTTTGCTAGTAGGTGAAGGAGAAAAAAAGAAAAAAAAATATATGGGTAATAATGACACACGGGACTACCGCATTTCATTCAGTATCTGATTCATTTCCTGACGTCACTTCAGGGAACAGATACTCTTTTACAAAAGACAGCTGTATGATGAAAGTTTGGTATGACTTAATTTTCCATATTTCCGTATTCTAAGTAATGAGGAAGGAACACCAGCTAAGTGTCACTTTTTTTTTTTTGACTAAAATAAATAAATAAAATTTCTTTGAGTGCTGGACTTTCCAGCATGCACATGGCAATAAAACAGACGCGGGCTTTTGCCACAGGCAGCCTACGTTAGGAGCAGACGGAAACGCAGCGCCGCCAGGACTTGTAAATGTGAATGAGACACTGAGGCTGTGGGAAGAAACACACCTACTGGTGTGAATCACCCCGCCTCTGCCAGCCAGGAGAGAGACAGAGAGAGAGAGAGAGAGAGGAAGACAGAGAGAGAGAGCGAGAGAGACAGGAAGACAGAGAGAGAGAGAGAGAGAGAGAGAGAGAGAGAGAGAGAGAGAGAGAGCAGTCAATCAGGCGAGACGGGGCTCAGCTAGAGTGCCTCCAGCTCCTGCCTTGACAGCAGAGGAGGTACGGCTACAACTAATAGAGCACTGAAAAACTAGAACAATGATCAACCTCTCTCTCTCTCTCTCTCTCTCTCTGTCTCTCTCTCTCTCTCTCTCTTTACATGGGAAACATTCCAATCCAATAACTTGGGCACAGACCAACAATAGCATAAATAGGCATAGTCATATCAACTAGTGTTTATACTGGATAATATTAAATATACAATGACAATGCTTATGTAGACTGTGAGTCATGAGACGTGGATTTATACCTGATAATAGGGGAGGATGGAAAAAAAAATACTAGACATTTTAATATTTTACTTTGAAAATTAATTCAGTTCTACAATTGGCCAGTGCTGAATGGCATCTGTAAAACTACTTCTCAAAATAAACAGAGCAGAACTGAATCATCTTTTTTGTGTTGTATATGACACCTGTTGAACCTAGATAAACAGAATCACACTTGTGTGTCCTTGTGCTGAAACAGGAAAGAGGAAATCCAGAATATCATCTGATCCAGGGGGGATTTTTACAGTCACAAATGATACTCACTCAGTGCATATACTCAGCATCAAGATATGAGCAATTTTCAAATGAAAATAAAAAGAGATTTCAAATTTAAAAATAAAACCCTACTGCTATTGCTGTCTCTCAACATGAGCTCGTGTGCTGCTGCCTTCGTCTGTGTCCTACAGTGAACTGCTGGCATTCCTTCAAACTGAGCTCTTTTAGTCATGGCTAGGAAAATGGATTTCCTGGACTCTTGGTCTCCAATATGGGCCTTGCTCTGTGCGCTCAAAAGGCCGTCCCCCAGTAGATTGCTCGAGCCTTGCGAGAGAACTAAGAATGTGATCCATTGATCCCTTACCACAGGAGAGGAAAGACGACCTTTGACCTGTGTCAGAAAACAGAGTGGACATGGCAAGGGATGTCACTGCACTTGTTTTCATGTAGTTTGTCAATGCCTGTGTGTGTGTGTGTGTGTGCGTGCGTGCGTGTGTCTGTGTGAGTGACTGAGTGAGACTTTGTGTGTATGAGTATGAGTGTGTACACACACAAGTGTGTGCATGCATGAATGTGAACGTGTGTGGGTAGGCCTGCATACAAATTGTCATACTTTCATCTGGATCTGAACCAAGAAAAATAATTGTGCAACATGCACAAGATTCTTGAGAATTTGGGATAAAGTGTTCTTGGTTCATGAACATAAATTATCAATTTAGCTTTTGTCTTTTCTCCGGGATCTGACAGTGAGCTTATAATGACTTTCTTGCTGTAAACATTTTAAAATCATTAGTGAAGCCCTTTTCTCTCTTGGTGTCCCAGCCTTTGCTAACTCAATAACTGAGTCATGCTCCAGCTTTGCTATGCACTTTGAAAATATTGTGGTTTCATCAAATAACAGAACATTCCTTCTGCAAAGATAAAAACAATAGTGTACTGCTGTTACTACAGAACAATGCCATGTCAGTTTTAATTGTATTATTTCAACTCTTTTAATCCTTTGTGTAACTTTTTAAGTCCATACACAACTCACAGCTAGGGCACAGTCTGGACCCACACTAAAACAGCTCTGCTAAAACATGTTTTCACAGGGCCGAGCCTGTAACTAATCAGTAAAAGATGGGGGCAATCTGGGAATGTAACTTTCAAATTACATGGCAATGACTGTGCTATAAATAAGTAACTGTAACTTTAACTTTTTTCAGTTAAATAGGTCAGTATGTATCGAGGCAAATAGAGAGAGAGAGAGAGAGAGAGAGAGAGAGAGAGAGAGAGAGAGAGAGAGAGATGTGTGTGTGTGTGTGTGTGTGTGTGTGAGAGAGAGAGAGAGAGAGAGAGAGAGAGTCTCTTTCTCTCTCACACAGACACACACACAGAGAGAGAGAGAGAGAGAGAGAGAGAGAGAGAGAGAGAGAGAGAGAGAGAGAGAGAGATTTTGACAGAGAGAGAAGGTAACACAGCCAAGTGATTTTTTTTTTTTTATATCCAACCATGGAGTGACCACAGACTTTTTTTTTTTACAACCAATCTCAATGGTCTCTCTATGCAACCAAGCCCAGCTGTCTGCTTGTCTGCTGAGAAAGCCCTCTACACAGCACAAATCCACCACACCACAAACTGGACACTAAGGACTTAGCAAACACCAAATTACAATGGCTATTTTATGAAACTTTTGGTATATCAAGAGGAGTGCTTATTAATGTCTATTCATCCCACTAGTGTACAGGAAGTTATAATGACACAAATTGCTGTTTGCACTGTTTTTTCTTTTAAAAAAAAAAGCATAAAGTGTAAACAGTGTAGGCCTACAGTAGTAAACAAAGGTGTTGTTAACACTAGAAGTGTGTGTGTGTGTGTGTGTGTGTGTGTGTGTGTGTGTGTGTGTGTGTGTGTGCGCACACTTGTGCAGTGGTGTTCTGAAAGATTAAAAGGAAATCCAAAAGATTTTTGTTGTTCTGAGAATTCTTAGATTGCATGTTCTCTAAGGGGCCACTATCTCCTTCATTAATCAAGGACATTGATCATGATAGGTATGTGATAATGACATAGATGTAATCGTTTAGCAGTACATCAGGTAAGACCAGAATAACAAAAAAAACTTCTAAATGCACGGTCATGGGCTAGTCCTGTAAAAAATAACTAAACCTGAAAGGTCTTAGCACAAATTCAACAGTTGCAAGCAACAATCCTGCACCCATAACTCATAAATTGTTCAAGTTAATAGTAATCTGCCCAAGAAATAGCAAACTTGGACAATTCGCAAAATAACAGCTAACACTCAAACGAAATGAACGATATAAAATGTTCAAAACGTTTGTCCAACTAAACGGCAGAGAAAAGAAAACAAAGTGGGAGCAGCACACACGCACAGCCGTTCTCATACGCGCAGAGAGCGTATATCAGATTACAATAACATACTGCAAGCCAGCGGGCCCGCCGCCCCCCTCCCCCTTGTAAGCATCGCGTGCGAGCGAAGCCCGACTCTCGAGCTTGATTGTGATAAATGCAGGAGTACTATTTCCATGCCAGACCAGCACTGTACACGAACAGAGATTTTTAAGGACACCCCAGATGCCTGCAGAAAGTATGGATTGCGCATAGAACATTATAGCAACGTCCAGAAATCCTCCGGGCCTCGAAGTATGCGTGCCACGGCCACAGCAACTCATATGCGTAAAGAAGTATGAATACAATCGTAAAAGGCAAAGTTATCAAACGTCTGACCATAAAAAAAAAAAAAACACACATTTTAGGGACTTTTGATATTTTGCCATTAAAAATAATAGCCTCACAACAACACCACGAATGACCATTATAATAATAATAATAATAATAATAATAATAATAATAATAACAACATTCTCACGGGAAATAAAGAATAAAAGAAACAAAAACTATTCGAAAGACTAATGAACTAATAAAAAAGTCCTGTTCTTGTGAGCAACAAGTTTTCCTCTACAACAATGACATTCATAGACCATTAATTAGGCTATCAGTCGCGTCTGACAGGTTTGTTTGACATGCTTACATTTTTTGCACAGGCTTCTTCCGCTTTTTGCTCGCGTAGGTCCCATCGTTACCCAGCATGACGTTCTCACTCGAAGAATACTTTACACTATTCCGACAAAAGTCTTCCTCTTCCAGCTCACTTACCCCACGATAATAAGAAATAACTCAAAGAAATATATTTATATCCCAGGCCGTGAGAGTAAAGTATAAAGCTTGTTTCACGACTGACTAATGCGCGTCAATCCAGGGTGACTTGGTTACGAAAAAGTTTCTCCAAACTTCTATGAACAGATAAACAATTTAGCCTACTTCATCATCTTCCTCTCACAGACCCTTGCGATACAAAGAAAGAAAAGATCCTCATGAAGAGGTCTCGACTTCTATGAGGCAACTCTGACTGATTTCAGTTTAGATCCCAACAGGGAATATTGGCCCTTTGCGACAGTGAGGGGCGTTTCAGGAAATCGCAATGCTTGTCAGAGTGTATTTTTAAGGTAGACCGAGAAATTGCATGACTATTTAATTTCCAGAAATCATATTTGGCCACATTCAAGTTTTATGGTGGCCGTATGCACTTTTGTCTAATTTAGTTGTGTCCCATGATGTAAAGTAGCCTATTTTTTTTAGTATTTTAGAGGCTACAATAGGCTATAGTGCATTGTTTAAGTAGGCCTACTAATTTGTGATTGATCAGTTCATTTTATATTGAATATACTTTTTTTGCAAAGGCCTAACATTTACTTTTGATTCATTTTGATCTATCCACCCACCTGTTGCTGGACTACATTTAAACCAGTTCACAGAAAGATGCATGCTGACATAGCATAGGGCTGACCTTCGTTTTGGTAGATTGCGGTAGACTCTATCAACAAGGCCTACACAATAAGAAATAGCCTAAACAAATAAGTGTTTAGTTGAGACTTAGTTCAGCCAGATATGTTCATCAAATAATAGCATGTCATACAAGTTGTTCTTTGCATTTTATGAAACGCCTCTTATCTTCACAGTCGAATCTCTCGCTCAAGCAATTGCAGTTTTACTAACGTACTCCCAGATGGCGCACTTTGACTTTTTTTTTTTTTTTGCAAATGCCGGATGCCCTATTTTTTTTACCTGAGGTGCATGAGCAGAGAAGGCCACTTCACAATTTCGAGTATGTTGTACTATTAGCTGACTTCAAATCCGACAGGAAGTGGTCATTAGTTTTACACTTTAGTAGTGAGAACACTTTAGCTTTATCTTTGCATTAATCAAGTCTCTTTTGCCCCCGGATCTCCACTCCATGCATCTACATCTATAAGGCTGCCCGACAGCTAGATTTTCTTATTTGATAAAGCCACTCATCTCTTTACGACTTTCATGTACAGGACAAGACCTATTAACCTGTCAATATCAGAAGGCTACGATACAAAGAAAGATGTAATTTAGTTGTAGACTTGTCCAAACCATGATATATCTCAGCAAACTCTTGTCCTTTTGACAGTGACTCCATTCATTAATGGATGCGATCTTATGTAGGCCTAAATTATCTTGAGAAGGAAAGCTAAGATCATTCTCCTGTAGATCCCAGCTTCCAGGAGCTGAGTGTTAATCGGTAAAGGAGATATACAGAGGCACATTTAAGTCTTCAATTGCTGGAGACAGACCATCAGTAGGCTATTAACCACAGAATAAGGTACCCAGTGCGATGCTGGATGTAGATGTATAATGTTTCTGTCGTCTATCTTCGTTCTGAGATATAAACAAGAAAGTGAAACGTCTACCTGAAGCTATTCTTTATGTCATGGGAAATACCCATACACTTATCAATCCATTATTTAATGGTCTAACCCCTGACCTACATAGAGCAAAAGCCACTTCGGTTCAACATAAACGGCTACCCTTTCATCCTTCATGTGATTGGACAGAATTGGTTGCTTGTGGACGCGCTAACTCTGACGTGCGCGCCCGTGTCTCTGGGAGGTTTTTCATGTGGCCCCCTCCGACCCTGCCTGCGCTGTAAGCCCTTTTGCTCGCCCTCGCGCAAATCTGTGCTGGTTCCTCTGTCAGAAAGAATGCGTGTGCTCAGTCATAAGGCTCTTGTTGGGAGGCACTGACACTGCAAGCTCAACGGAAAAAGGATTTTTTTTTTTTTTTTACTTTTACTTTTGATGTGTTCTATGTAAAACAGCAACATCGTTTTTGGATTATGGACGCACCTTGGATTGACAGAAGGCCCCATACTTTTACTTTATGAGTGATGATTGTTTTTTCCTCTTCTTTCTTTGCCATACATGCGGACTAAAACCATCTCTTAAGAAACATCTTGTAGTTAATCAGTTACTGGTATTTTCATATCCAGTAAGTAAAGTTCGGGTTTCGACTGAAGCAGCAAAGTGTGAAAAGTGCACCGTGCTTTGGAGCGCGGCTTAGCGCAACGTTGACAAGAATCGCCACTGAGAGGATATTCACGAATTATATAATCCATGGATGTATTTATCAACACAGCCTAACTCATCTAGTTACATTGGCATTCATTGGGAGTGATTTTGAACTACAATCTTCTGTTTGAGCTTCGAGAATTAGCTATACCGTGCCCTAGAGCACCTGCGCTGGGCATAATTCTTGATGAATGGAATACATGTGCACCCCACGGTGACGTATTTTCATTAATCAAAAGGCTCTTGGTCGGGCCTAATAATGTATGCTGGACGGAAAAGGAGGAAGCCGGTTCAGAGAACGTAAGTTTTGAATTACTGTTAGCGAAAAGTCTTAAGTCATGTGATGGAAGCTATTACAGCACTCGTTCGCAATGCGTATTCTTAAAAAAAAGGGCACGAGAGCAGCATTTTTCTTTTGCATCTTTTGGATATCGTCCACACAGAGTATGAAATATCCTCATGGATTTACTCTCTATACCCTTTAAAAATAAAAAAAATCTAATAAATTAGAAGGCATCCAAGCTGATTTGGTATTTATCAGAAGAGCTAACTTATAGCCTACGAGTTCTTTTCAGCTAGGCTATTTATTTGTTTATTAGTGTGAAATCACATCAGCCTTACTGATAATAATAGACTAGCCTGTGCCTTCTGAACAGTGTTCTGACAACAAGTAACGTTATTATCATTTCACTGAGGAAACAGTAGCACAGCACTGTTCAGTATTTACTTTTAGATTTGTAATGCCCTAACCATGGTATAAACTATATTTCAGGAGGTAGTGATGGCCTTTATGATCATTACGCTTCAGACATCACAGATATGGTGATAGGCCTATACAAAAGGTGGTGATGACAGTTTTGGAAAATCGTGCAGTTTAGTTAAGAGTGTTGCACCTTGCTATGCAACCAGGAGAGCCCTGGTGTTGAGTTATTTCTGGACATGCTGTCAAGTAGCCTAAGGCATGAATTCATACCAGTTATATGGGGCACAGCTGGACAATTCATTGTGGGTCCACATCTTCAAAATGGACATAGCAGTATACACTGTGGACATGCTTCTCTGAGCCATGAAAGTTATGTAATTGTAAAGACACAGTGGCCACATCTGGTGAGATCATGTTGCCATAATGGAAGCCATATTTTAAGCATGCTTAAAGTAGGCTATAGAAATTCATGCCATGCATCAGTGTTGTAATCATCTCCATCTTAAACGGACAAGATGAAATTCTTTCATCCAGGGCCTGTAGAATGGATAAGGGTAGGAATTTTGGATACTCCATTGGAAAGACTAAAAGAGCTACACAGCTCAGCTTCATCTGTGCCCTCTGATTTGCTTCATACTTTCATACTTAACTAACTATTCACACTTTTGGGGGTGACATTGTTTCATACTTCACTTAACTATTCACGCTTTTGGGGCGACAGGGCAAAACCACCCCCAGTGGAGGCTGTGAAGTCTAATCCTTCCAAGCGGCACCGGGATAGGCTGAACTCTGAGCTGGAACGCCTGGCCAGTCTGCTTCCCTTTCCCGAAGACGTCACCACTAGCTTGGACAAACTCTCCATCCTGCGACTCAGTGTCAGCTACTTGAGAGCCAAGAACTTCTTCTCTGGTAAGGACTCTGAAGCAAAGCACCCAGGTTGACACAAAACAACATTTCCTCGAAACCCAATTCACAACTGAGCTCAGTGGGTCATTGACGGAATCGAGAGTTGATTTTGAAGTAATGCACTAGGAAGTCATTTTGATATTCACAGCCATGATACAGAGTTAAAAGTGAATGTCAGTAGACACATTTCATTTACAACATCTGATATTACTACTTCACGACTTTTGTGGTAACCACATGAATCCATATCCCAGAATATCTCACCATTTTATTTACACAACATTTTGCTTTGGTTGGCCACTTTCAGCAGATTCCAGACACCAACATGCCTTTAAATCATCTGTAACTGTTACTAACTGTAACATAGACTGAAAACCGATATTTTCTTTGTGATCATAAATATGTTTTGTGGTTGTTGATTGTTACAGATGTCATATAACCAGAACAGAATCCAGCTCAGAAACATTTCCCTGATTGTTATGTCACTCTTTTTTTCCTAGAAAATGTTTTGCTTTTGTTTGAATGTTGCAGTTGTGACTGTTAGTCAAGTGGTGTGCCAATTCTCATGCCTGGACTCCAGAGCATCTCTCCCCTGCTCACAACCATGTTCTAACAACAGAGCATTAGCCTACTACAGTATATAGCACTGCAGGGCTATTTGAGTAGCCAGCTGTGATGTACAGATCTCTTGTGATGTGGTAACCACTCTTCCTCCTCCTCCTCCTCCTCCTCCTCCTCATTATTCTTCCAGCTCAGGAATGATTTAATCTGTTTCACAGTGGTCCATGATGTCACCTTCAACACTTCATAGCCTAGGGCTTTTTCTTTCTCCCCAGCGACCATAGCGACACAGTATGGAGAAGAAAGTTGCAGTGTGCGATTTATCACTTTTGACGGACGGAAGGAAAGGAATGAAACATTGTCAGCAGTGTACTTAGGACGAGAATACTGCAGTGCAGGCGAGAGATGCACTCGCGGGCATGAATTATTGATGGGAAACCCGTGAGTTTAAAGAATTTATGAAATGGAGGGGGGCGCAATGTTTATTTAAGCCTGCAAGGTTTTTCGAAAAGGCTGTTTTCAGACAGTGATGGGGAGGATATGGCATCTGTGTCCGGAGTATGAGGAGATCCAGCAAACACATTGGTAAATGCACCGTGCGCTTGCGTCCGCAATGGGCAGAAGAGGAATGCGGTGCATTCACTTGTTGGAGTGGTATACTCTCCTTGTTTCAAGAACAGCATTGGATAGAGAGAGCTTTTCTTATGTCAATGCTTATGTTAGTGTTCATAGAAGGTAATAGAGGTACATTAGAAACAACACAATCTTCTCAATTGCTCTAAAACCTCTGTTGCTCTTTGTTTGTCTCGCACCATTTCGCACTTTGTTTGAACGCACCATTTGGCACCAACAATTACCTTGGTACAATTGCTCAGTGAAAAAATAACGCTTCAAATCATTTACATTTGCCAACATAGCATATAAAGCATTCACTGAAATCAATTTCTACGATGATTGTGAATGAACATACTCTGTCTGATGGCTGGTTTCAAATCGCTTTAAGCTAAGAAAGCCAGCTTTCATAAATTTGCCCTATTTATCACAGATTACATTCCTGCCTTTGGGAATTATGGAAAGGTTGCTACAGAAGCCACTGTGTGTTGAATGTAAACACTTTAATTGTTCACAAGCATGTCAGGATTGTAGGTCACTACAGGGCTGAAGCCTATGAGTCATAGACGTGAGTCAGAGTGCAATATGTGTCCTCCTCCTCCTCCTCCTCTCGCTAATTTATATGTAATTACCGTTTGCAAATATGCCATGGTAGGGGTCACTGGGGCATAGCTCATGGATCATCTGTTAGCTTTTATTGTAAAAGAGGAACAAAAAAATGGAAAGATTGTGACACATCCCAGGCAGTTCAGAGGAGCAATAGCAGAGCATGGAGACTGTATTGTGTATTTGCTATTTGTAAACAGCGGAAAGAGGAGTGATTCCCCCTTGTCGTTAGGCGTAGTTGGAATCTTTTGTATATGATTTTCAGAAGCAGTGAGTGTAATGAAAGATCTTGTACTCGCACAAAGCCACCCAATGTCCATTTAATCCATCCAGCAATAGTATTATCCAGGTCCAGCTGCCTCCTCTCTTGTCTGGCATCATGCTGTAGAACTGAAGGGATGCTGAAAAACTTCACAAAGAAGGATTTAGTCGCTCAGCGTTGGCTCGTGAAGTGTGTCTGTTCAAATGAGTCACAATATTTTAAAATAGACACACAAACAGTGAATGTAGAAGATAATAATGGTCAGTAGCCATACTGATATCTCAATTTTTTTGTGTAACACAATGGAGAGAGTCAGCATAGTTCACAATGTGTAAGATTCACCTCCCCCCAAACTGGGAGTGTTCTAGATTGTTTTGTCTTGTCAGATTGTCATTGTAAGTGGAGCCAAGTGAAGTTTATTCAGAAATATCAGTCATAAGGGACTTTTTTTGGCCTCATCAACAGCAATCTGAAACACTCTGTGTGTGTGTGTGTGTGTGTGTGTGTGTGTGTGTGTGTGTGTGTGTGTGTGTGTGTGTGTGTGTGTTTTGAATGACACATAACTGCAGATGCATGTCTGATTTTCTCCTATTTACTATACTCTAAGTTGTCCCTATTTACTATATCCTTGTTGTCCCTGACTTGTACAGTACCATAAATAGTCATTTACAAATGTACAGTTCACACCGCCTCCATAAAGCACCTTTTCAAATACATGCCAGAAAGTTTTTCAACCTGCCCTCTCATACATACATACAGGTATTAGATGTACAGGGAAACTGGTCTTGCTGCCTATTTTTAGTTTAGTTTTGCTACATGAAATCATATCAACATTTTTTAGAGTCTTTCTACTAGAACATGCTAATATTGTCTGATAGCTGTACCTAGGAATTACTTTGTTTTGAGGCGGTTTCCTACCCCCCACCCAGAACTATACAATGGATATCCTGGATGACTAGTGGGAGTAAAACTTGCATTTATCCACCCTATATGACTACATATTATCCAAATGAATTTGGACATTGTACAAAAACAAATTCTCAGATTAAAATATCTCAAACCGTGGTGGAAAGTGTCCTAGTGCCCCTTTAAGACAAACTGGTAACTGGTTGCGGTTCAGGAGCAAATGCATGGTAAGTGGTGAATACTTGAGAATCTAGGTTAATAGGTATTTGCTCACCAGCATTTAACCAGCTCACATGTGTCATCTCAGCAGAAAAAAGACAAGTCAGCTAAAGGCGCTCAAGTGGCAGTAGATCAAGATCATTAGTATCTCTCGGGCATGATGAGGGAGGATTATTCCACTCTCTGCTGACAAGGGGGCCATCCGTTTATTCTTTATAACGGAGAGCCCTCGGAGAGAGAGGGGTTAAAAGGTGCTACAAGTGCTGCATGTCACAGTCTTGATGCTCCACTGAAAAGACAGGACAACCCCTGTGCAAGGATACCAGCGCTAAGCCAATTAGCATTCTCTCAGGGCTCTGAAAAAAAATGAGGTCCTAAGTCCTATTCAGGAGTCGTGAGGAGGGGAATCCCTTACTTGATCCCCCTTGAGTTCTGCTCTTTAGAACGTCTTAATGGTGTGTCAGAACCTCCTTTAGATCATTTTGTATAACGGCTCCATTAGAAGATCTAACTAATTTGAGATGTCGCATTGTCAGAGCAGATGACTTGGCAGAAATCAACGAGGCATTAAGTCTTAATTAATTAACACAGTTCCCTGCTTTTTATTGTATCTGCATAAAATGATACAGGATGTAGCAGGATTGCTACAATATTATTTTGTCACCCACAAAAACTCTACAAAATTCTACAGCCTCTCAAACATGCTAATGTTTATTTTGAATGCCACGGACATGTTCTGCCTGTACGACTTTGTGTTTTATATTTTAATGATTTGTTTACAGACTGTGGAATTTTCTGACATACATTACTTCTGTCACATGGCTGAACACATAACATGTGAATCACTTTGTAAATACTTTACTTTGCCTGTAGTTGTGTTTCCCTCCTCTGCCTTGAGCTGCCTTAGCGTATCTTTGTCTCAGAAGCTTCTGCTTTAAGCATCTTTCTGATTTCAAACCCCCCCCCCCAGCTCTGTCATTCTGGCACAACTCAACACCTCCCCCACCCCACCACTCGTGTTGTCAATCTCAATCATTCCATCAGTAGTTTCCACTTAAACGTATATCTCTGTATATGCTGTTTTTCAAATCTAAGATGGATGACTGAAATGTTCAAACGTTATTGGGGACACTCAAGTGGCCCCACTATAAAACGTATTTGTAGATCTGATAGTGGGGTGGCTCTTGGTCTATGATGGTCAACGATATAATTTATAGGACATACAGTACTTGTTGAAAACACATTATCTTTAGCATTATCTGATTCCAAGAGCATGCTCTGTGACCATTATGCTGTTGAGAGCATGCACTCTTTTCTTACTCTCCCCACACCCCTGTGAAGTTTCAATCTAAATGAGATGTCATCAGTGTGAGGCACTCCTTTTCCCCTCTCTCTCTCTCTCTCTCTCTCTCTCTCTCTCTCTCTCTCTCTCTCTCTCTCTCTCTCTCTGTAATTGGGGCAATCCCCATCCCCCTCTTGGTCACAGTCACTTGGCAGAAAGAGTCACACTGGAAGTAGACTGACGAGGGCCATTGTTGTGGTAGTGCCTGTATGTGTTCTCCACAGGACTTTTTATCCCACAGTCTCATGTAGGCATGTGACCTCTGCACTATCGCAGAAAACACTGACAAGGGTGATCTGCATCAGCTACAGTACTACATGTCATAGTACTCATACAGCTTAAGAGTATGTGTGTGTGTGTGTGTGTGTGTGTGTGTGTGTGTGTGTGTGTGTGTGTATTTGCTCATGCGTATATGTTTTCCTTTGCTTGCCATGTGTTTCCCCCCATTCGATGTGCGGGGGCGTTGTAGATTGCGTGTTCATTCACTCCATTCTGTGGAGGCTGAGAGAGCGCGCGAGAGAAAGATAGAGTGAGAGAGAGAGAGAGAGAGAGAGAGAGAGAGAGAGAGAGAGAGAGTAACACTTTGCTATATTTATGCTCTGCCAGTCAGGAGAAAGGAACAGTCTCCTGACACACAGTTAGCATAATTAACATTCATATACATATGTGCTCAGAAATGCATGTGCTCATAAATGGGCTTGCTGACACGCACACTTGTTTTATTTATATATATATTTTTTAGATTTTTTTTTATTTTTGTTTTTTTTCAGATGCTATTTTTTCAGATGCTGTGGTGATTGTGTTGAGCGATGCACAAACACATTCTGACAACATATGTATGTGTGTGTGTGTGTTTGTGTGAGTTGGGGGTTTTCTCTCGCTGACATATCACGACACAATCCCTGAAACCAATCACGTGATTCATACGGGTCACAAGGCGGAGCAACCATCCATGATTAGTGTGACCATAGGCTCTGAAAATGTCTAACAAGCAGACCCATCCCCCTGCTCTTAACACTGCTAATGCTTGCCAAATATAGGAGCGTTCCGTGATTCATAGCGTTCTCTCTGGGTGATCCTACATGACATGACAACATAGACCTGAGTGATGCAATCAAAACATTGTCGTATCCTCCCCTGTGACACTGTTTTCTTTTCCATTTTTCTTTTCTTTTTTTTCTCTCTCTGAAAATGGTGGCCAGCCACAGCTCAGAGAGAACGTGGATACTGAAGCAAGCCATGTTTACCTTTGTTAAACCTCTCTCTACAGACATAACAAAAGAAAGGACTCATGTGCTGGGGTCTCAACTAATCCAGATGTGCTTTAAATGTTTTGGAATAATTATAAAATAACTGAAAACATATTTTTAGAAACTCTAGCTGGTAGCGGTTAATAGTAGAAGTAGAGAGAGAAGAGAGGCTTTCTGAAGCTCGTTGCTCCATGGTGAATGGAGGTCAAGATGACTGGCCCAGTTGGGAGGTGTGTGATTGTCCACTTCATGTGGAGCGTTTGGTGGAGGACAGCATAGTGGGACCCTCTGCCTCCAACCATCTTAACCTTCCATGACACCCGACGCTACTTCCACCCACGCCCTCATGCTAGCAACGAATTATGAGCCCGTAGCTCACGGCCCATGGCCCTTTCACAAGCTGTTCGATTTTCTGGGTCAGAGGTTTTTGTCGGATTTACTTAATCAAATTCTCAGCCCTCTTCTGTTCCAAGGCATTGGATTGGGTGCAATGCTTTTGTGTTGTAGTGTAATAAGCAAAAACACAAGTGACAAGGCTATTGTTTGTGATCACAGGTCCAGTCCAATATCTACTTCATATCAAGGAACCCAAGGTGTCAGATGTTCGTGCTCTGTATAACGATTGCGTGTTAAAAATTCAGAAATGTAAATAAGGCTGATATTATTCAGCCGAAAGAAACTACAAGAGAAAATTGAGAAACAAAGAAGGGAAGCAGATGAATTGAGTTGAGCTCTATACATTTGTATTCCGGTGCTGTCCATTTCAGGGTTTTAGAAAATGTGTTGGATGATTATCTTGCACTACCTGACAGCAATGGAAGTAGGCTTGGTCATAAATATGTCATCATGCTTCAATTTTAGTGTTTGTTTGTAATAGATAACAAAATTATGCTTACAGTCCTTTATGAGAGCAGTACAGGGTTCTTTATATGTGCTTGGCTTAACACTGATGATCTCTTTATCATACTGAATGGAAAAACAGATCTATTTCTAGATCTATCTCACTTCACACACAGTACACGTTGACCTGCAAATCACTAAGAATAATGTCTACCTCCTTGAAACATGACACTGCCTCTTTATTCTAACATGTTTAGCAGGCACTTAATTGCTCTAGAAGTTGAAGGAAGGAAGGAAGTGATAATTAGGTAGGTAAGTAAGAATGAAAAACATGTCTCAGGGTAAGTCAGTGAAACCTGCCAAGGCTGTATGTAGACCATCATTAATCAAAAAATGCATGTTTTTTAGACATGCTGAATGTAGCAATCTGCTAACATATATGTTGGTACGGATGTTTTCACTTGTGGTGCATGATTAAAATGTGTTAAAGGTGTGTGGGCCTCTGCTATGCTATACCATGCCACAACTCAGCTGACCGCATCCTCAACCTCTGTGCATTACAGCAGGATAAATAACCATTTGCAGATGTGTACACACACACACACACACACACACACACACACACACACACACACACACACACACACACACACACACACACACACACACACACACACACACACACACACACACATATACAGTACACACACACACAGTTTACAGCAAGCATACGTATGTAGCAACCCTCACCTTGTCATGAATCATGTTTTTATATTATTTCACAATTGCAAAAGGCATCTGTGGAATGTGTAGGCTTGTCAACCGAGTGTCAGAGGTTTGGGGTCAGTGCCAGTGTTTCTGGTGGGAAATACACAGAATTTACACATGGCTCAGACGGGCGCAGGCACTGTGCCAATCACCCCTTCCCCCCCTTGATGTTTGATGTTATAGGAACGGGCCTGTATGTGGGGTTATGCACAAGAGACCACAGTACATACATACAGTATATGTGTTGCATTATGCATTGCTTCCTCCTAAGTGCTATATTTAAAGTCTGCACTGTATAGCCATCCATGCATTTCTCTAATGCTGCACATATGGGCATGTTTGACCGGCTGCATGCATGAGCAAAACAACTGCGGTCGTGTTATGTCAAAATGTTTATGTTCCATGTCAAAAACCCCTCTGATGTCCTTTTATACTGGAAATAGTCAACATAAAAACACCATGGACTTTGAAAATATAGGGTTTTGTATTTCATTGATACTATTTGCTTTTTATCTTAACACTAACATCCATGCTTAGCATTGTTTTAAAATACTGGATATTAGCATAAAGCATGTTTTGTGATGTCACAAGTGAAATGAATCAGTTCTTTGTAGTAGCACAAAGAAAACAAGTTGTATATGGGAGCGGGGTGACTGGGCTGGATGTTGAGAGGGAAACGGGCAGGCAGGCAGGCGGGCAGGGGAGTATATATAAATAGAGAGATGCCCAGGGCAAATGTCACCTTGTTTCATTCTGATGCTTCGCTAATAGGCCAGGCATTGTTGTTTGCTTCGAACCGTCCTCGTGTTCTCCGCCGTATATTTTCATGCATCATGAAATGCAATAATTTTACGCTAACATATAGAAATGAAGACATTGTTTGTGTTTATTTTAAAACGAAAGGGTTCAGTGAACTTACAATGACAACCCTCTTTGTATGAATTTAAATGAGCTTTTGATCTGTTGAATTAATATCATGTTCCAATAAGTTAATGCTACTGGAGAGTAAACAATATGCTAATGTCAACATATTTTATAACAGTCTGCAAACATATCTCCTCCTAACACAATGTGGTTTTCTTACACAGTCCTGACTTTGTGATCTAGAAACAAAGAAAGGGGTGCATCATATAGGGCAACTGACTTGTTTCCGCCAAGCAATAAAAAGCACGGCACTGAGGGGATGGGAGGGCTACCGCTCAGATGTGTTTTGTTTTAGTCTTTGCTTCAAATACAGTGGAAGTTGCCTGGACAACAGCCTCTACAAAGAACCATACAGTAAACATAAACAAAAGCTGATGTCATGCGTCTCGCTTACCCCACCTTTAACCAAATGTGTTAGATGAGGCTACAGTATATGCGTAATGCAGTAGGTACTGTATGTTTTTGTTTCCATTCCCAGAAGAGCATGATGGTGTACACACACACACACAACAGAAATAATCTGTTTCTTCTTCATGTCATTTTCAAGATGGAATTTGATGAATAGTTAATGAGCTTGGGGCTGGCAGGGGATATGGCGAGCTCAGCACACCAAACATGAGGCATTGTGACATTCACAGCAGTGCTTTGTAAACATTATTACAACAATAAAGCAACTCTCTCTCTCTCTCTCTCTCTCTCTCTCTCTCTCTCTCTCTCTCTCTCTCTCTCTCTCTCTCTCTCTCTCCACAGTTGCCCTGAAAAACCACACATCCAACAATGGGGTGTCAGCCAACGCGGGTAGCTATGACAATGGCAAAGCTGCAAGATTGGCAGATGGCTGGATGTTTGAAGGTGAACTCCTGCTGCAGGTTAGTAATCTTCCGAACCTGTGATTGTGTGTGTAATTCATTTTGTGAATTGAGCCTCAATTTTCATTTACTGTAAGTCATCGGTATATTAGTCTTAAGAAAGTCTATGAAGGTTTTGGTTGCACTTTTCATTATTATTTCATTTATTACAGTGCATTGTTTAAGTAGTGTTTCAGCTCCAAAAGATTAAATTATAAATGACCTGTCAGGTGATGAATTATTGAAATTGCCTGAATTGAAGACAAAGCCTGCATTGTTCTTTGGGGACAAATGTTGTCTAAACAGTATAGTCTGTGTGTGTCCAAGCACTTATGGCCCTTAATGAATATTATCCAGTAATCCTTTTTAAACCCACTAATATGCAACAAAAACCTTGTTCTAGCTGAATGACATTTTCGTTTCACTTTAAAAGGAGCTTCAGTCTGGTCTTATATGCTATTTTACAGGCCCTTAATGGTTTCGTCCTGGTCATCACGGCTGACGGAACCATATTCTACACCTCACACACCATACAGGACTATCTGGGATTCCATCAGGTAAAATGATACTATGTCTTTAGCTCTTAGAATTAGGTTTCAAAACCTTTCATCACCATTTTCATGCTACTCTTATAGTATACTTTTCTTCGTTACGTCTCAAAACAAATGTTTTACCTTTAAGCTTTGCTTAATTGTTCCAAGTAGACATGTGCCCCATGTTGTTGTGTCCTATGCATGTGTAAAGTGCTCTGATGGTTTCCTAAGAGGTGTGGGTATACAAGGCAGGAGATGGCTGCTTTGCATTTTCAGACCTGATGGCCCCCCAAGCTGGCAAGCAGGCAGCGTAGCATCTGTTAGACTAGTGTGTCTGTCTTTGGGTTTTAATGGTGTCCAACTAATAGCATTAATGTTTGGAGTGTAGATAGAACAGCTTAACAGGGGCAGGAGATGTTTGCAAACACTGACAGGGGGACCCATTAGAGCCCCTCGGGTCAGTTTCTGGCTGTAATTATTATGCACTTGTTAAGATATTGGCAGGAATTAAAGGGCAGCTAGTACTGTAGGTTGTTCATCAGATTATCCATTTGACTCATTCAGTTGTTTTTATATAGGGAGGAAGTGCCATATTAGGAGTAAATGTATCCATGAAAAGAGTTCACCTTTAAAAAAGACAAAAAAAAAATGAATGTTCTCCATAAGCTATTAAATAGAGATTTAGAGCTTGCATGATATGCTTTGTGTTTTTGTATCTTTGCTGTATAAATGAATATATTCATGATTGAGAGGGAAAGTGTATGTGAGCGTGACTTATCTGCAGTGTTGTCTGTTGACAGATATTCTTTAGACAAACCAGAGTGTAAGTGAGTGGGTCTATTTATAGGACATCCTTTGGATGAGTCTAGCAGTGGAGGGCACCATACACCACTGATGCACGATGATGCAAGAAAATGGGGCCTCCAGTAGTGGTTTTTATAACATTATCAAGGCTGATTCCAAACAGTGTTTTTGTTACAGACTTGGTTATGTTATCTGCTTTACAGGTTGTTTTTTTTCATAGATTCATATTTTTTTCTAGGTCTTTCCACAGCTATCTTTGCTCACAGCACCAAAATATAAATATTGTCCAAAAAAAATGAGGAGTTGCTAATGTGTTGTTTTGATAACTTGATTCTTTGGGAATTGTGCTGTTTACTTATTTAATCTTTTGTGTACTCATTTCTGTCGACAAGGCATGTGAAATGATTATTTGTTGGACATGTGTGTGCGGTGTCCTTGTCCTTGTTGTCACTGTGACAAAAGTAGGTCACGCTACAAGTCAGCAAACAAGATGAATCAGGACATTGGGCACGTAGTCCAGAACTGAGCGCAGTGGCATGTTGCGCTCTCACATAATATAGCAAATATAGCTTTTTTTTTGTTTACATAATCTTTGAATATAAACAAATCATTTCACAATGTAAATATTGTACTTTTATAAATATGATAGTATTTTATCAGCTTATTTCTATCAGTATTCTATCATGTTTTAAAAAAGTGCTTAAGACAGGTTATGTTTGCTAATTCTCTCTCTCTATCTCTCACTCTTATCTCTTTCTCTCTGCCTGTCTCCCCTTACCCCTCATGCACAGACGGACATAATGCACCAGAGTGTGTTTGAGATAGTTCACACAGAGGACCAACAGGACCTAAGGCGAAACCTTCACTGGGCCCTGAACCCTCCCGCTCCCCCTGCCTACCCCACACCTCAGCAGTCTCCCACGGGTGAGCAAGTCGAGCCCTAACCCATAGACCACTGCACAGTGAATATATGCTAAATACTATGCTGAAAGGCTAAAAGGCCATGGACTGTTAGCATTTCAAAAAAGGAAATGCAAATTTAACTAATCAGCCAATCCAAATGCAAATAGTATACAAACTATAAGAAATTGTAAGTGAAAACGTTAGGGGGAAATGTGACTAAAAACATAAATAGAAATGGTAACAGATTCATAGGCTTCTCCTCTTTACCATTTCCAACTGTGGTTGAGAGTGTGTTTGCCCCCTTTGCTAGCTAAGCCTCGTCACATGGCATGTTTAAAGTGGCGATGAGCCACTGGGCTAATTACATAAGTGCATTTCTGCTGCACAGAGCTTCTCAGGTCAGCCTCTGAAGAGAGCAGCATAGCCCAGCCCAGCCCAGCCCAGCCCAGCTCTCCTACGCCACAAATCTGCAGCCGGGCTCACAAGGCAGCCTCAATGGAAGATGATGATGATGATGATGAATAAGAGGGTGGAGGGGAGGAGGTTAAAAGAACGGCTAGCAGTGCAGAAGATTCTTTTTTTTTTTTTTTTTTTTGTCAGGCGAACACTCATCTTGTGTGGTTACCGCTGATGTGGTGGGACACACCGACACAAACGCTTGAAATGTTCATGACATGCCCCCTCCCAACCCTGTCCCCCCATCCCTAAAACCCACACCCCGCCCCCTCTCGGTCTACAGATGGTGAACGAAGCGACACCTCATTGGTCGGGCCCCCCTGCAATCCTGAGCAGCTGCCCCCTGAGAATTCGTCGTTCCTTGAAAGGAGCTTTGTATGTCGCTTCCGCTGTCTCCTAGACAATTCCTCTGGCTTCTTGGTGAGTGACGGCTACTCTACACGATCTCTGCATTAAAGTATATCATCAAACATGCAAAAACACACACACATTCGCACGCATGCACACACACACACATACATAGACACAAATACAAACACACATAAATACACACACGCAATCACGCACACATAATATGCAGCTGTGTTCTTAAAATACAGTATTCAGCATCCATATACTCCACAGAGCCTGCAAAAAAAATCCAGCCTTTCAAAGACCAGTCCGGTGATCTAAGATGTACAAATACACGGCGTCTGACTGAAACACATGCACTCCTGTGCCCTTCTCCACCAGGCCCTTAATCTTACGGGAAGACTCAAATTCCTCCATGGACAGAGCCAGCCAGGCCCTAATGGAGTGAAGGCCCCACCGGAGCTGGCCCTGTTTGCCATCGCCACCCCCCTGCAGTCCCCCTCTATCCTAGAGATCCGCACCAAGAACATGATCTTCCGAACCAAGCACAAACTGGACTTCACCCCCATGGCCTGTGATGCAAAGTAAGCCCCTTTGATTCCACTGTAGCAGCCTGAAACACAGCTAAGATTGAAGGGGTCATGCATTGCTCTTGCTCTTTATTCTGAGAAATCGCTAGCTAGCTGGCTGCATGTCGTTGTTTTGCTGCTGCTGCTGCTGCTGCTGCTGTTGTGCTTTGACATTTATGTAACCACTTTGTTGTGTTTGTGTTTCCTGCAACTTGATATTTTTGTCTCTCTTTCCGGTCCTCCAGGGGAAAGATCGTTTTGGGCTACACTGAAGCAGAGCTCAGGGTCCGCGGGTCGGGCTATCAGTTCATCCATGCAGCAGACATGCTTTACTGTGCAGAGAACCATGTCCGCAGTAAGTGCAGCTCCCATGGTCTTTATGGCCAGCCACAGTGCCCGTTGAAGTGTGTGTGTGTGTGTGTGTGTGTGTGTGTGTGTGTGTGTGTGTGTGTGTGTGTGTGTGTGTGTGTGTGTGTGTGTGTGTGTGTGTGTGTGTGTGTGTGTGTGTATAATGTATATAAGTGTGTGTGTGTGTGTTAGTGTCTGTGTGTATAATACATGTACATGTATGAGTGTGTGTGTGTAAGTGTGTATAAGTGTGTGTGTGTGTGTTAGTGTATAATAAATGTACATGTATGAGTGTGTGTGTGTGTGTGTGTGTGTGTGTGTGTGTGTGTGTGTGTGTGTGTGTGTGTGGGTATGTGTGTGTTTTCCATATTTGGCAGTGGATGATTGAGAAAGCTTCCGGTCAAAGATGAGTTAGTACAGTACGTTTCCTAACACAAGCACACTGGCACTAAGATAATGACCAGCATTGTCCTGTTATTAAAGGAGATTGAGACCTTGAGGCCTGGTCTTGTTTGCACCCGGAAAGGTCATCATGATTTGTGTCAGCAGGGTCGCTAGGCACTGCCCACAGCATTCGGCAGGCTTTTCCGGAATAATCCCTCTGGATTATGCGACAGATTGAGTAAAGCTGCAGAGTAGCTGCAGGATAGACTTAGGGCGCGCATACGCCCTATCAGTCGCCTGTGTTGTTATCCACAGATAAAGTCCCACTGAGGATTCAGACTCAACAGCATGGCCACCTCACTGATGGAACTCTTGAGAGCCTTAAACAGACAGGAGCTGAAATGCCAGCCTAGCCTTCTGAAGAGAAAAGACACAAAATAGCACCATAGCCTAAAGATAACCTGCTGTGCAGTAATTAGATTAGATAGAGAACTTTTTACTTAACGTTAATTTGTCAGCCAGGGTGACAAATGAAGTAAAATATAAAGTTATGAAAGTGTTTTCTTGTTATGTTGTACATTTACTGTAAGATATACCATGTAATCCTTCAATAATAGTGATTCAAACTCATGGTAATCACTACTCAGAGTCAGAAATGTTGGTGGTAACACATCATACATAAAAATACATAAAAACATAAACATAAAAGCAACATGAACCTGCTATAAACATGACATGAAATTTATTGTATACATGTAATGACACTTCAGAATGTTTATGATTGCTGTCATTAAGTGTCATTCAGTGTATTTTTTTGTAACATCTTACCCCCAAACAGCATTTACTCTACATTACAAAAACCAAATGACACAATAATCATAATCGTTTTGAAGTGTCATTACATGTAGATGATATGTACCATGTCAAGTTTATGGCACGTTCATGTCACTCTTGCTGCATGTTGAAAACATCAGCTAAAGTTTCATCAGCACACCGAATGAGCTGTAAACCTGTGTATTTGGACAGTGCTTGTGTGTGCGCTCAGTGGTCTTGTGTTGTGATTGCAGTGATGAAGACGGGGGAGAGTGGGCTGACGGTGTTTCGGCTCCTCACCAAGGACAACCGCTGGAAGTGGGTCCAGGCCAACGCACGTCTAGTGTACAAGAACGGCAGGCCTGATTACATCATAGCCACCCAGAGACCGCTACTGTGAGTGATCAGCCACCCCCGCCACTGCTTCCACACACATCTATTGACCTATTTCCTTGTTTTTTCAGATGACGGATACAGAATGTTGAGAAATTAAAAACATTATTTGTGAGATATAGAGGAAGAAATGTTTAAATGTCATCTGTCTTTTAGATAATGTTACCCTATTATGTATCACTTGCAGTTGAGGATGATCACTTTTTAACTTAAGTTGCCCAGTACGGTATTTGTTTTACCTTGGCAACATTTTAATCATTTAATTATACTGGAACAACTGGTTCTCATCCAGTCTAGATAAATATACTCATAAAATGAGGTTTGGCAATGCTTTCTAATAGCCAAAAAAACCCCACCAAGTTGCTTCTGAAAATGCCTTGTAACTATGAAGCAGAGTTTAGCTGAGTTTAGAAAATCAAAGGCCTAACTGAGGTAGGCTATGACGCTAGTTTTGAAGAAAGAAGCTGGTCGATTACTGGGGCTGACACCTGGTTGTCTAAGGATAGTACCGGTAATGTAGTTTTTTGTTTATTTGTTTACTTTCTGAATCCTCATGTAATTGTAATCTGATTCTCTATAGGGAGGAGGAGGGAGGTGAGCACCTGCGGAAGCGGTCACTCCATCTGCCCTTCACCTTCACCACGGGCGAGGCCCTGCTCTACCACAGCTCCCACCCCATCCCTGGCTTCGGTGCCAACCAGCTGGGCGAGGGCAGCAGTGGTAGCGGTACCAAAACCAAGAAGGGGCAAGCCAACAAGGAGGCCAAAGACATGGCACTGGATCCCGGCTCTCTGTTGGGGGCCTTGATGAGTCAGGACGAGTCGGTGTATCTCAGTCAGCCGGCCTCCGAGCCCAAGGTGTCCATGCTCCAGAGCCACCTGTTTGGCGAACTCAGGGCCCAACAGCGTCTGTCCGAGAGCACCATGGCGACGTCTCAGTGCTCCGAGGTGTTCGAGCGCTGGGAGGAGATGATGAACGGAGTGGGCACGTCCGCGCTGGTGCTCCCGGAGAACGGGAAGAGCTTCGATCCCCTCCTGGCCACACTGGATTCATTGTCGCTGGCCGGAGGTGTAGGTGGAGGTGGAGGGGGAGGTGAAGTTGGTGGTGGTGGAGGCGGTGGTTCTAGTCAAGGGCCTGAGGAAGGGAGCAAGGAGCACTGTTCCAATGGGGAGCTGTTCAGCGCCCTGGAGGGCCTGGGGCTGAGCGCCGAGGACCTGGAGCTGCTGCTGCTGGATGAGCGGATGATCCGCGTGGAGGTGGACCCCGAACACGTTCCCACCCTGGACGACCTGCTCACGAGCGACGAGATCCTCTCCTACATCCACGACTCGCTGGAGCACAGGGGAGAGCAACCTGAGGGGATGTTGCCCCCCACCACCACTACCACCACCTTGCAGCAGCACCACCACCACCACCAGCAGCAGCAGCATCAACAGCTCCCAGCTCTGCAGATGGTCCCTACAACCCAGGTCCCTGCCTCTTGCGTCGCTCTCACCTCCAGCGCCCCAAGTACCCAGTACCTCACCTCACAGCCGCCCCTCGGCCAGCCCCCTATCCTCACACTCTCCCAGCAGATGCAGCAGCATCTGACTTTGAAACAGCAGCCCCTGACGTCCACTTTTGACACGTGGGGACAGCCTTGCACCAACCCAGGTGTGGTCAGCGGCAAAGGCTTGGAGAACATGCTGGACAGACACTCTGTTACCAACGGACACAGTTCGGCGCAGCACGAACTGGCCGCTATGGCTAACCTGAACCCTCAGTCTGAACTCCACCAGACGTTTTTACTCAACCACAAGACCTCACAGCTGCAGGGTGGAAGCAGTCAGCCTCTCCACTACCAGCAGCATCCCTTGCAGCAACAGCAGCAGCAGCAGCATCCACAGCATCAGCACACTCAGCACAACCAGTTCCGTCAGCTTCAACCTCAGTACCACCGCAGCAGCAGCCTCAAGGATAACAATGTTAGCGGACTGCAGACCCCCTTTAAAACAGACCCTTTCGCCACCAAAGACCCCTGGACAGGCTTCAGCCAGAACGGTCAAGGAGAGACACTAGACCCGGGCCCTTGCCTTTATAACGGACCCGTCCCCTCAACCTGCACCACGGACTCCTGTATGGATTACTGTATGGTGGACGTTCCCGTCACGGTCAATGGAGGGATAGTGAGAGGGAACGGGATTCACCCGAGTGCGATGAATTCCATTTCGTCGTACCAGATGGTGAATTCGAAAGGCCAGGAGCAACTAGCGCAGGTTTTGTCCAGCATCTCCAATCAGATCCTGGGGTCAGGACAGCCTTGCAGACAGCTGTCTTCCTCCCTGGAGTCCTGTGGGCTTTTTACCTCAGAGATCACTGCAGCTCCAGCACAACACAAGGTAAGAAACATTCTTTCACTCATATGCTTTACGTTTCTCATTTTTATTACTTACCGTTTGATGAAAAAAAACAATAAAAAAACAATAAAAAAAGGAGACTGCATTTCATGTCTTGTCATGGATCTCTAGAGGACATGGGAATGGATTAGAAAAACATAGAAGACGCAAATTCCCAAACAAGGTTTCCTGAACAGCAGTAGTCATGTATTGGAGCAAACAAGTCATTCATAGTCATTTTTTGCATAATATTGTTATTGCATGGCACAGTGCTTTCCTTCAGTCAAAGCCTTGTGATGTGTACTTTAGATGCAGCTAATAGTAAAAAAAAATAAGAAAATATATCTCAGTGTATTTATTCTTCATTATTTCGAATCCTTAAGCATGTTAAGTTTCCATATAATATATCTGATGCTTTATTTCCATGCCCTTGTTGAACCCATGACTATGGGGACAGATTTGAAGGGATAGCGTAGCTTGAGGCCATGTAGAAAGACTTGAGTCATATTTGGAGACCCAATTTTCACAGAGCTGAATGGAAGCGAAAGAGACGGCAGTGGAAGCGTTCGGCCATTCATGCTTGCAGTCTTTTTTTGTATGCACTCTGTTCTTCCCATCTTTTCCCTTTGCTCTGTTTGTTTTTGTTCAGGGTCAGTGGTCTAAAGTGAGAGGGGGGAAGGAAAAAAAAAAAAAAAACAGAGCTCAGCTGGGATGCCAAGCACGTATTCTCCTCTCCCACTGACCTCAAAAATTTAGCCCAACTATCCATTGCCTTATAAACCAGAGAGAGAGAGAGAGAGAGAGAGAGAGAGAGAGAGAGAGAGAGAGAGAGAGAGAGAGAGAGAGAGAGAGAGAGAGAGCAAATGGAAGGTGTGTGTGTGGAGGGGGGTTATACTTTTTGAGAGGTTATTCATTTATGAAGGGAAAGAGAACCTTTTAGCTTCCTTCCTGTTCTTTAACTAAACAAGCTGCAGAATTGCTTTCCTGACAAATATATCCTTTGACTTTTTATCAGCCTTTATTACTTGATCAATACATTTGAATTGTTTCTATGTTGATACATGTTATAATCAATCAGTTGTCTGTCATTTCTCTGTATTGAAACTATAGATCCTAGAATTGATAGTTTCAATTTCAAACTGTACAGAAGGCTAAAAAGGTAGCTAGAATTCTGTTGCCAATATAAACTGATGCCTTGGAACCATAGTTTCAACCCTGTTTCATGTGCACCACCTTGTGGTTTGAAATAGAATATCATTCTTACAACTATGACAGTCATTATAATCACTGATTTCTGTTTAGTTGCAGAACGGTTGCCTACCCAGTGCCACCCATCCAGGAGACGGTGCGCCCCCTACTGGTAACGGACTGACATTGCCCAATGGCATAGCTGCACATCCAGAAACTGTTCCCAGTTTTAGTGACTCACAGACTACGGGATTCTTCCTCTGACACAGTTAAACAACAGTAGCAACAAATGAAAGGACATTTGTGTGTATGGTTGCCTGTGTGTGTGTGTGTGTGTGTGTGTGTGTGTGTTATGAAAGAACTATATCATCTGACATGTTTACAACATACATTGAGAGGTGTGTGAAACCGACATTTAGGAGTTGTCATGCGCGAGTATGATGCATGTCACAAGTCTGTTGTTCTTCTGTGTGCTTTTCTACATTTTAGAGACAGACGTGATACAGGCAAAATGGAGAAACCCTATTTTGTGGTTACTTTTTGATTTGTGAAGCAGATAGGCCAGATTTTGTTTGAAGAACCTGTCCTTTACTAAGTCTTTGTGAATCCCTCAAATGGCGTCAACTGTGAACATCACTTATACCTCCCCATGTATTCCTTTATACTTCTTTGGTGCAGAAAGGAAGGAATTGACCACTCTCCTCCTGAGAATGGAGTTCACTGATTCAGGAGTCTGTTCAGTGAGGGAGGATACAGTATGTACACATTGTTTTCATAAAGCAATCAGTATGTATAGTTAGAATGGCTGAATGGGCCCATTTTTGTCCTGTCTGAGGCCTTTGTGTGAGTGTGTGTGTGTGTGTGTGTGTGTGTGTGTGTGTGTGTGTGTGTGTGTGTGAGAGAGAGAGAGAGAGAGAGAGAGAGAGAGAGAGAGAGAATGTGTGTGTGTGTGTGTGTGTGTGTGTGTGTGTGTGTGTGTGTGTTTACACAGAAGCTGACTTTAATGTCTCTACACTGGAGATCATCTGATGAATGAATACACAATTTTATGTATCTACAGTTTTACATTTTTTAATTTATATCCCCTTCATCTTTTTTAAGTCATGTTACACAGACCAACTAATATTGCTTTTACACAGTTATACGGTTCTGGTTATAGTTATTTACAGTTCAGTTCAGGTAACATTAATTCAAATACGGGATACAAAAATGTTGGGGATATTTCACGTTTTAAAAAATGATTTACATGTTGCTGCTTTTAAATCTTATGTTTTGACTGTAGATAGAAAATGTACATAAAGAAATAAATACCTCCCAGTATTGTATTTGTGCAAGCCATGATCTGCAGGAAAAAAAGTATTTTCTTACAGGAAGGAAACTGTGCCATACCTACTGATTTTTTTTTTCTTTTGCCCTGTTGGATCATTCATTTCAACCTGTTTGTCTTCAATTTATTGTTTGAAATGTTTCATTTTGTTCTTTTGAAATAAACAAGATGTGAAAATGGACTGAATATTGTTATCTTTTACTCAATAGATTACATTAACATAAGATAAACATTATTAGCAGCATTAGCACACCACATTGGTTTACTTAACACAAATACATTGTGACACTTTACACTAAAGCCCAAGTAATAGCATACCATTGGGTTTACTTCACACAAACACAGTTCATGGCAACATTGTACGAGAAAAGCTTCAAGCATAATATTAAACCGTGACCCCAGTTACAGTGTACAGTACATGCAGAGAATATTCTGGTTTTAAGATGGTTAACACTACAGGAATGCGGCCATACAATTTAAATTCAATAGGAATAAGGAGTAATGTCAAAAGGAATAAGGAGTTTACATGACCTGCTTGCAGACCAAAACTAGAATATTCCCTTCTTGTAACTAGTCTGTAACACTGTATGTGCGTTTGAAAATGAGCTTTTTTCTCATAGGGTCAGAGAACTGGCCTGCATTATTTCCTCAAGGCTGTCAAATGGACACAGACTTTAAATAAACATCTCAACTCTGTGTATGGTTTGTACTCATGAAGGTCTGAGGAACAAACATTTTCATTGCACCTCACCTGGGTTTGACAACTTGTCTATCTTTTCAAATAATGGCATTTTTCCTTGATTCGTTTTTCCTTGATTAACTGTTACATTGCCCAGAACGAACACACCCGCTAGTCTTTGAGTAATTGAGGTGACACCCTAACTTTCCTCAGGGTTTGCCACTAGCCCTAAAGAATTCATCCAATAGAGCGCCCACAGAAGCTCCAATGGCAGTGCCCATCGCTGCCCTCAGTGCACCTCTACGGAGTCCAGTCAGAGTGCCAATCAAGGCCCCCACAGCCGCTCCCTCAAACCTCTTTAGGGTCGCCACAGGTTTGATGTCCGGTGGTTGGGGGAGCTGTTTTGGGGTGGTGATTTCCTGTGTAGGCTGCTCAACTTTCGGAACCACTGGAGATATGAAAGTTGATCAAATTAATATTTTTATTATCAGATGTTGCCAAAAATTGTGTCAAATTTCTTTTCATTTACAGAAAATGGTCTATACATTTACTATTTACCAGTTGATATGCACAATGTCTCCAATTAGTCTTTGTTTTTAACTTTACCACACTGACTACACTTACCAGGAGAATTCAACTCCACATAAACCAAGGGGGGTTCAGTTGAAGGCATATTTTCACTCAAGCCCATGCTGTCAGTTCTGCCTCTGTCTGTTTGTCTTTTCTCTGGTCTCCCATCTGGCTCACTCAAGGACAGATTCTTGACCTCTCTCTGCCTGTCCAGTTGCTGACTCTCTGGTGGTACGAATTGAGTGTTATTATTGTTCTGCAGCACAGATTCCATGTCACTGCAGATATTTTCGATCCCATTTTGATCACCATGCCATTGTTTATGTCCTTCCAACTCCTTGGTTGATACTTGATCAAACTGACTTTGCTTAGGTTTCATGTCTTCCTTCTTCATTAATTCAATTATTCTCTCTTGCTCACTACATCTCTGGATCAGGAGCTCAATCTGTTTTTGATGCTCCTTCTTTTGTTCCTCAGATTCCAACATTTTTTCATTCATCCACTCTTCCTTTTCTTTGAGGAGATTTTCCCTCTCATTGCAGCTCTGAAGAACTTCTTGCAGCCTCTGGTCTCTCTCTTCCTGGTGCTTCTCCTGCTGTTCATAGTCCCTCTGAAGGTCTCTCACCCTCTTCTGAAGCTCCTTCACCTTGGAGCGCTGCTTCGCCTTGTCCCTCTCGGCCTTCAAGAGCGCTTGAAGCAAACCCTGGCTGTCGTTGATCAGGTCGACTGCCTCGATTTGGTCAACCAGCTCCTTCACCTTGCAGTTGCATGTCCTGACGACATTATCCAGCACGTGGTATCTATTTGCACATTTATCCACAAGCCACACAAGGGCCGGCCACCTCTCTATGTGTTGCTCCACAGCTGTTTGCCCGAGCTGATCTCCATGGGTGAACAGGATGATACCTCGTCTCCATACATCTCGGCCCCATGGTGTCAGATGCTCTTGCAGTAGACGTTTATCAGTATCAGTGAACGTCTCGTTACAGCTGACCACCAAGAGAAATGCATTTGGCTCTGCTTCGTCCAGGCTTGTGTTCTGTGAATTATGTAGTCTGGCTTCCGCTGGTGTCTCTTGTGAGTTGAGGCTTCTGTGTTCCCAACCTGGAGTGTCTATCAGCACAATGTTTCTCCCAACTGCATCCCCTTTTCTCTCTACCCAGTGAATGGTAGGATGTCCAGATTGAAAGACATCTTGGCCAAATATGACGTTTCCTGCCGTGCTCTTCCCTGCCTCCCTGGCACCGACCATCACAACCCTTAATGTAGTTCGTTGATTTGGAATAGCTGAAATAAAATCAGGCGTCATTTTTTTTTTCTAATGAAACTGCGCATCTAAAAAATTGTCATTATGCATTATGCACGCAGGCAGCTACATAAACAATGCTTTACACACTTGTACTCCAGTATGACCAATTCCATCCAGTGACATGACTATTATTATGGTATAACAATAAAATGTCTTACCTGTCTGTAGACGTTTCTGTGTCTGACATTCTTTTTGTCCCTCCAATTTCCTGACCTCTGCCCTTTCATTAGCCAGCGCAATCCTCCTCTCAGTCTGCTCTGACATCCTCTCTGTGGAGAGAAAAGCTTCACCAGTCTGAGCCTGGTTCACAGCTGCCAGTGCCATCATGGCCTTCAGCAGCTCTTGAACTTGGGGCACACTGTCCTGAGGTAACTGGTGGATGTTTAGATAGTGGTTTCTGTGTCCACACTTCTCAAGAATACTTTGAAGACACCTATATCCCTTAGCCATATCTTCTGTCATCACTGGCTCTGTTAGTTTTTCCGGGCCTGTGAAGACAACAATGGTGTACTGCCACAGGATGTCACTCAGCAGGAGAAGAGCTGCCTCAAGGCTGCGCTCTCTCAGCGGTAGACAATCCACTGGGATGACCATGAGGTAGATGTGAGGCCCTGGCTGACACAGTGATGCACTGGTGGCCAGTCTGCGCTCAACAGAAGCAGAGTCACCACCAACAGCATAGTGAAGCCAGTTTGGCGGAGTGTTGACCACCGTGAGTCTGGTCTCAGCTGTGCTGCCCTGCTTCTTCACACACACCTCTGTGTTGCTTTCTGGGTCAAATGCCACATGGCCAAGTATGGCATTCCCAACCAAACAGCTTTCAAACTGGTCCCATCCCAGGAGAACAATCTGTAGTTCTTTCTGCCAACCATGACCTGTCAAAACATTAAATGTAAAAAAATGTATTAAAGAGTAAAATTTTACTTTTTCTTTCATTTTTATACAGTTTAACAGTAAACTTCAAGAACATTAAGAACTTTAAGAAATAGCCTATTAGAATAAAAGAGCTAAGGAACAGACATAGGGTAAGGTATTTGGACTGTAGATTATTTACAATGACCACAATACGCTGAAAGTAATAATGCTGACAATAAAAACAAAAGATAAAACACTTGTTTAAAAAGAAGGCTATACTAACCGTCTTTATCAGTGTCCCAAGTCATTCCCCACCTTTACAATTTAAACAAGGATATTGACTGATTCCATTTTTTTCAATCAGTCCTTTTGTTGATGTATATTTGCACAGCTTGTCATGCTGGATTTACATTCCGTGTATCATAGGCCTAACCGGGGCAACCAGGGAGTGCAAAGTACACACACATAACCCATGTGCGTGGTCTTAAAGAGACATTCTAAAGTTTTCATGGAACAACTCAGCATTCAAATTACATTCATGTCATTGCTGCTCCCCAATGATGTTTGGCCAATCCTTTTTAAATGTCGTTGTTGTTGCAATCTAATGGTTGAAATCTCATTGTTTAGGCTATTTTAATAGGCCAAGGCTATTGTATAATATACTGTAGGCCTATTGGTTGTGCCCCTCAGAAGCCTACCAGTAAAAACATCCCATTTCATATTTATAACTATAATAGACACATTGATCACAATAATTCAATAATAAAAGTTATTATGTTTTTATGTGTATACAGCATTTTATCTCCACAAGAGGGAGTAAAAAAAACACTGTTTTACACCACAAGGTTAGCTACAGTACGCCCATTGACAGTAAAAGGTTACGCCACACCCTGAGTTTGGCCTCTTTAACTGCTTTCCCAGGCCATTAGGTGGCAGTGTGGTGGTTTGAGTAGGTTAACAAACACCAGACAAACCACAGGAGAAGAAGCACCTTTCGTTTCCATAGTGACATCAGTTGTGCTCCAGTGCTCGTATGGTTTTGATCACACAGCTTGTCACTCGCCATATCTATCCTACTCGGCGTTAATTCATAGGTTTAGGTTCGTCTCCTCGAACTTTTCACTCAAGTAAAAACGCATTAAACTTTGTTGAAAAGGTATCAACAACGTGCTAACGTTATTCTTTCTGTTGGAGTCGTCCTAGGTAAGATACCATGCTGCTTCTTCCAATCCTGATTTCATATAACGTTAACGCTAACGTTATTGATCTGTAACCTTATCCTCAGCACAGATGTTATAAAAGCTGTCGATGTCAAGGCCAATTTGGTTATGTATGTTTAACACCTAGTCTATCTCTTGTTAACATCACATAACGTTAGTCGCCCACGTTTTCCTTGTCCTGTCTCGCCTCCTCCACATTCTCAAGAAGAAAAAAGCTGTTTTGATGATGCTAGGTTAACGTAGGTTAACGTGATTTATGCTAATATTGTAATTACAGCAGCAAACCTCCCTGCCCTGTCGCTGTACGCTGTTTACGACGGTGTTCTGCATGACAATAAGTTAACAGCTGACGTTACACTCCACAGTTTTTGAGTTAAAAATGTCATTGATAATATTGTGACCCTAGCTAGCCAACAGAATAGCATACCAGACAAGCAACAACTAACGTTAACATGCATCTATAGGATTACTAGATAACCAGTCTAATTTGGTTGTGTCCCATAGCTACTTTTACAAAAGTTGAACTAGAGCGAGTACGCCAGACCAGGATGTCGAGTGACCTGGTGGGCGTCTGGGAGGTTGCTCTGAGTGATGGAGTTCACAGAATCGAATTTGAACATGGCACAACTACAGGGAAGCGAGTCGTCTGCATTGATGGCAAGGTAATGATGTCAGTCTTGAGTTCTGTATCAGAACGTGGTCCATTTGTGCTGAATGAATAATGCCTCGTCTCACTCTTCACTTTTGAGTCAAGGCATGTCTGGTCATTTTTAAAAATATAATATCTCACTACAGTGAAGTAATTGAGTCCACAATGACTGGTTTGTGTCCACAATGATTAGTTTGTGAGAGCGATGAATTCTTTAGTCAATGTCTTTGTCACCTGTCTGTAGGAAATTCTACGAAGGGACTGGATGTTCAAACTTGTTGGAAAGGAGACATTTCATGTGGGGAGCTCGGACACTAAGGCCACCATAAACATTGATGCAGTGAGCGGCTTTGCATACGAATATACACTTGAGATCAATGGCAAGAGTTTGAAAAAGTACATGGAGAATCGCTCAAAGGTGACCAGCACCTGGCTACTCAACTTGGATGGCTCAGACTGCAGGGTTGTCCTGGGTAAGTATTTATATTACACCGTTCCTTCCTGATAAACTGCACAAAGGAGTGAGCATAATGCACTGTCTGTGGCCTAGAAACAGAAGTGGGGTTTGCCCTGGGAGATGACAGGTTCACTGCCTGCATGTGGTGTCATGCTTAAGCACTGAGCCTATGAGTGAGCTGCAAGGCCTGTGATCTCTTAATCAGATTGTGGCACACCATCTGCATCCAGTCAGCACCTGTCAAGCAATCTTGACTTACTGACCTCTCATCTGATTGCTTTCTCAGTTTTAAGGGTGTTAGTTCACAAAATTAAGCAAAGGAATTATTAGCATACATGTACATATTGGTTGCTAGGCAGGCAGGCAGGTAGGCAGAGTAGGTACAGGTTTGTATTTTATTGTGACAATGTAGGCCTAGTAGGCTATGCCTTGACAATCTTTTTGTTCACAAACTAGAGTGCATTATGAATATTGGTCTCAAGGTGGTGTGTAAGTGCAATGTTTTCATTGTTGCTATCAGATCTGAGGGTAGCCAACATGGGACTTTCCAAACCTTTGTACTCTGTAATTGATTACACATGCCTTATCTCAAACCTGACATTGTAAACTAATGTTCAGTTTCTCTTTATTCCCATCAGCTGAGTTGTATTGTTTACTTTACCTTCAAGGTAAATTAAGGTCTTCTAGAACTGTAACTTGTGCTTGACTTGTCATATTACACTGTATATGGAAGCTAAATTGATAAACTATGGCCTATTGTTTGTCCTCAAATAAAAACATTATTTGCTTGTGAGGTGAGGCTTAAACTTATTCCCACTAACACTCTAGTTAAATGATGAAGCCTGAGGCTTTTCTCACCTCTCCCTCTGCAGTATTCTATCTACTAGACCAGATACTGAATAAGAACCTATACAGATTTCCTCTCAGTTGTTTTCTAATTGTAGGCTTCTTTTCAATAGCCTAACCCCAATATCCATTAAAGACTCAACTGGTATGAACTGACTTCATGATTGGTCTATTCATGCTGCTATTCATTCTGCAATTTTCTTCCTTTTTACAGAGAAAGACACCATGGACATTTGGTGTAATGGAGACAAGATGGAAACAGCTGTAAGTACTGTAGAAGCTCATATTCAGAACAGCTTGAAATAAGTTACGTAATGTAAAATGAATACTTTAGGCTACTACTTTTAGTATGTGCTATAGACAGTGTATTCTAAATCACACACACACACACACACACACACACACACACACTATTGGCATATATATCAAGGACTGAGAGACTAAGGGCTTAAGTGACATTTCACCAACTTTACTGGAGAGCCAGAAGAAAAAAAATCAACAGTTTGTTCTTCAGTACTGATTTGATAGCCAAATGCAGTTATGCCCTTCGGGCTCTAAACGCTGTGTGTCCACAGTTAAGACATTTGGTTTTTATTAATAACTCTAAAATCATTAATATTTTACTTATATACTTTATCAGTGCAAAGAAACACACCAAGAGATATAATTTGATGTACAGTATATAACTCAATTCTAGTTGTCAGCCATCAATATTTTTTTGTCGGTGAAATGGTGCAAATAAGGTTTTTATCGTTTACAATAAGTGCCCTCTTCAAATGACCTGTCTGTGTACTCCTACCCCCTCTTTCTTTCTCACAAAGGGTGAGTTTGTGGAGGATGGCACAGAGACTCATTTTACCCTGGGTGACCATGACTGTTGCATCAAGGCTGTCAGCAGTGGCAAAAGAAGAGATGGCATTATCCACACACTCCTAATCGATGGAAATGAGGTGGCAGAATGTACCGAATAGACCTCATGTGTGGAGGGAGAGTGGCAGACAGAGAGGTGAATGTATACAGGTTTTGAAAGAGAGAGAGAGAGCGAGAGAGAGAGAGAGAGAGAGCATTGGCTGTTGATGACAAAGGTTAGCCTCACAAGGAACAACATTTCAAAGTTCTCAGGCACATTAAACAGACATACTGGACTATAAGACTGGAAACAGAGACATGTTGAGTGGTCTTGCCAAGGCAGCTTTGCATAAACAGCCCTCTTAGCCAGATGTGGAGAAAGGCAATAACAGCTGAAACAACTTAGGAATTCCTTAGGAAGTGCACTTTGATGTCACTGTGTTTTTCGTCATGTGCTAAGGGACATTTGTACAGCCCGAGGCTTCTGTGTTTACTAGTACAAACTTCAATGATGTGCCAGTCTCGCCATTTCCGTCTTTTCAGTTGTTATACAGTGGTAGTTTATACACTAGTAGTATCTTTTTGTCTTACTTGAGTGGACTAGAGATGCGTTTTATTATTTTCCTCTATCCTGATCTTAGCTTTGTGTGACTTGAAGTCCTTCTATATGGAGATGCTGTAACAGTGCAGTGCATTTTTTACAATGGTGGAACACTATTGATATGTGAACATCCACACCCCGGAGAGCTCACATTATGATTACTTTTCTGAATTGACAGTCAATAAGAAAAATGTCAATAAATGTAAGAATTTTAAGGGAAGCTGTCTGGTTTGTGAATCTTCACGTTCACTGTAAACTCATGCATTTTTTAATCCAGCACCAATTTTATGGATTTGCCGGATTAAACTTTGCTACATCATTGATATGTGACATTCCCACTGCAGGATTGTTATTTTTTTTGTTTGTTTCTTTTAGTAAGCAGCACATACTGTATACACACTGCATAACAGGAGATCTTTTTTGCAGCTACAAAGCCAATCCTTGACAGCGTTAACAATTTATATTGATTACTTGGTTTTATTGTATCATAAACATACTTTAGGCCATGTTGACTTGTTGTTAGAGGTGTGTGGTGACGTATTTAAGCACTACTGGTACTATTATCTGGAAACACAATGTAATACAAACGCTCCTGGCCCAGTTTCATATTGGTAAAAAAAAACATTATCATGATTTTAATGTTCTTATTTTTTTTTCCTTTTGAGACTTTTTTTTGACTTAATAGTGAAAATCACTGTGGGAGTATTTCATTGCAAATGTTCAGTAGTCAAATGTTACATATTTACTGTATAAAAAGAATATAGAAATGAACCAGCCAATTGTTTTTGTTATTTTCTCACTATATACCACGTGATTATTTTATGTCATTTATCCAGGGATACTGAGTAGATATTCTGGTATTGTCTTTGTTTTTCTGTTTTTGGTTTGTTTATCAATATTTGATAATTGCATCACACTGTTATATGTAGTAACGTTGAAGACTTACTGTTACAGAGATGTATATGACAGAGTACAACTTTAAATGTATTTTATAATAAAATCTTTCATTTGTATGTTGTAATAGATCATTGAACATTTCACTTTGATCACTCAAAGATATTTTGTCTAATAGCACAACAAACAAAAAAAACTATACTATGTACAGCAGATGTCTGTCGTATTCTGTCAAACTGGGAAATACTAATTAAGATCAGATGACATTTAATGATAATTAATATAAATTTAGCTAATTATAAGATCAATTTGTGTTGAATAGACTTCAACTTAGACTTTTTACACAATACATTTTAAATTCATTCAGTTAAAACACCAAAAATGTTATAGCTACATTCCTTATGATATGAATTCTCAGAAAATAAAAGGGTAATGGGATTTTCTGGCCTACAGCAAAAGTCAACAAAAGCTGCTCAACTTGCCAACACCACATTTCTTAATAGACTTAATTCTATACTTTGCTTTATTGTAATGAGGACGGGGCATGTATCATTGGCATGCCATATAACGTCCTGAAGGTGTAGATTTCAGAAAATGTATGAAATGGAATGTTAGAATCAGTTTCCCCTTCATGCTTCAAACAAAAATATTAGTTGCACACATCTATCTCTGCAATCCAGCCGAATTCCATAAATTTACTTCCATTGCTTTACTTCCTTTTCCACAGGCCTAACATCGAGTCCAACTTTGGTGAACTTGATTTCAAGTCCATCTGATATAACTGTATATGATTTAATGATTAAGTCCATCTGATATAACTAAACCACTGAAAAACATTTGTTATAATTTTGTAGGGGTTAAGTGCTTATTTTTCATATTAAACTGCATAGAACATTTGCCAAAATACATTTTTCGGCGACATGGAGTTGTTTAGTAGTCATGCCTTGATATGCAGTATGCTGTAATAATTGCAGGGAATTTGAATAGGGACAGTGTGGCAGCTCTATAATGTACTGTTCTACAGTACATTTGATTGTTGTAAAGATGTCTACTACAGTAAAGGGGCAACTGTCTTGTAGCATAATGATATAGTGTTCTGTCATGTTCATTCAAACATTCCTGTGGGTTGAAAAAAAAATCTATCAATTTCCTCTTGGGTAATTAAATCATGTTATCATTAAAAGTAATACCAAAAACAGTCAGAGTTTATGAAGTTTATTACAACATTAGTGTACTTAATTCAGGCCTTTATGCAAATGACCACCATTTTATGCAAATCATCACCCATCTCACCTATTCTAATCCACCACCCTTTACAATTTGTACATTTCTAAATTCCCTAATCATTCAATGTTTAGAAGAATGGCACTCTATTGCCCAGGCAAATATAAACGCAAATAAACCCTTTACCATTAAAGGAACACCAAACTTAAAGTAACTGATTGTGTAGGCCCAACAAGTAGTGCAATCCTTTCAGACTTGCGTACACTCAAATTGTAAGAATTTGCATAGTAAATAGATGAAGGATGAACAGCCTCCAAAATACTCCAGCATTTACCAGTTTTTATGCAGCATTCATGATATGGTAGAAATTATTCCAGGAAATAGAACTTTACTTTCAATATTACTCTAGCATGTCATAGATTGACATATTGTTTATTGTCTGCAATTCAACAGAAAAAAAAATACATCTAAACTCCCTTCAGCTTATACCCTGGATCCTTCATTTATTTTCTTGCAAGTGTAGATGTGCCGTGGCAGAGCTTGATGGCCATTAAAGACCACAACGGTATCTGTGCCTCCTTTCACACTGTCATAGCGTATCAGGGGGTCACCGCTTTGTGGAGGAGGGACGATAAGATCTGGTGACCCATGGGTATCATTGCCAGTGAGAACCTCTGCTTCAATGATGTAGACATACTCCTCTTCCTCCATCCTCTCCTTTCCACAGCTTCATGGCTGATTTAACACAGCCAGTGAAGTAGATGCCCTCCCCATAGTTTTGCACTGAGGGGAACAAGATAGGAAGGGCATATTCATGATTTCCAAAAGGTGCACTGTACATTCAGTCACATAAATCCAGTATAGCATACATGTACACTTTAATCTAATCTAATGTGCCAGTGGCATTATCATAACCAGTGACATTGTGTTACAGAGTCGACATAGTAAACAGCCAACAGTGCAGATTCTGACAAACCAGAAAAGCCTGTTTGTCCTGATGTGGTAATGTGTGATGACTCTATTTAGTATTACTTCAGAATCTATTAGGCCAGACTTAATGTCAAGATAGCCTATTTACCATCAGGTGGGGCATAGTCTCTCTGGAAGCCCACCCAGCTGATCAAATGGCAACACTGCGCTGGCACACGCTGGTAAAGTTTTCAGAAGTACTTTTGGACGTACCTAGAGATGTGTTTTCTGCTCAACTCAAAGAGCTGCTGCAGGGCGTAGTTCTCAACTGTTTCCACCTGACAGATACCGAAACCACATTCCATTAGTTCAACTCAACATCGAGCATAATAATCAAAGTGATATAATAATTAATATTGAACTAACTGAAAATAAATAACAACAAACTGCATTGTATACACAATATTCAAAGATGTTAAGTGTACAAATGATTTAGATGTGCAGTATTTAACACTATAGATCAGGTGAAGAGTCTTAACTTACACAGAACAACTTGAAGTCCAGCCATCTTCAAATTCTCTCGGATCTTTGCTGTAAATTCTTGAGTTTTCGATCAAAGTATAGATTTCCCAGCATGTCCATGAGTCAACTTTGTACTCCTTGAAAAAACCTATAAAAAGAATATGCAAGGCATGATCATAAATCAAGTAACATGAGAGCAAGTTAAAGCATGAACTGTATTATATCAAATGTGTGCATGGCCCAAACATGACTTACAAATTCTTTCAATTTTGTATTTCACTGGTGCTTGCTTGGTTGTCCACCTCCTTCAACTGTGAGATTGACCCTGATGTCAGAATCAATAATGACATTGTCATTGCCTGCTAGATAGGCCTTTTCCAGTGCAGCATTGATTTCTGGGTTTTCCAGCTGGGGACAATCCTTGCATCTCCAGCGCACAAGGGAATATAACATGGTAGCTTCCTCAGCTTGTGCATGAGCGTTCTGTGCCTCACAGCACATGGCCTCCACCTCCAGCACTGCAGCCATGACATCAGCAGGGAGCACCACTGATTGTGATGCCTGCCTGGCCTTCAGTGAAAAACACTTGCAACATTACCTGGAATTTGGCCTGCAGGGTCTGCAGTTTCTTATGTTCATCCAGACCAAACTGCAGGATGTGATAATTGGTGATGCTATGGCATACAGAGTCTCCTCTCTGTATATTCAACACATTATCTATCCATCTTTTGGCTGCACATCGAGCCTCAGAAGAAACAGCCTGGAGCTCAATATATGGTTCTTTTGGGCTGCCCCTTTCTTCATAAGTTGATGAAGATTCTGTACATGGAAAAGAGAGAGGCATGTAACATGCCAGTTTGGGTTACTTATTTTTTTAAGGTAAGATATCATTCTCTATCAAAGTGATAAATACACTCAATAAATGGAATTCATGAGTAAAAGTTCCTTTTAAGCCGGTCTGCATACCATTGCTGGCCATGTAAGGAGTGCTGGAATGGGCATGTGTTGGTCGCAAAGATGCATGCTCTTTTGCAAAGGCCTACAAAACATAATTAGATTACATATGCTGTGTTTGGTCAGACATTCTTGACTGATTTTTTGTGGATTTTACTCACTCTGTGAGAGACTAAGGGCATACTACATACTGCAATTTCTATGATAAGTGATGGCACAATATGCTGCTAATCTCCAAAAGCAGTTTTACAAAAATGTTTGAGGCAGTTTATGTGGCATTTCCATTTTGCATTCACTCTCACTGTATTTAATAGTGGCCAGAGGACAAAGTATACTAGTTGTTAACATGCAAGTGCTAACATGGACTTCAGGTCTTGTTGACATACTGTAGCTACTATAGCAACTTGCCACATAGCACCTTTAATAACATGTTCTTTTAGTGATAAATTGGTGTGTCTTATTGATGTCTTTTATACACATTGTTAATTGCTCCAACATTCAGATGAGAAATAACAATAATAATAATAATAATAATAATAATAATAATAATAATAATACCTGTAAAGCTTCAGCAGGGTATATAACAAAGTGAACATCCATAGGAGGTCCCTTGTAGCTATACGAAAAGTCTTCCACTGCTTTTGTCATGATCTGAGCCACCTCGGTTTTACTAAACCCCAGATTACCAGTTCCAATGGCAGGGAAAGCAATGGAAGAACAACCATCTCTGCCCATAGAGTTTAAACACTTTGAAACAATGTCGTGTAGCATCTGTTCAAGGAGTACATACAGAATAAGTTTAGAAATTTATACCACGTTTTACAGGTAGGCTACACCAGGTGCGTTATTGAGGCATACAAAATATTCTTAGATGACGGGTCTGATTTACAGTACAGACCAAAAGTTTGGACACACTTTCCCATTAAATTATTTACTTTATTTTCATGACTGTTGCCTTCAGTGACAATCTACAAAATAAACAAACTTATGAATGAACACGTGACATTATGTACTTAATAAAAAAAAGTGTGAGATAACTGAAAACATGTTTTATATTCTTGTTTCATCGAAGTATCCTTTTTTGTTTTGATAAGTGCTTTGTCCTCTTTTTATTTTTTGGATGAGCTTCAAGAGGTAGTCACCTGAAATGTTTTTCCAACTGTCTTGAAGAGTTATTCATTCCCAGAGATGCTAAGAACTTGTCGGCTCTTTTGCCTTCACTCTGCGGTCCAGCTCACCCCAAACCATCTTGATCGGGTTCAGGTCCAAAAGTTTGTCATAATCTCACACTTTTTTTGTTAAGCACATAATTTCATATGTGTTCATTCATAATTTTGATGCCTTTAGTGAGAATCTACGATATAAATTGTCCTGGACATAAATGAATCGCATTGAATGAGGGGGTGTGCCCAAACTTTTGGTCTGTACTGTATTCATTTTAATTTGTGCCATGTGCAGTGGGTCAGGTATGGTTACTTCCATTGATAGTATAGCAGGTAGCACAAACAGTATGTTTCATTAACACACCTGGTGCAGCCTCTATGTAAGACTCTTTTTTATAACGGATAAGTAAGTCAAAAGGATGCACTTGATGAAATTTATATGAATTTATGATTAACAATAAATAATGCATATGATTATTGTACCTGTTTTGCACGGGGCCCCTCTGTCTTGTGTGCACAAAGCGCATGATACACATATTTGGACTTAAGGTTGCATCCTGAGGTTTTCAACACTTGACCCAACTTGCGGTTTTCTATGGGTGTACTCAAAATTTCAGACTGAAGTTTCTGGCCAGCCTGTTGCAGGATAGCATTGCTTACAGCACCACTGGACAACCTGAGATCAGGAGCGGTAGTGTTCACAATAACATCAGTCTGTCCAGCAGGGGAAAAAAAGTATGCCTATTAGAATTCATACTGTGATGTTTGTTACAGAAAGTAATAGTCATGTATTCTATGTGTATAGCACAACAGAACAAATATAATGTACTATTAGTTATGTAACATTAGAGTTACCATTTAAATACTCCTTACCAGCTGCTTTTCAATGTTTCCAGGGTTGACATGCAGTGTCACTTGGTTCAGTGACACGGAAGACACATGAGAACTTTTCCCTGATGCTTTCACTGGCCCTGTGAATGATAGCCAGACAGAGGGCCCAAGGATCTCATTGCAGGCTCTCGTCATCTCCATTACAGTAGGCTCATCATTGTTTACTAGATGTACTGATATCTTAGTTTTCCCAAACGTTTTACGGTATTTCTTGAGAGTCCTCACAATTATATCAGCGCATCTTTTCAAAGGAAAGTTAAAAATACCAGAGCTAATAGCTGGAATAGCAACTGACTGAAAGTGATCATTCTCCGCAGTTTTTAGGATGTTGAAAATAACCCTTTGTAAGTCTTTAGAGGCATTGTCCATTTCCGCATGGGAAGGATTCGATTGCACTTGAGGACCCACTGCATGGATGATCTTCTTGCATGGAAGATGGCCAGATGAGGTTACCGCAACATATCCAGTAAGGACTCTCCCTGATTTTGCAATAAACTTGTCACTCTCATACTGAATATCTGGCCCACCAGCTATAGCAAGGGCAAGAGCAAGACCTCCAGCATGCCTGAGATCCTCATTGGCAGCATTCACCACAGCATCCACTTTATGGCTTGTGAGGTCATCTTTCCACACTGACACCTTTAAGCCATTAGGAAGCTCAATGGAGTACCTAATTTCTGGAGTGAATTTTATTTTTTTAGCAGTGCTACTCTGGCTAAAGGCTGCATCCATTCCATGCAAAATAGCTGTACATCCAAATTTCCTGTGCAGAACTGTATTCAAGGCTTGCCCACACTGACCTACAATCAGTGCCTCATCTTTTATAAGAGGAATAGGCCTACTACTTGCCATGGTGAAGCCGGTGAGTAGCCTGAAAACAAACTGCACAGAAACATACTGTATTAAAAATCATGCATAATAGCACAACTCTGCATTAATGTGATTTGGTACATCAACATGCACAACATCTGTTTATTTATACAATGGCCTAGGTGCTAAACTTGAAACTGTGTAGACCCACAGCCTCGCCCCGTGCTATCACGCTATATGACACAGCAGAGTCCATTAACCCCATGGTTCTAGGCCTTTCCAACACCACTGCATGCATGAAGCCATTTGTTGTTTTTTTCCTTTCTTTTTTTTAATATTAATAACGCAGACGACCCATAACATACCTTACAGAATTTCGTTGACTTTGACTGCCAAATCTTCACACGGCTGGAAAGTAGTCTTTCTAAGATCGAAAGTAAAAAAAAAAAACAAAAACTGTGGAATACCAAACGCAATATTGCAGCCTAACTTCCGTATTTAGCACGACCTGTGCAAAAAAGTTACTGGTTCACTGCAGTTTTCAATTGGCCATATGCAGGGTCCAATGTAGCCAAAGATTATTTAGTTTCATGTCCCCTGAATTCGTCAGAAAAACTTGGCTTTTCGAAGAGGTGTTCCGTTTCGTTCTCAAGTTCAGGACACGCATCACCCACCCAGTTCCGAAGAAATGAAAGTGAAACAATTTCGCTGTAACATAAGACTAGTCTGGGAGCAATCAGTAGGGCTTGCAGTCAGTGAACATGGAGGAAAATGAAAACTTTACTTTTCCTGTACTCGTTGAAGGCGGATGGAATCCTGCTCTCCTAAATCTGAATAACAAACTAACCATTTATTTCCAGAGCAAAAGATCGCACGGTGGCGATTGCCGTGTAGAACATGATGTATCTGACGGGCAACGAGCTATCGTGTGGTTTAAAACAGATCAAGGTAGGTAGGCCTACGTAGGCTAACGTTATGTCATTGTGTGGTGCAACTTAATTCTGGGAACAATCTTGCTTGCTGGCCTCGATCCTAATTTCTGTGTTAATATTTTATTTCGAACAGTAAGGCGAAATGTTCTCGCAAAATATCCACACAAGCTAAAGCTTGGTGAAAATGTGTTGGATTTGTCTTTACGACTGCCACCTGAGGCAACTGAGGTTGAGGTAACGTTAAGCATTTCAAATGACTAGGCTATAAGTTCAACATAACCACATTGGACTGATCAATGACCAATTGCAATGTAATGTTACTTTCAGAAATCATATGGTATGGGCAACTCCGATTTGGGAGGTGAGTTTGACCTGGAATTTAAGACCATCTGCTGTTCATTTTAAGTGTTGTCTATTTTGATTGATGTTGACCACCAAACAGACAAATCATGGTCTGTATGTCAGTCAATGACAAGAAAGTGGAATGTTTAGTAGTCACCTAGGGACTGATGATGTGCTAAATTTGCCCACTGAGCTAGGCCTAAATGTTGAGACAGCCTTTTTTCATTTATTAATAACAATGCATCACAGAGTGATTGTTGCCATTGTTTTATTTTCATTTATAATTTTGTATTTAAGAATACTGCTTAAAGTTTGTATTGTAATGTTCAGTCCATCAACATAAGAGGAAAGATGTCGCCAGCACGCTCACCATGTTAGACTCTAAAAGAAGAAGAGCCATAGGTCAGTAGGCATTAAACATACCTTTTGTCTGTCTTCACAGAATGATGGTAACAACTAGATAAGCAACATGCTTTTTTAAAATAGAAAATTAATGACAGACATATTTGCTAGCAGATAGTCCTTAAAATACCTAGAACACCATGCAGAGAAATGATGTAGGTTAGAAGTAGGCTAAGACATTTTGCACACTTGGATGTATAAATTAAATTGATTCATTAAGCAGAATACCACAGCTATGATAAATATGAAGTCTGTTAACTTGTCATTTAATATCATGACCCAATTGTGAGAACAGATGAGGATGAGGTCCACCCTGCCACTGATGAGCATGTGGAACAATCTGAGGAAGAGGAGATAATGATGATGAAGAAGAAGAAGCCACAGGAGGATCCCGAGGAGCCCCCGGCTGTGGCTGCAGTTCTTGGAAACACAGAGAGACTGAAGCAGGAGTTTCTGGAGATGCTGGTGGAAAACATCCTTAAAGGTCACCAGACCTCAACCTGGAGTTTGGAGATGCTACCTGAGATCAGTAGTACTGTAGTAGTGTTTGATAACGCAGAAGGTAAGGGGAGATATTTGGTATATGTCTTTTGGATTTCTTTTCCACATATTTGTTTATTATCAGTTGGGGGAAAATACATTGGAAGAACACTAAGCATGCTTTATATAGTATACATAGAAATGTTTGGTATAGGCCTACATTACCTGATCATTCCTGTGTTACATTTGTGTCAGATGTGCAGCAGTTCATGATTAAATGCCCATCAAATAAGATGTTCATCGCAAAGAAATTAACTGTCAGACCCCTGGAGGTTCCCCTGAAAGTAAGAGCTGAAAACATCATCGATAGCATCACAGCAGACCACCTCCAGCTGTACTTTCAATTAAATGAAACTGTAGAGGAGGATGTTGAAATGCTGGAAGAGGAACAAGCAGCCATTGTCACCTTTACAGATCCAGCAGGTAAGAATTTACCACAAATCAAGTGGTAATAAAAGCTAGTAAAAGGTATGGCAGTAGCTATTTAATGATATTTGGTTGTGCTTCGCTAAGACAGAATGTTCAAAATATTAAAGACTGAGCTGGGATTAGGTGTAAATGATAATCCCAATTTTGAGAATACATTATTATGGATTTCTAATTCAGACATTTTTTAAACAAAATCCAATTGATGATGAGGGAAAAATCTCAGAGAAACCTAATGAAAATAATGCCATTCAAAGTGAAATATTTATCTTTGCAGCTGTGGCGAGAGTTACCAAAAAGCAGCATGTTATTTCGGAGCACTCTTTTAAAGTGTTTCCTTACTACGACTCTTTGGGAATGGCACTGTACGGAAAAGACAAGCCCACCTGGAAGCTTCCTGATGCCTTCACAGAGGACATTGACTCTGCCTTGCTGAAGTGCCAACAGGAAAACCCAGAGTGTAGAGCCCTGATCCAGCAGCACATGGCCAAGCTGTTCTCTGAGGTCGATTTCCAGCATCAGCCAGTAAGGATCAGCCCATTACCTTCTTTGCTCCAGCAGAAAAAACAAACGCCCAAGCTAATTCGCTCTTGGAGGGACAGCGCTGCTTCTGGGTTTAAAGAGGTGCTGTTAAGATTCAAGTGCCTTCAGCTGCTTGTGCCTGCTATTGCGTGGAAAGAGTCTGAAGTAGCAATACGAGACGCCATTCAGCAGAAGGCTGTGTCACTGGTCCTGGATCAGATGAAAGAATGCATGACTGTGGCAGGATTGTCTGAGACTGTTGATGGTTTGGGTGACTTAAAGGCAATTGTCCAGAAAGTTACTAAAAAGGTAGAGAGGGAGTCAGGTAGCCAAGCTATGGAGGTTTCTGTGGAGTCATCAATTTACCATCTCCTGGAAGGTGACTTAAAGCAGAAAATTATGAAAGATTTTCCAGAACTTTTGCTCAAATATAACAAGTCAACTCAAGAAATTGAACTGTATGGACTGCAACAAGAAATCTTGGCATCGAAAGCTTACATTTTAGAAGAAGTGTTTACATTTCGCCAGAATGGGCAGCTAGTAAATCTTGATGACAGCATCATACAGTTTTTGTCTGAAGGTGACCAGGAAGACATAAATGAACAATTATTTGTATCGCAAGGAATCAATGCTGCACTGGAAATACAGGGGAAAAGAGTTACACTCTTGGCCAAAACTGGAGAGGCAGTGAGAGATGGGGAAAGACAACTAGAGAGGCTTTTGAAACATAGATGTGTTGAAGTAGAAGACCTTAATATATTCAGAATGACAGAATGGCAACAGTTAGTGGATCTTTTGCTGATGTCAGTCAATAATCCAACTAGGAAAGTGTCTGTGTACAATGATGGTGGACTGGTTTTAGTGTCCGGCTTTGATGAGGCAGTTGACTCTGTACAGAAACAGTTACATGATTTTGTACATGACAACTCTTCAATATCCAGAACTGTGACTGGCAAAAAGATTGTCATCAAATTTGTTCGTGAACAGAAAGGGGATGTATGGAAAAAGATGACCAAAGATGATGTTAAAATTGATTTCAATGAAGATTCTGTCTCTCTGGCTGGACCCAGAGTTCGTGTCATGGAGTGCTCACAGACAATCCAAGATCTGATCTCATCTGTCCACCATGATGTTCTTAGAGTGGTAAAACCGGGAGCAAAAAAGTCCTTCATGGACAAAGAAACCATCTACTCAAGCATGGCTATCACCAAATGGGGTTGTTTAATCCAGTTGGAGGATGATATGGACAGTCCCCAAGCAAACGTCTCAGGAACAGAGAGCAAGCCGGTGTTTCACTTGCAAACCCCAGATGGTGTGGATATCACAGTCTTCAAGGCAGACATGTGCTCTTTCAGAGTGGATGCTGTTGTCAATGCTGCTAATGAGAACCTTCAGCATGCTGGAGGTTTAGCAGCAGCTCTTCTCCAGGCTGCTGGTCCTCAACTCCAGGACACATGTGACCAGATCATCAGCACCAAGGGGCAGTTGTCCACGGGGGATGTAGTCGTCACGGAAGCAGGTGGGAGACTGCGGTGCGAACACATCATCCATGCTGTTGGACCCAGGTTCAGTGGGGACCCACAAAGGGCTATAGGCTTACTGAAAAGGGCAGTAAAAGGCTGCTTGAGGGAGGCAGAGAGCTGTAAGTGCCACTCGTTAGCAATTCCTGCCATAAGCTCAGGGGTGTATGGATTCCCACTGGACCTCTGCGCAGAGACCATCGTTAAGGCGATAAAGGATCACTGTGAAGACATGTACGGTGACGGCATGCTTAAAAAAATACATCTGGTCAACCATGATGACAGGACTGTCCAGGCTATGGAGACAGCTGTGCGAAAGATTTTTAACCAACCTGCACAGCATCAACCAAAAGCCAGAAGCCAGCCACAATCAGCTCGAATGCAAGAACCGAACCAGGGCCGTGGAAGCATTCCTACGAGCAGCACGACTCTGAGCGTGCAGACTAAAGAGGGACTGATCATCACACTTTTGAAAGGAAACATTCAGGACACTAGAGTAGGTCACATGTTTTTCAATTTGGTAATAAATAAATAAATTAATAAATTAATAATAATAAATAATTTTATAATTGTATATCCATATATATTTTCATATATTTTAATCCATATATATATATTTCTTTTGATTGCAGACAGATGTGGTGGTGAACACGGTAGGCCCTGGTCTGAGGCTGGATCAAGGCGCTGTTTCTAATGCTCTCTTTAGCGCTGCTGGACCTGAACTTCAGAATCTGGTGGACCAGCAGTCAGCACCTCCAGCCACTGAAGGCGCAGTGATCATCACAGAGGGCTGCAACCTGAGAAGCAAAATGGTGTACCACACTGTTGCCCCACAGTGGGATGGAGGACAAGGAGACACAGAAAGGGTATCTGTTTCAGTTAATTTTTGAAATGGACAGTATGAGTGCTTCTCAAAGTCGAGAATGCTTCCTTGGTAGAATGATTGTCATGGAAGTCGTATGCTACGGAGATGAGGTTCCATCAGTGCAGCCATGAAAAATCTACAAATCAAAAGACTCAGTCCTTGATAGAATTGAGAAGTATATTGTGACATTGGTACAGTGCTTGGCGACACACAATGACGAGGAATACTTGGATAAGCAGACTACCAAGCAGGCTTCCTCGACTTTGAGAAACTCTATATCTTGGGTTAGACCAGTGGTTCTCAAACATTTTCTGTCATTTCCCACTGTGGAAGGCAGAGAATTTTCACGCCCCACTTGGAAGGCTCAATTTGCGCACAATCAAGTTCATCTTTATTTTTGCCCCAAGGGGCAATTCATTTGCAGCCAGCAGAATACATGTATAGAGGATTTTTGTCAATGTCATGTGTCGTTTTCATGTTACTAATTCAAAAGCTCTCATGACAGCAACTAGCAAATAACACCATTGGAAAGCTCAATTTACTATATGCCCATATCTGACAAATAGCTGTGAATTTGGGGGGCATGGTGCGATTGTTGGTCGATCACAAAGAGATGTCTCGCACCCCACCTTTCATGTGTCTGCACCCCACAGTTTGAGAAACACTGGGTTAGACAGACCAACTTGACAATTAGGCATTGTTTAGCAACAACTATGGCATCCATAAACAATTCTGCTGAATATTAGCGTGAAAAGTAAAAAGTAACTTGTACTAATAGAGGGGCAATTTTGAAACATTCCTCAGGTTTTGGACCGTATTGTGGCTGACTGTCTTGCACAGGCAGAACAAGATCAACAGAAGTCATTGACCTTCCCTGCTATTGGTACTGGAAACCTGGGCTGTCCTAAAGATATGGTGGCCAAACTCATGCTGGATGCTGTCCTCAAATTCAGCCAGAAAAGAGGATCCAATAATGTACAAGAGGTGGTGTTTATGCTCCATCCTAGTGACACACCTACTACACAGGTAAGGAGCCAGAATCAATCTGATAGCGTTCTCGATCAACATGAGATGTCCAATTTAATCAATTTGCTTGCACAGTCTCTCTTTCTACATTGACATAATCTCATTGATTATTCTTTGTGTTGTTTGTCATTTGACTATCCTAGGCCTTTACAGATGAATTCAGTCAGAAATTTTTAGATCAACCGCCATCCTCCCAGAAAAAAGGTACAGTTGTATTTTGCTGTATACTTTAGGCCTGAAACAATTAATTGATTAATTGGCTATCACCAACTAATTTGTTTGTGCTTTTTTGATGAAAGTCTTATAGCATTACCGGTAGTTATATCTGAATAAAGCAGTGTAATGTTTTCTATTTTACATTAAGACATTGTTTATGAAATGGTATTTTGACAGGTCCGTTCTCCAAGATTACATCTCCAAGTCCAGGGCTCTATGAGACAAGAGTAGGAGGAGTTGTCCTTCAGATTACATCTGGAGACATAACTACGGAGAACACTGATGTCATAGTCAATTCATCAAATGATACCTTTACTCTGAACTCAGGTTAGATTTTTTTCTTTGCTAAGGTGTGGTATTTGAAACCTTTTTTTCTTTGCTAAGGTGTGGTATTTGAAACCTTTTTTCAGACAGGAAGGTTTTTTTTAAAAAAAACCTGTTGAATTTGTAACTTTTTCAATCCCAGGTGTCTCAAAAGCTATTCTCAGTGCCGCTGGTCCAGCTGTGATGTTAGAGTGCCAGCAACAGGGTGAGCAAGCTCCCTCTAGTGGACATTTCTTGCACTATGTTTTGTCCTGTCTAAAAATATTCATCAGCACTTTAGATAACAGGACAAAGTTGGGAACTCAGGTATGTGTCTATATGTGATTTGACAGGAAGTCAACCAGGCAAAGCAATGATAATGACCCAGCCTGGAAATCTTCAGTGCAAGAAGATTCTTCATCTACATGGACAGACCAAGCCTCAGTTGATCCAGAAGTTTGTTGGTGATGCAATCTCAATGTGCATTCAAAACAACATGAAGTCTGTTTCATTTCCAGCTCTTGGCACAGGTGCGTGGAAAAGCTATTGATTATCTGTCTGTGAAAAAAATGTATTGAAGAAAAAAAAAAAAATGTACTTCTTACTAGCATTTTTATTTGTGTGTGTGTGTGTGTGTGTGTGTGTGTGTGTGTGTGTGTGTGTGTGTGTGTGTGTGTGTGTGTGTGTTTTTCTGAGATAGGCCAAGGCAATTTGGCTCCAGGAGTGGTGGCAGATGCCATGCTGGATGCAGTGGTACGTGTGGTGGGGCAGACGTCCGCATCCTCCTTACAGCTGGTCCGCTTCGTCATCTTCCAGGCCCCAATGCTGGCAGACTTTCACAAGAGTATGCAGAAAAAAGAGGGAACAGATGAGCCAGCACAAGAGGGCATGGCGACTAAGATAATGTGTATGTTGTGTTGTCTTTTTAATAACACACAAAGGGATTGAAATGAGTTTCCCACAGCAATTAATGATAGGTGAAATACCATAAACATTAATGTGTACCACTAAAGATACTTTAAACTGTCTCTGGTACCACTGTGCTACTTCACCTTATGTTTGCACCACCACTGTATCATAGCCATGGCCATAACCATGCTATTTTTTTCCACCAGCAAGCATCAAATCTTTCTTCACTCCATCATTTGTCAAAGATCCCAAAGATCCCAAACAACAGAAAAAGGAAGACTTTGTCTTCGAAGGCAAAGTTCTGGTCCCAGTCTTTTTCCACATCTGTGGAGAATCACAAGCCAGTGTGGAAGAGGTTAAGAAATTTATCGATGACCTGATCTCCAAGGAACTGTTCACAGACACCATCACAGACGACATGCTTCTGAATTTGTCCAGGACTGACTTGGAGCGCATCCAAGAACTTCAGAAGAAGTATGACGTGAAGATGAGCCTGAAAGAGCAATCGAACAGCACAGCGGACACAGAAGATGCCAGCCTGACCATCGAAGGCATCAGCAGAGATGTGGCGGGAGCCGCTAGAGAGGTGCAAAATATCCTCAGGAAAAGTCGGGAGAGACAGAGTCTTGAGAGGCAGATGGAACTCACCAGTAACCTGGTGGAGTGGCAGTACAAGCTCCAAACCCAGTACCAAGCCTTTGATTCTGAGGACAACTTCAATCTTGAGCAAGCCAAGGAGAAGAATCAGAGAGAAGTGGAAGTAACTGTACAAGGCCGAAAGTATAAGGCCAGTCTTCCAAATGGACATGCTGTGGATCGCCATGGAAACCAAGTCAAAATAAAGCGTATAGATAAATTGGGAGGTAATACTTGTTAATTTTTAAGTTCATTTAGATGATCTTCATTTTCGCTTGTTTAGATATATTTCTCACATACATCATATCATTAAGGACTAGTGTCTGTTTCTGTCAAACCACTATCATCAGCATTACCTAGCTGTTGTTTAACAGACAGAAGTGAAGATGATCAGATGAAGATAATCATCTATTATTCTACACACATAAAATGTTACATTAGGTATATGAAACATCCATGTATAGCCCTGCACAGACTCATGTCTCTCTGGCTCTGTGTTTCTTTTCTCCTGTGAAGGTGACCACAATGTTCCTGATTACTGGGATGTCATGGTAGCCAACTCCCAATGTCAGGTGTTTCCCCTGAAGAACAACAGTCAAGAATATATTGACGTTCAGACACAATTCAATCAAACTTGCAGGAATGGCATTTTGAAGGTACACTTTTAGCATAGAAAGTGCATTACAGTGTTTTTATGATAAAAATCAATAGTTCTGGCCCATCATAATGATTGACAGAATCATGTTCAAAGCTATATCCAGAAAACGTACCACGTTTACGTCACCTCGTGCTCTGTTACTGTGCCATAAGAAAAGTAATGGTTGCTGCATCTCTGCTTTACTTAGTAATCATTCAACTACCATACATATTCTATACATCATGATGGAAGAATTATTCATAAAGAAATCATAATTCTCAGCACTGGATCCTCATTTGTGCAATGGCACCAGATGATGCCTAATCATAAACGTTTTTCTTCTGTGAGACATAGCTCACACGAGAGGAACTGAGACATTTGTGAGACATAGCTCACTCGAGAGGAACTGGATGCATGTATCAAAGTCTCTGCATGAAACTGTGCATGTACCCCACATGTAAGCTGTGTCTCACTCTGGAAACCGGATGCTTTAGACAAGCAATAAGCCCCTTAAGACTGATTCCATATCAAGATTGTGGAACAGCGAAAGGGGGTCTTAGGTACCCTCTACCTGTTCTATACTGTAGAGCGGCCTCTTTGGGCTTATTGCTTACGTTTACACCACTAATGCCTTTGTATATGATTGAAAATGTTTGTGACAAACATCATTTCATATAAGAACTCAAGCAAGTCAATTGTCTTCATTTGAGTGTCCTTTCTCTTGCTGTGTAGATTGAGAGGATCCAAAACCCATACCTGTGGAGGAACTACCAGATCAAGAAGCAAGCCATGGATAATAAAAATGGCCACCAGAACAATGAGAGGCAACTGTTTCATGGAACCAGCCAGCCAACCATAAACCACATCAACCACAATGGCTTTAACCGCAGCTACGCTGGCAAAAATGGTAATATATTGCTTCACTTGATTTTCTAAAGTATTGAGTGCAGAAATTCTTTACAGAGCATTTTAAGCACTCAAATAATGTAAAAAATGCAGCCATTTGTTGTAAAATGCGTGTGTCATCTTCTATTGCAGCTGCTGCCATTGGTAATGGAACCTACTTTGCAGTCAGTGCCAGTTACTCTGCAAGCAACACCTACTCAGTTCCAGATGTTCAGGGACAAAAGTACATGTACCTGTGTCGAGTCCTCACAGGTGACTTCACAGCCGGGCAACGAGGAATGTTTGTCCCCCCTGCCAAGAACAACACCACAGCTGACCTCTATGACAGTGTAACTGATAACCCCAATAGACCTTCCATGTTTGTGGTCTTTCATGACATACAGGCATATCCTGAATATTTGATCACTTTTCAATGAGACAGAGTACCGAATATACAATGTTTACCCTGGAATTTCAGACAAACTGTTTTTTTTTTTTTTTTTGATAGTTCTTTTTTTTGGCATCTTGTACTCCTAAAAGTGCCTTTGCTGTGGAACTGTTCTTTTTCTTTACTGAATGCAAGAGTTATACAATATAGTGAAGGTAAGATCTTCCCTTAAAAGAGTTTACATCAACTGTATGTTGCCTGTTAGATTTTATGAAGGGCTCAATCCAAACTGACTTCTCAGGATTTTATTTAAGCAAGGGTTACTGTTCCTCCAGGTAATCAATTGTAATTTCTGCTTCTCTTTACCATCTTCCAAAATGGAAACTGCACGAACTGTCAATTTTCACTACTTCAAATGCACAAGTACACAAAACTGAGAAATCTAGCACTTGTTTATAGATATATGGCAATGGAATGATGGATCATAAATTTATGTTGCCAGGATCAAGGGAATGTTTACGATGACCAACCATGTGCCTGTAACATTCTTCTCTTTAACATGTGAAATGTATAAATACAATTAAATATGTTAAGACAATATAGATGTTTTTATTCAAAGATCTTTATGTCATGTCACACCTAGAGTACAAGAAAGGTACAAGAAAGCATTGAAACTCCTCAACCACCTTCTGTGACATTACCTATTGCCTTTGAAAATCCAGTGTCATACAAAATGTCAGAAAAAAGTAGAAAAATACCCGTCTCTTCTGGTACAAAGAGGCTTAGTGCAGTGATCTTCAGTATAAGATCGAAGCCTTCCCACTGAACAGTGGTCAGATTTGTCCTTTGACTGGACTGCAGTTTATATACTATACAGTATATATATATTTTTTCTATAAAACAAGTTGACCTTTGCATTTACTTTGGCTCACAAGCCAGTGCACATCCATACTATGTCACA
>JAODXP020000016.1:24605294-24623965 GCA_027497455.2 Sardinella longiceps | reverse complement strand
AGACTGACATGACTACTGTACTGATGCACTGTAAGCAAGAACCACAGCTTGACCTTCACTGTGTGCAACTCTTGCAGTCAATCCAATCAACCCAAAATGGTGCTTATGACCACTTTATACTCTTGATAGAATATTGATAATACATTAAATATACACAAAATCTCACACTGTCCATAAAAAAAAAACTGTCTTTTTGGTTAAAAAAAAAAAATCTCCACACTGTACACTGTTTGATAAGGCGACTGTTAAAAATGTGGTTGGAAAAATACATCCCTCTAATTATTTTTCTTCAGTCCAGGAAGGCTAAGCTCGTACCTAATTGATGAAAACAAAACAAAAAATGATTATAACACACAGGGAATGAATACAACAAACAGAATCTATAAGGATGTTAAGATTAATAGGAATTCATTTACCAGTTGGTGGCACCTGTGATCAGGTCAAGTCCAGATAAATCAATGAGCACCTGTAAAAACAGACCATAAGAGATTCATTATTACATTCTAATCCCTTCATTTGTAAAAAGCACTGGCCCATCTCAGCATACCGTTCCAATTTCTTTCCGCTCTCGGAAATTGAACATTCTGTCATTCTTTACAGCAACGTCCAGCGTCCTGGTCTTGGCCTCCTCCAGCGATGCAGAGAACTCAAACCTGAAGAGAGAGGACATAAATGTGTGTTTGAGGTGTACAAAGAGCAATCACCTTTATACTGTCTGCTCTTAAATTGTAAACCGGATGGTGACTGATAGTGGCGTGACATAATTAGTTCACTGAATAAAGTCTCAACAGAGTGCGAAGGCTTGCCGGAGTACAGTAAAATTCTCCTCCTTTTTAAAGACCTGTAGTCTCCCCCTGCTGGACAAACTAAATAAAGCATTCTGCATACTTCTCATTAAAGACTGGGTGCAAGGTGTTCTTCTTGGTGCGTGTCTTCATGCGGTGCCTCCATGTCTGGTCTGGGAGCAGATAGACCCGCACATAGGCATCAGAGCCATTCTCTGAGCAGGGGAACAGATTCCTGAAAATCAAAACATACATGGTCATAAGAGAAGAAAAGCAAACAGGAGAAGTGGCATACTTTAAAGGAATAGTTCACCTCTTTATGAAAATTGGTTATTCTCCCCCTTGCCTGGAGTTACATTTGTGGGTAAAAGCATTTTGGTCTCAGTGCATGCGTTGTCCTAGTATGGCGTCCCCGATTTTCCCCATTTTTTAGCTTTAGCTTAGCATAGGCGCTGGAATGTAATGTTTCCAGATAGCCAACTCTTTGGCAACTTTACTTTTCACAAGCGCCTATGCTAAGTTACAGGTAAAATTGGGGTTGCCAGACTAGGACAATGCAAGCACTGAGACCAAAATGCTCTTACCTACAGTACATTATGTAACTCCAGGTAATTTGGTGAATAACCAATTTTCATAAAGAGGTGAACTATTCCTTTAAAGGGCTTCCACTTTTCAAGAAAAGATTTCATGTGAAAAATTCTTCTTTGAAGATGAGATAATCTGAAAATATTTTCAATTATGATGTACAGTGCATTGTATGGAGCATCGTACCTGCAGGAGTTCACTAGGACAACCAGTTTCTGCCTCAATTTGGCGTATTTTACAGTTAACTCAATCTCCCCAAAGCTTCCAGTATGATTTCGAATGGCCCTGAAAGAAGCACACAGTAGAGTGGTAGTTCAATACTTCTGGTACATACATATGGTCATCCACACAGTTGGTCATCCGCACAGTCAGTAAATTCTAAAACTATTAATTATCATTTGTCTCGACAATAACACCTTTGGAAAAAATGCAAACATTGCGAGTGACATTCCCATACTGCTTTATACATAAATTAATTTAGTCAATGCTCAATAGATTTAGTGCATGCCATGAACTATGAATACTAGCAGTACTCAATCTTACCAGCAGGTGGCAGAAATATTCAGCTAAGTAGTAAAATAAAAACACACCTAGTTTATTAAGGTTGTCAGTTATTCTTCAAGTGCCTTAATGCTGCATGTAACTACCGGTACTGTATTTAAGTTTTTGTGTGTAGCTTTCTGCACAGTAAGCAACATGCCACAGACAAATCAAAGCCACTCACTCAGGGTATGGGAGCCCCTCCATGAGATCCATGCGGGAGGAGGCTATGGAGTTGTCAGACAGGAGGCTGTGAGAGTCAAAGCGACGCATGGAGGGGGTGGACGGAGCCGTGTAAGAACCTTCATAGGGCCAGGCAGAGCCCCGACGAGGGGCATTGTGGGCAGGATGGAGGCCATTGGTGGTGCTAGGTGCCGGGGCTTGGGCTGGTGCAGCTTGACTTGACTGGGCAGACTGGGGCTGGCGCTGCCGATTTTGAGGTACTGGTTGCAGGGGTTGAGTCTTCGGTGGTGGGGTTTCTACAGGCTTTGGTTCTGCCTTCTCCAACTGGAGAATCTGGAGTACAGTAGGTATAAAAAAAAACATAGACTCCATTAACATAATCCTTAATATGGTTAGGTTTAAAATCACCAAATACAAGACAGATTTAAGACTGCTTTAGGGAGGGGAAAAAAATCAGAGGGAAAGTCACAGTAATCTTACCAGGTTACATTCTAAGAATACCAGTGTAGCCGAGGTCTGACCGCTCACAGGCCTCAGACCCACCACCTTGTCAACTACAACAAACCCGCGGCATGGAAGTCAAATGTTCCAAACACTGAGCTGAAAAGCCCAGGCTTCTAACTCAATGGTTGGAAGCGTTCTTGAGGGTAGGGGTGTGAGGATTTACCACAATGCTAGTTGGCATCCGTTACACCAGCATAAGGTGAGACAGCCCAACTAGGTGAAGTGAAACATTCCCAGCATGTGATAGGGCACTCACCCTAAGAGTGGCCTTCATCTTGATGAGGCTATTGGTTCCAGAGCGCTCCAGTTGGAACTGCTGGTCCAGGCAGAGGTCCAATGTGTTCATCAGACGAGTAAGGGGCAGTGTGGCCGTGCCCAGTAGGTGCTTGCTATCAGGTTCCTTTACCTGTTAGTGGCAACCAAAACACCAAAGAAATGAAGAGTACAGCAAGGTAAAGCAGTAGCAACTAGAAAAGCACTCGGAGAGCCCTGACCTCCGCCAAGGCAATGTGGTCACAGACAAAATGTATATTCCAGATGATGTTCTGCATCATCGATCACCACCAGTCATTACTTGTTCCAATACACACGTTGTCCAAAAATTTCATCCAAATCTGTGCAGTACTTTTCGAGCTATCTTGTACACAGACACACACAGACACACACACAGATGCCGGCGAAAACATAACCTCCTAGGTGGAGGTAACTAGGTGGAGGTAACTAGGTGAAAGTACTGATGTCTATGCCACAAAACAGCCAGACAAGGCTTAAAACTCCTTAGTGTAGTAGTGATGCTTTACCTGGACTTTGAGCACTTGGTTTGCCACATCGTGCACAAAGAATGTGAAACCCTCCTCCCATACTGGATCTTTGGCTGCGTATACAACCTAAAATTGATAGGACAACATATTACATATTGTGTATCATATATGGTTTGCAATGGAATTACAATTTTAATGTACTTTACGTATGCAATGATATGACAACTAAGCTTTTTATAATAATAATAATAATAATAATAATAATAATATTATTATTATTATTATAATAATAATAATAATTATTATAATAATTATAACCTTGCTTTTCTGGGTCTGATCATCAATTGAGAATTCCACATAGGAGTTTGGATAGTTCTTCTTTCTTGTTAGCTATAAGGAGGAACAGTCAACATTATAACCTTTGCCTTTTACTGTGAGTGCTGTAATTCCTTAAGTAACTTACAACATGCCGTTTAACCTCACTCAAACAAAATGTATGCACACACTTAGTACGAATGACATAAAAACATTTTATGGTGTTTTGAAAGGGTATGTTGACGTCAAGTGAGTGCTCATGTGGCTAGAGACTGGTTGTAAAGACGATGATGGCGCTTAGGTGTGGAATGTTTTGGTCTGCCTGCAGGCATTCCTTTCACAAGCTGCTTTAAACGTTTGCATTCCAGTGCAGTGAAATAAGGGCAACCACCTGCTTCAGGTAAGAGGTGGGGCCTATAGACCCACCAAAGAGTAGCTAGTGGTCTCCTTTTTGAATATTGGACTAAGTACAAGGAGCTACGTAGTGGTGACAAACCTTTAGTTCCATCGATGTGCAAGCCAATCTTATGTTTAAAACAAACAAACAGAAAATACTTATTCGTAAAATACGTATTCTGACCATGGAAAAAAGAGATAAACAGGTCAACTAGCCACGCAAGTAATCCCCTAACTAGCCACCTAAGGCCCAAAAGGTATTTTACACTACAACAATACCACATAATCAAGAGAACAAGTACCAGTAAAACACACACACACACACACACACACACACACACACACACACACACACACACACACACACACTTCAAACAGATGGCCCAGGTTTATCGGTCACTAGCAGCATTGAAGTGGATTCCAGGCCACTAGACAAAGAGATCAAAGACTGGCAATAACTGTAGCCTTGTATGAAAGTATGAGGGCAAATATAATGGGCTATCCCTCCCACTTGCCAAACTGGAAATACCAGCTTTGGTATGGTGTTGAAAGGAGGGTACATTTAAAGAGCTAATTCATATTAGCACAAGTTAGGTGTGCAGACATGTCAACAAATACTTGCTGTTCTATTATGACTTTAATAACTCCCTTTGTTAAAACAGATTAATGTAATAGAACACATTTGATGATACATGATACCCAGTTTCTCTGTTGCAGTGACAGCCCTGAATATGGGGAAGATTTAAAAGTTGAAGTACTAGCTGAGCCTTGTTGTGTTTGTTCCTCTAAAAAGAGCGGGATTCTGGTGATGATGTACCGGTAGTTTGAGTGTCTCACCTTGCCCTCTTTCGGGTGTTTGTGAGGTTTCTCATTGTGGCTGAATTCAGTATGGTCTTTCTGTCTCAGGAAAAAAAAAAAAATGAGGAGAATGAGAATGAGGAAACAACATGGCACCACATCACAGAATGAAGCCAAATCAACACTTCGAACACACACTGGTAAAATTTTCCACTCTGTCATGTGCCCAAGGAATTGGGCATGCCAACAAGAGAAGCAAGAGATTTCACAATGCCACTCACAGGTATATTGGAGGCGTTGTCCAGGTAAACTGCCAGCATGGCACAGGCACAGCCTGGAGGTGTCTGGAAGGGAACAGACAGACAATAGACTGTATGTTTTTTTTTTTTTTTTTCATTTGAATTTGAATTTTAACTTTCACTTATTTTTGATTTGCGACAACAGATGAATCACCTCTGACAGAAGGTTTGGGTCTGTCTGTAGCGAAAGCCACTGCAGCTGCAGATGCACCTGACCATGCCGAGCACATTGCAGTTCAAACCACTATAAAACAGATAAAACAACAATTATTGAATTATCATCATGAACAATTTCTTTCTGGTGTTAACAATACCATGCCATGCTTTGACAGCTATTACCAGAGTACATCAGAATCTAAGCCTGTTGAATGTAAAAAATATGCATATGATTAACACCATTGTAATTCCTCATATGTGCACTGATACAGTATGTGCCCTCCTCACCTTATCTATTTGTTTCTCTTTCTTCACTTCCCCGAAATCAAGCTTAAAGCTGTCAATGTGTGAATAACACATATGCAACACATACACACACACACACACACACACACACACACACACACACACACACACACACACACACACACAGAGAGAGAGAGAGAGAGAGAGAGAGAGAGAGAGAGAGAGAGAGAGAGAGAGAGAGAGAGAGGGGGGGGGGGGTATGAATAACACATATGCAAGAGAGAGAGAGAGAGAGAGAGAGAGAGAGAGAGAGAGAGAGAGAGAGAGAGAGAGAAAACAATATGATATAATAAAAAAAAGCTGCTAAAGTAATTCAATTTCACTGTATTTTCATTTTCTTAGTACATAATGCAATGACAATGAAGATATTCAATTAGCACTGTTAGCATCCTGATGATAGGAATATGGTAGTTTATTTACTTTCCCAATTTGTCATCCTTGTCTGTGTCTTCATCAAACAGCTCAACCTCCAGCTCTTGTCCAGGAGCTTCGTGGATTACAAACTACAAGAAACAATGATAAAATAGATGCACTGAACATACATACATGCATACATACTATACATACAGTACATACTGAACAAAATATTACATATGGTGTCAATCGACTTGCACAGACCATACCTCATATGTTTCATTCCAATGTGGATTGAGATTTTCTTTGATGGTCTTGCTTTTAAAATGGGCATTGTTGACTCGTAATATAGCATAGGGATCTGATTTCCCCTTCACTAGTCCCATCATGAACGTGTCCTTGGCCATCAGATCTTTGGCCTCCAGCAACTTCACCCGCACAACACCCTTGTGGAAGAATTTTGGAAGAATGATTGATAGCAGGTCTATAGAAAAGCTGAAACCCATACTATTCAGCTCCAGAGAATTATTGAAAAAGAAGACGACAAAAAGAAGACTCAAGTGAACATAACAAGAATTTGGTAAACATACTCGAGGTAGGGGGAATCTCATTTGGTCCACTTTGACCTGCTCTATGAGGGGAATACACATTCGATTGGGCAGCACCATGAGAGAAGCAATGATGTCCATGATGGTCTCCTCAGAGAGAGAGCTACAAGGGGGAGACAAAAAATGACATTGGACCTACTGTCTGTTGTAGCTCAGCAACTTGATACAGCTCTTCCCAGGAAGTAAAAATAGTACCTGATATGTGGACAAAATTTGATATGTATAAGGAAGACTTCCTTCACTACCAACCAAACGAAAAAGAAAACAAACACAGGGAACACACCTAAACGCAGAGGAGTCTAGAAGATTGGTAATTCCAGTCCAGTTTATTTGCAACGTCTGAAGACAACAAAGTTAGTACATCAATAACTTTCAGTGTGTAATATTATCAAATCATCTCTTTCAGCAGTTACATTTATACTTACTGGACGACGGATGAAAAACATAGTTACACCTCCTACTAATGGAGCCTGCCCAATCAGAGGCTCCAGAATCACCCGTAGCATTCCTTCCAACTGAAAAGATACATTTGCTTTCATTTTCATTTCTTAATAAAATCATGGCACAATAAATAATCATTCCATTTCCCACAACACTGATTCAATTATAATATTAATGATTCAAGGATTAACAATCAAGTGCTGAAAAAGGAAATAAGGTGCTCTGTTATGTGTTGTAAGTGAGGAGTTGGGAATATAAAAAGTTTCACTGATCCATTACTGAAGTTCATGGCCTTACCTGCAGTCCTTTTACTCCCGCAACGATACCAGGCTTCACTTCTGTGTCAATGTCCACATCTCCATCATATCTGTTAAAAGAGTTTTATGTTATTATGTAGAGACACATTTTAAATCTGAGACCCATTTTCAAATTAACAAGCTTTCAACGAACAAACAAATAAAACATAAGGATAACTACTTCTAAAATATGACTTACGCAATGTTGAGGTCTAGAATGACCTCTCTCTTGTCCACCTCATGCGTGTAAACTCTCACTCCAGTGATCCTAGGAGGCTGAAAGACCAACACTAATCTCATCAACAAACAAATTCTGAATACTATGACAAGACAAGAGCAGTGGTAGTGTAATGGATAATTATGAATAAAGGTTAGATACGGTGGAACTTAATTTCAAGACACTGCAAAGATAGCAGAAACCGTGAATAATGGCGAACACTCTCATGCTTACCGGTATGATAAAATGAAATTGAACATGCATAATGAGACATATCAAGTCAACAAAATTTAACTATAATTGTTAGAAAAGTCAAGGGTATGAAAATGTGGCAACAGGAATAAATGGGTTTCCGACGTTTTTGCTTCATTCCGGATAGAGCAGTGAGAACGGGTAAGTAGCGATTCAAGGAAAAGAGGCGCTATAAAGAAGTGCAGTCGGAAAGCGGCTACAGTACAGTACAGTAAGATTCTCTATCAGTCCTACAGTATTCCTCCCTCAGCATAAATTCAAGCATCATTTGAATCAAAGGAAACCAGGAAAGGTTGACATGAGAGTGGAGGACCTAAGGACAGGCATATGTGAGGCATGAGAGGTGACAATGAAGCATGCTGAACCTTCCATAACTGAAACCATGGATATGAAACATGAGTTTCACTGCTCCACTGACTCACAGTATTGATATGTGGTCTCTCCACCTAGCATTGCATCATATAGCCTAAACAATTTTTAACAATCACACTTTTCCATCTTACCTTTTGGCCAAAATGAACCTTACTGAAGGAGAAGGTTTTAAGATGCGGACTTGACTGACGGACAGTTGGCTGAATGCTCTCTTTGAGAAGTTTCTCCATGTACATGCCAAAAAAAGGCCATGCTTGCTGAAGAACCTAAGAAATTAAATATAAAATAAAAAAAAATACCGTCACGCAAACAGCATCCAAAACTCTCAACAAATATGGACTTGAAGTAAGGACAGTGGATTACCTTGTTAATCCAGCTTGCCTTCTCAATGTCGGTGAAATCAATCTGAAAGACAGCAATGGAGAGAGAGTGCTTCCACCTTAGTCATTGTTTCACCAACGCCACAATGTAATAAAATAGCAGTAGCTTAAGACTTCAGATTGTATACATCATACCAGGGGATTCCAATGTGTGTGCCTTTGTTTGAGGTTACATGCAGCGGTACTTATGATTTGCAAATTTTATGACCCTGAATATTTGCTTATGCTACACCCTGCATGAAAGGATTGCACCTCCATAGTGATAAAGCCACACTCATTCACAACAATAATTAGATGATGTCTTAGCCCAAATAAAAACGGGATGAGCGTTACTATTTGTGTGTCTGAGTCACAACACCTAGCAACAACACCTAGGCCAGGCCAGGGCCACTGATGAGCCCTTACGCAAATATCATCTTACATCTACTTTACAGGCTGAAAGGATTTCAGTAAAATCCCTGGTGTGAACCTCTCCTACAGATGAGAGAGGGGGATGTAATAACTGCCGCAAAGAATACTCTGCTTTTACCACTCTCTGACTGCAGTTTAACATCTCACAGCAAATGGCAAAAATAAAATAAAAATAAAAACAGACTGACAAAGGGTAAGACTGTAAAATATGTGATCATCTCTATTGAGGCATAGCCTACAACACAGGCACCTTCTCCTTTCCATATCCAAACTAAGGATTTGACATTTGACAGCAACAGCCATTGACTTTCCTTCAAAAGGTGTGTCAACCTTTTTGTGATTGAAGTGAAGTACCACAGCAAACAGACTTCATGAAATATATTTGAAGGACAGACTGTTGTTGCTGATAACCTATGGGCAAATAGGCAAACTTTTGCTTTATCAAAATAGTACTTCCTGCAGCATTCCTGTTGGCTTTTGTTACTAAAGGTAACGTTACTTTGCATGATTTCACTGAGTTCCCAGGCAACACAACAAGTAGCCACACCCCGACATTTTAACACTTCAGGAATGCAAACAGGTATTATTATATTCCATAGGGCTACCTGATTTAAACAGTTGACTATTCCAAGATAAGGCTACTAGTTTTCTACTTAAATACTTCTAGGCTATTCACACACAGCAGAGGGCCCGATAGATTTACTATAGGCCCAGGCTTGCAAGTGATGTTACATCAACCTCATCTAGCAATCCCCAAACTCAGGTGGGGAACTTTGGTTGGGCTGTGAAACAACATCAGGTTAGGCTACTTACCCATGCAGGATTGTTAAGGGCTTTCACTTCTTTGTCGATCACTCTTCTCTCATTCTCCAAAAAGTCAACAGCAGTGTCTAAACGCACATCTTTCCATTTTCGGTTGTTCTTCCACATTGTCCACATTAAGAGGCTAAGTAAAATCCAGCTGATGCTCAGTCCAAATGAGCCTGTCAAATAAACAGGGTAACATACAAGAACTACTCTCCCCAGAAACATGAGGAATTCCATCAAAATGCGGTTGACATCCTTGGCACTAAACTGTTGAGTGGTCGGTGGAGTTTGGATAGCAGTCTCAGTCGATTTTAAATCGCCTTGCATTTTATCACTGTTGAGAGCGTTCTCGCCCTCCCTCCGGCGAACATCTAGCCTTCGCATGTTGTAAACTTAGTGGTCTCTAAATCCTGCTGGGACGTATTTCATTGCTCGTAGTTCGTTGTGTTTTCCATATTTCCCGAATGTCCACTTCGGAGGAATGAGAGCGCTGATTAACCCTGTGGAGATGATAACTTCCGCATTGATCTGTGGTCCTGGCCCGTCTTTTTTTTACCTGACACCGCCAAGTAGCAGCAGGCTAAACAGGCACACCCAAATGTCAAGCTCTTTACCCAGCAGGATGGGCTGGATTTTGCACATAGCTACAGAATGTTTTGAGCTCATTTGTTTGCAATACACACAGTTGAACTATAAACGCACATATGTATTTATCATTGCATATCGTCTTGTAATATACAGACTTGGTCCTGGGCTTACCGATTCAATTAAGTTGAAAGCGCAGCGCCGTCCCACAAGCGCCCCATCAAGTTGAACACGCCCTCAAGCCTCCCGTGTCAGTAGCTTCCCTAGTTACCGGTTGACAACAGTTTTTGACAACAAGCAACTTTCCTGTTGCTACAATAGTTAGCATGATAGCTTGTTTTTGACGTTATGTTTCAGTAATTATTTATACATTTTATTGATTTATTTTAATAAGGTCTATTCGTTTGTAACATTTTCGTTTGAAGTTTGAACTTCATCTTATGTTATTATGGTTGAATTTTGAATTGTATCAAAGCTAAGCTTCAAGGGTTGCTACTGCCCTGCAGCATGGACACTGAAGTAAGTTTATGCAGGCTATCGATAAATGTTAAATGTAGTTAATGTAGTGGATATTGATATTATTAAATTCAGTCAAGAACACTTTACTTACATGATGATTTTACTTCAAATGCCTTTTCTTTTCGCTTCATTTACTTGCGTGAAACCGAGATGGGGTATGGAATAATTAGCGTAAGCATGAGAACAACTTTAATCAACTTGCTCAATGTTTGTACATTGCTGTTTTTGTCTTGCATGGATAGAAAGTAAAGAAGGCCACAGCAGTTAATTCTGGAAGACTCTTGCCACAGCTTCCACAGGTAATTGCAAACTTAAGTTAATGGACTGTAAATTCTAAATACACTGATTATCTTGTTCTTTTTTTCTGATGTGCCATACTGGGGAAAACAAACAAACAAAGAAGAACAACAACAACAAAACAAACAGACCAAATTTTAGTGACATCGCTACCATTGTGCAGGCAAATCATTGTTTGTCTCGCAGTGATGGCAATTTATTTGGGCCTACAACTCAAACTTGCAATACAACTACAACCTTTTAACTTCTTCAAAAGGTTCGCACCAAACCACTATGGCAGGAAACAGCCCCATCATTTGTTTTGCAAGTACCACCAAGAGGAGATCCTGTTGGATTTGGAACTTCAACAAAACTCTCCAGTGAGTGGCTTTTTGCATTAACCTCATAGATGAAACCTTAGGGTAGAGACAATTGAAATTATACTTACATCAAAGGCAGTTGTATCATATATTGTTCTTTACTTTTATCAGAACAAGCTCTGGGAGGAGACTCAAAATGGAATATGAATATGAGCTTTGAAGATCCACAGTCCAAGACTGGAGTTTCAGTTAAGCCTTCAAAAGTCCGTGTGAGCAACCAAGCTCAGCCGAAAAAGGACCGTGAGCAGTTTCGCAGTGCTCTTGTCAGTATTATCATGTGAGCACCAATTTGTTCTTCTGTCACCAGCATTTAGTAAGATCGACAAACAAAATGTGCCATATCTACTTCTTGAAGTTCCTATACATTTGTTGAATAATGTTGCCTAACATAGAATATTATAATTTAGTAAATGGGTCCAACGCTGAAGCCACACTGTAACATTGTGTGCATGTGCGTATGTGTGTGTGTGTGTGTGTGTGTGTGTGTGTGTGTGTGTGTGTGTGTGTGCGTGCATGTATGATTTTGTCAGTCTTTTATATCAGAAAATATTTGTGTCGCTTACAATAACATAGACCTAATCCTACATCTAAATGCCAACTTTGTTTAGAAAGCTCTGTGCTTCTCTGTGTTAGGCAACAGGACAACTCTACCAGCAAGTCCTTCATGGAGGAGAGCCCACCTCCCAGAAGTGGATCCCCAACAGCCACAGAGAAAGACATTCTGGTATGGAGACCTATGGTCTTCTTCATAACATATCTCAGAACTTGGCAACACACAGACTTGTAGACCTTCTCCTACTAAACCAAATTGATCCCAGTCCTCACGTTATTCACTTTGTCTTGTAGAGGTATTATTACTACATACGGAATGGAATCGATACTGAACATGTGGCGGCCATGGAAGACTCTTGGCTAGAGAATGTTCTGAGTTTGGTTCCATTACACCTAAAGAGGCTAACAACAACTATTGAGCTACTGTCAGATGAGATGAAGGAGGACTACCTTATGAGTGTGAAGAAAGCCATAGGTGAATCTCTTTTAAATCATTTCTCATATAGGCATCATGATGGGTGACATTGTGATTTTTTAATGCGCTGATGCTGTAAACTGTGTTCAAATTTTTGAACGAGCTATGACACTTTTGTTATCGTCTAATGAGGTTATTCAGTGGGGAAAAATTAAAGGGCAGACACCATACCATTAGTAGCTGGAGGCTATGTTTGATACTGCCCAGGGGAAGCACATCATCCAAAGTACACCCAGGATAAACACCCTTTTATCCACAGACTAGCTTTTTACGTGCTATTCACACAAGGTGACATTGGCTCCATGGTAGGCATGGGAGTTCAGACATGCTAATTACATATGCAGGCAAAATAAGTTCCATGTAGACTTCAGTTAGAACCTTGACAGTTTGTTTTCACACGTATAATCAGTTTTAATATGTCAGCAATACTTTTGTAGCAACAACCAGGTATTAAGGATTAAGGCTTAAAGGTATTACTGTAAGTGTCATGCCAAGGACAAAATACTCACTGCCACTGATTACGTATTCCGTCAGTTTTCATTTTGCTGTCTAGCAGCATTTCAAACATGCCTGGAAGCACTTTTAAACTTGAACTGCAAGCACTTTCAAACTTGTTAGACAGTAAATGATTAGCCTACTATATTATTAGCCTACTCAGTTGACTGGATGCACACTGTAATGTCAGGCATGTAAGAATGAAAAAGGATAGACTAGTTCATTTCTGGTGCAATACAGACTGGAGTCTTGATTTTTCTCATTTCCTGAAGGAACTGGGGCTTTATCATATTGTATTGAATAATGAAAGCAAACTTGTTAATTGTAATGATGAAATGTAACACAAAATAATTTTGAGGTTCGTTGTGTCCCTGCAGTGGATTTTGTTCTGAGAGATCCGAGGGAGAATGAAGAAGAGAAAGTCAAATATCTTCCCCCACACAGAGAAGAGTAGGCAATGCTGTCTGACTTTATATTAGCATAGTTTCTTCTGATGCACTGCTGTGAATGAGACTGGTACTGCTTAGCCTTGCTGCATGTATAATATTCATTCTTAAAAAACAAGTAATGGAAAAAAATAAAGTTCAATTATATTGAATTGCATATATACATAAGTATACAGTATATACGTACGCGTATTCCCTATTCGGCATGGGTCAAATGACAGCATTTTTGTTGTTGTTTCACAGAATAGAAGTAGTTCCAAAGCCATGGCATAAAACCTTTTTGCAGGCCCAGAAGCGAATGAGCGAGCGTTTGCACGCCATCAACCCCACAATGTTATCTGTGTTGGACCTGTGGCATGTGTCCTTCAAGTGAGTGCTTCTTTGACCCCTTTGTTAGTTTATATTGAGTGTTGCATCTTCCAGTGTATTCCACTTGTTTAGGAAAGCACTCCAGTATTCAATTACAAGAGTATTTAGCTTGAAGAAAATTATTTATTGTCTTGTTTTGAATGCCATTGCACTCTGCTGTGAGTTATTGTGAACACTATTTTTGTTTATTTCTTCCAGGAATCTGCGCTTGATTGATGTGGAGGAGTTTCATGACAGACTAGAGTCTATGGAGCTCCATGTTTTTCAGCAGCTAGTGAGCAAACACATCGAAAGTGCCAAGGATGTTCTCCTCAAAAAGTATGTATTGGAACTGCTAGCGTTTTTCTTACATACTAATCTGCTTATGTAGCTCAGTATGGCCACGAGCCTCAAATTCTCAAATTTTCCCCTTTGCCTGAGATAGGAAACCTCAAAACTGGCTTTTACCCCTAACACAGTTGAGGCTAGTTTAATGTGTGTTTTCTTTTCAGTTGCAAACCACCCTACTAAGTGTTGTCTAAGTCTGTCTGATGTGTGCAGAGACATTTTCATCTGTGTCCGTTTATCCCGCCTCAGAGTAATGGCAGATGACAGGAAATAGTCTGACTTAGTTGCATAGGAGATTCATTTGTGATATCCAGGCAACTGCGTCTCCCCCTCAAATTGGCTTCTTGTACAGCTTTTCTTTTGACATTGTCATGATGGGAAGCATTGTGTTGGTACATAACATATGATTCACAAAGGGAGAAACAAACAGTTAAAGTAAGATTTCACAGGGATACTACTCTGTAACTCTGTAAATGACTGTGTCTACTGTCGTCATGAGGAATCTCATTAGACATTGTCTACTAAAGCTCTTGTAAATGACCCATAATTCATAGGCTACGTGTTTGTTGGTCTTCAGGTGGTTTCCAGAGATCCAGCACATCTACTACCAGGGTAACAAGCGCAAACTGGTTCCTAGCAACAGCAACCCGACCAAGCTGCAGTCCTTCTTCAATTGTGTGGCTGCACTAATGACCTCCCATCTCCAGAGCCTGGCGCTGGAGTCCATGGAGGACTACACACACCTCATTGCCCAGCACCCAGTCAGTGCCACCCTCCCTATTACTGTCTAATTTGCTCTAGTCATGTCATGGATACTTAACACTGTCCGGGCTACTTACCTTATACAATGGTTCATGGCATTCAGACTTCACAAAGTGCTTAACTATTTCATTGCCTTGCTGACATTATCATTTGTACTGTATCCTGTGTAAGGAAAGAAATATTTGAAAATAAGAAAAGACCTCAATGCTCTATCAAACATTTCTGTGAAATAAATCTATACATTACATAGCCAAGTCAGGGTTGCACCCAGGGCTTTGTGTTTATGATGGCCACCCTGTTGTTAATTTCTAAAGTTGAAAAACTGCACAACATAACCTTATTAGCCCCCCCACTGCATGCCCCCACCTTGACCAACTTATTATCTGCGGGAAACATTGCGAGAACTCCCTAAGTGTTTGTCGTGTTGTTGTCTTGTCAGTTTACAGAACTTTGCATGGTTGCAAAAGACATTTCCTGTTAACTTTCTGATGTTCTTTCATATGTTTCTACTCCAGTCCTCCATTCGGGCCTATGAGCACCCAGGCTTCATCTTGCAGCTCATCCTGGAAAGGAAAGAGATTGTCTTTGAACCAGACTTTGTGGACTTTGAGTTGATCCTGCTGAATGTGTACGACACCATGCTGAAGGCTGTCACCCTGGTACCACGTGTGGAGACTAAACTCTACTCAGAATGGGTAACTCTCTCTCTCTCTTTCTCTCTCTCTCTCTCTCTCTCTCTCTCTCTCTCTCTCTCTCTGTTCTGTTTCTCTCCCTCATTCTCTGTTGTGTTTCTGTGCAGTTGTTCTTGGTAAATATGTTGTGTCTGATGGCATATTGCTGGGCCAATCTGCCAGTTCTGGTGTTTGTTTATGGCTACTCCACCTGTCATTTTGAAAATTGTGGCTGTCATTCAGCTGCATCCAGTGTAATCTGTGTTTGAGTTTAAACAAAGACTCCTGCAAATGATGTTACTGTAGATTATATCCCGTGTAGACAGGCAGTATTGTCCATGGTTAAATCACTGATGTGTGAAAATATTGAGCGATATTGAGAAAACAGTAATTTACCATGGACACACATTTATGCACGCAGGCACACACACACACACACACACACACACACACACACACACACACACACACACACACACACACACACTCACAAACACATAAATGATCTTCAACCACCACCACCACCACCACCACTTCTCTCCCTGCCACATACACACATTGACTATTATACAAACATTCCCTCACACACAGACATACAGTATCACAAGTGCTCACTTCTTCTCTCCTCTCTCTCCACCTCACACAAACACTCACTCACACACACACACTTGCTTTTTCTCTCTCCCCTCCAGCCAGGCACTCAGACAGGTGGCAACCTGAAGCCAGTGATCCTCCCGGAGATCCTGGAAGCCCATCGAGCGCTGGTGCGGCGCGTGGTGTGCGAGGAGAGCGCGGGGCCGCGGGAGCACCTGCGTCTCTACGACAAGTACGCACCGCTGGTGTCCAAACAGGCGGAGGAGGACGTGGAGCAGTTCCTGCAGGAGAAGCACTCCTTCCAGGAGATGATGATGGAGGTCACACGCTACCAGGAGATGTCAGACGACATCCAGCACAACTCCATTAAGGTGCGCTTTGCACATATCCCTCATACTTTGACTGTAAAACTGCCCTCCACTGCCGTAATGAAATATGGTTTTATCATTCAATTATTTCAAGCTTTGTTCATTTAGCGCGGTATTCTCCCAGGTGCTTAAGTTAAAAAAAAAGTGCCTAGTGGAGGCTGAAAGGCATGGAGCTTTAGAGGCACTTTTTTTTACTTAAGCACCTGGAGGAATACCTTGGCCTTGGTGTTTAGAGAAGTGCTTTTTAGTTCATTAAAATCCAGTTCACTTCAATTCAGTTCAGTTCAGTTTCATATCATCTTCACCTTCAGACTAACATCGGCGTTGCTGTTAGTCACCGGTTCTGTATTAAAATGCCCTTCAGGTGGTGCGTCTGGGGATGTTTGAGGTGCATTCCACCGAGCTGATTCACGCGCTGGTGAAGCGGGCCGAGGCTCTGCGCCAGAAGCTCATCGACCGCATGCTGGAGGAACATCAGGAGCTCAACACCAAGTAAGTGAGGCAGCCACCGCGACTCTGACACACACCTCGTCCTCCTCGCTTGCTCTCACAGGCAGCCTGCACACACACACACAACTCAGATGCTCCATTTGTGGATAGTAACAGTTCTCTATAAAAAAAATGGTAGTGAATAAACAGATTCGCGTTGAAAAAGCGAACAAACAAAAAAAAAATTAACAAAAAAACATTTTATCATACATTTAAATGTATTTTATTTAAATTATATTAAATATGTTTAGTTACTATAGCTGAGCTTCAGTTGTGCCCGTAGCATAGCAAGGCTTTTTTTTTTAAGGGAAATAGCTCTGCTATACCAAGGCAGCTATTACCGAGTACACTTATCTAACATTGCTCAGATCTGCTGTGGATGTGTGTTGCTAAAACCCCACTGACGCGCCCCTCTCTGTGTGGCCGCAGGCTGTGTGATGAGTTTGAGAAGATAGCAGAGAAGGCCCTGAGCACGCCCCCGAGCACGCAGGAACTGATGGAATTGCAAGTGAGAATCCTAATGTGGAAATGGACCAGGCGTGATGGGAAAACAGTTTGAAGTCTGAATAATGTGAAACTGAAAGTTTATGTGGCTTATCCTTGAAGTTTGTTATAATATTTATACAGAAAATAAATATATGTCCGTATACGTGCTGGCATAAGCAAACCAAACCAACCCTAACCAAAACACTTGATGCTGTTGTGCATGTGTCACTGTATGTATTTCTAGGCATATATCAAGAAAGTGGAGTCCCATGAGATTCCTGTGCTGGAGACGAAACTCCTGGAGTCCAAAACCAGACTGTGCTTCCTGGTGGACTACGTGACCTTCTCCCCTTTGAACATACGCCTCAACAGACAGCCCTTTCAGTGGCACTCACGCATGCCCTCCATCTTTGAGGAGCACCAGAAAATTGTCACAGAGAAGACGGAGCAGTACCAGGAGGGTCTCAAGGTAGAGTACAACCATCCTCATAGATCTCTTTGAACTTTGGTATTGCACATGCACTACATCATCTTTCCTTTGCTCTAAAGTGACAACACTCATCAGGGACATTTAATTCAATTCAATTCAATTCAATTTTATTTGTAGAGTGATCAAATACAATACATTGTCTTGCGGCACTTTACAGACAGTACGGAGAGGACCCATGAGTACCATTAAACACGTCTCAATCTCAGATGAAAGAACATATTTAATAGCTATTAAAATATACTTTAAAAATACACATATTTTAAAGATACCACCTTACATGTTTCAGTAATTTTGACATTCACTGCAAATTCTAATCTGCACTCTGTAGCTGCGATGCTCAAGGTTTGTGGAGGAGCTGGAGAGCTACTCCAAACAAGTGGAAGAGTTTGTCACATATGGGGACCTGTCTGAACTCAACAAGTACCTGAGGAAGGCCCAGGCTCTGAATGGCAAATTAGATGCAGCCACTGATAAGGTAATGCTTTTAAATGTGTGCAGCTGTTTTCCAAATTTAGAGAGGTCTGAACATGGCATTGAGATGGGAATTATTATTTTAACTGCAGGGGGCAGCAAAGGCACTAAAATACCAGAGCCATACTGTATATCTCTATGTACGGCTCT
>JAODXP020000016.1:24575294-24600294 GCA_027497455.2 Sardinella longiceps | reverse complement strand
ATTAGCGCCAGCCAATGCCTCTTTTTCATGCTTTTAAAAAAAGGTGATTTGAAGAGGTGCTTGGTGTGTGTGCTCCGCTGATTATCATCCCTTCATTACCCTACTTGGAGATATACCACCAAGCGTGTGTGCCCCCCCCCTACACACACACACACACACACACACACACACTCCCTCCCCCTCTCTTCGTCTTTCCTCTTTTCTCCATCTCTCGCTCTCTTTTTAACCTCACTCTTAGACGCGATAGTTAAAGCTCAATCTTGAGAGCGTGCGTCAGCTCCACTCACCACAGGTAATAGAAAATCAATAGCAATCAGAGGAGGGGGAAGAAGCAATTATTATCTCCTTATAGACTTGGTGTGTAGCATCTGCGTCAGGAGCGGAGGGGGTAAGGGGTTCGCAGGGGGCCTTGCTGTTTGAAGGTAGGGTGGATGTGTTTTAAATGGTTCCATGGTCTCCAATGAAGGATGGAACTCTTTGAAACAACCTTTGAAGTACCCCGAAGTTCAGGGTTAAGGTTCATCAAACAAAAAAGAAAAAATCTGTTTTTATTGGGTAGATAGATGCTTGAGCAACATCAGTGCCAGGGCCCCAGTCTTGTTCAAGGTAGACTCTTTATTTGAAAAAAAAAAAAAAAGATACAACTTTTGTCAAAATGTTCTCATTTGGTCGCCTGACATGCCCGACTATCACATAAATGTATAGTCTGGCGACGAGTGACAGACCCCCGGGTAAAACGGCTAAAACTAATCAGCACAACTAGCAACTAACAAGCGATTCAAACAACGCTAAGCCCGCAGAATAACTCCCTGTCCAGATGTAACGTTGTGAATGGATAAACACCACGATGTCTGAATACAGCCTAGAGCGTAAACAGCTCAGAATCTGCTCAGACACAATCGAGGTCTGACCTATGGCTCATCCGTAGACGTACTCGCTGAGCAAATTTAAATTTAAGAGTGCGTTTAGAGTTCTATGCCACTCATTTGGCTCTTTTTTCAAAATTTTGAGTGGGAAAAAAAGAGTATGATGTATGATGATGAGAATGGTGTGTCAATTGCTTGGTGAAGGAATGGTCTATAAAAATTGGAATAAACAATTCATATAAATCACTGTGTTTTTTGTTTTTAAAGAATGCTTTCTTAATACATCAGACCAATATTGTGTACTTCTTGTTTTTTTTTTATAAAACAGGACAAGCATGTACTGGCTGTGGTGGCCATTGACAAGATGGTGGACAAACTAAAACAATCCAATGAATTCCTTGAGCTGATCTTGAAGGGTCTCAATGAATACTTGGAGAAAAAGCGGCTTTACTTCCCACGGTTCTTTTTCCTCTCCAACGATGAGCTCCTCGAGATCCTGTCTGAAACCAAGGACCCGACCAGGTAAAAATTGATTGGTCATATTCAGTTGGTCTTCTTCACTTGATTGGTTTTCTAGCTGTAGGTACAGAGTGTTTTCATATAGTATAGAAATATATGCAGTATATACAGTATACTTATATATGTATACATATATGTACTTACTTATATATGTTTCCTTTGTGTTTAGACATACAGACAATATAGACCGATCTTGGCCACAATCTGTACTTATGTCCAAACTTAATATTTTGAATGAAATGCCCAAGGCTCTTTTACAACAGGCTGTTTGGAAGAGATCCTCACATGTGGATGGACTAGGGCTGAGTGAATTCATTCAGCAGCTGCTTTCCCCTCTGCCTGACATTGCCATTGCGCATTCATGTATTCAAATATATTTTAAAGGCTTTTCTGCCAGCTGTATTCAAGGTGACTAACTTAGTCCACACAGTCCAGTGTCGGCTTAATTTCCATTCAACATCCCCTACACATGTGGTGAAGTCTCTGAAAACTGAGAGACAGACAGACACAGAGAGAGAGGGCAGAGGGGAAAAAAAAAAAAAAAAAACAGAAAAGAAAATATATATGAAAAGCAATTTGACTGTGCCTGACTTTGAAAATCTCATTTTGAGACCTGAAAAATCCTGTACTTACTGTGGGAATTTAATTATAGCTGCGCTTTTTCTCCGCGCGACACTGTGGCCTACTTCCAGCGCCGAGGCTCCCCTGAGCAGGGCAAGGGCTGATAAGCAAGCCTTGTCTTATTTCACCCAAGGTATTTGTTTAATAATGAATGTCTTTGCAGACAAAGGGACTTCTGCCTCCACTCTGCGCCCCTCTTTTTTTCTCTTCCCTCTCTCTCTCTCTCTCTCTCTCTCTCTCTCTCTCTCTCTCTCTCTCTCTCTCTGTCCCCCTGACTCTCTACTTTTCCCTTTCTTTTTCTGTTCTCTCGCTCACTTTTTTACTCCCAAGAGGTTACCATTTTTCCGTGAGGGCCTGAATTCCAAAATTTGAAAGCAGTAGCCAAGGGTCAGTTGTCCTCATCATAACACGGGATGCGCCGAGGCTAAAAAGGAATAGAGGGAATATGAATGTGTTGTGCACACATGTGTCCTACTTAAAGAGGGGGCCAGGCATCCTTTTTATTGGTGGCATGCAAAGAAGTTTGCCTTATTTTTGTGTGTGAGAAAAACAGATCACTGAAAATACACAGGGCCATAGCCCAACTTGTTTCTATTGCATGCCCTTAATGCAACTGCACATATGTTTGGCTGAGGATGAAACCCCACTGGGGCAAGGGTGTAAAATGGCACACACAGACACACACACACACACACACACACACACACACACACACACACACACACACACACACACACACACACACACACACACACACACACCATTAATTACTTACCTGTGACCTCCCATCTGGCAGAGTGCAGCCCCACCTGAAGAAGTGCTTCGAGGGCATCGCCAGTGTGGTCTTCACGGACGTTCTGGACATCACGCACATGAAGAGCAGCGAGGGAGAAGTGGTGGAGCTGCTGGACATCATCTCCACCTCCAAGGCCCGCGGTCAGGTGGAGAAGTGGCTGCTGGAGCTGGAGAGTGGCATGTTGGCCTCTCTGCGCAAGGTGCCACACAGACACATACATACATACACTCAGACACACAGACACACACACACAGCACACACACACACACACACACACACACACACACACACACACACACACACACTCACACACACCACAAACACCACACCACACCTAGGAAAAGCCATAGTGGGTTGGCAGCTAGTCTATATGGTGAAAATCTATTTGACTTCAAACAAATGTTGTATCTTTTAACATGCAGTCTTAAAAGTATTCAGTTTCTAGGATCAATTAGCTTACTGACATTTTGATGATGATTTCCACATTACTGTAACTGACCATTTGCAAAACAGCAACGGACCAAACATACTGTATGCATAGCAACCTCAGCCAAGGATGTCCGTAGAACATACAACATTTTATGAAAAGTTTGATGGGCTTAGTAACAATAACTAAGGGGCATGTCTTTTGCGAAGGGTCTTATTGTCTAACAACTGTTTTGAATGCCCTCTCTGTTTTGCCCCTCAGGTGATTGGTGAGGCAATAGAAGCTTATCCAAAGGACCTCCGTATTGACTGGGTGCGAGAATGGCCTGGCCAGACGGTGCTGTGTGTCTCCCAAGTGTACTGGACCAAAGACATCCATGAAGCCATAGTGAAGGGACCTCAAGTAGGTGTAGATGGTAACAGCCATGGCTTTTGAATGACACTGTATGTGTGTGTGTGTGTGTGTGTGTGTGTGTGTGTGTGTGTGTGTGTGTGTGTGTGTACGTGTGTGCATACCTTTTACAAATGTATTTCACACCTACAGTAAAATGCATTGGTGTTTAGTTGAATTTCTTTTCAAACTCTATGCAACAGCCAGGACATTTGAATGAGAGAGAGAGAGAGAGAGAGAGAGAGAGAGTAGTAGAGTGTGTGTCTGTGTGTGTGTGTTTGTGTGTGTCTGTGTGTGTGTGTGTGTGTGTGTGTGTTTGTGTGTGCATACCTTTTCCTAATGTATTTCACACATAAGATGCATTTAGCTGTTAGCTGAATGTCTTTTTCCAGCTCCAAGCAGTTACAGTTAGGTGGTGTTATCATCTTAAAACTGGCCCTGTCAGTTAACGGTAGACGCCGCTGGCAGTAGAGGATGCTCAGTGTTTTACTGATGAGGTGTTTAAACACATAGCACTCTGCTTCGCCCTGACCCAGTACCTGGAGGCATACCTGCAGCAGAACAACGAGCAGATCGACGACATCGTCACCCTGGTGCGAGGGAAGCTGTCCAAGCAGAACCGTGTCACGCTGGGTGCCTTGGTGGTGCAGGACGTCCACGCCCGAGACGTGCTGGCCTCGTTAGTCGCCAAAAACGTCACCGAAGAGACCGACTTCGAATGGCTCAGTCAGCTGCGTTACTACTGGCTTGTGAGTCATGAAGGAGGGTCGTGCTTTTGGGGTTGAATGCCAGGATAATATTTGTGTAGAAGTACTTGCATATTTAGCCTAGAGTGTAATGATATAAAAATGATAATGTGGTGAATTATCCTTTTTATCTTAATTAATATTTTCACTTATTATGAAGAAATGTTTCATGTTTTGTACTCGTGAGCAGGGCCGGTACTAGGCATAGACGAACTGGGCAATCGCCTAGGGCACCAAATACCAAAAGGGCATCGCAATGCATTCATTCCTTTATTTTTCTTAGTTTTTCACTCTTCCAAAAAGGGAGCAAAACTCAAATCTGGCCTAGGGCAGCGAAAAAGTCTAGAACCGGCCCTGCACGTGAGTTTATTCTAAATAAGAATTATTGTGATGCCTATCTCTTAGGAGGAGCAACTCCAAACCAAAATGATTAATGCAGGTTTGGCCTACGGATACGAGTACCTCGGGAACACCCCTCGCCTCGTCATCACCCCTCTGACGGACCGCTGCTACAGGTTGAAAAGGAATTTGAACCAAATATTAGAAAAATATATATTTTTTTTATTTTATTTTTAATATATCATTTATGCTTTATATGTGTCAAGTTTCAAGACAGTAACAGTCCTAAAGTAGTTGGACAAAGAAAATAGAGCAATGAATAGAGAAATGTGTTTGTTTTTTCCTCTTACTGAGTTCACTGTGCTTTATGGATCTCTGCCCCCAGAACTCTGTTTGGGGCTCTGCATCTTCACCTGGGAGGGGCTCCTGAGGGGCCCGCTGGCACCGGTAAAACAGAGACCACCAAAGACCTGGCAAAAGCTGTGGCTAAACAGTGCGTCGTCTTCAACTGCTCCGACGGCTTGGATTACATTGCCCTTGGCAAGTTCTTCAAGGTACTTATTGCCTCTGCCCTGATGAGGATAACAAGCATGCAGATGTGTCTTTATTCAACTAGGCTGTCACAGGTCTATTTAGTTTTTGAAAATTAAGGTTTAATTTTTAAAATTTTTTATCCTATTTATTTTTTTAACTGAGGTTAAAAATGGTTGAGGGTGTCTGTGACCTTTTAAAGTAGGATTGAGGGCATGCTACACTGATATGGCAGATGCCCCTAAAAAAGCACAGTGATTCTAAGAAAAGAAAACCACAGGTTACCTTGGTGAGAAAATGTGGCCAGCGTTGAGGCCTCCAATTCCAAAAGATGCTCCTGTTGTGTGTGTGTGTGTTTTAGCAGGTTGGTTAGAAAAGGGCTTTATAGCCTGGAAATAAAGTGCTGTCATTTAAATTTGCGCCCAGTCATTAGGGATGTAAATTGCACTTGAGGGTCCATCCTTTCACCCATAACAACAATAACTCTGATAAGAGAGTGCATTTATTAATATGGACAACATGGGCAAACATGGGCAACATGATTATGTTGCTAAAGCACTTTGCTCCCCTCAAACCATTTAAGAAATTAAAATCCAATTAGCACATTTTTCAATTATGACTCGTTTCCTCATCGTTGATTTTGAGGTATTGAGCTTCAGGCTCCTTGTTGAAGTTTTGATGAGTGCTTCATGCCAGCTTCAATGAGACCACCAGGCCCTCCACATCGAGCTTGTAACACATTCAAGCCATGCTTTGTCTTATGTCTGTCTGCCTGTCTGTCTGTCTGTCCATCAGGGCTTGCTCTCCTGCGGTGCCTGGGCCTGTTTTGACGAATTCAACCGCATCGATCTGGAGGTGCTGTCCGTGGTGGCCCAGCAAATTCTGACCATTCAGAGAGGTAGGGGTTTCGCAGCAGGCCAACTCAGTGACCCCCACATTCCTAGACCTTTTTTACCTGAATAAGAGATTTCTGTAAACAAACAAACACACAGACAAATAATCAAACAAACACAGCAAAGTGCTGGAGGATATGCTTTTGGTGGAAATGCTTTTATATGGGTAAAGGGCATTTGGCCTAAAATAGATTAAATAGCTTTGATTTAGAGAGAGCACAATATGATATATAAAAAAAATCCAGACAGGCTTTTACCACGCTATTGAAGAGCTCGGGTCAACTAGCTAAGCAGTGCTGCAAATGTTTGAGACATTGATTTTTTTCCCTCCACATGCTGTTTCTGTTTTTCGTGTTCTGAATGTAATAATAGGCTGGCTTTGTGTGCCACCTGAAAAGGTTTCAGTGCAGCTAAGTGATAGAGAGAGAGAGAGAGAGAGAGAGGCTAGAAGGAGTCTCACCCCTCTATTGTGAACCAATCTCCCAGTCCTGCACTAAAGGATGCAGTAACTCACACTACTCACCGACAGGAGGGTTCATCTGAGCAAATAGCACTTGTTGCTGTAAGAGGTCAGGCAAATGACTGCTGGCTTTCTCTCTCTCTCTCTCTCTCTCTCTCTCTCTCTCTCTCTCTCTCTCTCTCTCTCTCTCTCTCTCTCTCTCTCTCATCTGTAGGCATTTCTGCCAATGCCGAGATGCTGCTGTTTGAGGGCACAGAGCTAAGGCTCAACCCCACCTGCGCTGTCTTCATCACCATGAACCCAGGCTATGCTGGACGCTCTGAACTGCCCGACAACCTCAAGGTCATGACCTCAGAGACACTATTACACCTCCACATACACAATGCTGTGTATCACTACCATTTCCATCATGCACATATCGGAAACATTTCTGCTACCTTATTTAGGGTTGTTCAGGGCACTGTGTGTATGGTGAATAGTAGGCTATTTGATCTCATAATTAAGTTGTAATTAAGCAATATAACATGAGTGGGAGTAAGGTTGTTGGTGGATATCCTCATGAGTGTGGTTCAACTGCAGGCACGCAGGTTAATCCTCAAGTGTTATGGCTTTTATACGACAGTTCAAAAGAGTAGCTGTGTGCACATCCCCACCTTCAGTCCAGGTGCAGGACAAATGGAATATTGTGCAGAACAAAAGAAAATGTCCGCAACACGACAGTTTTATACGACAGTTCCAACTAACACCAACACTAAGTTTCAAAGACACCAAATTGTATTTTCTACTGTTTAGTTTTCATTTCTGTTTCGTCCACTCGCAAAAAAATGTCCTAGTTTAGCTGGCATACCATAGAATATACTCAGTTCTTGTGAAGTGTCAAATTATTCTTAACTGATTTATTTTTTTTTTTCTCTGTTTCTTTCTTTCCCCAATAGGCCCTGTTCCGTACGGTGGCCATGATGGTGCCGGACTATGCTCTCATAGCAGAGATTGTGCTGTACTCGTGCGGCTTTGTGAGAGCGCGACCGCTCTCCGTGAAGATCGTGGCCACGTACCGCCTGTGCTCCGAGCAGCTCTCGTCCCAGCACCACTACGACTACGGCATGAGGGCCGTCAAGTCTGTGCTCACTGCAGCAGGCAATCTGAAGGTGCTCCCATCTCATGTTTATCATGTCTCATCTCTTCTATTACATTCCTTTTTTGTTTTTGTTAATATGTATATTTGTTATTTTTTATTTATATATTACACATATTCTTTAAATAGATTAACATAATGGAAATAGATCATTAGAACAGTAGAGGGAGATACATGGATGCAGCCAAAGCAAAATATAACTTTTGCTTTTGAAAGATTGACAAGGCTCAATATATCTTACTATTTTACTTTCTCAAGAAACAGTGAATATATTTATTGGACACAAGTCGGCAAACTGTGTTGTAACAAACACTCAAATCTGTACACTGCATAGATCATAGATCTGTTGTTTTTTTTTTTGTCTTTCCTCTCTTGTTTTTGAATACCCCGTTGCCTCTGATGTGCAGCCGCACAAAAGATTATTCAGCGTCCCCTGTCTGTTCTCCCAACGCATCACTTCTGAGATGGAACACTAGGACAAAAAAATGTACACAAAAAGATTGCAAGATTAGACTGGATAGACAAGAGAAAAATTGATATTAGATACCCCCATGAGCTGTCTGAATATTCCCTATACTGATTTCCTCAGCACCTTCCACATCAACGACCCCTTGCCATGTGAGCTCCGGGGCAACTCTAGAAGCCGTTTCCTTGCTGTGTCCCCTTGGACGCCTCTTCTCTCTCCAAATTACTTTTTGGCGGAGGAGACGTGTGCATATCCCCACGTGTACAAGGGAAGGCCATAAGACCCATCAACGGAGTTCATGTCAGCAGAAAAAAAAATGTCCAAAAAAAAAAGAGTTGAAAAATTGCTCTTTGATTGACAGCTTAGCTTGGCCTCCGAAGGCCTAAAGTCTTCTCCTCAGCAAGGATCTCATTAAGTGCAGGTTCCCTCCTTTGTGCTTTGTGTGTGCCACAGCTGAAGTATCCGGAGGAGAATGAAGACATCCTGCTGCTAAGGTCTATTATTGATGTAAATCTGCCCAAGTTCCTGGCTCACGACCTGCCCCTGTTTGAGGTAGGAGAGAATCCATTGGGGATTTGTGCAGCTTGTGGAGGAAACAACAGTGTTTGTCTTATTTCTTTTTATATTACAAATTGGGAAAAAAAAACAATTTTTAGAAGCAACATCTGTGATGAAATTCATCTACTGCATCCACATACACATTCTATAGGTCATTGTGTTTTATGGTCGTCTGTTTAATTAATATGCATTAGAGCACCTTTGCACCTATGCACCTGCATGGTGTACATAACACACATGCATTTGCATGTTATTCATTATGTAGGCCTATTTATGTAATGAATTACTGATATAGGTCAAAAGGAACAGGTGGCAATAACTGCATGGCACAACTGAACCTGCGGTAATCAGCATGTATATAACACCTGTACCCTTGTCACCCTTGCTTGCTCTCTCCCTCCCCCTGTGACTGATTTTTGAACGTTGTCCAGGGCATCACCTCTGACCTGTTTCCCGGAGTGAAGTTGCCCAAGCCCGACTACAGGGATCTGCTGGAGGCCATCCGCGAGAACTGTGAGAAGATGAACCTACAGATGACTGACTTCTTCACGGAGAAGATCCTGCAGATCTTCGAGATGATGATCGTGCGCCACGGCTTTATGTTGGTGGGCGAGCCGTTCGGTGGCAAGACGTGTGCTTACCGGGTGCTGGCCGCCGCGTTGCACGATATCTGTGAGAAGGTGAGCTGATTTGCCACGCCTCCCTGAGCTGCATGGCTACCTGCCTGCTAAAAGCCTGTTAATCTCTCTCTCTCTCTCTCTCTCTCTCTCTCTCTCTCTCTCTCTCTCTCTCTCTCTCTCTCTCTCTATCCATTTATCTGACTGCCTCAGGGGTATTTGTATTGAATTACCCAAAGTTTGTCCTTGTCAGCAAACTCATTATATCTGTTGTGAGGTGTCTCTTTTGTCAGTCAACCCACCCACCCCTACTGCATTTTTTAAGAGAAAATAGGGTCTTTATAGCCTGTCTGGAGGCTAAAAAAGAAAGACAAAACCAAATCGAATCCATCATATCCTCAGGAGAGGAGGCCTCAGTCAGCCTGAGAAAAAGACCGACCTGACTTAGATGAGCAGATGCAGTCTGTGCCGTGCCGTGCTGTCAGCTCCACTTCCAAACACAAAAGCAACAAGCTTTTGCAAACGACCCAGATGCATGTCATTGTGTCTCAGCGTCCGCCAGAGGAAGGGCGAATGGCTAAATCCTTTCAGACGTCGTCCTTTTTCTAAAAGTTACTCGTTCGATTGCACAGCCAGATGGCGTGGGCCAGACCCGCGCCTTGTGACTGACCCAGTGACTCGGACGATAGCGGAGTCTTTAGCACAAAGCCTTTCTGTGGCGGTGATGGCAGCGCACAGAGAGCTGCCATCCCCCCCCCCTTACTCCCCCAAGAGTGATAGACAACCCAACCCGACTGTTTGTTCCTGTCTACCGAAATTCACACTAAAGCCACAGACATCAAAGGAATGCAGGCTTCCTCCCAAGGTTTGGGGGCAGGGTGGGGGGTGAGGAGGAGTTGGGAGGCATATGGACTGGCACTTGAGTGTGCCATTCGTTGCTCCACTCTCACCGCCTCTCTCCTCCTTGGCTGGCCCACGGGCCCTGACACACTTCCCCGGGAATTCAGACTGACAGCTCGAGCAGCCAGAGGCTCTTGAAGGTGAAAGTGAAGCTGTGTTTTTGTATTTGTTGTTGCTCCTTCATCAGCCCCCCACTGATGTCTCTGAGGAGCCTTTGCTGGAAACACACACACTGATAAAATCTCATCTCTGACTGACCGTCACAAACAACTCACTGAACTGTTCCCTTTCTGTCCTCTCTCTCTCTCTCTCTCTCTCTCTCTCTCTCTCTCTCTCTCTCTCTCTCTCTCTCTCTCTCTCTCGATATTTAATATATTTCTCTTTTTCATGAAGGAAATCCGTTTCAAATCCACTAGTTGTCCTGCAGTTGATATTAAAATACTGGCCAGGGTAGTGGCTTTATAGGGGACAAGTCCAAGTGCTTAGAGATACACATGGAAACATCTCTATCTCACCCATCTCATCTCTGTCATTCTTCTTACTCACAACCCATTGTAACATCAAGCCCTGTTGTTTGGGTTGTTGCATGCTGTTGGTAGGTTTAGGAATGAGAAAATTTGGTACACTCTAGACCGATTGGCGAAAGGTCAGCTAACGCTAACCAATGAGGGCAAAGAAATTCTGTTGCACTTTCACTTTCCTGTGCCCCATTCAGCTAGCGTTAGATGCTAATTCAGTCAGTGTTGCAGCAAATTGCACTCAGCAAACCTAACCCCCAGCAACTATTTGCTCCAAAACTAGTAAACTAGCTATATAAAAGGCATATAAAGCCTTCCAAACATTTCCCAGAGTCCTGTCTAAATGTCATCAAAATTAGGGGAGATGGTACCAAAATGGTACCAAAACAAATTATGTGATAAAAAGAATACCTCAAACAGTGATGAAACAGTTGCCTGGCGTCCCTTTAGAAATACTTGTACAACTCCTTTTTCAAGGAATTGTATACTTTATATTTTGTCCATTAGTCCATGTTACATCGTGTGCTTTCACCTATCTGACGTTTCCGACTTACCTGCCAGAGCGGTATTGTGCAGCATGTTCGTGTGTTTCAAAAGCTCTGTATGTGTGTGTGTGCACCGTTCCATGCAGGGCTTGATGGATGAAAATAGAGTGCAGATCACCGTCATCAATCCCAAGTCCATTACGATGGGTCAGCTCTACGGTCAGTTTGACCCGGTCTCACATGAGTGGTCAGATGGTATTCTGGCAGTCAGCTACAGAGCCTTCGCAGTCTCACAGGTGAGAGTGAAATGGTGTTTTTCTCTTTGCTGTTTTTTTTTTTTTTTTCTCCTCTCAATTTCTGAACATGTGGTGAGCAACACCAAAGTAACTTCCGCAGCTTATATCCTCCATAACTGCACTGAGAAGCTCTCACTGACTTTGCAGTTCAAAATGGAGCTCTCTTTTTTACCTTTTTATATAATGTCTGTTACTTTCCCTTTCCTTTTATGATACCCACACACAACATAACGCTCTGCTTCCTTTTGCTGACTATTCTCTTCTGTCTAGGCCTTTATCTTCTGGTGTGCGTCTGTGTGTGTGTGTGTGTGTGTGTGTGTGTGTGTGTGTGTGTGTGTGTGTGGGTGTGTGGGTGTGTGTGTGTGGGTATGAGTGTGTGGGTGTGTGTGTGTGTGTGTGTGTGTGTGTGTGTGGGGTGGGGGTGGGGTGTGTGCATCTATCTGTGTGTGTGTTGCTCCTTCATTTTACAGTGTTCTCTACTTACCCGCATTAGAAATAAATAGTCTATTCTCTCTGGAGCCCCTACTGAGATTCTCATGCGTGAACTTAGCAGAAGTCGAAAACTTTTTCTTCTTCTGCTTGCACCGTCACAAACTCATCAAGTGCAGTGCAGTCGGCAGCAGCAGCAGCAGCCTTACCTCTTGCGTACCACACAGGGGACCAGCATCCTAACGCCTCCCGCCCCTGCCACTTCCTCGGGCTCGCGGCAGCTCGCTCGGTCTCCATGGCGACAGGCGCTGTGTGTCATCTTCTGAAGGCTCTGAAGGCTCGGCTGTGTTCTCAGAGATCTGTCACCGACTTTTTTACTCTCTCTCTCTCTCTCTCTCTCTCTCTCTCTCTCTCTCTCTCTCTCTCTCTCTCTCTCTCTCTTCCTTCTCCTTCTTCATCTCTCTCTCTCTCTCTCTCTCTCTGTCTCTCTCTCTGTTGCTCTCTCGCTCTCTCTTTCTGCTTCTATCTCTCTCTCTCCCCTATCCCCTGGGGAGTGTCTGAAGAGGGGGCCTTGTCGGCAGTGGTGCCTCGGGAAGTAAGCGACTCGCGACATGCGCGCGTGTATGTATGTGTGAGTGTCTGCGTGGTCGTTGTCACGGAGGCATCACAGGCAGACGCAGCGCGAAACGGCTCACTTCACACTTGCGGAGAAGAAAAAGAAGGAGGAGAGGAGGCATACCACCGCTGCCTCTAATCGCTATAATTAGAAATGAGGGAAAACATTCGTTAGGTGTTTCAGGCCAACTTAGAAGATATTTCATAAGAGTTCTCCCCCCTTACCCCCGCCACCCTCATTCCATTCTGTTTGATCACACATCAACACAACTACGGAGGGAACATGACCAGGCGCCAGAGCTGAAACAATATGAACAATACCTTATATCAGCAGTAAACATCTGTTGTGTACAGGGTGTTGGATTCATGTTGTTTACACAACTTCATACATAGGTCAGGTGGAAGTGTAAGACTTGTAATATACAATTCTGTTTGTCATTTTGTAATATTTATTTAAATTTTCTTCCATTTAGTATTGAGTATGCTATTATGTCATATACTATATAGCCTGAAGCCCAAATCAAACACACATGTAATGTTGTATGAATACTGTGCCTCCAGAGCCCTGACAGGAAGTGGCTGATCTTTGACGGGCCGGTGGACGCCGTGTGGATCGAGAACATGAACACGGTGCTGGACGACAACAAGAAGCTGTGTCTGATGAGCGGCGAGATCATCCAGATGTCCCCGCAGATGAGCCTCATCTTCGAGCCCATGGACCTGGAGGTGGCTTCCCCAGCCACGGTGAGACAGCTAGCCAGCGCTAGTATCCTTTTACCACATCCATAGTTGCTAACCTGCCGTCCATTTCCCAAAAGCATACTTGCTAACCAGTTAGCAACTTATTTTGATGTCAATAGGAAATTGTATTCCAACCAAAATAGTTTCTAACTTAGTTAGTTACTATGCCTTTGGGAAACAGATGCCAGTGCTATCCATTTCCCAAAAGCATATTTGCTAACCAAGAAAACAGCTATGTGTGTTGCAATGCGTGTTGCCAGCCAACTGGTAAGCAACTATGCTTTTGGGAAATAGACAGGTCAGGCCAGACTTGCTTTTCCCACCCACAGATTAACACAATATCGTTACCTTCTGTATAATATCTATGGTCCCAACAGCATCCTGGATGCCAACAAAGGTCGAATGTCGGGCGATGGGTGGAGTACTTGACGTAGATGCATGAAAAAATGTATATTCCTTTTGTTTGTGTGTTTTGTTGACGTTGGTGGTGATGCATGCAAATCTAAGGAGCAGCCGTGCAAGAGACAGACAGAGAGAAAGAGAGACAGCGAGAGAGAGAGAGAGAGAGAGAGAGAGAGAGAGAGAGAGAGAGAGAGAGAGAGAGAGAGAGAGAGAGAGAGAGATTTTTCCACCACCCCTCAGGTTTCTTTGAAGCGGCTCCAGATGCTATGTTTCGCTGTCTCCCCTGTCAGTGGATGGTTTGTCTGATTATTGGGCTGTCAAAGATGCCTCCAGAGGTGTTTTTTTTTTCTTTTTCTTTTTCTGTTTGTGCTGAGATAAAAAATAAAAAAAAAAACTTCACTTCAAATAAGCCCTTTATGTACATCCCATATAGAAATGATTTGCATTCATCGTAGAAATGTTCCCCTTTCACGTGGGCTTGCATCAGGCCTAATAGGTACATTTGCTTCATCTTTTGATGTCAAGGAGAAAGAAAGGAGGGGGAAAAAAACAAAGCAAAACAAAAAAAGACAGAAAAGAAATAGGTCATCCCTGTGAAGGAAATAGTGTTATCGCAGTTACAGGTTGAGTGGGAGCATCCTGTGTTAAAAAAAAAAAAAAAGAAAACTGTCAAAATTACTCTCGATGGGAGCCCACTGATTTCTCTTCTCGCCCCAAAAGAGTTACCGGCAGCAGCAGCAGCAGCAGCAGCCTCCTGGCTGGCTCATGTGTGCCTAGCCCACGCAGCCTCCTGGCTGGCTCGTGTGTGTCTCGCTCAGGCACAACCCACACCACACACACACACACACACACACACACACACACACACACACACACACCACACACACACACTAATGATGCAAGACTATGTACAGTCCCTTTCACACATTCCTCAACCACCTGTACTGTATACGTGATCAAACGTGGTGTGTGCAGCGCTTTTCATGTGTAAAGTGATAAGTGGAGGCAGAGTCGATGTGTGTGTGTGTGTGTGTGTGTGTGTGTGTGTGTGTGTGTGTGTGTGTGTGTGTGTGTGTGTGTGTGTGTGTGTGAGAAAGAGAGAGGTGTGCAGTTTTGGTGATGGGCGTAGCGCGTGGTGGGAATGAGCCGGATATGTGTGTGTGTGTGAGATTGCCTGTTGAAAGGACAGTTAGGCCTTGGAATGGGTTCCAACTGCTCCTCCGTCTCCGTTAGACAGCTGCTGCACTCCTCCTCCTCCTCTAACACCTCTGTTCTGTGTCCTTCCATTCCTTTCCTTTCCCTCCCTCCATCCCTCTATCCCTCTTTCTCCTGCAAGGCTTATGAGTTCTGTTTCCGGGGAGTGCTGACGATTACTCTTCTCTTCTTGCTCTTCTCTCACTCCTTTTCTCCCCACATTACTTTTTCTTTCAGTCTTTTTCATTCCCTCTTTTAATCTCCCCCTCCCTTTTCTTTCCCCCTTTCTAAGTATATCTCTTTCTCTCTCTCTCTCTCTCTCTCTCTCTCTCTCTCTCTCTCTCTCTCTCTCTCCCTCTCCCCCTCTGACTCTTGCTGTCGGGCTTGCTATTATCTGTAGTGGGACCTCCATCGGTTAGCAGGCTGCGGGCTCAATCTGACCCCGCGTGACCCCCACACCTGTGCCGTGGCACACATTGCCCGCACCTCTGAGCCTCCTCAGGTGCTCCAGGAAAGGCCACCACTGTCTCTCTCTCTCTCGCTCGCTATTTCAGTCCTTAGTCCCACACATGGCTGCTATTTGTCTTCACATTTAGACTCCTGCGGCTTCCCATTGCCAGCACGCGTCTGTGTGTGTGTGCATGTGTGTGCACGTGTGTGTGTGTGAGCGAGTGTGTGTGCATACGTGTATGTGTGTGCGGTAATATATGAGCTTCCCATACTGAAGATTAATGTAGTGCAGTTTTCCATCTGGGGTCCTTGACATTAAAGTTGAGGAATGTGCATGCAGGCGTATGTTTGCACAGCTATCTTGGTGGTCGACAGAGTTTTATGATATTTGTTTTTTACACAGGTAGTTTTATTATTTGTTTCTGTGAAATAGTTTGCTTTACAGTTGATTGCATTATGATATAGTTTTTAACTACTGATATTTGTTGATTTTCTTGTGGAAGAGTGTGTGTGTGTGTGTGTGTGTGTGTGTGTGTGTGTGTGTGTGTGTGTGTGTGTGTGAGTGTGTTTGTGCGCCTCCTTATAATCCCTCTGTGTTTGTGTTTGTGCCTCCATACTTACTCATCATCCTGTGTGTGTGTGTGTTTGTGTGTGTGTGTGTGTGTGTGTGCGCGTGCATTTGCGTGTGTGCGTGTGTGTGTGTGTGAACGGCAGGTGTCCCGCTGTGGTATGATCTACATGGAGCCCCACATGCTGGGCTGGAGGCCTCTGCTGCTGTCCTGGCTAAACACGCTGCCCTCCACGGTGAAGCCCCTGCACAAAGAGCTGCTCACCGGCCTCTTTGATAGGATCCTGCCCTCCTGCCTGCAGCTCATCCGCAAGGCCACCAAGGTACCGCAACACATTTCATCAAGTGCCACCTCAAGGCGAGGCAGATGGATGGGTACAAGGCTACACTCTTCAAACTGCTCCTCTCTGTTCAGTGATGCACTTTTTAATTCTTGCTCTTTTTATTCAATGATAGTAGTGTCAGTGCTAGTTTTTAACCTAGGGTGATGATGTTCTGCATATCAGACAATGTATAATTGCATGTAAAATATTGTACAATAAATATAGCCTATGTAATTATTGAAAGCTATTACATTCCACAGTATGGCATTTCAAAGGACACTTTTTCGGCTTGTAAGTTAATGCCGCTCTAGTAATGGCATCTCCCTTAATTTGCTCTCTCTGTGTGAAAATCGCTGTCGTTAATGCTAATGGGCTAGGGTGCTAACACAGCCAGTTGGCTCCGCTCCACGGCCTGCCCTAACAGCGAACAGTATTACCCACACACCCCCTCCTTTGTCTTCTCCGGCGGTGTCATTTGTCCAGGAGCTGTCCCCCACATCCGACACCAACCTGGCCCACTCCCTGATGAATCTGATGGACTGCCTGATGGATGAGTTCAGGGACGAGGCCAAGATGAAGAGCATGGGCGAGAGAGACGTATGCTCCTGGCTGGAGGTCAGGGCTCATCTGAGATTATGATTATAATGCACTGGGCATGCTACAGACCTCATATTCATTTATTCATTAATTAATTCATTAATCAATTCATTAATGCATTAATTAAGGCTGTTCCATAAGGATGATGAGAAAATGCACTGGGCACGCCTCACCCTCACATTCATTCATTCATTCATTCATTCATTTATTAAATGTATTAAGCTGAACATGAGCGCAAATGCCAACTAGCAGTTTACATTGAGTCGATTTGATTTTGGTGCCATTGACTCAGTGTAAACTGCTTCTTAGTATTTGTGTTCGTGTTTGGATGATAATACATTGTGCATGGGTTAGTATTTGCGTTCGTGCAAAAAGGATGATAGTGCGCTGGGCATGACGCACCCTCACATTCATTCACTCATTAATTTGTTCATTCATGTTTGTTGTTTATTTATGTATTCAGTTATTAAGGCTGTGTCATAAGGAGGATGCCATTTATTTCATGCACATACAGTAGTTGTTTGTCCATTAGCATTGCATTGTGTGTACAAGTATAGTGTGTGTATCATGTGACCTTTCTGCCCGCCACGCTGATTCTAAACCGGTTTATCGTCCTTTACAAGCTCCTATGACAGGCCTGCTATTTGTCACCCGGCCAAAAGGCCATAGAAACAGAATGGGATGATGCACAGCCCTGCAGTATACACTGTAAGGCCATGGAGACAGTATGTGACAATACAAAAGCCCACGATTCCTCACTCACAGGCTCAGGCTCAGGCTGTTCCTTTTATTTATGGCGTGCTGTGGGCTCCGAGGCTTTAATTGGAATGGAGAGGTCTCTGACATCAATGGTTTGGTGTGTGGGAAGTGTGAAAGGAAGGCGGTCATTTGAAAGGGTCCGTGACAGATCAGATGACACCAGTCACCCCGAAACGCTCACACACGTGCAAGGCAGCCGCCGCCACCACCACAGCCGCCTTCCCATCATCTCAATGCTGCTTTGCTTGTGCTGTTGCATTGTTGTGCTCGGTTCCACACCACACATATTCTTGATCTATTGAGTCCTTACACACACACACACACACACACACATATACACACACACACACACACACACACATACACACACACACACACACACATACACCTCCCTCCCACACACACACACAAACACACGCTTCCTTCAGTCGTGTAATAATGATCTCCACGCCCACAAATCCACTCAGAGAAGCTAGTCTCATTTGAGCAGATAAGCCACCTCCCAGCCCCCATTTCTGTACCTGCATTGATCCCTGCAGGTCAAATCAATGGCGGAGAAATCGCTATTATTTGCCCTTGTGTCTTTGCATGGTGAGGTCGACCATGGCCAGACACTCTGATTCGCACCATCTCTAATCGATCGCTGAAAGCTTGCTCCATTTACACTACAACGGCAGACATCATTTTGTAGAAAGATCGATTGCTCCCGAACCCCACCCCCCTCCAACCCACTGTTATTATTGGTGCAGATTGAAGCTTTGCCCCGATTCTTGTGATGAATGATGAGAGTTGTTGAATATTGGATTAGATTATTGGCCTAATTATGGTGCAGAGAGTGTTTGTTGGAGAAAGCAAACTGCAGGTATTTTTAAAGATTATAATGTGTTTAATGTTATGTATAGACCGTTTCAAGAGAGTTCGATTAACTGATCCCAGAAGGCTTCTGTTTTAACCTTCCATATGTTATTGTAACTTAGAAGAAGTCATTTAGGAATGAAGCAGACCATTTAAGCATCATTTATATTGTTGTTGTTACCACAGCGTGTTTGAGCTTAGGCTTACTAGGAAGCTCTACAAAATGTCAACCATCCAGTAATGCACTTTAGTACAACTTTAGATACTTTAGTGAAGTGGGCAACTGTACGAGGGCGATATGGTAAAACTCCAATGAAGAAAAGTCCAAATATTATCTCAGCTGTTACAAGTTTAAATCCAAATGAGTCATTATAATTTCACATTATTAAACACAATTAAACTTTATTACTAACTTTCACCTTCTCAATTGTTAACACAGGTGCGCACACACAGTTGATCCTCATTATTCATGTGGTCAGTGTTTGACCCCTCTCTCTCTCTCTCTCTCTCTCTCTCTCTCTCTCTGTCTTTGTCTTTGTCTCTTTCCATCTCTGTTGGAGCAGGGCATCTTTGTCTTCTCGCTGGTATGGTCAGTGGGCGCCAGCTGCGAGGAGGCCGGCCGAATCAAGTTCGACGCTCTGGCGCGCGAGTTGCTCACAGGCGCCCTGAGCGAGGAGACACGCATGCGCCACGGCCTGCTGGACTCGGTCGAGCCGCCCGCCAAGCAGCTGACCGTGCCGCTGCCTGAGGAGGACACGCTCTACGGGTACCGCTTCATCAAGGAGGTGAGGCCCTCTCCCGCGTGCCACCCCCACTGAGCATGCCCACAGACCGCGCCACATGCTTTTTAACTGACCTTGCGAGGGCTTCGCCACAGCCTGTCTGTTTTAATTCACTCCACTAGTCCCTAGTGATGTACTGTATATGATGTTCACTACACTATTATAGCCATCAGCGCTTCAAGCTCTCTGTCAGAATTCAGGTAGGAGTTGCACAGTCTCGGATCTGATAATAGGTAGTTATACTGGTACATAAAAGCTTCTTCTGATTGCCAGAAATGGTCTTGGTTTTAATCATAGTGCTTTGTATAAATGCATTCAAATGGCATTAGTTGGAGATTGACATGTATGTTGGAGTTATTCATTTTGGCATAATGAATGACACTGCATTGTGCTTTACCGTGTCGTCATTTAAGCACTCTAATTCATTATTCACCTTTATGTGAGATTATGGCATGTGAGCTTGTCTGATTGTTCTTTAGTCACTCTTGGGAGTGACTATATCGTAGGAGACAATCAAATGGATTGTCATCTATCTCCTACGCACAATTCACATCTCCCTATGGAAGTGTGTTCGCAAGTTCATTTTACTCAGCCAATGCCCACACTTAAAAAATCAGTCTCTTTTTTTTTGTCATCACTACCTTTTATACTTATTTGGAAGAGCATTTGTGGTGTTAAATTAACTTTGTATTCTGTGTGTTAGAGTGAAGTGATAGGTTGTTATTAGGGTATTCAAGGGCAGAGTGGCACATTGTTATTACGCTGTCGGCTCAGTATTGAATCCTCTGAATAACTCGAGGGCAAAGTGGATCCTTTGTCACATCCTTATGATAAAAGTCCACGTATTGTTATGATCGGGAGTTGTATGATAACATGAAAATTTGTGTTGGATTTGTCTGTATTAAATGATATCAAAATTATACCAAGAATTTAAAGTAATGCTGTGCTTGCTTATGTTCTGAGGTATTTTGTTGATGAAATGTCGCATAATAATAATGCTGAAATATCCCTCTAACATCCTCTGAACCAGGGCCCGGGCAGGTGGGAGTTGTGGACGGATGAGCTGAAGACGGCTCCTTCCATTCCCAAAGACGTGCAGTTCAACGAGATCATCGTGCCGACGGAGAACACGGTGCGCTACACGGCGCTCATGGAGCTGCTCGTCACCCACCAGAAGCCCACCGTCTTCATCGGCCCGACGGGCACCGGCAAGAGCGTCTACATCATTGTGAGTGCCCCTGCCCAGTGCTTGTGTATGCTCTTAGAACGGCTGTGCCACCGTTAACGGACCTCCAGTCAGTCGTTCCGTCCAGGCGCTCTCTCGCCATCATCCTGCCAGCCGAGGCAGGCCATCACTTTTGTTCGGATATGTTTCAGCTTTGCTTTCCTCTTGTTTATCTTGTTTCTCTTTTTGTTTGCCCCAGACTCCCAAAACCAATAACAATCCCATTTTCTCCCTATTTATTTATTCATTTATTTATTTACGGCTCCTTTTGTGCTCCAGCCCAAAAAATCAGCCTCTTTGGATTGCCACCTGGGGTGTGCTTTGGATGGCCGCGTGATTTGCCCGTAGTGCGCCCAGTCTGCCATGTTTCAGTGGCTGACTGCGTGCCTCTTCTCCCCCCGCCATGCATGCCAGCAGCAGGTAGAGCAGACCGCTTTCCTTTCAGCTGCTCCGCACAAAGCGGCCGGCATCCAGGAGCTCATCCGCTCATCCAGCTCTCCGCCCGGAACGTTTGGAATGGCCAAGGAGGCTGGGGCCAGTCTGGAGAGCTGTGGGGCATCCGACAGGCGTGCCGTGCCGTGCCCACTCGAGTGTCTCTGTTGGTCTGTCTGGCGCAGCGGGGAGAGAGGAGGGCGGAAGGTGTGAATTGGAACTGGTGGTTGGTTGGTGGTGGGTGGTGGGTGGAGTGGACGAGGGAGGTGAGTTGGATGAGGAGGGGTGGGGGGGTTGGGGGTGGAGTAGGTGAGTTTGGGTTAGGCTGGCTTTGATAAATGAGCCGGAGCCCCCAGACCAACTGCCGCACGCCGTGCCAGAGCCCACCGACCCACTCCGCTCCGTGGAAGAGAGGAGAGCACAAGCTGCTTCTTTCCAGGGAAGGTAAGGGGCATAGGGTGGTGGTGGTGGTGTTGGGGAGGGGGGTCTGGGGCGGCAGCAGGCAGATACACAACCACGGCCCAGATCCATCACGCTAACGGCCTCATCCATTATCCGCCTCGTTACGCTCGTATGCCATCGTCGTGCCTAACACCCGTCCCTCAGACTCCCTCCCCCCAGTGTGCACTGCTTTCACCGCTTTCAAAACACATTAACCGTTCTATGTTTAAAGCTCACAGCAGCCGCAATCTCAGGCAGAGTACATTTATGTGTAGGTGTTCTCTTTTTGAACATCAGGGACCTGACTAACAGTGCTTTTTTAAAAAAAGGCCTTCATATGTCTTTGTGTCATTTAACTAGCCAGTCTATTGGAGAAGTCATTTTTCACATATATTTTAATAACATGTACCCATGAAATCATCTGTGGACTTGCTTTTGAATTCTATGCATTTGAGATGAAAGCAGAAGTGGTTACAGAAAAATTGTGAATCCAATTCACATTGAAACATTTTCTTTGAACTCGAAGACCGTTTAGGTTCTGAAAAGCCTTTTCTTTCGTTTCTCAAAAGCCCTATACCTAGAGCAAGAGTCCCAGATTTCTTAATATTCAGCCTTGAAAAGTTTAACACAAAGGACTTCAACATGGGTCTACTGCAGATCAAGTGTATTATTATATCCTCATTGATGGCTTTAATACAATATCTACTGAGGCCAAATCCATGTCCTGGCTGGATTTTTGGCTGGATTTCGGAAGGCTTTCTGTAGCCTGATACAAGTTGGCTTTCTATCCGTGTGTGTGTGTAGGACTTCCTGCTGAGGCGTTTGCCAAAGGATGTGTACACTCCGCTTCAGATCAACTTCTCGGCTCAAACCACGGCCGCTCAGACCCAGAACATCATCATGTCCAAGCTGGACAAGCGACGCAAGGGCGTGTTTGGCCCTCCGCTCGGCAAGAAAACGGTAAGCAGGTATTCCAAAGTCGAGTGTGTGTGTGTGTGTGTGTTTGTGTTTGTGTTTGTGTGTGTGTGTGTGCATTTATGTGTGTGTGTGTGTGTGTGTGTGTGTGTGCACATGTGGGGTAGACAGATGCACCAGAGCACGCCAGATGTGTCATGCCAGATATGCATAAACCAATTCCTTTCAGAGACATTAAGATGTCAGTGAAGTGACATATACAGTGATATCACTCACTGTATCTCCTCAGAGTGAATATAGACAACATAGCTCTTTTTGTAGACAACGAGCAAAGTAAGATTAACTGAAGTTAATCAATCTTGTTTTTTCGTTTGTTTGTTTTTCCACTCCATTCTGTTGTGCGGGGCAGGTGGTGTTTGTGGACGATGTGAACATGCCAGCGCGAGAGACTTACGGCGCCCAGCCACCCGTGGAGCTCCTGAGGCAGTGGCTGGACCACTGGAACTGGTACGACATGAAGGATTGTTCCATGATCAACCTGGTGGACATCCAAATCATGTGCGCCATGGGCCCACCTGGTGAGTCAAAGCTCCACTCACTCACACATCCCACTTGCAGTTATTTGGAGTGGGCAGACAATAGAAACTCAATCAATCTGTCTTTTTTTCGATATGTATGAAGCCAACCTTTTTGTTTTAATTATCAGACATTTATTTTTTAAACAGCACTATATTTTGTTTTGGTATAAAACTAGACCTATCTATCTGTAAGGCACGAAGCCTTTCAAACATTTTCCAAAACCTTTCTGGCACTGTTGAATGAATTTAATTGGTGTTTGATAGCAATGCAGTAAACAATGACATGCTGCAACTAGACTTGAGGTGGTTCCTACCTGCCATGCAGAACTGAACAGAATCCTGGATGGCTAGTGGGATTTATACTTGTGTTTATCCAGCCTTATTGTGAAAACATGCCATTAATTTGTTAATGGATCAGAACAAAATGTTGTATAAAAAGGATACCGCTATCTTACCTCACTCACGTCAGATCATGCGCTACGTAACTTTCGTAAGGCACTTCCGCGCAACGATCTGATGTCGAAGCCCTTCAGAGCCATTTCAAGCCAATTATTCTCTAACCGGACCAATCAGGGCTGCTGGCTGCTGTAGAGGGTGTGACGTAGCGAAGAAGCAACTGTTTTGAATCCAACCAATCCAACAAACGTAACCAGCGTCATCGGTTGGTTTCGATGTGGTTGGCTGAAGTGTATGTCAATTATGTTGATGGATAAGCCGTTTGTCCAGTTAGATTCAAGGATTTCTGGCTCCTGAAATAAATCGTCTATCGCTGAGGATCAGATGTTCGCGCGTAGCGCTACATCTGACGTGAGTGAGGTAAACCGCTATCACTAATAGTGGTGAAAAGTTACTAGGTGTTGCTTTAGTTTAGTTTAGTTAAGAAAAACTTTACTCAGTAATGATCATTGTGATTAGTTGTGATTAGCTGTAACAAGTAGATCAGATATTGATTACCTTTGGCAGTCTGTTCATTCCTCCTCAGCCCAGAAAAGCATATATATTTCTCTTCGTTCTCAGGTGGGGGAAGGAACCCAGTGACACCTCGATTCCTTCGCCACTTCAACACCGTGACGATTAATGACTTTGATGAGAAGACCATGTACACCATCTTCTCCCGCATCCTCGATTGGCATCTGACCATTCGGTAACTCACTTGTCTCCTTCAGTCAAGATTAGTCATTAGCTAATATACATTTCTTTAATTGTTTCATTTTATCTTCATTAACTACAAAAGACTTATAACAAAATAACTAAAATATGACCTATAATAAAGAGTTTGCATAAATCACACTGTTGTAGATAATTGTTGTTATGAACTCATCCCCAGGTTCCCATTCCCAAAGCCCTTCGCCAGTCTGACCCCTCAGATTATAAACGGCACCATGTCCGTGTACCAGGAGGCCACCAAGAACCTCCTGCCCACTCCAGCCAAGTCTCACTACCTCTTCAACCTCCGCGACTTCTCACGCGTCATTCAGGGAGTCTGTCTGTCCAGGCCAGAGACGGCTGAGGACACCAAAGCCATTAAGCGCCTCTGGGTGCATGAGGTAATCACTGTGCAAGTGCAGTGCACCCCTTTCATTACCAGCTTCTCCAAGAAGAATGAAGTCATTATGCTATTGGCTTGTGAAATGGGAGTTTCAAAGTTTCAAAATATTTTAAAGAGGATATGCAGACTTGTCTTGAGGTCTTGAAAAAGGCTTCTTTTGGGGCATGCCAAAAAAATGTTTGGTAAATTGAAATGGATGTGAGTAAATGTAAGTAATACAGTAGTTAGATAGTAAGTAAATAATAGCATAAATAGAAACGTTAATAAGTAATGATAGCAGCAATCAATAGTATTGATAGTAGGTTTAAGGTCACATACTTTAGAGTGCACACAGGGATCACTGAATGTGACTGAACTGATACAGAACCACTTGTGTGTCCCTGACCGCCTCTGGCATCAGGTCCAGCGTGTGTACTATGACAGGCTGGTGCACAAGTCCGATCAGGCGTGGATGGTGGAATTCCTGCAGAAGGTGAGCGACAGTCACCTGAAGGAGAACTTCCACCTGCTCTTCCAGCACCTGGACCAGGACAACGATGGCAAAGTCACGGAGGACGACCTCCGAAGCCTCATGTTCTGCGA
>JAODXP020000016.1:24470294-24565294 GCA_027497455.2 Sardinella longiceps | reverse complement strand
CAAAGTATTATTTGAGCGCCGTAACCAAAGCTAATGGGCATGTGCTGCCGAGTGCTGCCTGCAGAGAATCGGATTTTAATTTGCCTGTGAGGACAAAGGCCATTTTTCATTTTAATACACTGTATTAAACGCATTTATTGCTTTATGTTAAAACCAAAAGGGGAATATTGTGAATGTAGATGCTTCTGTCATACAGTATGTGTGTTTCTCTCCACACACACATACTGTACATGCACACACACACACACACACACACACACACACACACACACACACACACACACACACACACACACACACACACCTCTGTGCAGTGCTCCTGGAGAACATTGGTGAGGAGCTGGACCCCATCCTGGAGCCTCTGCTGCTCAAGCAGACCTTCAAGCAGGGCGGCAGCATCTGCATCCGGCTGGGCGACTCCACCATCGAGTATGCGCCCGACTTCCGCTTCTACATCACCACCAAGCTCAGGAACCCCCACTACCTGCCCGAGACCTCAGTCAAGGTGGAGCTCACACATAAACATTCTCTAACTCCTTAAGCTAAGAACAGACCTACCAATTTTCCCAATCTTTAGAACGTTTAGAACGCGATTGTGTGAGCTAAACCTACAGAAGCAATGTGGGACGACTGGGTTAGCACAAACCTAACGTCAGAATTGTCGGCATTTTAATGTCAGAATTGGTATCTTAACAACCTAAGACAATATCAAGCATGTCAATATTAAAGAAGGTGAATAATCAGTAGGTCTGTTCTCAACTTACAGATACTTAGTCTGTAAAACTTTCAAGAATTCTGCATAGAAAAGGTATTATATATCATATAGGCACTGCTGCATGAGACTACCTTATCATTTCCTCTTGGGCTGTTTTCCCTGGAGAGCTATTAGCATTAGCACCAGTGCCAGTCAAACAGTGCAGAGTGCAGACACACGTTTGACATTATCTCTCAGATATCATTGTTTATGCTCCTGACTGTCAAACTCCAAACTGCCAGCTGGACGGTGCAGGTGTGTGTTTGTGCCTTTTAATGAGAGCTGCATCCTCCTAAATTCCCCTTCAAACAGCTGCGTGGGCTCCCTGAACATGCCGAGCGAAAGGAAAAAAAAAAAAAGAAGAAGAAAATCTCCTGCAATTTGATGTAAGAGTGAGAAACGCAGCCTCAGAAAGTTTTGTGTTTTGTGTGCCGAGAGAGAGTGAAAGAGAGAGAGAGAGAGAGTTTCTCATGTCCTTGCTTGAAACAAACACAATCTCAAAGAGAGAGAGAGAGAGAGAGAGAAAAACAGAGAAAGAAAAAAATAAGAAGAGTAGACTCCCCTATCCGTGAAGCATTAGTATGCAGGATATCACTGTGTAAATAACTCTCTATGTGCATATTTAAATGTGGTGGTCTTTTGCCCAGAAATTTTGTTGCTATTTGCATTTACATGTTTTCATTAAAGGGAGATCTTCTCAAGGACGCGTCCCAAGTCAAGCTCCAGCTCCGAGCCTTCATCAGCCCTTTCTTCTGGGGGCTGCGACCCTTTCTGGAGCTGCATTCAGAATCAGTGTCGAGACTAATTGAATTCATTTGCATGGTTAAAAAAGGTCAGATATGATGCGCACTTGCCTAAAGGGAACCCGGATCTATCGATTTGAATCGTCTCCAAGAAACAGAAATAGCCACCGGACACGTACAGTAAACCACAAGTCTTCCCATACTTTGACAGCGCAATTCAAAATCGGGGCGCGAGGGACGAGAAAGAAGAAAGAAAAAAAAAGGAGTGATTTTTGAGAGAAAGTGACGCATGAAAGCAAATGGCGTTATTAAGATGTGGCATTACTGTTGATCATCCCGCAGGCAGCCATTTGCAGAGGCTCCTGCTTTACTGTTAGCCATTAAGGCAATCTGGATGGGTTTCTTCGCGAGCGGAGCGGCGCGGTCTGGCTGACTGCTTCCTGACCCGGTGATGGAGGCGCATTAGGGCTCCTCCGGTCCCCCCAGCAGAGAGGCCCACAACCACAGCAGCAGCAGCAAACAGGACCAAACGAGCTCCTGGAATGAGGATCCCTGCGGGAAAAAAAAAATAAAAAAATAGGAAATGGAGTGAACAGACATGGAGAGTAAAGAATAGGACCATTGGTTATGAGCCTTGCCAATAAGATTAAAAGAAGGGGGGAAAAAAAAGATTTTTTAATATTTGTTTCACAGGAGGCTAAAGTGGCTATTTGCTGGGTCATCCACTGTAGGATTATGGTTTACCTTCTTTGATATTTTTGTTTTTGTTCGTGCCTATTGGTGGTCGAATGGCTACACAAGCACAGGGTGGGTAAAAGTTCACTTTAAGTCAGACTTTTCATGCCCTTTTGACTCCTCTGACTTCTCTTGGTGGATCATTTTTTCTCAACCCACTTCAGTTTGCCCCCCTACAGGAAATAAAAGCGTCTGCCTTTGATGCAGACAGCTGTAATGAGCTGAGAGATAGAGTTGAGAGTTGCCTTCTGTCCTCACCAGGTGACCCTGCTGAACTTCATGATCACCCCTGAGGGCATGCAGGACCAGCTGCTGGGCATCGTGGTGGCCAGGGAGAGGCCCGACCTGGAGGAGGAGAAACAGGCCCTCATTCTGCAAGGGGCAGAGAACAAGAGGTAAGATGAAAGGAAGCCTTTGAAGTTTTGTCTGTCAGTCTGTGTGTGTGTGTGTGTGTGTGTGTGTGTGTGTGTGTGTGTGTGTGTGTGTGTGTGTGCGCGCGCAAGTGCTTCTACACTACAGTATGTTGTATGTATTATATAGTATGTGATAGAAAGTGTGTGCCTGTGTGTATGTGTGTGTGGTGTGGTGAGGTGTGTGTGTGTGTGTGTATGTGTGTGTGTGTATGTTCCACTATATCAAATGTTCTTAGTTGGTACCTTTTGAGTACCTTTTTACCCCTGTCAGATATCCCTTTGTGTGCGGCCTAACGCATCATTAAGCATTTAAGCCTCTAAAAGCCTGAGCTGACTCACCCAGCCAGTCAGCGCCCACCTCTTCTCTCATTTACTCCAGCTTCTCTGCCACTCAGGCCTGGGTGGTGGATGCTGGGGCTACATTAATCGGAAATGGGATTCAGTCATTGTGTTATCTTGTTTTATAAACTATTAATAACATTAATGAATACATTTTATAAACATTAATAACAACTATTTATAACACATTAATAGAGTGTAAATAAAAAAAAAATACAAGTAGGACTTAATTTATACTATTATTAACTCATTTCTCTGTCTTGTCTTGTGTGTTCTCAGGCAACTGAAAGAAATTGAGGATAAGATTTTAGAGGTGCTCTCCTCCTCAGAGGGTAATATCCTGGAGGACGAGACAGCTGTCAAGATCCTGTCCTCGTCCAAAGTCTTGGCCAATGAGATCTCAGAGAAGCAGGCCATCGCCGAGGTGACAGAGGTGAAGATCGACGAGACACGCATGGGCTACACACCCATCGCCGTGCACTCCGCCATCCTATTCTTCTCTATCGCCGACCTGGCCAGCATCGAGCCCATGTACCAGTACTCCCTCAACTGGTTCATTAACCTCTTCATCGGGTCCATAGACAACTCAGACAAGAGTGACATCCTGGACCAAAGGTACGACGCGGATGTACTGTTAGGGCATCCGCACACTGGTTTTAACACAGTGCAGCAAAGTGCAATTATATTACATGGTTTTCAATGCAAATGCTCACACCGGCACCGAACTCGTCTGTCGCCTGTTGATTACGATTACGTCTTTTTTGTTGGAGCCGTTCATTAACATCCAGATTCCAGGCTACTGCACTATGCCAAATGAAATTCAAATCAAATTCATAAGTGCTCGCAATGCTGTCAGAACCAGTGTACATAGGCCTTTACAGGTATCTTTAAGACCTTACTTATGGTACAGCAAGTGTATAGGTATACTGGTCATACAATACTTGATAAACTCCCCTGTGGTATGTACAGCAGGTTTACTGCTTCAGGTATCAGCCATTTGGAGACACAAGACAGAACTCCTGTCTAGCTGTGATAAATGAAGAGATTGTTGTCCATTGTCTGCTCTGGCTGAGTGTTTGGCCCAGTCTGACCCAGCTGCAGTGTGTGTGTGTGTGTGTGTGTGTGTGTGTGTGTGTGTGTGTGCGCGTGCACATCTGCCTGAGGCCATGTCTGTAGACAGGAAAGAACCTCCAGAACAGTATTAAACAGAGACGCACACACACACTCAAAAAAAACGCCAGTAGCCTCATTAAGTTTGGTTTGCTGGACACAACGTTAGTCAAGTGGGTGATTATGTAACCAAGAAGTCATTATTAAAGTACATATAGTCTTGTTTATTGTATATTAAAATTTATAGTTTTTGCAAAAAAAGCAATGAAGACAGTCAAGGTTAGTCTGTAAAATAGCCCATGAGGGAGTCGAAAACAGTACAGGGAGTATAAAACTAAGCAGTTGTAAATTAGCAATAAATATTGAAGTAATAAATATTAAAATATAATATAATTTATTAAATATTTGAAAATCCTGTATTAATAATTTTGCCGACTACATCTGATCTGTTTCAGTATTACTGTGCATACACTCCCCGTTGCAAATGCCTCTGAAGAAGTTTGAAAGCATACAAGCAGTGGTGTTTTCATGTTGGAGTTGTAGCTCTGTAATAAGTGTGTCAACCAAAAACCTTAGTTGTTGCACTGTATGGGGGAAAATGGGTTAGCGATATCCCCGCTAAGCTACAGTACCTAACAAACCTTTCTGTCATAGCAGAGAACCTAACACACAAACACATTAATGAGCACTATGCTGCTCACCCACGCCAACAAATAGGCCCACAGGTTTGCAAGCGCTAATGGCCTCACCGCTTCTAGCCGCCTCTCACACTCCTACGTCAGCAGCCGCAGCCGCTGCACACATCCATCTATCGGATCACAGAGGCCTGAGAGGAAAGCAGATCATCTGGCCTCTACACCAGGGCCAGGGTCTCCAACCTTTTTTCCTCTGAGAGCTACTATGATAAAATCAACGTGGCCACGAGCTACTCTATTATTTTGTGTCAGTGTTATTGATAGTCCTGGAGGGAGATGTTTCATCTTTTTGCCATCCTACACTTAGAGAACAGCACAAAGAACTCTTCTGAAGTGTCATTTCAATTTGTAGTGGCTTTATTTTCTGTAGTTGTAGGCATATCTGCTTTGCACAACCAACTTCAGAGCAGCAAAGCTAGGCTAATTTTGTACCAAACTGTTGGATGTTTGAATTGGATTTCATATAGACTACCGTTTAATACCTTTTGTATGATATTTATTTTGTATTTATTTCACATTCTTCCATTATAATTTCAACTTGTTCTGTCTGTGTGTGACAGTGGTACCAAAGCCATGTGAGATATGCATTTGCTTGTCATTTGCCTCTTCAGATTGCAGATCCTTCGAGATCACTTCACATACTCTCTATATGTCAATGTGTGCCGTTCGCTCTTCGAGAAGGACAAGCTACTCTTCTCCTTCTGTCTCAACGTCAACCTGCTCAAACACGAGAAGGTGGTAAGTACAAGTGTGTGTGTGTGTGTGTGTGTGTGTGTGTGTGTGTGTGTGTGTGTGTGTGTGTGTGTGTGTGTGTGTGTGTGTGTGTGCTATTATATGCCCAGCTCAGAGGGTTTTCACTGTGGTACCCAAGCATTACCCAAAGGATTCCAGCCTTCCATCTTTTAGACGCTCTTAGAAGTCAAAATAACACTACTGACCACTTACCCACTACACCAATTTTGTCTTCAAAAGGCCAATTTTCTCACAAGTATGCATGTCTGGTTCAACAGATCTTATCTGTGTGCCATGTCTGACAGGCACCTGAAGGAGAAATTGATATGGAAGGAAAAATCTTGGGAGTAGAGGGTTTAAAAGGGAATATCAGTGGAGAACTCCTCTGCATCCTGTGAATTCTGCATTTATGGCCTCAATACCATCTCTTTCTATTGAATCATAATACATATAGTATTTGTTACTCATATAAATTTAATGATAGTAATAATATTTTACAATGTATGATATTTTTGCCAGTAGCCTTACAGACGTTTTTAATGCCTTATATTACATGATGTGGCTCCTTCGTGGACGTATTGTAACTGTACTGCCCCAATCCGGAATTCACCGCAGTCTTTCTGTTGTTGACCTCTGCCCCCCGCCCAGGTGGATGACAGCGAGTGGCGGTTCCTGTTGACAGGAGGCGTGGGGCTGGACAACCCGTACTCCAACCCCTGCACCTGGCTGCCCAAGAAGGCCTGGGATGAGATCTGCCGGCTGGATGAGATGGATAGCTTCAGCGGCCTACGCAAGGATCTGGCCCGTCTGAAGGAGGGCTGGAAGAGAGTGTATGACAGCAAGGTCAGGCATAGAGGTCAGGCTTATGCCGCATTCCTTTGGAAGTCAGTGGTCGATAAATACGATTCTGTTTCCCCGACTTCCAATCTAAAAGCGGTCCAGTGGATAAGCCCCCCAGACCGGATGTTTGTTTGGCTAGCCAATGTACAGCACAAGTTGTTAATGAGGACCTATGAGAGCTAATACATCATTATCAGTTAGAAGAGGAGCTACATGATAGTCTTCACTCACATAAAATGTAAGCTACAACACCGTTTGAAACTATGTTAAATGTTTGGTCATTTTACTGGGGCTATTAGCTAATGTGTGGCTAACGTAGCCTATGTATCGTCACGTCAGTTTTACCGACTTGGTCAACAGCAATCTTCCCCGAGTTCATGACTCGTAATCTCGACTTTATTGACCGTTCCATTGCATACTCCCAAGGCGCAGGTCGTTTTTTCCCCAACTACCAACCACAATGGAACGCAGAATTAGGCTTCCTAGAGAAAAGATAGGAGAGTTTTAATGCATTATGAGATTGTTTATGAAGTTCTCTCTCTCTCTCTCTCTCTCTCTCTCTCTCTCTCTCTCTCTCTCTCTCTCTCTCTCTCTCTCTCTCTCCCCATGGCCACATCATAGGACCCTCATCACACTGGGTTTCCTGGGGACTGGCAAGGAAGACTTGGCAATTTCCAGAGAATGCTAGTCGTCCGTTGCTTGAGACCAGACAAAGTAGGTCATATAACCTTGATCATAGACAACCTACATTTTGTCTTTTTTGTGTTCCTTTTTTAATAAAGAACTGTGAAATTACTTACACAGTTCAACACCCACCTACATGATATTCAGACACAGCGTGAGTAGACTGTTAACGCAACAAGTGCTATTCCTGTTGTTTGTATACCCACCTGTTGTTTTTACCCATTATTTATTTATCATTATTTACTTTATAAATTATGACTACTTTTCTTTTCATTCCTTTTCTTTTCTTTTCTTTTCTAATTGCTCTCTACTCCTCCCTGTCTGATCCCCCTCTCTTCTATTCCCCAGCTCATCCCTATGGTCCAGGAGTTTGTGTCGGGCAGTCTTGGCCAGCCGTTCATCGAGGCTCCGCCCTTCAACCTGGGCAAGGCCTTTGCAGACAGCCACTGCTGCGCCCCTCTCATCTTCATCCTGTCGCCCGGCTCCGATCCCATGGCCGCGCTGCTCAAGTTCGGAGAGGAACAGGTACAGCTGGCTAACAGCCGCCACACGCCAGTCGGGCAGCCCAAGCGGAACGTTTTATGGAGCAAAGTGCTGTAGAATTACCTCTACCGCTATAATCCATGGAACTGCTACACCAGACACACCTGCTGAGATTCGGAGGGAAAAAATAGACCCATCTTTTTTTTTTTTTTTTTTCTTGTTCCTCCTCTTTCAGAACACATAGCCTGTCTGTAAAGTCTTTCAGTGTGTGACTGGGTGACATAGTGTTTCCGTGTACATAGTGTACAAGAGATTACAAACATATCCCAGCAAGGCCCCAATCAACTCCCAGCCATCTTGGTCTGGATTATGTTTATGCATTTGCCCGATGCTTTGATCCAAGATGATTTACAGTACAGATATGTGTTTACAACCTAACTGTCACTTATGTCCATACTGCATATTATGCTTCTTTGGAATCCAAAAAAACCATATACAGTATCATATAAGAATAGGTTTAAGTACTTATAGTATACTTATATATACTTATAATATACTTTCATCTATGCTGCATGTGCTTCTTTGGAATCCAAGAAAACCATATACAGTATCATATAAGAATAGGTATAAGTACTTATAGTATACTTATACTGTATATACTTATAATATACTTTCATCTATACTGCATGTGCTTCTTTGGAATCCAAGCATAAAAAAGGACAGAATCCAGCCTGTGATCTTAGTATTGTTTGCTCTTCGCTAACAACCACTCTATTCACCACGAATATCTGATTCATGTTGGGCTTTTGGGGGAGGTTATGTTGGTCTGTTTGTGTTTGTTTGTGCTGAAGCTGTGGTCTGTTTGCTGTGTCCATGCAGGGCTTCACAGGGAACAGGCTGACCTCACTGTCCCTGGGCCAAGGCCAAGGCCCCATCGCCATGAACATGATCCAGACAGGCATCAAGGAGGGCACCTGGGTGGTCCTGCAGAACTGCCACCTGGCTACCTCTTGGATGTCCACCTTGGAGCGTGTGTGTGAGGTGTGTGTGTCTGTGTGTGTTTGTGTGTGATCGTATTTGGGTGTGTGTGTGAGTGTTTGTGTGTGTGAGTATGAGAGAGAGAGAGAGAGAGAGAGAGAGGGGGAGAGTCTGTGGTGTGTGTGTGTGTGTGTGTGTGTGTGTGTGTGTGTGTGTGTGTGTGTGTGTGTGTGTGTGAGAGAGAGAGAATGTGAGAGACAGTGAGGGAGAGTCTGTGGTGTGTGTGAGTGTGTGTCTGTGTCTGTGTCTCTGAACTTGGCCAGCCACATGAAGAGGCGTACTTTTCTCCCAGCGCCACAGTGTGAACAGAAGGCTGCTGAATGCAAAAAAAAAAAGTTGACCAAAGCCCTTTGGCTAGCCGCTCTGCTGTCAGACATAGCCTTGTACTAATAGCCTGCCAATGGCCATTTCCTCTCCTGGTGAGGTGACTCTTAAGTACCGCGTGACCTCTGCCTTTCAGGAGCTCAACCCAGACACCACACACCCAGACTTCCGCCTGTGGCTGACCAGCTACCCCTCGCCCAACTTCCCCGTGGCCGTGCTCCAGAACGGGGTGAAGATGACCAATGAGGCTCCTAAGGGCCTGCGCTCCAACATCGCCCGCTCCTTCCTCATGGACCCTATATCTGACCCCGAGTTCTTCAATAGCAGCAGCAAGCCAGTAAGCCTCCAGGATGGTGCTCTATGTGTGTGTGTGGGGTAGTGTGGGTGAATGTAGATTTGTATGTGTGTGTGTGTGTGTGTGTGTGTGTGTGTGTGTGTGTGTGTGTGTGTGTGTGTGTGTGTGTGTGTGTGTGTGTGTGTGTGTGTGTGTGTGTGTTTGTCTGTCAGTCTGTGTTGTGTGGTAGTGTGGGTGAATGTAGATTTGCCTGTGTGTGTGTGTGTGTGTGTGTCTGTCAGTCTGTGTCTAGGTGGTAGTGTGGGTGAATGTAGATTTGTCTGTGTGTGTGTGTGTGTGTGTGTGTGTGTGTGTGTGTGTGTGTGTGTGTGTGTGTGTAGTGAGTGTAGATGTGTGTGTTCAACAATGTGTGTATGTGAATCATGGACTGAGCTGAAGAGGTGATAGATTTCTCACTTTATTCTAATGTCCTTCTGAGCACAAGCACTGCAATGCATACTTATCACACTGTCCGTGCTATTTATATCTGTCTGTACTACTACCCTCAGGTGGAAATCATTTGGGAAAAAAAAACAGTTAATTATGATGCGAAATGTAAAATTAAATCGTTTTAATTATGAATGGATATTTTGTAGTCCATTATAATTCAGAAATGCAGTGAATTGCTCTAAGCAAACAGCATTTGAAAACATTAAGAATGTGCTTGTCTTCTACAAGCTATTGAGCAAATATCCCAGTTTCTCTCCTTGAAGGCTGTGTGTGTGTCTGTGTGTCTGTGTCTGTGTGTGTGTGTGTGTGTGTGTGTGTGTGTGTGTGTGTGTGTGTACGCCTATGTGTCCCCAACAAATTGTGTATGTGATTTAACACAGCTTTTGTGCTGTTGTAGGGTGTGTTCAAGAAGCTCCTGTATGGCCTATGCTTCTTCCACGCACTGGCCCAGGAGAGGAGGAAGTTTGGGCCCCTGGGCTGGAACATCCCCTATGAGTTCAACGAAACTGACCTGCGCATCTCAGTGCAACAGCTACACATGTTCCTGGACCAATACGAAGTAAGAATCTCTCTCTCTCTCTCTCTCTCTCTCTCTCTCTCTCTCTCTCTCTATGTCTCTCTCTGTCTCTCTCTCTCGCTCACACTCTCGCTCTCGCTCTCACGCACACACTTTCTGCAATGCCTCTCTCAGTCTCTCTCACGCTCACCTACGCAACACGCAAACATACACACCGAAAGCATGCAATTAAACCAAACTAAAGCACAAACGCTCGTTCACATTGCTGCTGAGTTGGACATATTAAAAAAAGAACACACCTACACACGCGCTCATTTGACGGCGCTTTTCGCCGCTACCACAAGCCAACGCCAACTTGCCCTCTAATAAGGCGGTGGTCGGCCCGCGTGAGCGAGGAGAGGAAAAAAAAAAATGAGTCATTTTCATCTACGCCCGGCTCATCTGCCTGGCTGACACTGACACAAAGGCAAAGTCGCTCTGCATGCATCCGCGCTCACGCTCTTTTCAGTGGCGTTTTAAAAAGGACTCTTGACATTTTCCCCAACTTCTGAGAGCGCTCCTCGGCTGTTCCGTCTCCTCCTTGTCTTTTCAAAAGTGAAAAGGGAGGAGGGGGGGGCAGCCGTACATTTCTGATCAAGGACCCCCACGCTCTGAATGCGCTGACATTTCCCACACACAGAGTTCTGTCTCACTCTCACACACACACACACACACACACACACACACACACACACACACACACACCATCTATGGTGCGTCGGTGCTCTGCATTAGCAAGGGAAATTTCTACAGGAAATGCCACCATCAGGCGGGTCCACCTGTCCACCTTTTCATTTTCTTCCCCCTGCCTCGCACCCCACCCCACCCACACACACACACACACACACACACACACACACACACACACACACACACACACACACAACACACACACACACACACACCACCCCCATTTCTGTCTCCCAAAGCCGGTAAGCCACAGAAGCTTCCAGCCAAAGCTCCACTGTACACATACATGGGAAAAAACACACACACACACTCACACACACACACACAAACACAAAAATAAAAGCCTCTATTTGTGAGCAGAGGGGGCCGTGTTCTCGGGGAAGTAGAAAGGTCTTCCATCGAGCGACGGCACACAATGAAGGCACAAGAAAGGGAGCCATTACCGGTACGATACGGCCTGCTCCGCACCGCACCACTCCTCTCTGCTCCACAGCCGCAGTCTGGGCTCCCAGTGTCCTCTCAGGCTTGACTTGAAGGGCAGTGGCATTTGCCAGTGTGGCCATTAGAGATGCATTAGACATGAAAGCCAGTTTGCATCAATCTGTTGAGAAAAGGACGGAAGGAAGGAAGCCACCTTTTTTTTTTTAACGGTCCACCTGTGTTTACATGGAGGAGGGTGGCATTATTAAGAAAGATGAGAGGTGCCGCTGTGCACAGAGGGCACTTTAGTTTTCTTAAGATGTTTTGCACTTGTTTACTTGATGTTGGAACGGGCATTAACAAATTCAGATGATATTGCCGCAGGCTTCGGTGAGTGAAATGCTAGGTAAAAGTCAAGGACTCGTAGTCACTTACAGAGATTTAATGCAGCACCCCACCGCCCCATCACACACACATGTGCATACACACAGACACGCGCACACATACACACACACACACACACACACACACACACACACACACACACAAACACGCAAACACACACACATACACGTAAACACATACACGTAAACACACACACAGACACACACATACACGTAAACACCCACACACACACAGTTCTCATGTGCTGTCCTGTTGACTGTCCACACAGGAAGTGCCCTTTGCTGCCATCCTCTACATGACCGGCGAGTGTAACTACGGAGGTCGCGTGACAGACGACTGGGACCGGCGAACCCTGCGCACCATCCTATCCATCTTCTACACGCCCGAGATCATCAACGACCCCGACTACAAGTTTGACCCCAGCGGCCTCTACTACGCGCCCTCCGAGGGAGAAGTAAGCCGCACCGATTGGACTAGACATTAACCATCTGACAAAACAACCCAAATGATACAGTAGCAGCAATCATGCTCAATTATTTAGTACTCTTCATGGTACCTCAGCTTATTTCAGGAAATCCATTAAAAGGCTGCAGAGTTCAGTTGTCCCTTTCAGCAGAGCTTGTGATGCAGCTTGCTATGTGGAGAAGAAAGTGGGGTGGGGGGGGGGAGCACTTAATGTAGCTTAATCCCTTCGTATGAATACTGAATTATCTCTTAGAGGGAATAAATATGATGGAATGGTGGTTAAAACACAATAGTTATCTCTGTCCATCAGGGAAAATGCATCTTATATAACACATCACTGTACTTGCATTAGAATCACATTCATGATATACATGTATACTGGCGAGTCTTGGCCGTCTCTGCTGTTACTTCACTGAAGTTTCAGTCACATGCAGAGGTAGTGTGAGCTTTTGCCAAGGCTGCCACTTAATTTATTTGTGAGCGCTTGGCTAATGTATGCACAATTTTATTTGGCATTTTCTCTCCCCGAATCTTTTATTCATGAACATTAATTTGCATAGTCATTATTATAAATGTCAGCAATCTCAGCCATACAGTGTTTTAAGTGAATGTCATTACTTATGCGTTGTACTTCCAGGACATCTGGTGTCGCATTAAAATGTGTGCCACCCCCCCTACCCACCCCACCTCTCTCTGTGTGTCTCTCTCTCTCTCTCTCTCTCTCTCTCTCTCTCTCTCTCTCTCTCTCTCTCTCTCTCTCTCTCTCTTTTTCTCTCTCTCTCTATCTCTTATTTTAGTATAATAGCTACATTGAGTACACCAAGGCGCTTCCTCTCTATCCCTCGCCGGAGATCTTTGGCATGAACACCAATGCCGACATCACCAAGGACCAGGTGGAGACGCAGCTCCTTCTCGATAGCATCCTGCTCACCCAGGTACTTTGGCAGACATCAAATGCAGTTGCACTCAGTTTTTTTTTTTTTTTGGCTATTATGCAGTGTATCCCATTGGCAGGCCTCAAAGCACCCCCACACACATTAACTCAAACACACACACACACACACACACACACACACACACACACACACACAGACTACACTCTCATTAGGACTGCAAAAACACTCGTGAAGTAGTAGCAAGCACTCTTCAAAAGATGATGCCCAGAAACCTTATTTTTATGGCCTCGGAAAGCAAGTGGAAATTCACCCACTTGCGCCGTATGAACAAACTGCAGCCATAAACACAGTCACATAAACTCCTATCTTATCCCAGCACTCTTCCAAACACATCCAAGAGCCAGCATATGTCGAGCTTCCCATGAGTTTGCACTGCACATGCAGTATACGAAGTACACAGTTTGGCCTAATGGAAAAAGCTCTGCCTGCCACAGCTAGTTACAGTTGGTTACCCAAACAACCCCAGCGCCTTACCTCTTAATCTGAATTATTCTCAACTGCCATTTTTGTGCTTAGCAGTCTGTTCACCAATGGCCTGGTGGATTATAGATACGTAACATGTTACATCCCATAATGCTTAACACTGCCATATTTGGGAGTGTTAGAGCAAGCCCTAGTTTGGGCCAGCTTTGTGCTCTTGGCACCAGTCAGGTCTCGCTGGCGTGTCCTCGCTCGCTTGGAAAAAAAAGAAAAAGAAAAAAAAAACTTATCTCATGTTGACATTCGTCCAAAACTATCAGAGCCCTGCAGTTGGCACATGGTTCAGGTGTCAGACTGGCAAGGAAAATGGATCCCTCATTAGGATTTGCTCGCCATATCTCAACCCAGCACATTCCACGCAGCCCCGGCTCCCTGTTGGGGAAATCCAAATATATTTCAGCCCTATGAGAAAGTCAGATGAATATTTCAATATTTCATTACCTTTTGAATATTTCCGCTGAAACATTAATTACTTTTTTTTTTTTTTTTTTTTGGAAGGAGGGGTGGGGTGGAGGATTCGTTTAATATTTCATCTCTTAAGTGTTTGTGTAAAGTTCTGAAATCAACATCTCAGGGTAAATCGCCCCCTTGTCCCACAGAGCTGGGAGTGTTTGGGCTTTAGACAGTGTGTGTGCGGTGTGTGTGTGTTTGCTGTGTGTGTGTTTGCTGTGTGTGTGTGTGTGTGTGTGTGTGTGTGTGTGTGTGTGTGTGTGTGTGTGTGTGTGTGTGTGTGTGTGTGTGTGTTGACTGCTGGGGAAGAATCTGTGATCAGGCCTGCTGCTGCTGCCACTGCTGCTGTGCGTTTCAAGTGGAGCCAGGTTAGCACACTGTGCTGAAGTGCACAGCTGCCAGCATAGCACTGTGTTGCTATCAACACCAACAAGACAAAAGAGTTTGAAAGCGTACACGACTAACTCAATACCAGGCATGGTTTGGCCTTTGAGGACAGTTGGAGTGCTGTTACAGACTCACAGAGCTGCAGATACATAAAGAATACACTCAGACTCTTTTTAACGGAGAGAGCTGAATTCATGTAGAATATAGAAGAGACTCAAAGTTCTTATTGCTTTTATAAAACCGCTACCACACATACCTAACCTTGCAGGGTTCATGAGAGAAAGCCACAGTACAGGAAATGTCGATTCATTTTTACACATCAACTCCTCCACCAAGAAATACAGTATACATAACATATCTGTGAAGTGGATCACTGATGGTTAACAAGATAATAATGTATAATGTAAATGTGAATGATAATATTGCCCAGCATGCCTACGCATACTGCATACCTCATACATCTTTACCAAGATAAACAGTCATTTATCCCAGCCTGTCCCTTGTGCTCCATTCATTTATCTGAACTATAAACTCCTCTAAAAGCTAATGTAGATCAGTCTATCTCCATTGGCCGAATCCCCATGTTAGTCCCAAACATGGCCAAACAACTGTTTGTTATTCTTACAGCAGCCACACAGGAATGAGTAGATTTGAGGTTTTAATTACAGCCAGGGGAGAATTACATCAGTGACCAGAGGCTTAAACAGATAAAGTTGTGAGGAGAATGGCGTTTGTGGGATGATAATGTGCTATGGGAGCTCATTGTGTGGAGACTAAAAATAGCGTATTAATGGTGGAGAAGTACTGTAATGGCTTTTGTTCTGCATGCACATTGCTGTCAGAGTGGTGTTTCGGCTAAGTTCAACTAATGTATAACTCCTTTGACTATTTTTCTTTGTGCACCATATCAATTTTATTGTGTGTGTGTGTGTGTGTGTGTGTGTGTGTGTGTGTGTGTGTGTGTGTGTGTGTGTGTGTGTGTGTGTGTGTATTTCTCAGGGAACATTAACAGTAAGTGCACCATTTGAGAGAGAGTTACTGTAAGTGTAAGTGCGGCCCAGTGTCTAGGGCTGATGTATCTCTGGCTCACAGTAAGTACTTTTAGGAGCATAAGTTCAGATTAGGGTCTGAGAGGGTAAATCTCAGCAGCACCATATAAAAACATGGAAAAGAATTGTGACTTGAAGAAGAAATTGTGTCTTTGTTGAAGCATCATTTTGGATGCCAAGCTAGTCTTCTGTCTTCTTTTGTACTTCGTTTGAAATGTTTATTTTAAAGGCTGTTGGCACAGTCCAATTTTATCCTGAATGTGGTTCTCACAATAAATGTCACATAGTCACAAAAACAGTCACATAGCTTTAAGACCATATTATGACCACATTTCCCCTTTATAATATACCTAAGAAATCATCTCTGTCTCGCTCAGTCTCGTTCGTCCGGTGGAGGAGACGCCAAGTCTTCGGACGACATGGTGTACGAGGTGGCGGCGGACATTCTGAGCAAGCTGCCGCCGGACTTCGACACGGAGGCGGCCATGCGCAAGTTCCCCACCAGCTACAACCAGAGCATGAACACGGTGCTGGTGCAGGAGATGGGCCGCTTCAACAAGCTGCTCCAGACCATCCGCGACTCCTGCGTCAACATCCAGAAGGCCATCAAGGTAAACAGGACTCCAGCATGCACTTAGCGCCCCTGCCCACTGGTGTGGGTGTTGGTCTGTTTTTACTGCGAGCACATGAGAGGAAAGAATGTTTGATGGATATAAGCTCTTGGGATAGGTTGTTTGGATCAGGTTCCGTACCCAAACATTGACTTTCCTTGTAAGCTCTGTTGGTGAGCTGCTCACACCCTTAAAACAAATGCTCCTCTAATGTGACCTGGCCCATATCGGAATACTTTCCAGATAGAGAAAAAAAAAAGTCTCTGTGTCTGTGTTTCATGCATTTCACGTATTTGGAATACTACTAGCTTTGAGAAACTTTGGGCAAACATCCACAGGTTTGTATATGTGCAATATGTGATTCCCACAGTAAAATTGTGATTATGAATTACACAAAGGGACTTGAATAATCCCTCCACTCTTCCATTAGGACATATAAGAATCATATATGTTTTCAATCAAACTTTTTCCATATGGGTCAGGAAGGTAGGGCTTACTGTAAATGGTGGTAGTGCTGCTGCGGCAGGTATTTCTCATAACTGCACCAAGCTGGTCTCAATCACAGCCAATCATCTCTCTCAAGAAGTGGACTTCTTTTTTTTAGCTGCAAGACCACAAAGGGAAAACAAAAGGTTTTTTTTTTTTTTTAAAGACAAAGAAAGAAAGAAAAAGTGTACCAAGCAAGTGGAGCTCTTCTCCCCGGTTTGGGGCAGAACAGAACAATGTCTGCGGTGCTTAAAGCCCCACATCCCCCGCTGTGCCTCTTCCCCCTGCCGCTCCGCTCAGCTCCACTCCGCTCGGCTCAGCGTGACTCAGCTGACTGACAGGCGCAATCCCACCCGGGCTCCTACGCCGCTCCATTAGCAGACGCTGGGTTGGGGGCCTCCCGCTGCGTCCTGATCAGAGAAGGGCGGCTTTGCCTCCCCTCCACCCTCCCCATCCACCCTCCTCCCTCCATCCCTCCCTCCTCAAACCCAAGTGAACACCCTAATCCACTAATCTGGTGTGAATTAAGACCAGGGGGCAGCTCTTCTTTTCTCTTTTCTTCCTTTTCTTTCTCTCTTTCTTCCTTCCTTCCTTTCTTTTCTTTTTTTTTTCTTTTTCTCCCCTTTCATTCTCTTTCTCTCTCTCTTTCTCTCTCTCTCTCTGATCTGGAGCCCTGGGGGAGATAAAGAGGGTGTCTCCCTCTAATCTCTCTCCATCTCTCCCCCTTCTTCTTTTTTATTCCTTAAACATCATGACTTCTCACATTTGAGGCCCCACTCTTCACTGCCGACTTAGAAGCGTTGGCTCTGAAAAGCCTAGAGGAGAGTGATAAGAAATTCAACAAAGGGAATGCACGCCTCACCAGAGTATATCTGACAAGAAAAAAAAATAAAAGAGCCCAGAATGAAATATGTGGAGGTATTTCAGTGGGTCCCTCGGCTTACTGAAGTGTGTGTGTGCGTGTGTGTGTGTGTGTGTGTGTGTGTGTGTGCGTTGCAGGGCCTGGTGGTGATGTCGGCCGAGCTGGAGGAGGTGGTGAATAGCATCCTGACGGGTAAAATCCCTGGGATGTGGATGAAGAAGTCTTACCCCAGCCTTAAACCCTTGGGAGGCTACGTCAACGACTTCTTGGAGAGACTCAAATTTTTGCAGGTAAACTTTGAGCACCTGCAGGGGGAAAAAAGCTGGTAGTTCAAACTTTTCGGGCTAAAGTACTCTGCATCTTAAGAGTGAGTGCAAGTGTGTGTGTGTGTGTGCGTGTGTGTGTGTGTGTGTGTGTGTGTGTGTGTGTGTGTGTGTGTGTGTGTGTGTGTGTGTGTGTGTGTGTGTGTGTGTGTGTGGGGGGGGAGTGGGTGTGTCTGTATTTCTAAGGGAACATTAACAGTAAGTGCACCATTTGAGAGGTACTAGAAGTGTAAGTGCCTCTCTGTGTCTTGAGTGCATACCACCCAGTGCCATGTACAAAGATGAACAGGTGTCAAGGTAACAGGTTTTTGATAGATTAATGACTTACATGATTTATTAATATAACTTAACAATCAGAAAGATCACTCTAAGTGTTAAATGAACTCCAACTGCGGCTTGTAGGACACAAAGTGTAAATCAAATCAAATTAACCTTTTTCACCTCTCAGAAATTCTTAAAGACTTTTAATGAAGGATTGAAAAGGAGCTTTTAGCTAAACCAAGGCCCTCTAAAGGCACCACTTGACATTCCATGGGAAAGACTGCAAGGCCATTCTGGCATACATGTAGCCATCACATGGCTATACAATGTATCTCATTTTCCAGTTCAAGGTTATCAGAGCCCTAGCCCATGAACCAGACCCGTAACCCCTGTTCCAGTACTTGAATAAATCAGGCGACTCACATACTTGGCCACCGTTGTATCTGATATTCAACATGTGATACGCTTTGGCCAAAGATCATGGAATACTGACCTGCTTTGGCCTCTCCACTGTATAACTGTAATCTCATCACGTGCTCAATTACTATAAATCATTAGACATTTGAGAGTACAATAGAGGGCCCATGGTGGCTACATGCCACTTTTGCCATACAGTCAGGCTCAGATGTGTCATTACACATATCAGGTCAATAGCCCTTGTGTAGCCTTGGCTAAGTTAGCAGCAGCAATTAACTGATAGTCTTCGTCAGCATTAAGGGCTCCGCACACCGCTTCCGACACAGTGCGGAGCACTCCGCTTCCAACATTCGATTCCATTGTTTTCAATGCAACCCCGCACACCAGCGCCGAACTCTTCCGCCGTCGGTTGTGAATTACGATTCAAGTCTATTTTGTCGGAGCCGCCCATTGACATCCAATGTAATTTCACCGGCTACTGTGCTAGGTGCTAGGCAAAATTGTCGGATTCGAAAGTGCTCCACAATGCTTTAATAGACAGTGTACTGACACACACACACACACACACACACACACACACACACACACACCCATACACATATTTTCCACTAGGGTGTGAGCATGTTACCGGTGTCTTTTGGCAGGACTGGTATGATTACGGCACCCCGGCGGTGTTCTGGATGTCGGGCTTCTTCTTCACCCAAGCCTTCCTGACGGGCGGCCAGCAGAACTTCGCCCGCAAACACACCCTTCCCATCGACCTTCTGGGCTTTGACTACGAGGTCATGGACGACAAGGAGTACAAGAAGCCTCCAGAGGATGGTGAGAGATGGAGAGAGAGAGAGAGAGAGAGAGAGAGAGAGAGAGAGAGGGAAGAAAGGAGGAGGTTATGTGATATATATATACACATATATTCTGAATACAGAACAGTGCCCAGAAACGCACCAAGCTATTCCTGCAATACAAAGTAGCAGAGGCACTAAGGAAATGGAGAATTGAGGGTGTAATTCAGAAAGACAGAAAAATAGAGTGTGACAAAGAAAGGGCAAGAGAAAGAAAAGAGGTGCACAGAGAGAGGAGAGAGAGAGAGAGAGAGAGAGAGAGAGAGAGAGAGAGAGAGAGAGAGAGAGAGAGAGAGAGAGAGAGAGAGCACTAGAGAGAGAAATCTATGCATCTGTGCATCAACCCCTGACCGTGTCCCCAGACAATCAATCAGGCGGTGGCATTAGACGCTGGCGCAGGAGCAGAGTCCCGCTGGCCTCTCATCAGCCGCTGATGAGCTGCTGGCAGGCAGGGGGCAGCCTCCTCGCCAGCCCCTCCAGCCCCGGCACGCCCGCACCCTCCGCCCGCCACACTGATGACACAGCGCCTGTCACACACACACACACACACACACACACACACACACACAGAGAGAGATAGAGTGGCTCACTCGAGAGACAGGCAGTGTGGGGAATGTGAGTTTTATGTTTGAGGTAGAATTTGCATTTCTCTCCCTTTCTCTCTCTTTTGTGTGTGTGTGTGTGTGTGTGTGTGTGTGTGTGTGTGTGTGTGTGTGTGTGTGTGTGTGTGTGCTTGTGACAGAGAGGAGGGAATTTAAAAAAAGGCCAGTTGATGGGTAGTTGGATGGTTGGATGAGAGGGTACATGAGAGTATTTGACTGAATAATCGCAGGAAATACAAAAATGCTGCCTGGCAGTTCAGTTGATGTGTGTGTGTGTGATGTGTGTGTGTGTGTGTGTGTGTGTGTGTGTGTGTGTGTGTGTGTGTGTGTGTGTGTGTGTGTGTGTGTGTGTGTAGATGTATAAAATTGAGAGATGAGCTGCTCTGCTGATGGAATGTCTATCGTGTGTGTGTGTGTGTGTGTGTGTGTGTGTGTGTGTGCGTGCGCGTGTCTATGCCTGCCTGTGTGACCACTTACTTCTTTCTCAGGTGTGTACATTCGGGGACTATTTCTGGATGGGGCTCGCTGGGACCGTAAGAAGAAACTCCTGGCAGAGTCCTACCCTAAAGTGCTTCATGACACCATGCCTGTGGTTAGTACACACACACACATACACACACACACACACACACACACACACACACACACACACAAATACACAATCCATTACCATCTATGGGAAAACAAAACAAAAACGGATGATTAATACTGAGAGGATGACTTGCACTTCCTTCCAACAAATTGCTGTGAAACGCAATGTCACAACAGTGTCTGTCTGTGCAAGCTTGAGCAACCATATTCACCTAGAAAAATACCCACGGATTGCAACAAAATATAAGATGCCGTCAGGATGACTAACTCTGTGGCCATGGCCTGTACAGTCCCAACAGGAATGGTTACTGAACTGAACTACAACTAATTGTTGCACAGTGGAGTGTCTCTGTGGAACATATTAAGGGTGTTGCACAGAGTTACATGCAAGTGTCTGTCTAAAGTCAGCCTGTCATCAGGCAGCCTGCCATGGCACCCTTGTGAAGTGGAGAGAAGCCCAGTCCTTAAGTGCCATTTTCATCTCCCTCTCCAGGGGACACCATGGCTCTGTAGTAGCACAGTACCACACATTTGATTTCAGAGCCACGACCACAGGGGGGACTTCAGCAGCATACAGTACACACAGAGCCCACTGGCACCACCACCACCCAGAGCTGTGGGTTTGAAAGTTGCAGACACGTCTTTAATTGAAATGCTTCAGTTAAGTGATAGGTTTTACGGTGAATTACCAGTTTCTGTGCTTGCCCATCAAAGAGCGTGTGTGAACCACAGAAATAAGACTAACCATGACGTCTAGGCATGACGGGTGATTGATATGATTGAATAGATGAATCACACAGTGTGCTCAGTCAGACAAGCTTTGTTCTGTGTCTTCGTTATGTCAGCATGACAATACTTACATCACCTGCTTTTCCTGTTCCTGGAGTGTGGAGGCCACATTCTGACTTCTGACTGATTCTCACCTGCCTGTGCTACAGGTTTCATCACAACACCTTCCTCAAGATTCCAACTGCACACGTGGGGGGAGGGGAGGGGGGAAAACAGCTGATTTTCCACTAAATGTTTGTGTCTGCTCTCCTTTCACAAACGTGGTCCTTTTCATCTGTGTACAATGCCTGAAAACCCCCGGAAGGCAATCTAAGCAACACACACACACACATATACACACATACACACACACACACACACACAGAGAGAGAGGCCGATAACAACCACAGAAATGCTCCGCACCCAAGAGGCTGGTCACGTGGAAGGCTTCCCCTGTTCAAAGTGTTGTCTCAAGGCCTTTTTTCCCCCCTATTCTTGCATTTTCGTTTTTTATTCCTCCTCTCTTGGCTTGGCAGCACAAGTTTTTTCTTCTTCTTCTTCTTCTTGTTCTTGTTCTTCTTCTTCTTCGACAACGCAACGACAATGAGAAGAGAAAACAGTTGTTGTTTTTGTGCCTCATCTCCTCCGGTTTATCAGAACCTTCTAATTACTGTTTCTCGTGCCGCATGAATTGTGCATTAGATACTGAGTGTAGTGAGATATTGAAATAGATTGCCTTTGGCAGATTCATATGAAAGCCGCAGACAAAATATAAACTGATTGCTTCGGCTCTGCAGCGCAGTCTTACAGTCTTGCATGCGAGGACTATGAATTATGCAGAATCCATCTTTAATATTCCGACATTTCAGAGCGACTTATTACCAAAATCCATTTTTTGACAAGAGCAGAACTTAATTAAAATTGTGTTTATTATTTTGCAAGAAGAACATAACACAACTTTGAAATGCAAATTCCTTGCCAGGCTCACTGTTATTAAATTTCAGCAGGATGCGACACGTCTCACGCTGAAAACTCTGCAGCTATTGATCTAAACTGGGAAATCAAGTGTAATGAAAGTTTGTGTGTGTTTATATGTGTATGCAGTCTTTTTTTTCTCCAACTCATACACACATAATGGTCCCTGAAGAGTTTTGCCCTGGTGTTGTGTGGTCCAATCTTTGTTAATCTTCTCCTTTTCCTGCTTATAGATAGATAGATAGATAGATAGATAGATAGATAGATAGATAGATAGATAGATAGATAGATAGAAACACACAAATAAACAAACCAACAAATACTTCAGAAAAAAATGAAGGTCTTCCGTTCTATCTCTGCAGTCACCCTCCTCTATTTCCCCAACTCTCTTGGGATATGACATAGTCTGTGGCTTTCTATCATTATCACTAACAAAAAAGGAAGTTTTGAAAGGTTTTAGGCATATGAAGAGAAGTGTTTGCAGCTTTGCAAATGTAGTTCCTCTCTCATGTTTCCATCCATCCATCCCATCTTTTCCTCCTCTCACCCCACCCACCCCTCTCCCTCCCTCCCTCATCGCCCGCAGATCTGGCTCAAGCCTGTGAAGAAGAATGAGGTCCCTGAGCGCATGAGCTACCTGGCGCCCGTCTACAAGACCAGCGAGCGCCGTGGCACGCTTTCCACCACGGGTCACTCCACCAACTACGTCATCGCCATGACGCTGAACACTGACGTGCCCGCCGATCACTGGGTCTGCCGTGGGGTGGCGCTGCTGTGCCAGCTGAGCTCCTAAGACCTCACAGGCCAACCACCAGAAATATAAAAAAATATCATTTTTGTATTAAAATGCACCTATACTGTACGTATGTCAAGGCTTCTGGTACAGGTTTTATATCCAGATTTATTCCAGATTTATATCTGGAATGTTTTCTTGAGAAGCTTACAAAGTATGTATTTGTCTCTGTTACTGTTAGGCCTAACAGTTGTGAGCAGCAGTTTGAAAGAGCAAGCTAATCACACCTTTATTGGTGCCATCTGGCATTTTACAGGTGAAATCTTCAAAATGGCCTAGAAATAACTAGCAAAAAGAGATAGTAAAAGGTCATAATAATTAGAGTAACTAATCATAATCAGAATAATAATGTATTTACCACAAACATAATTCACAATATTTGTCATATGGATTGGGGCCTACACACGTTTTTCGAGGAACTTCAGGAATGTTACTGAAACGTGAAGTGACATTATGAGCAGATGTGAAGATAGTGCTGAACAGATAGCTCCACTCACTAATCATTCTTTTTCATCACCCACTAAGAATCATGAGCCATCAGATGGGAAGTAATGGCCATCATATTCTGAAAGCTGAAGACAATGACAAGACATAGCCTGCTTGTTGCAAATCTTTATTTGCTCTTCTTGATGGGGAGGTGCACAGACAATCAGCAAGTATGGTGAATGCAGTCAACACATTTACACACCCAGGCTTGTAAACGCTTTACAAACGTAAAATCAGACCAGACAGTGAGGGCCGTATTTTCTATTTTTTAGATTAATTTTTGTCTGCAAGTCTGAGCGAGGTAGCCTTTGGGAACAAAGCGACTGAAATTGGCAGAATTCAATCTCTTAATATTGTTTGCAATTTTAAATTTGACCAAATGATGACTTAACCTGTTCACTGCAAAAGTTGCACATTATGTAAGCGTAAATAGTTTGCAGATGTATTGGCTGAATGTACAGTATAAGCTTTTGAGAAACACGTCATTCGTCAGTGAAACTGACCTCTACCCACGTGTTATATAAAGGGGGATATGAAGCATATAGCCTTTCTTATCTTTATTGGGGCCATCTTATCATCCTTAGGCTATGGGTTAGAGGTGATTACTACATATTTGAAGAACCACTGGCTCCCAAAGTGTACCTCAGAGACTTAACATATAATTAAACTAAATTACAAATGGCACAAAAAAAATGGAATAGACAAACAAAATGTCCCAAAGACAGTGTTTCTTTTATCTCATTTAATAAGAAACAAAAAACAGTCCCAAAAAAAAAAAACATTTTGTTTGATCCTTTTAAACTCATGCCGTACATGCATGACTTTTGATCCAATCGAGTACATCAGCAATGTGATCCACAATGATTCACAGCCAAGACTAGGAGACAATGGATGTCACATGGTGACAGGATCAATGGAAATCGCACACGTAGGGTGCTATTGCGTGCTACGCCCACAAAGCACTTGAGCAGCGAAGACAGCCAATGGAATGTTTTGAAAGCAGCCACTATTGAGCGCATAATTTCAACCCCACGGCCCCCTTTTTTTTGTTTTGTTACTTTTTTATAATTTGGCACAGTCGAGGTGGTGTCTGTCACAAATACCCATAGGAATCAGGAAAAAAAAAAAAAAAAAAATAGAAAATAACAAAAAAAATTTCAATGGTAACAAAAAAACGTTCATTGTCTAGAGAACATAATTTCAAACAGATACTCCATGGTTTGATTAAGAAAACAATGTGAATGAATCACTACAAGTGCAAATTAGGCTAGTAATCAATACCAAACAAACAAAAAACTACATGACTTACAATACACTCAATGATAGGAGGGTCCAGCAACGCACAAAGGCTTCAGATTGTCAACATAAATTTAGATAAATTTCACATTGATATACGGTCTTGAATTTAGTAACGCATTGACTGCTGATTAACACAATACAAAGTAACATTTCAAAATGGCAGTTTTTAACATTAAAACTTAATTTGATTTCCAAAAACTTTTTGGGTCCAGCATATAATGACTCGAACAAAGACAGTAACAAGGAGTCAGTGGACGCACTTGCAATTAAAAAAATCCAGTGTGCTACTAGCTGTGGTCAGGAACGAAGATCCACACTTCTAAGTCCCCAGAGTTTTTCTTCTGAATTTGAAGAATAGGCATCGCTGTGCAATTTTCATAAATTGGGGGAAGAAAAAAATAAATAGGAAAAAAAAATTGGGAGGTGAAGGTAACTGTAAAAGTAATGCAAAAAAAAAAAAAAAAAAACTGTTACCTTTTATGTTCACAACCTTGCCTTGAAATGATATTCCGCATCCTTCACATGAGCAGTGACTACTTGGCCCACAGCTAGAAATAAAGACTTTTTTTTCTTGTTTTTAAAGAATATGACTTTAAAAAGTAGCTCTGTGCATTAATGATATGATCCACTTAACTACTGTCTCTCAGTCAGACTCTGAGGAGAATCTTATCACAGTGCTATCTATCTATGCGTTAACTCCTTCAGCAAGCCTAGGATCAAAAATAATAATACAAATGAAAAAAACTGTCAGGTGATGTCTATGTTGTTTGTTTGTTTGTTTACTTGCGTGCCTTTGTTGCTTGGGAGACTTGGACAACCACCACATAAACAAACAACCAAAGCAGTTGATGGATAAGAAAAAGAGAAAAAAAATATTCTTTTCTCATAATACGTTAATACTGAACATGTGTGTAGACCCTAACCTCACCTAAGCATACGTTCACATTATGATATTAAACAAAAAAAAAAGAAAAGGAAAAACAAACAAGGCAGTAGTGCCATCACTGGCAAGTACTTAAGACTTAAGCTACACTGAAACCTGCTGCCATTGTCCAAAAGCCTTGGTCACCAGTGGGTTCTAGCACGTTTGGATTGCCTCGACCGGATGAGCTGCCCAGTAATCTGTGCTTGGCACAAGAATAGGAAGGACAATATTGAACATCTCACAACGAGACACACCAGGACTAATCACAATGAATGGCCAATGATGCTGTACTACACACACACACACACACAAGACAGACAGATAGACAGGCAACACAACAACACAGATGGTCATGGGTAGCTGCTGTGAAGACAAAGACTCAAGGTAATGAGGCTGGCAAATGGGCTCTCTGGCCATGATCAGCTGCCTCCGAGCAGGAAATCTTTCTCTGCCAGCGTTAGTGGCATTGTATCCTCAAGTCAAACCCATCCCCTTTGGCCTAGCAATGGGGATATATAGGGTACACAGAGAGAGAGCAGAGCGTATTCAAGCAGGTGGTTTGACTGCTAATGAAAGCTAACAATGCTAACTGACACCTTTGCTTGGATGCAGATGTTGAGGTGAGCAGCAGAGGAATGCTTCCCCCTTGGTCAGAGGAGCAGCTGACATGGGCTACGGTAGCTCCGCTAGCAGAGTGGGAAACACTTGGCAGTGCACGTGTGGGTGACCTTATGACCTCTGCTTCATGACCCCCGAGTCACAGCGCATGCACCAACTGTTTGTCAGGTGAGGTGGGGTGGGGTAGGGTAGGGTAGGGTGTGGGTCGGAGACAGACACAACAAGACTGAAGCAGGGGGGGTGGGATGGATGGGGGTGGGGCTGGGGGAATTATTTGTGAGCAAAATAAAAAAAACAAGCAAAAAAAACAAAAAAAAAAAACAGGTGAACTGTAAACAAATGTCCTCATGGTCAGTTATTAAAAGCCACAGACACAGTTTCCAACTGAGACATGATGGGAGTGAAGATAAGAGCTGTTTTGTACCATGCTTGCAGGACTAAAACTCCACAACTTGAAGCCACTTGAAGGTGAAGCCCATGTATTTGATGCTTTGTGCCCCCCAAACCCTCCCCTCCCCTCCCACCCAACCCCTCCCAACAACTTGTCACCCACCCCAACTTGTCCCGCTATCTAGAGGTCGAAATCAAACTTGATGCGATCCTCAAAGATAGCGATGAGCAGCATGATGGCGAACCCGGTGAGCATGCCCAGGTTCTGCAGGAGGAAGTGGCCTAGCTGGCAGCGCTTGTGCTCCTCACTGTCCCCGTGAAGCATCTCGGGCAGCTGGAACAAGGGAGAAAGGGTTAGCATCAATAACATTAATAAGTGATCTGCTACAGAAATAAACCAGGCCATAGCACAGGGGAGTACTCCAAGTAGGTGGTTAAGTGATAACTCTGGCTAAGTTAGCCTAGAGTAATTGGTAAAAGTCCCTTATAGAATAGCCTGTTGGCTCATCTGGGTGCTTGCAGCAAACTGGCTTTAAGCTATGAGATTTTGACTGCAGGGCACTGCATTTTGCAGCTGCTGAACTGGAAAGGCACTATATACTCAAATGAAGCATTCAAATTACTGAAAATACTGAAGTGCGCAAATTCACTCATCGCGTAAACATTTATTTTATTTGATTTTAATTTACATTGCACTAACAATGAGGACAAAAAAAGTTACGGACAAACATGCTTCTTGGACACTTGGCAGTATCAATTTAAGTTTTCGCTTTAAGAGTGATACCATTAGCAAGTACTGTATGTCAAAACATTTGTGTGCTGATGACAAAACCTCCAGGCTCCGTTTCTTAAAATAACGCTGAAGAACATCCATACAATCCTCAACCAAACAGGTGTTGCCCTGTGACTCATATGAAAACAAGCACTGAGCTCTCCACTCACCATGTCCACCAAAGCCACATAGAGGAACATGCCAGCGGTGACGGCGAAGATCCAGCTGGTGACGTTGTGCGTGTACTGGCCGACCGCCGTGCCAATCAGCATGCCCACGTAGGCCATGAGGGCTGAGAGGCAATTGTATACAATGGCCTGTTTCACAGACATGCCTGCTTTTAGCAGCACTGCAAAGTCACCTGCAACAACAAAGGATTCGAAAGAGTGAGCCAGCCAGCCCGCCAGCAGCCAATAAAACAGCTTGACATCAAAACAAACATGAAAGAGTGCTTCAGGAGACGGCACTAACGCTCCAGGATCTTCAGCTCTCAAGATAGCTTATGTAAATATATTTTGCATGTCAGACGATTTATATTTATATATATATAAATATGTAGAAGAAAGCCTTTACTCTTCGGTTTTTTTTTTTCTGTTCTCCACCCCTCCTGCTCGTTAATGATGAGGGCACGTTATCGGGCTGCCTTCTCATCAATCACTCGGAGGGTGCGGGCCAGACACCACCCTTTTAATTACACTCTGTCTCTCGAGCGCTTGCGGTGGCATCCCTTTTTCTACTGCGAGTCCCACTCGCATTCAGTGTCGCCGAGCACAATTAACACGCCCGTCAACGGCAATTAGCCGCGCCGCGGGGCGGTAAAGACCCTCCATCATAGCGGCCGCCCTGCGTCTGCCGCTGTGCGGAGAGCGCTCTGTTGTCGCGGCGTTGAGAGATGCGTCTGTCAGGTGCCAGAGGCACACAGCTGCAAGGCTCCCATGGGGCCGGGCAAATTTAGCCACTACACTTCCCAGAAGTGTGTCTGCAGACGACTTTTGCACCGAGGAACTTTTCTCCTTGTTGTTGTGGCTGTTATTCCCGTTCTTGTTGATGTTGTTTATGTCTAGTCCCCCCCTCCCTTTATATTGGTATGCCTGGTGCTTTGACTGTCTGATGTCTGGCTCTTGAGTACACTTTTCTCTTTCTCTCCCTCCCTCCCTCCCTCCTTCTCTCTTTCGGAATGCTTTACACTGGTAAATTTCAGCTTGCTGAGAAGCTTGGGGAGGCCCTGCAATGATAAATGGAAAGCTCTTTCCTTTGTGAAGGCCCGTCTGATGGGAGCCTGCTGATCAATAAGTTATTTTGCCCTGCACCTGCAGAAGAAAAAGCTGCTCTCTCTTTACACCGCAAAATAAATGAGGTAAAACCGTCTTGTAACAGCAGACTGAAAAAGTAGAGAGTGTCTCACTGAATGCCCACATATCTGTCTCTTTCATTCCGATGGATGTTTTAAAAATGGCTTGCAAAAAAAAAAAAAAAAAAAGTTAAAAGGGCTTTGATTAAGTGTTTTGTTAAATGCAAAAATAGGCACCTAAAAGTCACAAACGCAAACAGCAAGCTTGACGTACCCAGTTCATGAGGCAGTTCATGGCAGAATACGGCAACGGATGTGCTGATACCTCCCGTGATGTTAGCACTGAAGGCAGCACCTGCAAAGAAACGATTTTAGCCAACTGTTAGCAGTGTTAGCATTAAGGTTTAGCGCTAATGATGCGAATGCTTTAAGATGATTTAGGACTGGCTTCGCTTGTCTAACCTATAGCAAGCCCATCGCTGAAGTTGTGCATTCCATCCCCCATGATGACCATCCAGGCGATGCTGGCTATGCCCGCATCCTTCATCTCCTGGTCAGAGTGGCAGTTCCCGTGAGAATGCCCGTGGCCATGCGAATGGCCGTGCCCGTGCTTCTTCGTTTTGGCTTTCCTGCCGTTTTCTTTGGCTGGGTGGTCTCCCGCCTCCAGCTGGCCTTCATGGCCATCAGTAAGGGCCAGTGGGGTTAGGCAGGGGGAGTCCGGCAGCTGGTCGGACGGCTGTGTGTCGTTGTGACTCACTTCGCCGGGCAAGGCGGTGCCCTCTGGCCCTGCAGAAGAGAGAAAGTGAGCATACTGACAGACAGACGGCAACTGACGATGCTCTTAAAATATTTACTGCACAAGTCGGTTCAATGTTTCACTTAAGGTCGAGTCTGGTAGATTATTTTAGAACTAGGCTGATGTCAGCAAAACTTGAACAATGTTAATTACAATGTCCAAATGGCCTAATAAGGACAAATTGGACAGGTCACGGGGAACTAGCTATTAAGAGGGAGCTAGCATATAGTGTTTAAAAATCATTGTATAACTAGAATATCAGTATGGTGTTTCAGCGTCATTGATGAGAAGTGTAGCTAGCATTAAGTTTTTTTAATGTCAATGTTGTGAGGGGTAGCTAGCATACTGTGTTAGTGTCAATGTTGTGAGGGGGAGTTAGCATACAGGGTTTTAATGTCAATGTAGTGAGAGCTAGATAGCATGCTGTGTTAATGTCAGTTATGAGGAGGAGCTAGCATATAGGGTTTTAATGCCAATGTTGTGAGAGGTAGCTAGCATACTGTGTTAATGTCAATGTTGTGAGAGGTAGCTAGCATACTGTGTTAATGTCAATGTTGTCAGGGGGAGCTAGCATATAGGGTTTTAATGCCAATGTTGTGAGAGGTAGCTAGCATACTGTATTAATGTCAATGTTGTCAGGGGGAGCTAGCATACAGGGTTTTAATGCCAATGTTGAGAGGTAGCTAGCATACTGTGTTAATGTCAATGTTGTCCGGGGGAGCTTGCATATAGGGTTTTAATGCCAATGTTGTAAGAGGTAGCTAGCATACTGTGTTAATGTGATGTGAGGGGGAGCTAGCATATAGGCGTTTAATGTCAAGGCCCAGAGAAAGTCTCTTCACTTCAGAGGCAAGCAGGCAGTGAGTGGGAGTGCTGCTACAATACATGACAGGAACAGCTGCTTTACCCTCTGTAAGTGGCTTCAGGTGCATCCACTCAGCGTCTGAGCGCCGGTTCAACTTGTGGTCCGACAGCTTCCTGCCGATCTTCGCCTCTTCGCCCCTCTTCTTCCTCCGACACAGGGTGCCCTGGAACAAGCAGCAGCAAGACACAGGTGCTTTAGACAAGTGATACAGCCCCCTGGCCTTCATTTCACGCCTACACACTTCTGTGGTTTGCTATTTTAAGAACTCAGTGGGCAACCGACACGTCAGCCTGGACTCATTTAACTTATCTGGCCTTGTGGTCCTTCGCGGCTGAATCTTTGTAATGTCTAATCTCTAGTTGTCTCATGGGTTCATCTTTGCTCCCCCGCCCAATCGTTTGGCCCACGCAAGGATGTTAATCCATGTTCTTTTGTAGAAGGCCTTACCCCCTGGTCTTTGTAGTGCTTGAACATTCCGAGGCAGTGTTCAATGATGAAGAGGAGGTAGATCCCGCCCAGTGCCGTCAGGCTCTTCCACACTGCATCAAACTCCTCCAGCAGACCCACGTCCTTCCCGTGGTTCCCATGGCCATGTTCATGGTCGTGTCCCCCCTGAGACTAACGGGCACAAGAGACAAGTGTTATGTAATGACACTACGTCTTAAGATGACTACAGCAAGAGGAAATAATGAATCAATCTAGATGACGATATTCTCCCACGAATTGCAGTCATATAGCTGGGAAGTCGTGGTAACCATAACACTATTTTGGCAAGGGGTTTTAAGTTTCATGGCTAAAAGGGAAGTGAATTATTGTCATCATCCCATTGATGCTGGGAGTGGCATGAGGGTATGTGTCCAGCAAATATGTTAATTACACTGAGAGTGCTTAAAAACATATTTTCTCAGCTATTTGTCTGAGTATTTACTATTGCTAGGTTGCCAAAACCGTGTGCCAGCACATCATTTGTAAAATGTTGCTTCATGCTAGCCAACTAGATGACTGAAGAGGCAGCAATCACTCAGGATATGTTGTCATCACACAAAATGCGATCGCCAGATTTTTTTCCTACTGCAGCCGTTTATCGATCTTCATGGTGAAGCTGATATGAATGTATTAAAAATAAGCACTGCCTGCGCAAAAACACACACACACACACACACGCAGGCAGGCACGCACACACACTGATGGACACAAACTATAACTTAATAAAATGACATTTAATCAGAACGTGTCAAAGTAGTGTTTGTGTTAACTGAGTTACTCAATGCACTCGCTTTTTGGCGATAGGTCTGTGCCTGGGTAGTGTGTAACGACTCACGTGGGGGAGCAGGTGGAGCAGGGCGTCGCCACTCAGGGTGCCCACAGCCAGTGCCACCAGGAAGGTGAGGAGGAACTTGAAGCAGGACTGATTTAGGATGGGCACCAGCACCACGCCCAGCAGCGACAGCAGGCTGATGATGGTGATGGAGACAAAGCCCCACACCCACACCATGGCTTCAGAGAGAAAAGGACAAGAGAGAGAGAGAGAGAGAGAGAGAGAGAGAGAGAGAGAGAGAGAGAGAAGGAAGGAAAGAAAGAGAGAGAGAGAGGGAGGAAGGGGTGATGGGGTCAATAGTGCTACTGGTTACTGGAGGCCTCCATCAGTAATAGTATCTGAACCATGACCATAGGTTTAACTTTAGTAGAAACTCAGTGATTTAGATTGTAATCATTGATTCAAATCATCGAATTAATGATTTAGATTAGATGTGAAATAATACTTAGGCTAACATTACTTGATGTCTAAAAAGCTGTATTCATCAACCTTTTTACTTTTAAAATGTATATGATTGATGGCAAGTCAAGTTGTCTATACAAGTTGTCTGTCTTTGGGGAGTTTAGTTGGTACTGTATGTAAATAAGGACAAACGGCCGTTTAAAATTTAAATAGGAGACAAAGTGCAAAGTGTATGATCAGGCAAAGTTCTTATGCAAGGGTGGCAGCTATAGTCTGGCATGAGGAAACATTTAGCTGAGTCATTGGTGCTTTCCTTTCAATGTCCTGCCCATGCTTTTGAATGAACAAATTTGGCCCAGTTTTTAAATTTGCCTTGGTAAGAGTTTAGATTTTACACTCAAATTATCCTTATGACTAAATGGTTTGACTCCGGAAACCCTGCTCATGGTACATTACAGTTGGCTAATGTATGTAATTGCCATCTGGAACCGACCCAGAATGTCTCTTTCCTGTTCAACAGGAAACCTCAAGCCTGTTTGCAAAGAACCGTTGGAAACAAGTATGTCAAAAAGTCGTTGCACCACAAACCGAAAGAAAATTTGATCTGCAGTTTATAGTTGTATTGGCAAGGCTTTTGTGACCAACTGATGGCATGTCAAGCTAAGAACAAGTTACTTTTTTTAATGTCCCAGTTTAATGATACTGAATTATGGAATGTTAGTGTATTACATAAACCTATGAGCTATAGACATGAGAATTACAATGGAATGATAAATTGAGAGTAAGTGTTTTTTGGCTGCGTAAGCATCACACCGAACACTCTTTGAAGAGCACAATGGTCAGCCAGCAACAGACAATGACAATGATGGTGTCAATCTTCAGTCACAGGCAATTCATTAAGGTAGAGAGGATTACCAGCCATAAACGCTGCAAAACTAAATGGAACTTTTTCCTGGCAATAGAATACTGCCTGCAATTATGAACCCTGGCATCACAAACTGGCAGCCCCTGTCAAATTACTAAAGACTACAGCCTCTCCAAGTCCACTTTCTGAATAATGTGCATGCATGTGATTAAATAAAAGTTGTGTTAATTACACTCTTCAGTTTTCAAACCATATTTGGAGTCTCATATTTCTTTTGCAACTCTGAGCCTCAAGTGTATACTTCCATCAAAAAAAGTTTGGGCAAAGTAAACTAAGTGAAGTTCTAGTAGCATACTTTTAAAATGAGCAGAGGATTGTTTGTTGCCAACTGAAAAAAAAAAAAAAAAAAGTTTAATTAACTGAAAATGACCATTGTATCTTCACGCAATGTTCAAAGACAGACGCTCACATTTGGCATACCAAGACTGCGACTATTAAAAGCTAGCATGGCCATTTCAAACGGCAAAGAAGAGGGGGGGCCCACCCAATTGGGGGCACTGCAGTCAGAGAGGCCAAGATGACCACAAAGCACTCATTAACGAGCTATTAGCCCCCGCAGACTCGGGTCCTGCTGAGCGGAGGGAATCTTATCATGCTTCCGCTCTTCAGTCAGAACCTTCTGGACAGTCCTTGGATTACGACTGGAAGTTACTGTGGCTAATTATTAAAAGGAAGAAATACAAGCTCTTAGATATGGCATGAGGGTTAGCAATCCCTACACACTTTAACTATTTAACTATGAATATATGGACATTTTTGTTTAGCTCTAATGAAAATACTAATCGAGCAGGAAATGTAGCTTTGACAAGGTGCACAGCACACAAATTATTTTTTTAAGCAGATACGTTGCATGACTGACACTGAAGGCAGATTTTTCAATATAAATTGTCATGATTACATGGGCAATAAAGACCCAGTGGTACAGAAAATGTCAAAATGTCTGACTTAACCCACACCCATGTATAAACTGCTAATTTGGGCTCTGTCCATCTTAAGGAAGATTTGTACTACCAAAGCATGCTATTTGCTAATTAATTTTTGTAAACTTATGAAAAATGCAGCTCGGCCTTACACGTCTCACTCTTAAATTGGTGTGCTGTTAGGTTCATGCCACTCTAAAGTCTCTGGAGTTTATGACTTGATTATCACCGGTTACAACTTTGACAAGAACAGCCGGTCAAGAAGTCAAGGAATGTGGTCTTTGAATGAATTGCCAAGAGGACAACAAAACTTTTATGGAAGGCAAACCCCTTAGCAGAGTCTGGAACACTGTTAGACCACCTTGATATGCCTGGCAAAATCACAAATTATGTTTCAGTTTGTTTTGGCAGAACACCACAGCTGTCCTTGGTAAATTGTTAACAATTTTGGTGTACAAAAGCTAAACAGCACTAGGACCTACTATGGTACGACATGTGTGCCATAAACTAATTTATCTATAGTTCCATATTTCTTATAATTCTCAGAACACGATGGTGAGCTGTATAAATCTGCTGATAACTCCAAATGGACACTGTGGCCTTCAAACCTTTGTGTAGTGGTGCAAATCCACACCTGTTCTATTTCACAATGCATTCAAAACACATTACATGGATGTAATTTTCCACAGATTGGCATTCAGTGAACCATAGAATACAATACAATCCTCACCACCATATTGTATTATTAAGCAAAACAAAGCATTTGAAGGCATAAATGTTGGGTTTTCTTTAATTGCACAATTTCACAGAAGATTACTTATGATATTACGTTAGCAGAAACCCTAGTCAAAGCTGATAGGAATCCCTGTGTTGTCTTAGGATGCTGTAGTACAATACTGTATGATGACAGTATTGTATTCTAAGTTTCTTCAGTAACCCCTCCTCTATAAATTAGGAGAAAACTTCTCATCAAATAGTGTATATTGTAAAGGTTGAAGTACCTGTGGAAGCGGGCTGTTCATCTGGGATAGCAACATCGTCCAGGTGTCGTATGCACAGGCGACTGTCGATCTGGTAGAGCAGGGCTGGACACAAGTAGGTGAACTGTTTGGGGGAGATGGTGGACTGCGGACTAAGGCCGTAATAGTTCAGCAGTTGCGTCAGGTTCAAGCACTGGGAGGTGGGTGGGGATATGGGGGTTGGGGAAGAGTCAATGAGAATATGATTAAAAAACAAATAAACAAACAGAAATCAAAAACACAAACAGAAATCAAAAACACAACAATGTATCACAGCAATAGATTAACACTAAAAACATCCATACATGCATACAAGGAAATTACGTGTGCTACATTAAACTAATAATTACAGCCTGTAGTAAAACCTGTTACAGCACTACAAGTCTAATCATCTCTGAAATATCGTACACAGAGCTAGCAGTCATGTCACATCTCAACATGCAGGCTCACCTCAGCATGGTGCTGATGGGGATGCATCAGAAAGCCATCATCATACTGCTCTGCAAGCGACGTCCCCCTGCCCTTGTTGGGCGCTTCTCTCTTCTTTTTCCGCGAATGACTGTGACTGTGCTCATGGTTGTGGTCGTGATGGTCATGACTGTGGTCATGGTGATCGTGGTCATGGTGATCGTGATTGTGATCGTGATCGTGATCATGATCGTGCCCATGGTCCTGAGCTGTCTCTGCGGGAGCCAAAGCTGTGGCCGCTGGCCTGTTTCTGTTGCGCTGGCCCCTGCCTCTCGTGGGCTTCCTGGGCCTCTTTGCCCTAGTCACGGGGGCCTGGGTGGGGGCTTGAGTGGGGCCAGCCTCCTGGAGGCTTGGATCTCCCACATTAGAGCCGGAGTCTGCTGTGGGTCCTTGAGGGGCCCGTGTGGGTTGAGGAGCGAGACGGGTGGGTCTCGGTGCCCGGGGAGCCGAGGTCCGGCCGTCAGTGTTGTTGGCTGGGGGTTGCTGCTCGTGATTGTGGTTGTGGGGGTGTTGATGCGGATGCTTGTGATGGTGGTCGTGATGGTGGTGAGGTGGCGACTGTTCGTCGTGAGTGTGGCCGCTGTGGTCTTCCTGACTTCCTGACACCTGACTTAATTCGTTGCTGTCGGCCGTGTGGTTGCCAGTCGCGGTGGGCTGATCGTGATCGTGATCGTGATCGTGATCGTGATCGTGATGCTCGTGGGTATGTTTGTGCTCATTGTGATCGTGGTCGTGATCGTGGTCATGATCGTGATCATGGTCGTGGTCGTGATCGTGGTCATGATCATGGTCATGATGGTCCATGGGTCTGCTGTCCACAGTGGGCCGAGCACTGTTGGGACTACAAGGGTTGGTGCCCTGCACGGCGGTGCTTTGTGTCCCCCCTGCCTCCGGATGGTGGTGGTGGGTATGTGTGGCGTGTCGCCCACCGCCGTGTCCATGACCGTGTCCATGACCGTGTCCATGACCGTGACCGTGCGTGTGCTGCCCTTCCTGCACCTCCAGCAGGTCCAGGTGTGCCACGTGGTCGTGGTCATCGTGCTTGAGCCCCACCACCTTCACCTCGCCGAGGCCCAGGCTCATCAGCAGGTCCTGGAAGCCGTGGAAGCTGAGCCGGTCGCCCTCGCCGTAGCGGTGGAAGAGCTGCTGGATGTAGTAGTGCTGCTCCGTCTCTGCATCGTTAACCCCACCGCCGCTGCCGTCACCGCCACTCCCTGCTGCTGTGGGTGGCACCGTTGCTCCTACGTACGACGCCTGAGATATCTGCAAGTCGCTGTGGACGTGATCGTGATCATGGTCGTGCTCGTGGTCGTGGTCATGGCCGCCCCGACCATGCCCGTGCCCGTGTCCTAGTTCGCTACCTCCGTGCCCGTGGTGGTGGTGCCCGTCGCTGTGGCAGTGGCTGCACTGGTTAAACAGGAAGGTGAGCACACACAGGAAGCAGAATTTGGTGTGTGCATGGACCCTCATCTTCTCCTCACTACGAGACGCCTAAGAGAAGAGAGAGAAAAACACATTACACATCCACTGCTTACACTTCTTAGAAGTCAACAGCACATACAAAGAAGGAAAAAAAATCCTTTTATCTAATATTTAATCACATTAATAACAATGTGCCCTGACAGACATTCCCTCACACATACCGCCAGCAGTATACAGTGTAAAGTGAGTATGAGAAATGTTTTTCATCTAGCTAGCCAGGAGCAGATGTAATTCCAGTCAAGTGATCTCCATGCGACTGTGGGGAGAAGACTGCAACCCTCTGGGGTGGGGGGTGGGGGGGCGGGGTCTCAGGAGGGTGCTGGGCCTTTTCCTGGGTTCAGATTGCGGAGTGTAGCACATGGCCCGCACAGCTGGGCTGCAACGCCCTCCGGGCAAAAACGCAGGCATAACCCCACGATAATGCTCATGACATTACAAGCTCCGGAGCGTGCCTCTAGTTTATGTACAGTGATGAGATGAAGCAGGCATCGCAATTCCAGCACTTCCAAAGTGAGGCTCAGCAACTCCTGGGACCCCATCAAGTGCCTTAGGTATTACCGATGGGGTGTTTAATAACGCCTTACAGTAAAGAGCCTTGAGATTAGGGAGCAGATTTCCTAGAGATCTTTAATAACGACAAAACCCATTCCTAAACCCCAAAGAAACACTGAAAAAAAACTTTAAGCGATTAGCTACTGTAAATACTAATGGCAACAAATGGAAATGTTATGCCTATAATCCTCATTGACAGAGGGCGTCTTTGCCGACCCCCCAGTCACATACAGGTACCTTGAGTCAAGTGTCTGTGTGTGTGTGTCTGTGTGTGTGTGTCTGTGTGTGTGTTTTACCGCTACTCTTTTTGACATTGCAGAAAGAGGATGCTTAAAAAAATGTTACACAGTACAAGCTACACGTCACCAACGGCTAATAGTACCTGGCAATAGGAACCACAGTGTTCTTGTACACTAAGGGTGACTGGGTACAGTATAGACAACAAACCTGTCCATTTCCCACAGACTAGACAAACACTTAAATGTACAGATATGCATTACAAACACACGGTACATGGCACTCCATTTTCTCATGACTTGGAAAAACATTGGAAAAATAGCTGACTGGAGGGAAAATGGAGCATAAAGCACTCCTGGGCGCACAGCACGCACAGACTGGTTTAGAGTGGTTAGCCCATGGGATTCCTGAGCTTTCAAAACAATTCTACACAAAGCTCAATTCCAAGAAAATTCTGAGGGAAAAAAAAAAAAAAAAACTCTGATGAAGCCCACATAAATTCTCCTGAGGGGACATTCAAAGAATGCGCCCTGGGTGCTCGCACAATAAACCTACAGTCTCCTATGGCAATGGACACTACAAATACAGCACAAACCATTCTGTGAAATAAATGTTCTGTGAGTGGTGGACACGAACAGAGACAAAGTGGAAAACAAAATCAAACTGCCTTGAGCTTAAACCACACAAGAGAAAGGTGTGAGTGATTAGCATTTTCTCTTATTAGTTCCCCCAAAATGCACTTAAGATTCAATATTTGTCCCCAGATGAGACTACCATGATGTTTGAATATCTATTGGGTACGTTTATAGTCCCAAACATATATTTAAACCTTTCTTTCACTCTGAAGCTGCGTTTATCTTGCCATCAAGGCTTGTAAAGCCCCTAAGCCAAGCATTAATATGTCATTTCTCTCTTTTCTGATTTAGAGACGGAAGCTAATTAATTAGCCAGGTGTAGAACATGCACACCCAAGCTAGGGCTTGATCAGCTAATTCCACTGCAATATCCCATCATTCAGCTAGCAAACAGCTTGCAAAGTCTCCTAATTCGAAATCACAACCGGTCATTATAAGGAACTTAGCATACATGCAATCTACGTTGACTCTCCAGATGAATGAACTTGTCAAGGTTAGTTTCATGAGGAAGCTGCCAAGGTCAATGTAGTCATAGTACTACAGTTGTTTTATGGTTCTGTGGTACTTTAAGTTCTGCTATATGGTTCTTATCCGAATAGAAGCTGACAAAATACTGCCAGGCAGTCAAGAGAGTAGGCTAAACTTAAAGACTAGTCACGCTATTTATAACTAATGGCTCGGGTCTACCCCATACAGAACTGAAATTTAAACATCAACATTTAAAAGCAGAATAGAAAACAGCAGAATAGGCAAGAAACATATCCTCAAGACACAAGACAAAAAGTTTAGCTCTGAGATCACCACCACAGGCGCATGCATTAACACCAAGTGTTTTCCCACTTTTGTCCAAACATCCGCCTTGAAACAAATAAAAATCAGAAGCTTCAGTCACAAGATACTCTCAATCCAATCACAATTCAACCAGCCAATATTGCTACACAGCTACATATAGAAAAAAGCAAGGCAGCGTGACAACAGAGATAGCATGGACTCCATGCCCTGTGATAAAATCAGCGCAATCCTCCCAGCCTGCTGCTGAGCCCACAAGCCCCTGCGTGGAGTACTTACACCTCACCCGTGCAGTAGTCCGTCCCAGAGAGTGTGTGAAAATTGAATTAAACAGCTGTCTCTGCGTATGCCTGTGTATGTGTATGTGTGTGTGTGTGAAGAGAGTGAGTGTGTGCGTGTGTGTGACGATGGCCAAGGTTTTGGTTTCAAACATTAACGTGATTACAACCCTTCTTCAGAGCGCTGCCCGACAACACACACTGTTTATAAACATGAGAGCGCGCTGACCTCTGAACCTTTAGGGCGAAGATAGGACGAGGCAAGACCGGAAACTATTTTAAGATCCACGCTTCTGACAAACAAGCCCCAGTGGAACTCCTCAATGAGCTCTTTGTTGCACATATGACATTTCCAGGAGCCGTCTTGTGAAAGACTATCAAGAGGGGTGGGGGCGAGGCGGATCATGTGTTGTGAAGTTTATCAGGCGGTTATACTAAAAGCTTGGTTCCCATTGATGCTGACAAGGGGAGATCTTTCTAGAAGGACCATAAACAGTGGAAACACCGAACAGCTGACTTGTCCACCGTGGTCTTGCTTGAGCCAAAATACCACCAATGGCGTGGAGGCTGATGTGCACAACACTTTTCCAAATTCCAAAGCATGACACTGATGCCATTAAATGGCAACATATTGGGGTTGGATTGGCCTTGTTTCTTCTTGAAGTTAGGCTATAGCTGATAGTGTGTGTTCCTATGTGTGGCATTGGGGCACATTAACAGGATTAGCAGTACATTATTGGGTTTGTTTAGAGGGGAGACCCTGACTGGGGGTAGATTCTGACAGCTTACTCACCATATTCGAGGGCTTCTTCCAACACCACTGCAAACGAGAAGACCAGTTTAGTGTTTGTCGGGAGGAGAGTATGGTTAATTGGCTACGCCTCTGTTAGTGCACTCAAGCACATGCACAAACATACACACACACACACACACAATTGACACATGCACAAACACACAAAGCTGCCTCTTTATCCTAAGGAGCTGTGAAGGCCTAGAGTCACACACAGATATATCCTACACAGCACACACAGAGACCTCCTACACAATCCAGAGGCGGAGTTTATGCAACTAAAGCCAAAACCAGTTAGTTTACAAACAGCATGACTATAATAATAATATGCAACGCTCACACCAAGCCCTTAAAGCAAATAGTTACTTGCTGACGGCCTCGCTGAGAATTACATAGAGGCAAAGCACATGACACACAAAAGTACAGAGATGATGGGAGAACTCCCTATAAAACCAGCATACCGTAAAGGCAAGACACGCCACTTTGGCCCTTGTTGATTCAGATCCACTGGGCTTTGAAGTTCCTCTCTTTTAAAATCCAGGTTTCTTTCTTTCCTTTTTTTTTGCTGAGGACAAAGGAAAGATCAAATGATTAACAAATTGTAAATTGACTCCCATCACTTGGACATCCTGGTTGAAACAAAGATTTTCATTGTTTTTTGTCGCAATAATGACCGAGTTACGGAACATAGTCAATGCTTAATTAACTTACCAGTAATTACGATCATAACAATTGAAATATTGAGTAAAGAGACAGATGGAACTTTTTGAAAAAGAGTTGGGGGTTTTTTCACCACTGTATATTTGAGAGAAACTTTATCGCATGCAACAGTGTTTGATGTGTACCTTACTGCTTAACCATCAAGACTCACAGATGAACGCAAAGGCATCTTTCTCCTAAAGTTAAGCAAACTTACAGCCCTATCATGAACACGTTCTCAGGCCCACAGGCAGCCAGTGTGTTTGCGTGATGGCAAAGCAAGAGAAAAGACAGGAGAGGAGAAGAAATAAACAGCAGACGCAGGAGGGCAGGCTTGCCCGGCGGACACTGAGCAGGGGGGCGGGTGGGGTGGGGGGCACATTCCTGGCACGTACCAGAGCGAGGTGGAGGCATGGGTGGGGGAGGGGGTGTAGGCTAGAGTCTGTAACCTACTCATCTTCAGACAAAAGACTACAGAAAAAAAAGTGAGTACAGGAAGGTTGATGGGGGCATGGGGGGTGGGGGGACTGGAAAAAGAGACGAGGAGAAGAGAGAGGATGAATAAGGGAGCCCTTAAGCCTCCTCATATGACTCTCACAAGGCCCCCGCCATCCCATGGCCCCCCGTCTCATCTCCGGCAGTCATGCGTGAGGCCCTGCGTGGCTGTTTGACTCGGCCAAACCAGAGCATTCCTCACCAGGGTGGCACGTCGGCCTGCTGTAGTCCTCAGGAGCCCTTTCTGTAAGCTGGACAACCGACATAGCGGCATAGCCGACGATTAACTCTAACAGGGCAGCGAAGACACATCGCTCGCCCAAACAACAGACTCTTTCTTTTCTTTCATTTTTGTTTCATGTTTGTTTTTTCGTTAACCAGTTCACGTTCTTTTTACATAGCATATTAGCAAATGAGATGCGAAGCAGGTAATATATCAGCAGATGACACTTGAGAAGTCTGATCACACAGAAAATGCACCGTCTGGTGCAAGTCTTTTGTCTTTTTCATCTTTGCCTTACAAAATCTTATGACATACACCACTCATTACCCTTTGACAACCCTAGCACACAATTAGCTTTGACTGTGTCTTGCCACTCCTATGAAATAGCCTAATTTCTATGAAGAGGAAGCCGGGCATCACAACAGGACACAATACCTCCAGTAGGCCCATCCCCTCCCAATACCATCTCATCATTTATCAAAAAAAATCAATTTTTCAGCAGTGCACATTAGCTTACATGATGGCGTCACAATCTCAAGGACCACAGCGCCATTTTCACTGTCAAAAGTGCCAATCCCACTAGCAGTCCATTAAGAAAGTGCAGGGTGCAGCCACTCGATTGATGTATGAGGGGGGGGGGGACCAACAACAAGAAAAAAAAACATCCCTTTCCTTGTCTAAATGCGATTTCCTAAATATGTCAGTAGAGGACCTGAGGCAGAAAGAGACGAGCAGATGCCTGCTAACACATGGGGCCCCCGACGCAGCAGATGGCAGGAGGGGACAGCAAGCATTTGGTGCAGACTTGGGCAAACGGAGAAAAACACGCCACAGAAAACTCAGCTGAAGGTGCAGCCAGTGGAACTGACTGTTCGATGACCAGCGCCGCCAAACACGGCGTGCCAGCCGACTCCAACAGAGGAAGGACACGCTGGGCCAAATCTCGCAGAAATTTTTGTGCACACAACCGGAGTCTGTCTACGTTCAAAACAGCAAGCTGTGCCAAGGCAAGCCAACAAACATTCTTTCTTCGGCAACCATGAATGTGGACACCTCCATGGAGTTTTAGAAAATGAAAGGAAGTCAGCTGGAACAGTGCACCACAGCAGACCACATTTCACAGTTCTTAGCATCGGTTCAGTCTAATCAACATCCTTGGCTTATTAAAACAGAAAATCTGATAAAACCATAGACTGTATAAGTTAGCATAACACATGACTGATCCACAAATGGAACAAGGGCCAAGGGATCACAAAGTGCTAATAACATTTAAGTAGCCAACAGATGTAATAAGACCTAACGGCATCCTAACGCTAAACACATGACAAATTGGCTACAACTTCAAGATCCTTTCACTGCAATAGACAAGCCAACTAGACTAAAAAACTAAATCCTGTTAGAAATATTACCCCAGCTTTAGACACTAAAGTGAAACAGTAAGCATACTCAAGACTGATGGTACAAAGCCATTAGCACCACACAAATCACGTTTAAAACTAATCACACTCACTCTGATTAGACTATGCATAGAGAAGACCCATAGTGCACCTCACCAACAATACCGAAGATCCAGTTTTCTAACAAAATCCTTGGTCTCAACAAAACTTGGAGAGCTTGGATGTTCTGTCAGCAACGCCTTCTGGCGAGCCAATGTGTATGATCATGAGATTTGTAGCTTCGCTTTGCAGGTGTCCTGCACTGGGGGAATCATGGGAAAACATCCAAGGTGGCTTGTCAGTTATCTCTCCGCTGGTAAACAGTGGCTTAGAAACAGCCGACACCTCCTACCCCACACCCCCCCCCCACACACACACACACACACAAACACACACACTCACACACACAGGCCTTCAAACTATGCTGACTTACCTCGACTTTCTGCCCAAAACCAGACCCACTCTAGTCCTCTCTGCGGCTCCTCTAGAAAAACATGGTCTAAATGTCTTTAGTCCTTCAGGTCAGGTGACTTACTACCATTTAGTGGGGGTGCATATATGTGTGTGTGTGTGTGTGTGTGTGTGTGTGTGTGTGTGTGTGTGTGTGTGTGTTATGGGTGGGTGTGGAGGATTTCAGTTAATCAGCCACTAAAGTAGCCACTTGCAGCAGGGGGAAAAAGTCCAGCAGATTTTGTGTGTGAGTGAGCATCTGGGCAGGTCGACCAGTGGGTCAAGCCATGCAGCGCTACATTACGCAAGACTAACATCTTTCCACAATCTAAGGTGGTGACTACACAACAGACAAGTCAGGAAGGGCAAAGACAGAGTAGATTTCAGACTGTGACAAATAAACCGTGATTGGTAGGTCTTCTTCAAGCAGAAAAGATAAGGGGTATCCTCATCAACCACAGGTTTTTTGTTTTTTTTTGTGGGTCCCAGGGCTCAGGAATGTACAGAGGCAGTAGAGGGGGAGAGTATCAAAGCAGGAGGAGAGCGCTAATCTGGGAGATTTTCAACGCCTGTCAGACCCTTTTGCACTTAACGTCTCCAAAAAGCATGCTGAAGGGTCAGAGACACTGTTCATTCACTCGCACACATGCATATGCACAGATACACACGCTCACACACACACACACACACACACACACACACACACATGTGCGCGTACACTCAGATGAACAAGCAGTTCAGACAGTTGATTTTTTTTCTTTTCTTTAGAGGAAAGCAGGCTTCCCAACAGTAGAAATCCTTTGTGAGAAGAATTAAGAGACTAGATGCGATGGCAGCTTGGGCTTAAAAGTATTCAACTGACATGCCAGGCATGGCACGTTTTCAAAGATAGGTTGATTCTCTATGGACGACTCAGCTTTCTCTTACATGCTTGAACACATGAGGGCATAGGCCTTGTCCAGATTTAATAACTGAATCATACCCCACTCATCTTGGGATTCTATGAACTTGCCTGCCATTAGTGTTCACTATGTGACCCCTGATTAATCAACAATGTGACTCATGTTTCACAAAGGGTAAGCCTACATTTTTTTTCCCCTTAAATCAATAGGGGAATTTAACATTATCTGACTATTTTGCCATTTTCAACCCACAGTGCATTGCTGCATGATAAAAGGAGAAATAAAATACTTAACTTTATCACGGCACATTACCCGCTTTGCAAACCAGATAATGATGTGGATAAGACAGACATGCCATTAAATGTTTGTTTATGTGTCCAATTAAAGTGGGCGTCACCTAGACTAAACGACATTTCACTTAAGCATCCATCCAGCACTAAAGGTAGCCTAACTCACACATTGAGTTCAGAGTGAAACTCTAACAGTATTTTGATACTGTTTAGGGAACAACTTGCCATAACATTTACAGTTGACCAAGGCAGTGCCGTGAACTTTTTCTGTTTTTGTCTTTTTTTTTTTCTTAAAAGAAAAAAAAAACAAACAAACAAAAAAAAAAAAAACAGGCAACTGGATAAGGACTGTAGTTAGTCAGGATGAAATATTCCCAGTATATCAAAATAATACAGATTTCCTAGAATCACTTGCGTTGCCTTTATGCAGGTGACATTTTGTTCATTTCAAAACGTAAAATTTGTCACAATATCAATAAAATGCAGAGATTCTTTAATTTTGACTACCATTACATGAACTAAAAGTAGTTCAAACTAGTGAAAAGAAAATGTTTTGTAATGTATTCAATCTTTCTCAGTTTTAGGCTACTACAGAGCTTGAGCAATGGATGTTTAGAAGAATCACTCTCAATGTAATACCTTTATTGAACCATGTGAGTGGTCATAAGAATCATTCTGTTATCTAGGCTAATCAAACATTAGGCCCTTCCTGGCACAGTCCAAGAAGCCACATGTCTGATGTCTGACTCCGATTGCCACCCAAGGCTTTTAACATTTGCAAGCAACCAAGTAAAGGATACTGTTCATTATAAAATAAATTTCAAGTCTTAGGTCCACTAATGGGTAACTTGATTAATTAGATGACTGATGAGTGGCCTATTTTAAAAAAAAAGGCCTACGTTTATTGCAATTGGGAACAGAATATACCGGGAACAATGTCCTTCCCATTTGCCAATCTGTGCAGACAGAACAATAAAAACAAATGTATGTGTCCATAACTCAGTTATTTAATTTGGAGTTAACCAGAAAATGCTTTTTAACACGCTGAACAAATGATGACGACATCACTTCACAGACCAGTGAACATGACGCAGTGTTGGCGCGAACCCCCCTTTCCACGGAATAAAAACCGCCTAAAATACATTTTCAACATGATTCTCAAGCCTTACAAACTACGGACTCCATAACGCTAATATTCCAGTTATGGGTTAAATGTCATCAAGTCAGCTGTCGGCTACTGCAATGGATACAAACGCTGCTGTGGGGGTAACAAGTTGTTGCGTGATAACATTAGGGTGGCAGCTACATAGTCGATATTTCCGGTCAACATTTGGTTAATAAAATAGCCCAGAATCCATACGAGGACTGTATTCACAATCATACGCTTGTTTGAATGTGTAGAAATACATGGCTTCATTACACTGGCTTGGATGACTCACTTGAGACCTGTGCTTCAGCCATGCGAACTAAAGCTCACGACTCGGGGCACTAGCAAACCCTTCTCTCCCAAGAATAGGTTTTAGCAAGCCGTAGCATATGACACATAGTAGCCTATGTGAAACACAATTACTGCATTCTTAACACAGCAAGATTTGGCATTGCCAGTCTCCTCATAACAGAACAGTCAATTTACAGTAACAACAGCTCGCCACACGTGGTGTGCATAACAGATTAAGGTGAATGAAATATTCCTGTCTGAATATACATTGTAACGTGCAGTCAACATTAGAATTGTAACGTTAGTCAGGATACTATGTAAGATAAAACACAGAATCCATTTTCGATGGAAACAAACCTCCAATCTCTAGCTCGCTAACAAGTGACCAGATATTAGCACCGTACAAAAGCTGCCCCTCTCGCTAGCTAATGTTACACTAGCACGCGCAGGCAAAAGCGTGTTACCCCGAACATCCTTAAAAGGCTATACCATTTAGGCACCACACATAAGACGACTTCATAGATACTTATCAATAGCTAACGTAAGAAAAAACAGACATCAGGTCTTATAACTTTGCCCGGAGACGAGCTATAAAGCGGATGGCTAAAATAGTTAATCCTATGGCGCTAGCAAGCTCGCTAAAGTTAGCTTCCCGTTTCATATTCCAAACCCTAGACACTTCACAGGAAATAGACTGATTAGCTGAGAAGCTAAGACACAACGTCGTAAAACCAAAAAAATATACTTTTATTAATTCTCCCTGACTTCTGATTACAGACTGTACTAGCGACACGTTGTTAACACTGCTCGGGTCCATGTTGTGGGAGTGTATGAAAACAAATCGGGTTTTTTATATAGTTACCTCACTCGAGTGCCGTGTGCATCTCCTCTCCGCTCGGTACCAAAAAAAATCCACTCCGTAAGACAACCACGCACAAAAGGCCATCGGGTATGCGGAAGTATGGTATTCACTTTTTATGGTACGTCTTCTGCGTAGGCTTGTCTGTACGCATTGGTGCAAGAGCACTGCGGGCGATTATAAATCTGGAAAGATACAGATGTCTATGAAAAATGTGTTTTATATATTCTTTATGGGGTCCGGTAAAGTTATGATAGGCTTTCTGATGTTTTAATCTTGAAACAGCTTGTAACGTTAGTGTTTATAATAATTTCCAAATCTCAATAATTAGCCTAGAAATGTATTTTCAAGTTTAAAAATAAATCCAAAGCAATCTCAAGTAAGTGGAGTTGGACTAATAAAGTTGATCAAAATTAAGGTTCAGGCAGCATATTGCCGTATTATTAGCCTAAAGAAGGTCCTTTTTTATTTGGGAAAGTCAGGGAATAGGCCTAGTTAGGTTGTCAGGTTGACTAACAGACTTAGATAAGGAACCTCACAACTCTGCCCTCATCTGCTATTTTGTTATTCAGCTCTTGTTGTATAAAAATAGCTTGTTCCTCTTTCTAATTAGACTCTCTTACTGAATCACAATGTCCGCCCTAAAACCAAAATGACTTAATTAGCATAACTGGCCAATCACAAGGCAGACTAGTTAAGTTAAGACTCTGAGGGTTCAGGGCTTAGGGTGGACTTTGGGATTCAGCCAGTTGTGGTCAAAAGTGGCTTGTCTTTTGTACCAACATTGGGCCCTTGCCACATTCTTTCTCTACAGAGCTCCCCCTACAGATTTTGGGAGCATAACGCAACAATGCAAAAAAAGAAATCCAGGGTTGCTGAGCACTTCTTTAATATGGCCTATTGTTATATAGGAAAGTAACCACCACACATTGGTACCTCTCATTTACTTTATTGGGCAACATGTTTCACATGTTGCTTCTTCATGCTCCTTGTTACTTCTGTCAGTTCTGTATGCCTTGTAGCAGTTATATCAGAGAGGATTCAAGCGGTCACTGTTTAAAGATCTTTGGTTATATCATCAATCAATCTTCATTGATGATTATTTAGGCCTCTAAGATTTCATGCCCCATTGGTTGGCCACGGCAAACTGTTTGCAAGGCTTTAATCTAATATGCTAAAGTTGAATTCTGTGCCAGCACAAAATATCAGTGAAAACAAAAACGTACTGTATCTATTTTCAGTGTCATTATTCTATGATACATAGAAGTAATTGGAGTGTGTGTGGTAAGCAGGCTGCTGTCTGCATGTCCATGTCTGTGTGTCTTGTGCAGTAGCGCCGCTAGGGGGGGTGGGGGGGGGGGTTAGGATGATTCTAAGGGCCTGGCACTAACAGGGGGGCCCGGAGAAAATTGTAATATTAAAATCATTATTTTTTGTCATAGGGCCCAAAACTTCTAGCAGCGCCCCTGGTCTTGTGTGTTAGGGGTTTTTTTGTATGTTTTCCTACTCATATATTTTGTGCCGAGCAGATGCCAGGAAAGTTGCTCTCTCCCCATGTCCTTCTGTTTTCATGGAGATTAATGGAGAATTTTGGCAGCTCCACAGCCTCATAATGCTCCTATCGTGGAGTCTAGGTGTCTAAGCTAGCAGTCATAAAGCATGGGCAGCTGTGCTATTCTGGGTCTATGTGTCATTTAACCAGGAGACAGGGGATGAGAGAAGGCACGTGATGACTTGAGCTTTTGGGCTGTATGGGTTGGGCTCAACCCCTGGCAACATTTATAGCTTGACTCCAGTTGTAGAGCCTTTTGTCTTTGTGTTGTCCATGACATAATTATGGATATGTACAGAATTTTACTAGATCATCTAAATGACAATATCAATAAATAAGAATGTGTTTATTCTAAATTATCTGACTTTGTACTGTCTGAGGTCTGTCTGGTGTTATAGAAAAAGGGTACTTTAAGAAGCATTGACAGTGTAGGGTAATGAAATGAAAAGAGCAGGTAAGTTTATTGATAGAAAAAGAGAAAAATTCAGGAGAGGAATGTAAGGTTGACATTTTGTTGCAAGGTGATTTATGTCCCGCCAACTAGATCCCTGTGGTGAAGATAAAAATAGGGTTAGCAAGGATATGTAAGGGCCACTGCATTGACTGTATTGATTTCAAGAGTCCATTACTTATGGATTTGAAGACTTGTGGCTTAGTTTAGCGTGTTTACACGTCTCATGTAAGAAGGGGGTGAGAGAATGTTTTTTACGAGTTGATTTGTGACAAAACTGTGCCGGTGTGTGTGTGTGTGTGTGGGGGGGGGGGGGGTCACATATGTGTAAGTGCCTTGTCTTACACAAGCATTTCACATTAAAAAAAGGCTCTTGTAGGCATGTGATTAGCTGAATTAGGTTGTGAAAGTGACAGTGTCCTTCCCTGTCCTCTCACTTCTGCCGTTAAACTTTCTACTAGAAACACTGAACCTTCAAAAATATGCCTCCATCAGCAAGCACTTTGTTTGGACTCTATTACCTTGGTCAGCATCTATTAAAGTTCCCTTGTCACAGTTTCAGCCAAAAGTGTTCCTATATATCGGCTTTTTGTCGCCGCTGAAAAGTTTGATTTAGTACTTGAAACTTTAATAAACAGTAAAATGGTGTTCCCAAAGATGCACAAGTTAGCAACACAATTTTAGGCTTGACAAAGTTCCCGAAAGCTGTTGCTCAGACAAAAGACTACTGGCTCTATATGGCACCATCTTCACTTGGAGCTAAGCCAGCTAGGTAGGAGCGTGAGTCAGAGAGAAGAGTTTAAAATACCAGATCATTAGCCACCCCTAAACTATCTAATGAGGGGCAATGGATTTTTCATTCTTTTTAATTGTATTGAGGATCCTGAAAACAGGACACAGTGACTTGTATTCTCTAAGGCCTGTGTTCTCAGTCAAAATCCAATCTCCCGGATCAATATTTGCAGGAAGAGCGAGACAAACTGATTCCTCTGAAATGGGTATCTCTCCAGTGGTGTTGACAAGACTTTTGCATGCCTTATACATTATGCCCTCAGATATTGGCATCTCCATCTCTGTATTTAACTTATTCATTGTGGAGCAATGATTGTTACTATACCCAAGTGTGTTTAACATGCCCATGGTGATTTATTTACAAAATGTGAGCGGAACAAAATCAATTATCTAAAACAAATGCGACACATACCCCTAAATGGGGTGTGACAAACTGACAATAAAAAAAGAGGAGGCACATTTATGGTCTTATTGATGAAGGCAAATGGACAGTCTTTTCATTTCCTTCAGCATCATGTGGAGAATAGATTAGCGAATCATTGATTTCAGTGTTCTGTTCTGACTATATCTATAAAGGCCATGACATGTCACATAATATCAGTGTGAATATCAGCGTGCTGTTCCAGGAATGATGATGCATTTATCTGCATTAACTTGGAAGCCTTACTAAACCCTCATTATGTTCACAAAGGTTTGAAGCTGATTTTGGATGATGACAAAGTAAACACACACAAGCTAACGTGGACATGTTTCAACCTATGCGACCTTCAGCGTCTTACCAAGGAAAAGAACAAGGTGATCCTTAAAACAGGTACGGTGTGATGTGAACTATTGACAGCTTGTCATATATTAATTGTTTATCCAGTATACCCTTGTTACCCCTCTTTACATACCCAAACCCCATTCACTTTAACTGAGTTGAGCATACCTTCCTCCCTCATCTGTGACCCTGATTCTGAGAGGATAACATTTGGAAGATATACGGCAATCAGTACTAACTGAAGTTAAGTAAGTCTTTACAGCCCCCTAGGAGGAAATGGAAACATGGCACCTTTTGAAGATGTTTATAACCACAAGGACATGTAAGCCAGGAATAGGACAGGCAAATGCAGAAAGAAAGAGAAAGAAATCTATTGAAAGGAGTTATATGAAATTATGTATGCTCCAAGTTGTCTTGATCACTGTCTCATAAACTTCAATCCTGGTTTTTCAATTTCGGGTTTTATATAAATCCTGTCAGAGGATTCTCTGCTAAAGTCTGTGTAGGCCTATGTGAACAACAATGAAGTAGGCTACATATTTTTGACATCACCTCAAAATATAAGTTCTTTCACAGTATGCTGTTTCTTGCAGAGAAAAAATGCTGCTGCTCTAACAGTGCACAGCTCTCTTACCATTAGACCATGAATCTGATTTGTGAAAGTTCTTTGAATCGAAATGAAATGAAGATGTATGACAGCAGCCAGATCACCTGAGATGACCTCAGAGGATGTGATTCAGTCATTGGCAGCTGACTGATGAGCTGAGAGCACACATCAAACGCATCACATTACGGCAAAGCAGGAAGTGGTGTCTTGCCATTCTTTGGGAGGAAAACAGAATGGGACGTCTGTGATCACTGACACAGAGAATCATGCATATCAACAATACTGAAACTCCACGCTCTGCGCTGGGTGAGAAGGCAGAGGATGAGAGGGATGCAAACAGCTCAGCTAGAATACTGTATGATCAGAATATAATATGATCATGTGTAGAGGTGTGACCTACTTTTTATTATGATGTGCAACTTTACGTTTAGAGTACAGCAGTATTGTATGGACTTGACATTCTTCTCTGTGCTGGATTATAGTATCTGATATGTATTTCCAATACTTGTTCATATTCATTCAATCTGAAAAAATTCCTGATTTATGGAAGATTTCTTCATGGTCACTTGACATGCTTTTCAAAGAGCTTTTTTTGCTGTTGTTCAATACATCATGACAGCACTGATGATGGGACCTTTAAGAAATTGTCTAGCAGCTATGGTATGAGGTACACAAGTTTTTAATATTCACCCTACAATGTTTGAGACAAATTTAAGCTATTTTGTCATTATTTCACCGTCCATTCACCAATTTTCTACCACAAATTTATGCAAAACCCTAGGCTGCCCATTATAGTTCAGCATGGTAGAGCTCCATTGGTTAGCTACATGATGTGGAATGATACTTTAATCCAAATAGCATAATGTTACATGCACCATCCCATCCTTGCATGATAAGTGTCTTGAGGGCATGTCTGGAGCTTAAAATCCTTTGCTATCCAAACATACATGAATGGTCATTGGACAAAAGTGTGATCATTTCACCAGTAGAATAGCCTATAAAATGCACATTTTTAGTAAAAAGAGTGCACATTAATGCAATGTCATATCCCAGGTGTACTTTGTAGTCTACTTGATTTGAATAATTACCTGCCATGTTTTGACAATCAGTTGTCATTTTGAATTTGTCTTAGGCTTTTTGATTACAGGGCTTGGTGAGCCACCAAATTAGAATATAGCAAAGACACCTGTAAATTAGTCATGTTTTAAAAACTGGCTTTTTTCAATACACAGTATTAGATTACTGTATTTAGTTCATATATTTATTTTCAATTGTCCCAGACCAGATAAAGTCCCTTTTGATAAAATTATGTGCCAATTATAAATAGATATAATTTCTATGCAGTCTAATGAACAAGGAAACTTCTTGTAGTCTGTATGTATCTTCCATACATTTTTTTGTCTTTCCATACATCTTTCATCGTTGTGATGGTGTTCATGTCACATGATGACTAGGGGTGACATGTTGGTTTATTGACGGCACAGGCATTGACTGTTTTCATGTGGTTATAGAATTATCCTTATTTACTTGCATAAGCCAGTAGAGTTGAGCTTGGTCTTTGTGTAGCCTAACATGACAGTTGTCATCAGGCAGACAAGAAGTGCAATGTCTCTTACACTGTGTGATGTTAAACTGTTTCACCACGGCCATGAAGATCTATTCATGTTTCTTATGCAATTTATACTGCATAACAATCTCATTGTGGTTTGTGATTAGTTACTGGATGTGAAAGAAACAGAGAGCAGGAAGCTGATAAAAATCAAAGCCTGTAAATTGTAAATATAGCAATTGAGCCGTTCATTATCATGTGTTGAGAAAATAATCAGATGATAGCTTTGTTGAGGTAACATATGTTAACAGACAATGTAAACAAGTTGCATTGCGGTAGAGCCACTGAGTTTTGAATAAGTGATTATATATATTCAGTGGTAATAAAAAAGCTGGTTCTAAGCCAAGCTTGCAGACCAATCCCTTGGACGCTGTCCACAAATAGACCCACATATTGTACCAGATAAAGCAAAGAGCTGCCAATTTTAGCTGGCACTCAGAATTATATGCATCTATTAAGATTTATGGCATGTATCTCAGACGAATGTGACTTGATCCTTTGGTTGTGAAATAAAGATCCAAAACAGACAAATCTCATGTACTGAGCACCAGCTAATTCTGTTATTATCCCTCTGGAAGGTACAAAGGCGGTTTTAGGCAGTTTGAAACCAACATGAGCAGAGGTGTGTGTGTGTGTGTGTGTGTGTGTGTGTGTGTGTGTGTGTGTGTGTGTGTGTGTGTGTGTGTGTGTCACAGTGATGAAAAGAGAATCTATTCTTACCCATCGAATCCCTGGCTTCTGACTTCAACAATGGCAGCAGCACAGCAAGCCTTTTGATTTCAGACAGCCCTGTCAGTGGTTATATTCTGTAAATGGGTTCTGTGTTCTATATGAGAGTCATGTCAAAGGCAGCCATGTCACAGCTTCTGTTTCTCTTGTATTGTTAAAAGGAGAAAGTCACAAGTTTAAAGACACCCTGCAGATTTTTGGAATGTCAAAGACAGGGAGTGGGGGCAGTGGGGTGGAGAGAGGGAGGAGTGGTGTGGCTGATCTGTTGAAGCTGGAAAGGGATCAAGCAGGAATAAGTGCTGCAAAGTTTCGAGGGGTGTTGCACCGAGGGCGGGTCGCTGCAGTCTGTAGCTCTAGTAGCCGTTTTCCGCAGAGACCAGAGATCAGTAGTTGGCGTCTTCCCATGGCGAGAGAGGGCAATCCATGCCAACTGGCATCAATCTTTGGGCAGCGCTATACGCGCGCCATGCCGCGCCAAGCCGAGGAGCTCACACACAGCCAGACAGACAACGTCAGGGTCGCATCCTTCACGGATTAATCACCTGTCAATCTCCTAAGAGTCCCTGACTCTCCGCGACAAGTGCAAGTCATTTGAAAAATGCAAAATGGCTGTCTTTTTTTTCCCCCCTCTTATTTTGCTGTAAGACACCTACAAAGCTACTCAGTACCCAGGAGATGGCACAGCATTATTTATGAGGCCCGTCACTCAGCATTGGCTTCCGACCCAGTGTCATTCTTCATCCTGCCACTGTCTGCATCATACACATGCTCTCAGCTATACCCTCTCATTGTTGTTGACCTCTCTGACACCAAACGCAAGAAAAACATAAACACATTTGCATCCACATGCTCATTATGTAGCCATTTAGCATACATTAGCACTTACACGCACACTGTTGCACAATATACACATGTTGTTTGTTTTCTTTTTCCCCTTTAGGTGCTCCCGTCTAACTAAACGTTTCCCACAGCCAGTCACATCTTACTGTCACCAATATGCCGCCATGCATTGCAGATGATTTGTTTTTTCTTCTCCCCCAGGTTGACAGCAAGCAATACTAAAAGAGTAATAGGCCATTTTGAGGTCATCTTCAGTAGCACTCTCCACCTCAGGCTACCTCGGAGAGAGGAGACACACACCAGACAGCCCACAGCCACCACCACTACCGTCACCGCCGCTGCACACACACACGCATGCACAGGGGGCCCCCTGATTTGATAGATGCTGATTTTATTACCCCACAATCATTACCATAACTTTTTGGCACCCTCAGTGACATTTGTTATCAAAACCACATTTCAGGCGGCCCCGGTGCATTCTTCACGCCGGGGCGAAATCTGTTTTGCCACGTGCGCTCGCGATCCATCAGCCTAATTTAAAAGAGCTCAAGAGCGCCTTTGCCACCAGCGACAGGCTGTTATTGAATGAGAGGACGATGCCTCATCTCCACCTGTCACAGGCGCGGCTAATGGCCTTGAGAGCAGAGGGGAGGATGAAGCGCTGCCTGCCGAGGCAACCGCTCCGCTCAGACAGCAGCAGCTCAAAGACGGACGACAGGCAGTGTGTGTGTGTGTGTGTGTGTTTGCATGTGTGTGCGAACTGTGTATGTTTGCATGTGTGTGTGAACTGTGTATGTGTGTATGTTTGCATGTGTGTGTTTCTGTGTGTGTATGTGTGTTTGCATGTTTGTGTGTGTGTGTGTGTGTGTGTGTGTGTGTGTGTGTGTGTGTGTGTGTGAGTGTGTGTATGTGTGTTTGTGTGTGTTCGTGTGTGTGTGTTTCTGTGTGTGTATGTGTGTTTGCATGTTTGTGTGTGTGTGTGTGTGTGTGTGTGTATGTGTGTACTACATGTCTGCTGTGTGTATTAAAGAGGGAAAGAGAAGATGGGAAACAGAGTTAAAGAGACACATAGGCAACTTTCACAATTCAAACTTCCTTGAGTTGGCTTCAAATTACCGAGCAGCTCTGTAATTGGTGATAGCTGAAGGAATGACAGACTGACTTGTGATAGCCACTCATTACGGAAGAGACAGAGGCATGTTGGAGCGGAGTCGCAGTGGTATCTGAGTCACCAATCCTATCATCTCCAGAGGGAAGGATGTCTGTGACCCTCAGCTAGACAATACCTGTGACATGCTATGGCTAACGCTCACATACTGTAGCACCAGCAGCAGCACGGTTTTGGCAGCAGGTTGTCAGGCAGCCTACAGGACATTACTTTAATAAGTGTTTTGAGTTTTCCACATCATTTGGTAGAATCCCCTTTTCCAAGCTCTCATAAGAACACACACACACACACACACACACACACACACACACACACACACACACACACACACACACACACACACACACACACACACACACACACACTCAGTGGTACACAGAGACTGAATTGGTTGGGAGACGAAGGAGCAGAGGCAGTTATCTCTCTCTATTCCCACGACTCTCATGGCTTTTGTTCGTCTTCTCCCTGGTGGCTATAGAGCGAGGCCGGCGGAGTTTGTCAGGCGGCGTGTCGGGCAGATTTCGTAAGACAGGATAAGTGGTCGGTCAGTCAGCACGATGCTCTTCCAGCTCTCCAGTGGGAGTCCCTGGATGATTCTGGGTCAGTGCATTCTGTTTTGCTAACATCTGCTCACCCACGAGCTTATGTACACACACACACACGCACGTGCACACACACACACACACAAACACACTCACGCACAGTACACAAGGTAAAGTTCATGTGCGCTTGTGGTACATCAAAGCAAGTGAGCAAAACATTCCATATGGACAGGGATAAAAAACAACTCATCATTTCACTTGAAATGTTTTCACTTTATGCTTTCCCACAACTTAAACACTTCTTAAAATTAATGTGGAGAGAACAGAGATTAGTTGACATTGAAAAAAAAAATAGATAAAGCATTTATTTCCTCTCTGTTTTTAGTTGTGTTTACAGAATTATTACTTTAGGAAAGTCCCAACTGGCCTTACACTTTTAAATGGCATTGTATACCTAATTCGGTGAAAAATTTACAGCTAGCAGAAAGTGCTAAATGCACAGAGTCACAGATTTTGTCACCCACAAACACCCACAAAAACATAATAATTGGCCCCCCTGTGGATAGGATATAGAATAGAATACACTTTATTATAATGTCATGCATGAAAATTGTCCTTGGTCTCACTGATTCATTAAGACACATAAAAGAACTTTTACATAGGCTGACATAATAGCCACATTTATTCCATTACTCAGACAACTCACATGCTACACATATCCCAGCCTCTCCCACCCAACCCACACACACTTGCATAAACATCACGTAAGTCAATAGTGCCAGTTTCAGCCTGTTTATAGTGCTCTTGACCAACACCATTGTTTGTTGACCATAGAAATAATCTTTGTTTATTTTTGTCCGTGCCATATGGACTTTATATCACCGCCCTGGGGAAGCAGCTCAAATTCAGCATGAAGAAGGGGTGGGTGTCATCATCTAGTGTGTTCATGGCTTTTCTACTGTAGTATGCAGATCATCTCTTGTTTTTTTGGGGACATCCTACTATTTTCCCTGCAAATTTAAACAATTCTGGACAACTTGTTATTAGTTGTAAAAGGTCAAATGATCATACCAGACAGAGTTAACGTACTGTAGGTAAGAACCCTCTTTATCCGACTGACTGTGTGAGTCTTTGTTATTCAGAAGTCTGTGGATGTATGTTTGTCTGCAGAGACCATTCAGGGAGATCATGCTGCTTTCTGGAATCCAACTTTTACAAGATCTCTCAAAATCTGTGAAAGGGTATGCATATTTCAGGGTCCTGCATCTTGTATTTTTCAGCTCTTTCATACTGAGGGATACAGAAAAGTACTTGATACCATTTGATATCTTGTCCTTCACTTGAACTGAGAATACTTTTTTCTTTTCTTTCTTTTTTTTTTTAAGAGAACCTGCTTCTTATTTAACCTTCGCTTGCAAACTGTGAAGATGTTATCTTCGTTAACATTCATTCAGAACAGAAACAACATAAAATGAATTCACCAAGAAACTAAATTGGCCTAATCTTTTTAAAAGATCGTTATTTTGCTTACCAAACCATGCGGTCACCACAGTGTTAACAAAGGAGCTCATAGTGGCACTAAAACCAATTGGTTCATTTTCTCTCAGGGTGGCTAAATTGTGCCCCATAAGTCGCACGGGCACTTGCCATGAGACTGTAAGAAAATTACCAGCATAATGGCACATTTATTCACAAACCTCATTAATAGTCAAAAGCAAAGGACTCCATACAATTATGAAGCTCTTCCATCAACCATAATAAGGGCTGTCGTCAATATTTAGCAGGGAAAAGCCTCTGTTTTATATGCTAAGCATGGCACCACAATGAATTTGCAAGTTCCCTGGCCTGATTCTAATGGCTTCTAGTAATTTAATGAATGATGTATTAAGCTATGGCACAACCTCAGAGACACCACAACAGGAAGGGGGAGTGGGGAGGAAGGATAAAAGTTTAAGTAGTGATTCATCTCAAAAAGTCCTCCTTCAGAAGTGGGTGTAGAGATGTTCAGATGTTAAAGAGGCCCTATGCAAGTCCGGTGGCGCCATCCAGTAAGCTAAGAACCAAATAAAAGGATAAAAACATTCCTGCTGACAATTTTCCATGTTGCGTAGTTGATGGACCAAGTCACTATCAAAATGTATCCACAGTTGAATGGACTGAGAAGATACAAACAGAGATATATGAGGGGAGAACGTTCACTCTCAAAATACTTTCGGGGAGTACTGCAATGAGAAGGCATGTGCGAACAAGTGCAAAATGAATGGTGGTCTATGGCCATTCACTTTAATAGACTAGCATAATGCTTGTGAGTCTGAGGTAAAAAAAAAAAAAAAAACTGCTTTCGGTATGAGAAACGTAATGGATAGCCTGGGAGTTCTCATGCTCCTTCGCGTGCTCAATTTCTTTTCACTCTGCAAAGCAGCATGGTGACCATGGCCAGTTTTCTCGCCTGCTCTCGCCTGCTTTCGGTATCCAATCACAGAACAAAAAGGAACTGGCACAGCCCTCAATTGCATTTTACGTCACGTGGTGGCTCTGGTATTGGCTCTGAGCTATGTACAGATGCTATGATAGACATTCGTAGCGCCCAATAATCGGCTCTGGACAATCGTAAATGGCGCTTCTAGAAAAGGACACTACGAGAAAAGCAATAGGTAGGTCTCCAGACTAAATATCACTTGTGATGTCCATTTTGGTGAAAATAAAATAAAATCTGTGATATTTTGGAAACAAATTAGTAGAAAAAAACATTTTATCATTTAGCTCCAAAGGCCCCCATTGTTTCAGCATTTGCTCATGACCGCCCCCTAGGGGAACTGCCATTAGAATTGCAGGTTGAAGGCGGTTCAATGGCATTAATAAGGAGTGAACTGGCACTCCATTAAAGGGCTCTGACAAATCACATTGCAATTCGAATAGTAAGCTCCAGTTAAGTCACGTGACCTAGCCTAGTCTGCTAACCAAAACAAACGGTGATATCTATACGGCTAGGGTTGATGTCTCTTTGTATATCATGCACCCCTAGGACGTATTGTTTATACAATTAACCACCGTTTTCATGATCTGGATCGATAATTCTAAACAAATTAAATCACAATAGCTAGTTTTAAGTGTCTAGTCCAGATAAGACGTCATCTGGCTGTTCTGGTGCCCACCTGCAAGATGTTAATCACTGCCACCAACACACAGTCAACTTTATAAATAGCATGGCAGAATCATTGGCTGCAATAAAAGTGCTGAATGTTGTTAGCCCTGGCTAATCTGTTTGTCGTAATTTAATATTTTCTGTGGCGTAAATGGCAAATGATGACATATTGAGACAGGCTGGCACTGCAGTTTACACAGCCCAGGGTGGCAATTTGTTGCCTAATGAAGCCATTAACCTTATGACTCTAAACTTGATGCAGGCTCGAATTAGGTGCGGAGGAGAGAGTTTGGAGCTATGAGAACACATTCAATTCTATTTTTTTGTGATGCCGTGTGAATATTGATTTCACCCAAGGAGGGCAAATTGAACAGAAGTTTTTTTTTTTTTTTAAATGACCAAACACATCTATCAAGTTGTAGTATGTTTTGTGTGTCTCTACTGACCTCACAAAAAAAATGTGTTTTTTTTCCCCCTTGGCATGACTAGTTATCTGTTTCACCTCTGGCAGGAACTGGTATAATATTATGTATTCCCTGAAAAATGTTACTGTGAATGTGAAGAAATGCATGCAATAAATATTTTAGTTTTTCTTGTAGGGTACATGAGTACTATAACTGAGTTCATCTTTCCATCTTCACAAAACAAAGGCACACTAAAAGCACTTCCACTCCATGGAGATGAGTTTGAACTGTGGAGATGACATCAAGTACACTTCATTAATTGGCCGGTGCGCCCATGTTGACAGCTCTGACAACAGTTTATCTAGTTAACTCTAGGTTAATAGACAAGCTTCTCATTCTTTTTTTTTTGGCATCTCATTTTCTCACACCTTCAAACGTATTCTTTTCGCTACAGAATTTTTTTTTCTCACCCTGCTGGAAATTGTGGAATATGGCCCCAAGTAAGGTGTGATGTGATTCGACATGCCAGTGGTAAATTAGGAGCACCAGTCCTTTATCATGGGACATGATGTGTGCAGCCGAGCGCTGAGAAAATATTTTTGGCAAACATCTCTCCTCCGCTGCCGCCTGCCTGCCTGCTCTGTCCCTGCGCCCATGTTTAATTCATGCCTGCAATGTATTCGCTTGATGGAAAGCAAGCCTGGCTGATCACAAGTGTCGGAGTGCTGATGAAATTTTGTGGCCTCCCAAAACCATGAGGCGAGGTGAGAATGGTTGGAGTGATAGGGAAGAGAGAGTTGGACGAGAGCCTAATGGTCTCTCGTGAAGTTTTGACTGTGTTCCTTCATACCGCGTTTGACATGCAATCAAACATGTAATATCAGTAATGGCAAACGACAGGGCTTGCCACTCTCACAGGTTTTGAGAGGCACTTTGGAAAGAGAACGCCAGCGATGGAGAGCGAAGTCGGAGAATTTTCCATCTGACTTGTGAAGGTCTCTGTTCTGTGACAGTGGACGTTCCTTCTCAGTTGACATTCCCATCACGTGTTTTTGAAATGTGAGGCTGAGATATTAAGGTTTTCTTTTGGTATGCAATTATCCCTTCATCGTCTAAAGCTTCACAAGCCACTTTTGTGAAGTACAGCTCTCTCTTCATAGTCAATGCAGGGTTTATACTTTGGAGTTAAAGGCTCATATACAAAGCACAAAAGGCCAACACCCCGAATTGAACCCAACTGTGCTGCATAACTCCCTTGCAGGCTCCAAATTAGTTTATCACTGTTTCAGGGAAGAACACTTTTATCATCCACGCTTAAAATGCTTGAGTATAAAATTATTGAAATCACAAACATGCATCTTCATAATTGGCCTTTATTGCAAGTTTTTTTCCCCCTCTCTGAAGACTGCACTGGGGTGCAATAGAGTAACACGCATTGTGGGTAATGGCTGGCATCAATATGGCCCTAATGTGATTGGGTGACGCATCCCAGTCGTTCGGGGGCTGCTGGAGAGCGGTCCCCTCTCTCTCAGTAATGGCTAAGATGTCAAGGAAACAAACATTATTACCAACACATTAAATATGGCAGTCATTTTAGGGCCAAAGTGGCAAAATATGCCCAGTGCAGCTTCATGCAAAAGGACAAAGGGCCAGGGAAGGGTACAGAGTACACACAGATACAGGAGAGGGCATAGAGATGATCGAGAGACTTATACGGATCACTGAATAGAAGATACAGTATGTTGGCCATATTGACAGTTGGCCTTGGTGTTCGCTATATAAACATGATTTAAAGAAACTCAGAATGTATGTGTTGCTTACTTCTCATGTTTTCTGTGTAAAAATGACATAACCTGGTTGATACTAAGTCCAAGTTGTTGCCGCTCATAGATACTGGTATTGTTCCACTTTTGTCCCCACTTCTCTGCTCTTTACTAAGGAAATCATTGAGACATAAAGGCAATGGGACTTTATAAGCTTTACATGTGAAGTTTTTTTTTTTAAAGGTTCTAGTAATCTTTTATGAAATGTTGAGACTCAGACACCAAAGGTAATCTAAATCGAACATGATTTACAAGTTAGGTAAATTACTGTCTTGTATCTTATTGCTAATGGCACACGGCTTGTTGTTTAATAAAAAATATTCCACAAAGTAACATGGTATAAAAATTAGAATAAAAAAGTTTGTATTATCTCATCAAATCAAGTTGTGAACAATGAATGAATACATTTTGTATTATTTGTTTCTTGGGGGAAAAATAAAGAGGCAAATTTCCTCACTGCAAATGGGAATTTGTTGTGAACGGCTAAAACTGAAGAAATGCTATCATGTGAGCATGTCATAATCCATCCAGCACAAAAACACACTCATATGATCTGATAATCATGTGCTTTGGTGCAGAGTTTTGTAATTAATATTCAATATCATATGACTACAGTGTATGTGTGTGTGTGTGTGTGTGTGTGTGTGTGAGAGAGAGAGTACTTTTTGTATATTGTGTCTGCATGTGTGAGTATATGTGTGCATATCTGTGCTTGGTTGGTGACACTATATTGTCATTGCATATGAAGTTGGCATGTTTCAGGGAGATTTGACACCCACCCACAGTACCCACGCTCTTGGTCTGGGCACATCTCTTGATGCATTTTGACGTCGGTGACGGTGACAGCTTCTCCTTTTCCAAGCAAGTATCAGCAGAAGGCTTCTCTCCGTCTGCTCATTCTTCTGGAAAAAGCATGTGCTATATCTCAGTCATGAGCACTCTGGTGTGTGTGTGTGTGTGTGTGTGTGTGTGTGTGTGTGTGTGTGTGTGTGTGTGTGTTTCCCCCTCCACTTATATTTCACAGTGGATTGATGCTCCCATTCCCAGTGTGGGCCAAGAACAAGCATATCTGCATGAAAGATTTCATCCAGCTGTTTCCTCTCAGAGGAAATCCAGCCAATCAGTTTGGCCTGGCAGTGTGTTCCAGTTTACAGGCAAATCAAAAATGTTACTTTCATGTGAGTCCCCTTTGGGGAATTTTAGATAACAGCTCCGTCTTATCATCTCGCCCGTATCAAGTATGATGTGAAACTAGGGTTTCGCTCAATTGATGAAAATCGTGAAAACATTTAGGGAAATGGAGGTCTGCACAGTGGCTTACATCTTACGTTGACCCTTACCCCTTACGTCGCTGCATGTATCCATGGCAACAACCTACCCAAGGAAAGGATTGGAGTACAGATGCATCATTAGGGTTTGTGTGTGTGTGTGTGTGTTTGTGTGTGTGTGCACAAGTGCTTTCTTCACAACATCCTGTCTGACGCAGTTCTGCGGTCGTCTGACTGTGTATTTACTAATGAGCCACCTGTCAGTGGAGCCTAGCTAATGTACAATTATACCATCAGCCTTGACAGAAACTGTAGGCTTGTGGAGGAAAAAAAGGAATCACTTAAAAAAGTAACCAACCAACCAAAGCCACAGGGAGAAAGAGAGAAAAAAAATACACTAAAATAAATAAACCTTGCGCTGATAAGGGAAACAAAAATAAACAAATAAATGCAATTGGCTAAACACAACTCTCGTCTTGTCTAATCTAATCTGACTGCTTTCACACCACTGTTTGGAAAGGAAGTTCTATATCTTTCCAAATTATTAAGCCCCCTACCTTCTCACTCACACACACACACACACACACACACACACACACACACACACACACACACACACACTCCCCCTCTCTCTCTCACGCCCAGAAAGATCTGGAATAAAAAGCAGAGGAAGCAGGTGTTCTGTGGCGCGCTGTGATGCAAATGTGGCTCTAAGTCTCTTTGGTGAGCCAAGGAAGAGTCGGGCTGATCAACAGTTTTCCTGCCATCTAATGAGACGCTTATCTCCATCCAGCAGCCTGATAATTAGGCCGCTCTGCCGAGCCGGCGCCATGGTATTCCTTTAAGAAACACCCAGGTGAGAACGGAGAGTTACTGCTCAACCGCAGCTCCTCCGAGAAAAGATATGACCTTCTTTTCACCCCCCGCTATGCTGTCTGACCTGCTCTGTAGGATAATGTGTTGCCCAGGCAGTGATATGATATGTGATGCTATCTGCTAAAGCTGCCTGATTTCCACTTTACAGATTGGTTCAATAACACATACACACATTCACATAAGACAAAGATATGTGTATGCAGTCTCACAGATCTGCAGTCATCCAAAAGTGATTTATATGTTTTTATATGTATATATTTTAATAATTTAATTTAAAGGAAAGCACCGGAGTGAATTCAAGCATAGCCCTGTTGAAAGAGCTTGCTAAATGCGCTAGTTAGCAAGTGGAACAAAATAATTTGGTACAGCACAGACCGAACGTGAACGCAGAAGCGAACAGGCACTTTACACTGAATCAATGGGACCTGACTATTGGAAACCGAAAGTAAGATCTGAGGTTACATTAACTCAATGTAAAGTGTTTCGCATTCGCGTTAGGTCTGTGCTGTTCGAAATTCTTTCATTTCATGCGAAATATATTGCTGTTCGAAGGCTCGTGCAACAGGGCTATGCTTAAACTTACTCCGGAGCTATCCTTTAATATTTTTTGTTCCTGGTGTCTCAGATGCCTACTGAGAGAAATGTATGCATTTTTATCTATTTTTCAAAGCACACCAGCTGTTTGTGTTTTATGTTGATGCATGATTTGTGGTTCAACACCACTTCAATTACCCTTCAGTGAATCTGTTGCACTATGCAAAGGCAGATTTCACATTTAATGTAGGCATTTGGTTAAACCTATTACAAGGTGTGTCAGTGTTCTCTTCTACATTTAGAGGATAACTGACAGCACCTTGGGCTTTCAACACAGACTTAATTAAATAGTTTCAGGAAATAGTAGGCATATTGCAGTGCATGTCACATGTCAAGATGGCACTTTTAAGGAGCAGTTAAGATGGCCCGGGGCTCTGGTCTTCCTCGGAAATGCACTAGCCAAATGAAATCTGACCTCTTATTTCACAACAATCACCCTGTTACAACATGCTGCCTTCCTCTGACATTTCCATTAGTGTCTGGGGCGATGGGTGGGTGCATCTGGGTGTTGAAGTGCCTCTCTCCAGACACCACCATTGCTCTCCTGTCTCTCCTGTCTAATTTGAACTGTTTACACATCAAATTCACTGCACTCACTCACTAGCTCACGCTCACACACACACACACACACACACACACACACACACACTGGGCAAAGAAGAGCACAAAGCACAGAATACCTCAGGTGATGTTTTTTTTTTTTTTTAAAGGATGCTGTGTGCTTTGCTTTTTTTTATTTTTATTGCCAATATAAACCATTAATTGAGTCCAGTTGAATGGCTTCTTTACATGCATTGGCTAGCCTATTTCAACCATTCAAAGATTGGGTGACTGAATTATCTTGTCATTTATTTATTTATCAAATAAAATGAACAAACCCTAAAATAAGCCATTACTGGATATAAAGCACACAAACACTGTGTCCATACACAGCTGTATATTGGCCTAGTTATATTGGAGTGAAATATTGGAGTGTATATTGGAGTGTATATTGGAGTGAAAGGATGCATGTAAACAACTGGTAAAATTGTTTGATATTTTGAGACAAATGAGTAACTTAAGGGATAATATATTGTCCATTAGTCATTGTTGGAAAAGTTTGGACGGGGGTAACAGGGGGTTACTGTTAAAATGACATGAATAAAGTTACTATTATTACAGTAATAAAATTTTTATATTGTTATAGGCCCTAACTGGTGATAAATCTTGTCTAATATTATATGCTTCATCAGAAATTAATCCCTCTCTCTTTACTTTCCTCCTTTTGCGGGGACAGAAAAACACACCACTCATGGGCAGAAGGAATAAAAACATCAGCGTTTCTTATAAGCATGTTGTCCTTGTTGCAACGCATAAAGCTGCTTGCCATCGCCGTTCTCTTCAAGTTAGGCAAATATTTCACACTCACACTCCCGCTCCCGCTCACACAATGGCCCTGCTCACGCAGGTAGGAGATAGGCTAACCATCTAACAGGATTAATCCGCAGCGCTCAGCTGGTGAGGAGGAGGCGGCAGATAAAAATTCAATTAGAATGCTCTGCTTTTTCCCCATCAGAGAAATCCTTCTCTTCAGCTCTCATCAGCAAAAGGGTTTGATTTATCTATCAGAGGAAGCCCTGCATAAAAAGGAAACACCTCGTTCAGGTGGTAGCTATACTTGTACAAATACGTTCCCTGGTTGTATAACTCACTTATAGTTTCTGTGTTTGAATGTTAAGGTAATTCATTAAAAAGGGGTGACTTTCTGTGATGTAATCAGACAACCGTTTCCCATAAAAGCTACAAAGAGAGACAATCACTGTTGCCATAGCGGCGGATGAATTGCTGGATTTTCCTTCTTGTACTGATGGGGAAATTGTGTAATTCTGCCTTTGATGAAATTTGCATGCTTTGAGACATAATTAACACTGGTTATGATCAAAATCTTTGAAATCAATAGTAGAAAGTAAACAGACCATTTAGCTTTGGGGCAGCAGTTAAAATGTGCTAATTTTCCATCATGATTACATTTGAATATCAATACCTAATTACTGCAATTCTGTCTGTAGACTCACATGGGCCCCGCACAACACTGCTCCGACTTGATTATGTGCATCATGACATGGCGGCACTAGACACACAATGACAATGTCTGGTCTGGTTCCATAATTTTGTTGCATGAAGTTTGGTCTCAATTTAGTGTCATTATAGTTTTGTTCCCGTAGCTTACTGAAAGCATCATCAGAATTGTATTCTCTCTCACATTTGCTGTAACTGGACTTGATGGACATGTACAGTATATTACAGTGCTTACAAAGCTTTACTGTCTTGGTTTTTAAGAGTGGTTCAGCTCAACGCTCCACAACCTCCTCTAGCACAGCAAGTACTCTACTGTCTGCATGTCAGAAAAAGAAATAGGGAGAGAGAGAGAGTGTGTGTGTGTGTGTGTGTGTGTGTGAGAGAGAGAGAGAGAGAGAGAGAGAGAGAGAGAGAGAGAGAGAGAGAGAGAGAGAGAGAGAGAGAGAGAGAGAGAGAGAGAGAGAAAGTGAGCTTATTAGTGGGATTCCAACAAAGAGGCATAGCCCCTGCACAATGTTATCCATCAGTATGTGTCATCTTCAGGGAAGGGGATGAAGGCCGGCAGCACCCACCTCTCTTCCAAATGGGGTGGAGCGGGGACGGGAGGGGGGGTGGGTGATGGGTGGTGGTGGTGGTTGTTGGGGGGTGGTGGCTTGGAGAGGAGAGATAAAACACCAGACTGTCGGGCAGGGACCTCCATCTAGCCCCCTCATCGATCAGACAGAGACATCAGCTGAGAGCAGCCAAAGCATTCCCACAGAGAAAAGACCGGGGTTGGCTGGGGTCAGAAATTGCTAGTGACCATATATATGGCAAAACGAAGTCTCTCTCTCTGCCTCTTACTTTCTACCTTTCCCTCTTACTCTCTCTCTCTCTCTCTCTCCCTTTCTCTCTTCTCTGTCTCCATCTCTTTCACTGTCTGTGTGAAAGCATGCAGAAGTCCACCATTATCCTCATTCAACTCTCTCCATTCCTCTTCTCCAGCTTCCACACCGAACAAGAGTTTCCCTTCCATCTTGTATAACCTAGCAACTGGTGACTTTGAACTTCTCTTTCTGTGTGTGTGTGTGTGTGTGTGTGTGTGTGTGTGTGTGTGTGTGTGTGTGTGTGTGTGTGTGTGTGTGTTTCCAGTAGCTGTTTTTTATCCCCAGACTCCTTTACCCTGGCCCAGAAAGAGCCTCTGCCCAGTTGTGTGTATACACTTCATTATCTTTCGCCTCCTTGCTTCAAGCCCATCAAGATCTTTCTGCTGTCATCTCTTGAGTTTTGAAGCCAGTGGATATATCCTACTGCTCTAACTCAATGTAACCCTTCACCCCCACATCCACCAGGAGAGAGAGAGAGAGAGAGAGAGAGAGAGAGAGAGAGAGAGAGAGAGAGAGAGAGAGAGAGAGAGAGAGAGAGAGAGAGAGTTTAAGAGAAAAACAACTGACAGACTGTAAACATCTCACATTCCAGAGCTCTTCAAAGTCAGGGATGCATAGGATTGCACTCTCCCACTCAGCCCCTCAGATCAAAAACCGAGTTCCTGCCGTGCTGTTTGCAGTCAGCAGCACGCTGTGTAAAACAGTAGAAAAGCTATTGACTCTGACATATGACCAGGTTTTTGCTTTATGCTTATGTGCGAGAGAGAGTTCATACCCTTCTGGCAGCCATGACTCAGAGTGAAGCTGAAATAATTTTATGTAAATCTAGGTGTACAATGTAATCAACACTGCAATGCACACACACACACACACACACACACACACACACACACACACACACACACACACACACACACACACACACACACACACACACACACACACACACACACACACACACACACAAATAAATAAATCCACCAAAGGAGCAAATGTATGTGTCAACTGGCTCCCAGAGAAGTAGAAGGGCAGGATATCTTCCAACAACTGTGGTAGGCATTTATTTTCCATACCTGATCATCAAGGCTTGCATTATATGCAGTACATGTGAAGTGATACATGTCTATCATTAGCAAAGGCAGAAATAATCCTCTGACAGGGACCCTCCATGGCCACCAAGACCTCACCTTGATTTAGTCTAAAAACCTCAGTTTCACCATCAGGCAGTGTCAAGTCCATCACCAGAGTATTTCATGCAGTATATGAGAGTGCAGTGGGGGAATAGAGTGAGGAAGGTGTGGGCTATCTTCCAGCACGCCATTTTTCTTTTTCCTTTGTTCTTGTTTTTTTTTGTTTTTTTCTTGTCTTTTCTGTAACTCTGACAAAGTAGTCAAAATTGATCGTTTGGTAATGTCTGCCAGCTGGCCACCATTAGTCAACATAAGTCAAAGTGTTGAAATCACAATGTAAGACAAGCCTTGATTCAGAGAAGTCTCGTAATCACAAAGATTAATGGTAATGATTCCAGTCACAGTAATTATAATAATTTGGCATTATTTACCAAAGTTTTTAATGTAATTACTGATCTCTACAGTTTACACAGACAAATATTGGCTGTCAGAAAACACATCATACTACTGTACATAAATAGGTCCACAAAAATATATAGATAAATAAAATAAAATAAACATCCCTGTAGCTCAGTACATTCCCTGGGGAGAGGATTATGCATTTCCTAGATTATATAATTGTCATGGCTGAACAAAACACTCGTCCCACTATTAATATAAATATATAGACTGTGAAGAATATCAATAAAACAAGTGCTGTTTTATCGACTGTGATGTACAAACCTTGCGCAAATGTGCAGTAAATTATTTTTATGGTGGCCAGATGTGGAGACACGTGGATGGCGTTAGTTACAGCTCAAGATAAGTCACATTACAAATATAAAGATTGTGCTGTATTTAGACTGTCTTCTATTCAGGCTGTTTATACAAATACTTTTCCTTATTTATGGTCTAAATGACTTATCTCAGCATGAATCAAAGACCATGACCAGCTGGAAATTGAGCTGCTTAGCAGAAGGTTCATAAAGGCCATTTTTTCACGTAGTACACAGGGCCACTTATCTGCTTGCCAGCGTTGTGCTGCCAGACCCAACTTAGGCAATACGTCCAGCTGTTGTTGTCTCTACTGGACCTCATTCACCACAAACCCCTTCGCCTTCCTTCCTTCCTTTGCCTGTGAGGCTGTGCGACCAACGGTGCTTCATCTCTCAACCTGCAGAGGGAGCTGTGGCACTTTTCAGCACTCTTCTCACTGTTGTTGCACTGTCTCAATACCCCTCTCTCTCTTACTCTCACTCTCTCTCACACACACACATACGCAGTCACACACATCAACCTTTGATGTCTGCAGTGACAATTACATTGGGCGGACTCAGGCTCTGACAGTAAAATGGTGGTGAAAGGGCACAAGCGGGCACAAAGGTGCACGAGGGACAGCACTTTGGATCAAATAATGAGATTACGCCGGCCATAGATTAAAAGCATATTTGTCACGGCAGCTTGTGATTGGGAGGTAATTCACTTTCCTTACAGGCCAGTGATATGAGCACAGTGGATTTGCTCTGACACATCAGCAGCAGCAATATGCCTGCATGGTCCTCGTTGTTGTATTTAACTAAGTATAGTTTCTCACATGGACCAAACAAGAGGTGCAGTATGTTTTCGGTGCTAATACAGCGAAAAGATTTTATTTCACAGTCATGACCTATCGGTCAGAAGTGACCCAATGTAGTGACCCTACATACTCCTGATGTTCGCTTTGTTTACAAATAATGTGGAGAATTTCCCCCCAGCTCCTGATGGGCTCATGGTGCTGCCCAGTGAACTCCTGTGAGATGACCATCTACGTATTCTACTGAGCTGATCCTCCTGCGGTGCTGAAATCCATCGTTCTACTCCGATTTCTAACTGTACAATAAAAAAATGACCTCGCAGAGGTTAAGTCGCCTTATAGTCAAACAGATTTGTGAAATTATATCTTTTTATAAGGATTATACAACATAACTGAGCTATAGAGATACAATAAGATACTTGATCTCTCTCTCTGTGTGTGTGTGTGTGTGTGTGTGTGTGTGTGTGATAGCGAGACAGAGAGAGAGATCATACGAGATCATGAATTGTTGATAAAGACTTCTATAGTCATTCGACTAATCACCCTGAGAAGCTAAAGTGGTTCCTCATTCAGAAATCTTAGACACCTGGAGTGAGGCCACCTCTTGTGCTTAATCAGAGATTCTATGCTGAATCGATAAGGGACAACTTAATCCAGCTTTTGTTTGAGCCAACGTTCTCTGCTCAACAAAATGTTCTTCGCTAGCCTATTTATCTGCTTTATCTTTTGCCGACTCTAATGCCAGCAACACTTCTCCGTGATACTTATACGCTGGTAGCCTCACCACGGCTGCCAGCTTCATAGTGAGCTCTCGAGAAGCATTCACACTACATTTCACAAGCCAAACAGCTTGTGGTCATTACCAGGACTTCAGCCAAAACCCCAGTAAATATTTGTGGGAAATTACTTTTCATTAAACTCCAAATTAATCTCTTTAATTTACTATATTTCAGTCATATACCCAGGGAGGGGAAAAAAAAAAGAAAAAAAAAACATCTCACATTCCAAGCCCCTTGCATTGAAAAACCGCTAAAAAAAAGCTGAAGCTAATTATTGGTGGTTAATGCTGCTGAGGCTTAAGTGTCCTGCCAGGATCAATAGGCTGTTGTCATTCCGCACAAGTTTTCTTTGTGTCTTTCGCTTTGTGACAGGTGGCCTTTGTTTCTCAGTTGCTGCTCCTTTCCCCACTCCCCTTTGATGACGGAAGGTCAGGTGAAGGTAGCTGAATGGGATTATGGGAGCTCAGTGGCGGGCCGCCCCACGCCCAGCAATAAAGAGGAGTTAATGGCTCGAGAGGAGTGGGAGGTCTCCACTGTCGCCAGGGCCGTGAAAACGGATGCCTTTTATTGGCGATTGACCTCCCTCGGCCGGTAGCCCACGCTCTCGCTCGCTAACCTCGCCCGGCTGGGGTGCGGTCGCCGCGGTCCCTCCTTGGGAAAGGGACGGTTAATGTACCGGCTGTAATGAAGCCGCCATGGTCCAGCTAGCGCCCCACTGACTGCCAAAGGAGCTTCCGCCTCCTTCCCTCACAAAGTCTGTTCAGATGTCTCTCTCTCTCTCTCTTTCTCTCTCTCTCTCTTTCATTCGCTCTCTCTCTCTCTCTGTCTCCGTACAGCCGTAAAACAACAGTCTCCACGGCGGTGGCGTTTCATTCGGTGATGAGGAATGGCTGCCGCCTCAATGCTAAGTACACTCAGTGGGCAGGGATGAGCGCGGCTGGGTTACCGCTCAATGTCACTCTGACAACGGGGAGTGAGGGATTGAGAGGATGAATCCGGACACACACACACACACACACACACACACACACACACACACACACACACAATTACACTGCCAACCTGGAGGTCAAAAAGAAAGAAAAGAGGGCACTGGGCTTGCTGGCGTCTACAATTAAAGGGAAACAATCTAATTGTCCCAGAGAGGTAGTTTACAGCAGGAGCACGCTGTTGTGATTTTGAACACCGCTGTGCCCTGTTGGCATGTCAGATCTAATTTGGCTGTTATCCGCACACTCCAGAATGTGGAGATCACACTGATGGATGAGGAAATACGCAGGCAAGAGCGAGTCAGTGCAGATAACAGGTGATTCACCTTTTCAGACTGACTGCATGCTGTAAAAAGCGAAGCCGTTAACAATAAGAGTTGAGTGGAAGTTTTTGTTTCAGGAAGTTAGGAAAAGGTCATAAGTGGCAGCCATTGTGAGGCTTGTGAAGGCTTATTTGAAGCTCATCTCTACACAAAGATGGGATTTACAGCATCAACTACTACAACTACAAACTACTGTTGCCCACCTGGGATACTTGTAGGAGCACAAGATACTCTTTAGACGGGAATGCATATAACTGCCATGCACCCGATTATTACTGTGATATTTACTAGGGTTTTCTGGTGAAATGACACAGGTCAGATCTGCATCTTATGATGTAGACACTGTAATTAGGAGTGCCACAGCTATCCCAATGCTATTTACATGCTATTGTAGGTTCTAAGTGGCAGTTTAAAACCAAATAAGAAAACTAGAAAAGCATTCAGAAAGTGCAGACCACTGCCAAGGCAATACTGATGCGATACAAATTCTATTCCATTCCTTGTCTGATCTATTTTTGTTTTTGATTGTCTTAAGATAACACAAGACATTTCTTTTAGTAAAGAAGAATGCCGGCGTGATAAGGACAGCAAGTATATTGCCAAATCATGAAAAGTTGGCACGTTTTCAGAATTTTAAGACGTTTATGCAGGCTGGAGAAGACTGACTGCTTGTTGCTTCCAGGTTCATCGAGCTAGGTGGTAAGTAGCTATCTGTACAATTATAAAGTTTTCAATGCCTCTGTCAATGGAACCCTCAATATACTATCAACAAAGTTTGAGGCTACTTTGAGCCTTTTTGTGGTTTAAAACAGCGATTTGGACTTACCACCTAGCTCGATGACCCTGGATGCTACTGCAAAACTGGCTTCTTTATGATGGCAGTCAAAGCAGTGAAACAGCAAAAGGTTTGAGCAGTCAGACTCATGGTCTTGAACATGCTCCAAACCATGTATCCTCCACTAACTATCTGACGACGATATACAGTACAGACCAAAAGTTTGGACACACCCCCTCATTCAATGCGCTTCATTTATTTCCAGGACAATTTATATTGTAGATTCTCACTAAAGGCATCAAAATTATGAATGAACACATATGAAATGATGTGCTTAACAAAAAAAGTGTGAGATTATGACAAAATTTTGGACCTGAACCCGATCAAGATGGTTTGGGGTGAGCTGGACCGCAGAGTGAGGGCAAAAGAGCCGACAAGTTCTTAGCATCTCTGGGAATGAATAACTGTTCAAGACAGTTGGAAAACCATTTCAGGTGACTACCTCTTGAAGCTCAGCCAAAAAATAAAAAGAGGACAAAGCAGTTATCGAAACAAAAAAAGAATACTTCGATGAAACAAGAATATAAAACATGTTTTCAGTTCTCTCACACTTTTTTTTATTAAGTACATAATGCCACGTGTTCATTCATAAGTTTGTTTATTTTGTAGATTGTCACTGAAGGCAACAGTCATGAAAATAAAGTAAATAATTTAATGGGAAAGTGTGTCCAAACTTTTGGTCTGTACTGTACATGCAAGCACCATCTTGAGAAACTTCAAGGTTCGCAGTAACACTTAAAACGTAACAGTTGCCATTGGGATGCAGCGGTGGGATTTCCATCAACTACTTGAATTTTGATTATCTTGTTTGAAGTAACATATAATTCAAGATTCAAGGTTCAAGATTCAATACTTTATTGCCATGCAACTAGACGTTGCTAGGGATTTGTTTCAGTGAGCTCAGGAGACAAACTGTAAAAAAACATATACATAGAACACAAACACAAACATAAAACATTCACTGCCATTTAGTGCCCACATAGGGTCACGCATACCATGTATAAATATAAAAGGTAAATAAAATTAGGGGAAAAAAAAAAAAAAAAAAAGAAAAAGGAAAACCTGACCCTCCTGTCCTGAATGTTTGACCAGGAAGGAGCGTACCAGATGTAAGAAAAGTGGCAAGTGCAAACATGGACTAGACAGTACTGAAATTAAAGAAATTACCAAAGTAGCAAGCTACTTGGCAGAGTTTAAAGTGCTATGTGCAGTAATACAGTACAGTAAATAGATACGGTCAGTTAGAGACCAATACATGGACATATTGCACAGCATAATAAATAGATTGATGTGTAAAAGCATAGAATAATAATAAAAAAAAAAAAATACAATGTGTTTGAGCTCAGCTCTTATCATATAAGCCTACTTTCTTAAGGTGCTGGTGCAGGGTAGGAGAGTTATTTAGATGCTTGATGGACCTGCACTAAGTGCTGTTAAGAAAACGTGATGTTTTAGTGGTTATGGCTCTCAATCTTTTACCTGATGGGAGGATGATGAAAAGAGAGTTGGCTGGGTGTGACTGATCTAGAAGGATCTTCAGCCCTGTCCGACAGATACGGGTCCCATTGATGGTGGAGATGTAGGGAAGTTCACAGCCAATGATCTTTGAGGCTGTGCGTGCTATCCTGTCCATCTGCATCCTCTGTTGGACTGTAGAGTTACCATACCACACAGTAATGGAAAATGTAAGAACACTCTCAATGGCTGCTTGGTAGAACTGTAACATCCCCTTACAGGCTACCCCAAACTTCCTCAGCTGGCGCAGGAAGAAGAGTCTCTGGTGCCCTTTTTTGGTTATAGTGGTGAGGTTCTCATCCCATTTAAGGGAGGATTCTAATGTTGTGCCAAGAAATTTAAAACTCATAATATAAAGTTAAACAACATAGCCTAATCAACACTATTTTTAAACCCATTTTAGTTGAGTTTTTAATTTTAGACTCACTCTGGATTATTAAACCAAACTGTTTTATTATTTCCGTCCCCCAACTTTCATACTAATAGTGGCAAATGACACCTTGGCTTAAGTGTTACCATATCTTCTGAAATTGCAGCCCCCTACAACACAGTCCCTACTCCTGCTCTGCCATGGCATTGTCTGCAGTGGCCATTGACTGCTTCTGGAGAGGCCTTAGATTATACACAGTCAAAGCTTGTCATATCTCCTGTCATGCATGGTCGAACATGAAATATGAAGGGACTTATACTTCAGTGGTTTAAAAGGGTGACAGAGACCAGGGACTCCTTTGAGAGCCTACTGTCTAGGCCCTGTGAAAGGCTAGAACAGAGCTTGCGGAGTAAAGATGCATTATTGACCAGCTTGTCCATATAATGAATAAGCTTCCTGAACACGTGTGTGGCGGGGTGCTGGGGGGACAAGGCTGGGTGCTTGGGCACCTGCTTTCGCCTTTTTTCACTACCCTGCTTAGCAAAGACAAATGCTCAGGTTTAGTAGAAGCTGGGAACCCTGATGATGGGCCAGACCCGAAATGTTTGTTTTCCAGTCTTTGTTTCAGCATTTATTATTTTTGTTCAATACGTTTTTTTGATACAATTTAGGTCTGGCAGGTTCAGAAGAAGCCTATGCTGTTACCCTCCCAGATCCTCTTGAAGCCCACAAAATGTCCTAAATTCATATTGAATGCTATTACCTCTTTCTTACGGAACACTTTGTGTAAAGAATCTTCGATCTTTTGATAGGCATATGTTTGCTTTGTGGTTAATGGGTTGGGCACTTTGTTTTAACTTTAAATCCATTGGTTCTGACTTCAATTTGTGTTCGCTGATTGGATGCTGAGAAATCTAGTTAAATGCACAGAAACCTTTGGAAGCCATATAAGATAGGCTACCGTAACGACATGCAATATTGAGCAAAGGTACTAGATAATGCTATAGCCTGACTAGGTTGCTGACTACAGTAGCTGCATGCAATGTATGCATGCAATGTTATCATTAAATAATAATGATTGAGCTGGATGATATGCTCCAACTGTGTCTCCTTATAAATTCTGATGGTGAACTGTGCACAGTCACAAGAGTTTTGCCACTGGAATGCAGTCAGAAGGCTTCCACTATTCATTTAGAGTCAAAGTCACATAATATGTTATGTTCATTATGTGAACCTGTGACTTCATAGATGTACTGTATCAGCATTTAATTGTTATCAGAAAAATCACACACATAGCTCTAAGCAGTGGTTGGATAAAAATACCATGCAGGTACTGTGCACATGATGCAAATTCTGTATGTCCATACATGATCTTTAGTAAAGTAACCCCCAGTGGTAGCACCTTATTTTAAGGTGTCTACAGTGGCATGAGCCTGTTATTAACATGACATGACACATATCATGAACATGACACTTAATTAAGGTTTATCACTGTTTCATTAAGTGTCATTTAGTTTTTGCAATGTCTTCACCCAATGACACCAACAGTCAAGTATAATTAATGTTACGCCAACACTTATGCTAAAGTTGATTATTATGTATACTACTACATTTGTTAATAATAAATGAGATTTAGGTTTAATGAAGGCACATGGCAAGTATTAGGCCTAGTGAAAGACAAAACAACACAACTACATGGCTACACCCCAATATATTTTCTTAAAAGATATTACTGAAAGATATTAAAAGTTATCACAAGTTTTAATAACCCATTGGAAAGTGGTGACGGCTTTATCTGACTAATGCCTTATCTGTGTCTGTGAAATGACATTTTTGCATGGGTGGCCACAAGGCAGCATATCCCTTTGAGCCCACCCGCACATGCATATTTAATATCAGCGATATGCATCAGCTTCCTTTAAAGGGGAAATCCTGTCAATTTTCAACAAGAGCTCTATTGCTCAAGCTACTTGAGATTAGCCAATACTGAAGACGCAAGACATTTTGGTCCAACCATATAGGTTTCCTTGAACAGAGAATAAGCCCTGACCGTTAACCCAATGGGGCAAGTTTTCAAAACTGTGTTTACAGCATTTAAACATGCTCCAAATATCACCCCAAAAGTTATGCAACATCATCAGACACATTACAACACAGAACTGTATTGTATATGGCAACAAATGGCTGGAAAAGTGGTTAAAACTGTGAGCTTATGGAAGCAGCCCAATATTGTTTGTTTACAAAACGGTTTTGTAAACACTGCATAAAAACACAATTTTAAGCACTTTGTTAGACATTTGTAGTCATAAACACTACAGAGGTGTGTTGTAATGTGTCTGATGATGTTACATAGCTTTTGGGGTGACATTTGGTGCATGATTTGATGCTGAAAACTGTTTTGAAAACTTGCCCCATTGGGTGAACTGTCAGGGCTTACTCTCTGTTCAAGGAAACCTATATGGTTGGACTAAAATGTCTTGCGTCTTCAGTATTTGCTAATCTCTAGTAGCTTGAGCAATAGAGCTCTTGTTGAAATTTGACAGGATTTCCCCTTTAAGATCTCACAGACGCCAGAGCAACCCTCTTGTCAAATAACCTACCCCTGGTCTGATAACAAAAACAAATGAAGACAGAGCCAGTGAAAATGACTTAACCTTTTTGCTCGCAGCGGAATTACCCATTTGAGACGAGTATAAATACATCTTGAGACTTGAAGAATGGGAGTAGGCGGAGGATGAGGAAATGACTTTCTATTTTGCAAGTCAGCAAGTGAAAGGACAGCACATTCAGACTAAATGTGAAAGTGAACAGTTGTCCAAATGCTTAGTGTACACCTCTGATATGCTGAATGAAATAGATTCTGGGCGATTTATCCGAAATGTAAGTCCTGGGTTACATTTTTGTGAGTTAAATTTTGTGAGAGCAACCTGATCTTTCCATGTGTAGCAGTTTGATACAACAACGTATATTTATGATTTATATATATTTATGATTCTGGACATTTCCTCATGGTGTAACCCTAATCAGAATTGATATGTAGATGATAACATATAACATATGGGATTCTGTTTGTTTGATAAAACAGCTATTTTCTTCGCCCATAGCTATCTGCTACACGGTCTTAGATCTGAGTTGATATCCTATCTTATTTGTCAACAAGTTCAGTGCCTTGACTCAGCAATTTAGCACAGTTTAGCCAAGCCTACCCCACCTTTTGTGCAAGCATGTAATCTGAAGGACTGTAAAGGTTGAAAAATAATTGCCTTTTACAGCAGGGCTTTTCAGCTGGGGGAGAAAGGAAGGGAGTGTGTGTGTGTGTATCTATAGTCAGCCGAGAGTGCAGTGGCCTCTCCACTCCTGCCTGACTCAGCAGAAATGCCTCCCCCCACCCCTCCTCCACCCCACCACCACCACCACCACTACTACCACTACCACCACACCCAAAATGTGTTTAGGCATCTGCAACCTTAGGGGAGCACAATTAATTCAGCATTGATCAGGAGTTTCTACTTGCGATGGTGAGGTAGTTTGCAATAACCACACATCACATGGTCTCCCCCAGCGCTGCCCGAGTCATATTTAATCAATATCCCATTAAAAGAAGGGTTTTTCCAAAGCGACTTCTATGTGGGGGGAAAGGGCTGTTTACCTTTTTTCTCTCTCTCTCCAGGAAAACAAAAAGACCCAGGGAGGTGTGACTGGGCCATTGGGGTAATTGAGACGTTCTGGATGGATAAGAGTGGCTTGAATTGCTGGGGAGGTCCAGGGTGCCTTGATGACTGAAAGAAAATGCATCGGCTGGACACCTCAAGGGCCATTGATTAGGATTACGTCTGTCTCCTAAGTGGCCTCTTTGACCGTCACTGGTGACAGATTAGTGTCTCTTGGGCCATCGTGATGTCCTATTTGAAGGGTGTTGGCTCTGTTTACCGAGCAGGATGTTTTTACATCGCTCTCTCTCTCGCTCATTATCATTCCATGAGCTGGCTGGAGCGCGGTGTAATCTTCCTTTTGCGGGTCTGTGGTTCCACAAAGCAATCATAGCTCATTCGTGACTCTACCCACCGTTCTCTCAGACTCTCACTCTGAGCTTCGCTAGCGTATGGTTCTCTTCACTCTGATCACAGTTTATCTCTAAAATTCCAAGATCAAACACGGGTCACAGAGTTCATCACATATTATAATGCTGATTACTATTCCTCCATTGCAGACATTGGGCGTCACAGTGGGGGGAAAAGGGGGACTGAGTTACAAGGGCTCCAAGAGAGGGGAGGGCCCTTGAAAAGTCTGGAATTGTATTTCAGGCGGTGAGGGGGTGCCCATGGCCACTGCTTGTGCACAGGGCCCAGAATTGGGGTGCTATACGCCCCTAATTGCAGATCTGTCATGAACTCATGCTCATACTCTATGGGTCTAATGTTCATAACCAATTGCTGTATGCACAAGTTACATTTTTGTTGTGCAAATTCAACGTCAGGTAAGTTGGTTATTATTTCAATTTTAAGTTCAGTTAATTGGTAAAATTTAGAAAGAGAGAGAGAAAAAAACAGCTGGCATTCTGTTGTTTGAGTATTTCTAAACATAGCCTAGTCTATGAGACATATGTTTCCTTTCTTTGCACAGATTATATTCTAGAATATAATAGCTGAATAAAAAGTTTTAAAACCCCAGGCATAAGATTTACAGTAGTTCAGACAAGCCATTTCAACTTTTCAAATTTAGTATTACAATACTAATGAATTAGTTATAGATAATCTATCAACCATTTTGCAGTGTGTTAGATCAATTATTCAAGTTCAATGAATAAGCCATGAATAAGGCTGTGTAATGTTCTGGGTTAGCGTTAGCTCGATACCATTGCGCTTAAATTTAGCAAAATGATTCAAACAAAGAAATGGTTGAAACATACACCACCACAGCAATACTAAAGCCACACAATAATGTCTAGTTGTATTTGGTGACATGGAGAAAATGTAACAGGAGTGTGCTGCCTGGTTGTATTAAACTTGTATGTGTTGAAGTATGTCATTTTTTTTCCTTTTCTTTATTTCTTTGTAGGCCTACATGTACTTGGGGAGTAGGCTTCACACATCATGACTTGCTGTTACTTTCTGGAACTTTTCCGAACTAGTTTCAAAAAGTCCAAAAGCAACATGTCCTAATGTCTTAACAGCAATTTCTTTTAGCAGCATTTCCCTGTCACATTTTGAGAGACACTCAACTGTAAATTAAACAGAAAATCCCTTGGGGCCTTATTTTCACCTGTGTGATTTGACTTTTTCTCAGGCACCAAATCACAATGCTGGGTAAAGCAATATGGTCTTGAGGTTTTCTTTCTTAAAAGATGAAAGAAATGTCATCCTATCTGTGAAGACTAGTTTCAGGCGTAAAAACTGAAAGTTGTGTGTGTGTGTGTGTGTGTGTGTGTGTGTGTGTGTGTGTGTGTGTGTGTGTGTGTGTGTGTGTGACACAGGCTGGATGGGCGACTCACTTCCAGCAATTTTCTTGTAAGCCTGCACATCTCAGTCTTCTATGAGCAGGATTGTCTGTTCATTTCTGAGATCAGGGCTGGCATCCTGTCGTGGATTTCTGTCCACTCTTCCCCTCAGGGGAGTTTGTCTCGGTGTGATTGAGGTGTCAGGGATGGCATCTTTTGGTTATCATTGACACATCTGCCGCAAGAGGCACGACAGCCAGTAATGAAAGTCTTACTTTGGGAGATAAGACTGAACCTTGTGTCAAATGGCCTTCAGGAAAATGTGTGTGTGTGTGTGTGTGTGTGTGTGTCTGGGGTTGCTGTTTGAAGCAGAAACGATAGATGTGTGAGAGAGACACTGATGATAGATAATTGCTAACAGCAGAGACAGAAAGATTCACTTCTTGCTCACGTATGTTAATCACCTTGACACTGATATAAAAATAAAAAGTATAGACTTACTTGACATATGTAGCCTCAGAGTAGTCATTTATCAGGGAGAGTTTTATCTGACATGGCACATGGGTACAAGCTTAAATGTATAACAGCAGATACAGATTTGTTATTTTTTTCATAATGGAAAACAGTTCATTGTCAGTGGTGAATTTAGGTAGTAAATCCTGTCCGTATACCTCACCTCTGGTCACACAAAATATTTTAGCAAATCTGCAGTGTGCGATTTGAAACAAGCAATGTACTTTTGAGTCCATTTCTTTACTGAACGTGGTCAATTATGGACAGGGGGAATAAGGATACATAAATATTGATGTAATGTTACACTCAATCCACCATACGATACCATACACGATTTAAAGGTCACAATACAATATGATAGATGTTATTTTTAATATAATAAGGTTAACAATAAAGGGAAATAATGCACTTGGCGAAAGCATTCCACATCATGTTGTCATTCGCTTCCAGCCTCATTCATTATTTCCTATATCAGGACACCGCTCTCTCTCTCTCAGTGGTCCTATACAGACTGAAGACTGACAAAATTACGGCTTGCTTTTCAGTTAGGAAAAACATACTATTTTCACCTCAACCAAATTAATACAAATCATATGAAAATTTCACAGATTGCTCCATGTATCATTACATCCCTGGTAATAAAAGATGAATAGGTGGCCACACAGAGGTTGGCCCTTTACGAGGATTCTGCAGCCTCAAGAGAAACTCCTCTAAGGGGGCTTTTGGGCTCTCAGTTGGATCCATCACTTAACCTTAACACCCCCTCCTCACACATATACTCATAGGCACATGTGCCCCAAGGCAGCAAGGTCTCCGGATGCTAATTTGTCCTATTTCTCCTGCTATTCTCCTGACTAAGCTCTTTCAATCTTTGTTGTTGTTGTTGTTGTTGTTGTTGTTGTTGTTTCTCTTTTACCAGCTCATTTCTGAGAGCCTTCATGGACTTCTTTGCATAACTTTTATGCTTTTGACTGACCTCATAGCCACATGCAAAGTACTTTGTATACTTCCTTTAAATGCTGATTAGATCCTTGAGAGATACATCAAACCCCCATCAATATGTTGAAGTGCTGTTTGCAGACCAAAGCTAAGCAGATACTGTATGGTGAATGTTTTTTTTTTCTGATATGCTCTTGTTGACTAGCCTGATACATCAAACGCTTTCACATTTCACTTTGAGCAGAAGCACAAGTCTACTTGTTGATGCCATCAGAGCAAAAAAAAAGAATGAAGCAAGGACCAGCGGAATATAGCTTGCAAGCCATACAGTGCTATTAAAATGTATGGAATGGCCATGAATGATAGAATCAGCGGCTGTCCTCCAAACGCCTCTGAGTGCAATTAGGATAGCGCTACCACCAATCAGAGGAACAAAAAAGATGAGCAGTTCAAAGTTCCACTGCTATTCGTAAATCATGTCCAATCAAGTGAATATCAACCATGTAAATTATGATCCTGCTATAGAGACTATTGAAAAAAAATCTTATAATTTTTTTAACCTTCAACATTGCTTAGCACTTCTAAAGGCCACAGAGTTTGATTAATCATTTAGCTGTTGTCTTTCCTGTACTGTATTTTTGATTCCTCAATTATTCTCATCCTCCTAGCATTTTGGGGTTCGGTTTTCTATTTATAAAGCTGAGTGTGTAGCTTTCATCCAGTGTCTCCAGGGGACTCTCTCCATCTGCCTGAGGGTGCTCCAGACCAGCTAGCAAACCCACAGCAGAAAACAAGACAAAGCCTTATACTCGCAGGTAGCTGTCCCAAGCGCCCGGGGAGGCTTTCATCTACAATTTGTTGCTAAATTAAGCATCCTCTGATCTTCCTCTATGGGCTTGAGAATCTCTCTCTCTCTGACACACACACACACACATACACACACACATAAGTAGCTTTACAACTTGCATCTGGCGAAGTAATCCCTCAATGCCGCAGCACCCCAGTGAGTTGAATCAGTGGCGCTGTTTGACACCTGCGTTCTCATGCTCCACGGAACCCATCGAGAGCCCAGTGCATGCCGGAGCTCACACGCCATGCCCCCGCCATGTCACACCGCACCGGTCGAGACGTGTGCTAAAAAATTCCTTCCTGAAGACAAAATAACCCTGCAGGTATGCCCCATTCCTGACTGAGACATGTTTAAAAGAGGATCCAAGCTCCAAAAGGGGTGGAAAGGGCATCTGAAGGGCAAGGAGGCATAGTGACATATTGACTTAATTTCATCACCCTAATGCTGTAATGAGAAAAACGCACTCAACTCCATCACCATAATGGCACAACATTTCTCCAGCAAGCCCTCCATTCTCCTCTAATCATACTCCATCGCTGACTGGTTCCCCTAGTGACATATTATACAGGGAAGGGATGATTTAATGGAAAATGTATTTAGCTTGTCAGTCAAAATCATATTCTCGTGTTATTTGTTATTATTCTCTCATATTATTTTGATATGACATTATGTCTGATATTTTCTCATTTTTCACTTCATGATGGCATGTGTGCTTTGTTATGGAGAGGAGACAGCATTTTTCAGGGCCTTGGGACTCGCCAACAGTGAGTGTCAGAGAAAGCATACTCTGAGTCAACAATGCGGAGGTTTGGGGACTCGCCCGGACTACGAATGGCTGGATTGAAGAGGCAGGCGTCGGAGGGATTGAGACGGTAAACACCATTTTAAAACAAAAAGAAGAAAAGTCATTTCAATCAGGTGCAGGCTTGAGAGTGTGACTGCCATCTTTGATCTGTTTGTTTAGCCGAGGACCAGAGTTCTTTATTCTGCTTAGTGATGGTGCCCACGGAATATCTTCTTAGGGCCTCAGGGCTGTATTGAAGGATAATAAAGTCCAAGTGACAACTTTGGCAATTCATTAGCAGCAGTGAAGAGAGATGAATGGAAGGATTTGTGTTAAAATCTAAAGAAAGGAACCGTTGAAAGTAAGCAGATGGACTTAAAGACAAACAAGAGAATTCTATATATACACCTGAAAAATGTCATCAATGTGAAGAAAAAGGATTTATTGCATGAGTCTCTCTTGACTAATTGCTAATTACTTGGTCAAAATAAGAACAAAATATCTTTGCAGACTTGCTCTGTGAAACCTTAGATTGATTCATGCAGGTGTTCACAGAATATGCGAATGAGAGAAGTTGGTGCAATGTAGACAGAATTTGTGAAATGGCAACTAACGCTAGGCTACTGATGAACACACACTAATGCAGAGGTAACCAAATCGTTTACTGTGCACTACCAGTTAGCATTAGCTGCTATTTCGGAAATATGCACGAAAGCGCTCACACCTACCACTAGCCTGGTGACACCATCCTAGGGACTACGCCTATAAATTGGATTTCGGCGTTGTATATAGCTGGTTGGATAGTATAGTTAGTCTGGTTCAACCCACATTGTTTGGTTCATGTACGGTTTAGCAAACAGTTGAGAGCGGTGACACAGAACTCGCCTGCCAAGTTGTTTGATGTCCAGCAAGCTTGAAGTTCAACACTATAAGAACTCATTTGTTGTTCTCCCCCCTACTTTCAAATTACCTTTACAAAATCGGCACATGTGATTAACATCCATGATCTTGTAGACTCATTGCCATTACGATGTCAAAACAGATGGAAACTAGACAGTGGTCTGTTTATGATTGAAAGCGGAAGTTGGAAGTGAGAGCCAGGTGAGAGCTTGAATACGTCATTTCCAAATGGAAAAAAAAAAAAATTCTAATTGCATTGTTCCAGACTGTCTGACGGAGAGAATCGTAGTAAAAGTCGGGTAAAGGCCAGACTACCTGCCTGCCACCAGTTCTCAGCAAACACAGGGAACCAGAGGGTAAGAAGCCTTCATATACAATACAGTCCATTCTTCTCACAGCAGTCTAGTCCACTCACAAATATAGACTACAAGCTCTACAGGTGAGAGACAGACCTGTTTTTTTTTTTTCTATGCGCAAAAAGCTAGTCACTAAACATAATATCATGGACACACAACATGCCCCCGTCTCCCCCGAGCACTTTTCTTCACAGCTAAGGAGACACAGCGTGGAGCAAAAGGCTGAGACATGAAGGTGTGAAGGCAGAGCACACACTGGAATGCAAGTGAAATAAGAGGACTTTGAAAGTCCAGGGGCAAAAATCTCTTCTGTAAAAGATTTAGAGGCAGTATTCACTCCGCTCTGTTTGAGATGCGGACAAGCTCACCTTTGGTTAGCGGAAGTACAGTATATGGAGGCATGATATGAAAAGATTGTTCACCCTGTTCATAGATTAGAAGGATATTCAAAATGTATTTAGACAAGTTCAAAAGAAATATTTTCTTGGTTTTAGAAATTGCCTGTCTAAATATCTTAGAGTCATAAAATTGTATTTCGGATTAATTTTGAAATGGATGGCTTTACTAAAATACCAGTTATAATATGGCATTACAAGAACACCAGTTAGATTTCAAAAACCTTATGAGAGAAAGACATTTTTTTAAAACTTAGTCTTGCCAGTAAATGTTTCCAGTGGACACTTCAGTTTGCTGTCTCCATGTTTTACCACCAAAGTGGTGATCTCGTCTGATCCACTGACATGTAGATAGCTGGTGGCACAAGTTATGGTGCCATTTCTTGTCTCCAAATAGAGAGAAATATTGAAACATATGAAACGATTTTAGATTAATCAGGTCATGTGCATTGCAAAGAACAAGGAAGTGCCAATCATGGACTAGATAATAAAATCCTAGACTTTGGGTATAGATGATTGTCACCAAAGCTATAAAATGGGACTGTTTTTTCTCCTTTTGGATCTATTTCAATTAACTCTTCATGCCAAGCTAACTTTGATGGAAATTTCTTAGACGCAGAGCCGTGATCTGTTTCCTTATCTTTAAGTTTGTCGCTTTTAACAAAGTTTCTTCGAACACAAGATGTTTAATTAAAAAAAAGACATCTGTTTGAGACTTGCCTTCACTGTCATAGTTAATTAATCATCTTGTGTTTAACGTTGTGATCAAGCTGCAGCCATCAGTTTCAGTATGCTGGTTTCAGCATGTTTCAGGGCAATTTGCTCAAGGCCTTCGGACGACAAAAAAAAAAAAAAAGGGAATCAGTGGAAGGTAAAATGGATATGGTGCATGGTAAAGGCATGTTAGTGCTCAGAGGAATATATGTAAAATTCAAAATAGAGCTGTACGGTAATTGATCTCTTTTAGAGAGGGCATCAATTATTATATATATATATATATATTTTTTTTTTTCAAAAAAGAAAGAAAATGGAATATCATGCTGCTCTGACGTTGAGCTAATATTTCATATTTGTTGACAAGCAGACTGTGACTAATACTGTGGAAAATGTTTACAATCCCCTTTTATAAAAGTAGAGGTACATGCATTGATGGTTTTGTATGTTTGTGCACGTCAGCATGATGTTTATCGAAACGGACCCGTAGGTATAGAAATGAAGCACGTTATTAATCATAAAGTTTTCATTCAGCTCTCGTTCATACTGCCAAAGAAATATTTCCTTTGGTGTCAATTTGCCTTTTGTATTACAGCTCCCTATGAGGCTAAACATACACACACACGCACACACACTCACAAACACACACACATACACACAAACAAAACTGTGATGATTAGCCATAACTGCTTCAGCATTAATGAGCAAAAGCCAGTTAAGATCTTCATGGCCAATAAAAAGAATTAAACAACCCAAAAGACAGTGCATCATTAATGAATCTTTTTTTGTTCTAATTTAAATGATGAGCCGTCCCTGTTTTATTCTCTCTCTCTCTCTCTCTCTCTCTCTCTCTCTCTCTCTCTCTCTCTCTCTCTCTCTCTCTCTCAATTATTCCCCAAACTAGTTTCATGGCAGACAATTGAGGCTCAATTGAGATCTCACTTTTCCCTGCTGGGAACTCAAAGAAACAATAGTATGCATTGGAAATTAGAACAGTCACACAGCAGTTCTCTGATTAATATACCTCTATATGAATCAACCTCTCAGAATAGTTTCAGATGATCATGGGGTTCTGAGTACATTTTGTTTAAAAGGATTTTTTTTAATATACAAGCACTGAACTCTTAACTATTACTTAGTGATTTCAAAAGTTCATGGCTCTACTGATGATCAAACATAGAAGTGCACGCTGGATGTCATCTGAAATCATTGATCTGATCAGGCAACGCAATAGATGCTTCATAAAGTTTAAGAAGTCTAAACTACCAGCTGACTATAGCTGTTATGTTAGTCTTAGAAATCAAGTTAGCCACAAGGTTCAACAGGCAAAGTCTGAATTTTATTCTGAAGCCATTACTACTAATGCTAAACAGCCTAAAAAACTATGGAAAATTCTCAATGACATGGGATCAACTGCAAAATCAAAATCCAAGTCTGGTAAAGCAGGCCTTATCATTGAAGATGAGATGTGTTTTGATAAGCGTACAATTGCCTGTCATTTTAACAATTATTTTACTACTGTTGCTGCTAGTCTGGTAAATAAATTGCCTGCTGTTACTGAGAAGTATGGCAAATCTTTTGTTAACTCATTCTACAGGGGTAAGAATGTATCTGCAGATGCATTTGGAATTAGACCTGTCACAGAAGACAAAGTAAGGTCAAGCCTTTCTGCCTTGTCAATAAATAAGGCCACTGGCTTGGATCTTCTCCCATCCAGGTTCCTCAGAGATAGTGCTATGGCTACTTCTAATATTCTCACTCACATTATAAACATGTCCATAGAGCAGGGTGTTTTTCCAAATGACATGAAGAATGCTAGGGTGGTTCCACTATTTAAGAAAAATAATAGAGCTGATGCAGGAAACTATAGGCCTGTCTCTATTTTGTCAACCATGTCAAAGATTGTTGAGCGTCTTGTGTATGATCAGGTAGAGGAGTATCTTGTTGAACATGATTTATTATATGAGCTCCAATCTGGTTTCAGAGCTGCTCACTCAACTGACACTTGTCTCATTCATCTCTTTGACTACATACGCCAGAATTTTGATACAGGGAATTATGTTGGTATGCTTCTGCTTGACCTGCAAAAAGCGTTTGATACAGTTGACCATGAAATATTGATGTCTAAATTGCAGAGTATGGGTTTTAGTAACTCATCTATTAAATGGTTCACATCATACTTAACAGATAGGATGCAAATATGTGATGTTGAGGGGACCCTTTCTGATCCTCAAAGAGTAACTTGTGGGGTGCCCCAAGGTTCAATCCTGGGGCCCTTGTTATTTTTAATATACGTAAATGATATGTCAGCTGCAGTTAAGTGCAAGTTACTATTATATGCAGATGATTCTGCCTTGCTTGTCCCAGGGTGCAATGTCAGTGATATTGAAAATACTCTTGGCATTGAACTTGAGGCTGTCAATCAGTGGCTTGTGGACAATAAGCTCTCTTTACATCTGGGCAAGACAGAATCAATTTTGTTTGGCTCAAAAAGGAAATTGTTAAAATCAAGTAACTTAAATGTGTCATGCAATGGGTCTGTAATTGCATCCAAAGATAGTGTTACCTATTTAGGTGTAACACTGGATCAGTCACTTGCAGGGGACATAATTGCAGCTAAAGTCCTAGCTAAGTGTGCTGGAAAATTGAAGTTTCTATACCGAAAGACTAAGGCGTTAGATTTTTCTGTGAAGAAATTATTAACACAAACGTTAATTCAATGTCACATGGATTTTGCATGCTCTGCATGGTTTTCTGGTTTGAAGGTGAAACTTAGAAACAAATTCCAAGTGTTACAAAATAATGTGGTTAGGTATCTGTTAAATGCACCGCCTCGTTCTCATGTAGGTAAAGCAGAGTTTGTAACAACTGGTGTACTTCCTGTCCATTTAAGAGTAGAACAACTAAAATTGAATCATATGTTTAACATTGTAAATGGAAATGCACCTAAATATATGCGTTCTTCTGTGTCAATGATTCACTCACAGCACAATCATAACACTAGGGCCAGCATCCGCTCCTGCATGGTGCCTAGAGTAAATACTGCAGCTCAGAAATCTTTCTATTATACTGGTATCATGGCCTGGAATAGCTTACCTATAGCTACTAAACTTGTAACATCTAGAGACATTTTTAAAAGTCAGGTTAAGCAGATATTATGGAACAAGGTGGACATTCATTGTTGAGATGATCTTTTTGTGTGTGTAACAAGGAAGTACATTGTGAATCTTACCTTAGTCCATGCACTATTACTGACTATTACTCAGGGTTAATACTGTGCATTTCTTTTGCAAAATATGTTCAAATAAAAGGTTTCACAGTATTGCGCAAAAATGTAACAATTATACACTTCTAAGAAATTACAGGAACTATGCACTGCACACACAGTATTTAAAAACTCTTGAAATGTACATCTAGCTCTGGTCCAGACTCAGGTCATCCTTGTTGGTTTGTTGTCTCGGCAGTTTTTCAATGACCAGCACAATGGCAATGGGAAAAATGGCATTTTTGCGCAGTTTTCTGGTAAATTGCATTTTACCATTAAGTTTTCATTTTGCTTCATTCATTCTCCGGCCGGCCCCTAAAATAATAGCCCTACTTAGCTTAGTTTTGCGACACTCTTTCCCAAGCAACACAACAGCTTGCAAGTTGAGGGAGAATGGCCCGCTTGCTTGTCTGCATCTCAAATGCCAAGTTCCATATTGACATTACTCCATTAAGGTGTTTTCTCTGGAGAGAACCGCCAGATCACAGACCTAGTTTAAAGCATTACAAATTTTAATTTTGTATATTTGTGATACAAAGTAGAATATAACTGACAAGAGAGGGGGAGAGGCAGGCTCTGCATAAACCATATACGTGTGCAGGATAAAGAAGTCAGACAGGCTGCATAAAAGTATTGCCTTTGTGTGACAGACAGTAATAGATAGATATGTACTGAGAGTGAGAGTGCAGAGGAAGGGGTGGGATGGGGTGCTGTTGAGGCAGATGGATGGCTTGGCATTGTATCAAGGCATTCAGACCAATTTGGATGGCTTTTTAGGATGGCACCATGGCCATGGCATGGCAGGCGGGCAGTAGCCCCTGACCATGCCAGCCACATTCAGCTACATCATACATCAGCTGCTCCTGAAATCAAAAACTTTGCACTCAGTCCCCCTCCAATCTATCTCTGCAGGGTGAGAGGAATTTGAATTGACAATTGGATTTTTCCCCCTGTATCCCATGTTGGTTTGATATTGACAATTGTGGGATGTTTTGTGTGTGTATATGTTTATGTGTGTGTGTTTTGTGTGTGTGTGTGTGTGTGTGTGTGTGTGCGTCCACGTGTGTGTGTATGATTCATGTCTATTTCATTCAAAAATATATTTCAATATTTTTTGCAATTGATGTTCTGCAAGTGACGTATCGATTATTCCTGCCGCGGACATGGATGGCAAACTTGGGTATCAAGGGAATGAGTTTCAATGCAGTTTGCTCATCTCAGTGCGATGTATCATACGTATGCCTTTTTAAGTCTGTTGCTTACATTTTTTGAATAAATGAACATCTTGAAGATTCATATAAATATCCTTGAATTCATTACCCAAGAGTTTAGTAATAGTTTAGCGATCGTTTTTACATGCAAACACGTTGTTTTTATCGTCTTTTATGCATGACTTGGCTTCTGACCATGGACAAATCACTGCATAGGCTGTTACTGTACTTCCGCCATACAAGATCATGTGGTAACAATAATATGCTTGCAGAACATCAATACATGCTTCCGTGTGTTATATGTGCCATGTTTATTATTTTAGAGAGTCCAGTTTAGTTTTAGTCTAGTCTAGTTTATTTTAGTCTACCATACAGTGCAAGTCAAGTTTCTGCCACGTAATGATAATACCAAATACTTTCCTCTTTTCAATAATGCCATGTGTTTTAGCTCTGGCATCTCACTTTGGAATCCCTTCAGTGGGCTGGCTGCTGTTTTCATTTTTATATATAAAGTCAATGGCTGGCTTCCTTTTGATGCCAGTGTTCCATTGACAACCGCCAATGTTGCTCAGACCTGGCCAGACAGCCCAACACAGACCATGGCTCCCTGCCAATGGCTATTCTCTGTGCCCAGGTAGCTATATGAGGAAGGCAGTGAGAGACCTCCATGAGCCACCATGGCCTTTTCCGTCTGTCTGTCTGTCTGTCTGTCTGTCTGCATGCCTCCCTGTCTGTATGTCTGTCCTCCACTCTATCGATGTGCCTTTCTTTCTCTGTGCCTGCTTCACTATTTTTTAATGGCCTCTCTGTCTCATTGTGAGTTTGGCAGGTCTCCACACACCTGTCATAGCAGCAGTCGCATTTTAGAATATGGCCAATATCTTTCTGTTTGTGTGTGTGTGTGTGTGTGTGTGTGTGTGTGTGTGTGTGTGTGTGTGTGTGTGTGTGTGTGTGTGTGTGTGTCTGTCTCTCTTACTGTGTGTGCAAATGTGGGAGAGGGTGTCAAGTGATTTGAGTGCAAATTGATGCATTTGCATATTTCACACCAGAAAAGCCATGCCACCCCCCACCCCTACCCCTCACCACACACACACACACACACACACACACACACACACACACACACACACACACACACACACACACACACACACACACACACACAGAGGATATGCAAGCACTTGGGCTGAAAGGATATGACAGAGTAGTGAGCTGTGGTGCCAGACTGGCAGATGCTGCCAAGCCATGTTTTAATTTCTGAAATGTGCTCAAGTGCACAGGGACACATTTTCCCTCACCTGCCTCTCTTCTCTCTCTATCTCTCTTCTCTGTCTCTCTCCATTTCTCTTTCTCTCTTTCTTTCTCTCTGCGTTTGAGTAAAATAAGGATGGCACTCACAGTTCTGTTGATTTTGTTTTTGAGAGTGTGTGGATAAAGATGGAGGCTAATGAATGGAATAAGCAAATGTGTGAAAAGTGACTCAGGTGATGCTCATACAAATAGGAGACTTTTGCACACCACACATGCACAACAACAAATAAATGGTTTGTTTGTGTGAGCCCATTAAGCCCACCATTAAAGCTATTTATGGTTCAGTAGGCTATAATGAATTTTTCAGTTCAAGAATCAACTATGACTAAAGTTTGGGTCACTAAAATCTTTCAATCAATCAATCAGATCAGCTACAGAGTAGCGACTGATCATCTCATCAAAAGAAGTGATCAATAGTGTGTGACTGAGAGGGTGCCCTTTTCAAATGTATGTAAATACAGATAAAATAATTCACAAAATACCCGAAATAAACACTGCAAACCCTCAAAGATATAAATAGCTGAATACTTGAATATTTGAGTGGTGGTGAATCAATTAATCTGAATCAATCATCAACTGCTTGCACCATCGCCTATTTTTCCCTTTCTTTGAAAGTGTTTTTCAAGGTAATATACTTCTACTGTAAGATCTGTAGAGTTTAATGTCCCTAAATAATCTTATACTCCTATAAAAGTAAGCAATCTTGTGCATTTCTCGAAAATACAGTAAGTATGACCAAGCCATGGTTAGAACTGACAGGTAGTAGCTGAAGTAAAATAAAGCTTTCATTGATTAATGTTGTTTCTGTATGGTCCATGTAACCCAACAGATGTGTGTGTGTGTGTGTGTGTGTGTGTGTGTGTGTGTGTGTGTGTGTGTTTACAAACATATGGAGTTTGTGAAAATCTGGCCACTCGTGTGTGCCTGGTGTGTTTAATTTGCTAGAATGTGACAAAATATGTATAAACTGTTAAGACTTAACGAGACTGCAGACCGGAGAGTCTGCTGGGCTGAGAGAGGTTTTAAATATTGCTGAGGTTTGGGTGAAGATACATCTGTGAAATGTTGAGGCAGGACTCTTTTTGTCACAGCACACTGTCTAATTATGGGTTTGAAGTGTGGCTAAATGACAGCTAGATATGACAGGTCCAGATGGTTGTTGAATGGTGTGAAGCAATAGAATTTAGGAAACCAAAATGCTCATTGGCATTCAAAGGAAATATTCATCAATCTGTATCTTTCAAACATAACCTCACTTTAACAAGTGTATACCCGATAGCAGAAATCAGCCTGGTGTCAGTGCAAGGAACTACCAGCCTTGTCCAGGCATTTTAAGAAGAAGAGAAGTATTAGGCAAGGAGTAGGTTAGAGCAGAGCAAATCAAGGGAGTAGGCTACTTACTACTATTACTACTACTAATACTTACTACTAAGTATGAAATAACACAAATATGAAAGTTGATCCTTCCTGTTTCCATATGACGTTGGGTTTCGAAGCTGACATGCTCCTTTAGGAGACCGGCAGAAAACAGACCTTCGTTAAACCCAATGTGGAGTTTGTGGGATTTGGCTAGATTTCTCCAATAAACTAAATTCCCTTATTTGAGGGGGGGCTTTGAACATTTTTATACCCCTAGTCACAATGAGCAGGTAATTGTTATCAGAACTAGCCTATAGATAAGAAATGGAAACTTAATGGAAGAAAATGAACTTTATTTCAGCCTATGCAGCTAGAAAAGTGCCCTGCTGTATATGATTACAAGCTAGCTAAAAAGCTAGCGATAGCCACAATAAAGTTATTGAATTTATAAATCACACTCTCTTTATCACCTTCCTAGACAACATTACTGGCGCCAGGTAAATGAAAATGTCCTTGTCAAGGAAGCCTAGAACGCTTCATCTCCCCATAATTCAGTATCTCTGCTACAAGTAAGTTGCTTGTGTTCTGTTCTGATCACGGGAGATGAGAATGGCTGCATCAGAAATCATGGGAATATTACACCTGAAATTGAATTAAATGGTAATGGTAGGGCTTTCAAGGACCACAATGGAAATAAGTTCTTGACTTTTTTGTGTTATCCTTGACACTGTGTTAATACATGATACCAGTAGCATTATGTATTTTAACAGATGATCAAATAAACAAATCAAATCAGGCTAATCAAAAATGCATGACATAAACTTGAACATAAACAGGTGGGTGTAAGAAGCACAAAGGACTATTTTTGTCATTAGTCTAGGGGTAAAATGAATGCCTGCATTGAATGTTATAGATAAGCATGTAGTAAATTCCAGTATACTTATACAGTAAGTATTGTGTAATTTCACAGTAATTTCATATATGTTCATGTGTGTGTGTGTGTGTGTGTGTGTGTGTGTGTGTGTGTGTGTGTGTGTGTGTGTGTGTATGTTTTTAAGTGAACCAGGTGAAATTCAGCTGTCACCTAGCAGAGTTCACTTACCTGACAGTATGTTGGCAAGTGCTTTGATGTCCTCACCTGGCTTGAACCTGCCCATATGGCTGACTAGAACAGCAGTACACAACCTCAACAGTGCCAACCCTCCCCCAGCTGCCTCTAGCATGGGGTCTATTAGACTGTTTCAGCACCAGGGACAGCGACACAAGCACAGACACAGTGACAGACAAAGCCATGGCAGTAACTACGGTGTGGGCTGTAGATGGTAAAGGGTTTTTATTATATTTTTATCACATGGTTTTAAAATTAGAGGAAGCTCACCACCTCCCTGCCTAGCCACTGGGCTAATTTTGTCAGTCAACTCCATTTCTGATTTCCTGGGAGTGACAATGCAGGTGCAAATAAGACATGTCCTCTGGAATGACTGCAGGGCATCTCTTGCCAACGACTTCACTGCAAGCTATTTTTAAGACAGATTTCCAGGGGGCATTATTGAAAAACAGGCAGCCCGTGATCAAAAGAGACGTCAAGCTCTCAAAATATGAGGCCCTCTTGCATAATAAAGCACAAGATGCTGCATTATGTTGATGTCCGGGGAAATGTTTTATTGGGCCAGTCTCCCGTGGTGGTTATGCAATTGATAAATATTTCAGTCACAGGATTTCTTACAGCTCAGAGACTTAAGCTTGAAGCAGTTTCAAGAAGTCCAAGTCAGTCACTTTTACAGCGTACTTTACAGATGCGCACGTCCTTGACAGATTAAGGGGCGTATCAGAAAAAGTTGATGTGCTTGCGTATTGATATAGTATGCATGTCTAATTGTCACACAGACACCTGTAACACAAACAGTACTCTAGTCTAAAGGATATGATTGCCATTGAGTAGGAGCTCATGATTTTGGTTTAAAGCCCCAATGTGTAATGTTTTTATTGTTCAATATCAAAATCTTCATTACCTGTTGACAAGCTTGTCCTTTCTCATAAATATGAACCATCACTATTAATTCCGTGTGTCTGTATTGAATTGAAATTTCAGGATGTGCAGGATTTTTTTTTTTTGCCATTTGTTTCATCTTCATTTGCTGGAGGTATCATACCTGTTTCTTCTGTGAAAGTAGTACTTTTATTTTGTGGTCTCTAATACTTGCACCTCTCTTTTCCCTGCTTCCTTCTTTGCCTCATGAAGGGCTATACACTTGCCTTGTCTGGAAGATTTTCGCA
>JAODXP020000016.1:24387794-24465294 GCA_027497455.2 Sardinella longiceps | reverse complement strand
TGTGCAGTGGTAGTGACTTATTCAGGAGCGTGACATGCACCAGCAGTTCCAGACTCCTCCAGGACCCTCCCTGCCTTGAGGCCCTAGAAACTCAGTCCACTCCCCTACTACCCCCCCCCCCCCCCCCAACACACACACACACACACACACACACACAACACACACACACACACACACACACACACACACACACACACACACACACACACACACAAACTAACTACGATGCCCCAGGACTTAGTAGTTGGCTATTTGGTAGTACAATCACAGGTACAGTACATTGCATAAATGCACAGGAATGTATCAAACTTCTCACACTGTAGAGTATATCCTATATGTAGTCTTCAGTCTTCAATCATCTGATGGGCTTATATCCACGCCTATAGGTTAGATCATCACCTAAAGAGCATATAGGTAACCCCTGCGTCATGTCATTCGTCTCAGAACAGCAGTAAACTTCCTAGATACATACGCACTTTAGCCCATAAATCTCAGCGAGCCCCACCGACATCGGCGGGACTGTGGTGTAGAGAGGGTCTGGCTAAGAGCTGATTAGGTATTCACAGAGATCTGCATGCTGCTTGGCAGGTACCCCTCCATTATCATCAACATTTGGAGCCATTAAAAGGGATAATTTCTAATTAGAATTCGGCAAGTGACGGGCGGGCTAATTGGCGGCCCTCCTAAGCACCCCAGTAATGGCTGCTGATATCAATTATGTGCAACTGGACATGTTTTGGAGGCGAACCTCGAAGAAAAAGAGAGAGAGAGAGAGCAAGAGAGGATAGCATGAAGGGAGGGGGAAGTGAGGGAGAAGGAAGAAAGAGAGAGAGAGTTCACCTGGGTCAAAAGGTGCTCGAAAAGTTTAATGATGACTGTGACCACTCCATTGCCACACTGTGCTGTTTTTTATATTCCAAGGTGATGTCAAGGTAGGAGTAATGAACAGCTAAATGCCAATTTTGTCAAATCATCCACACATTGATCAGGACCCCAACATGAAATGAAGGGTTATTTTATAATCTTGTTTGCAATAATGACTGGCTGACAGACTAACTAAATGTTAGTAGATTGACTGGCATATGACTGTTTATCACAATGCCAAAGTATTGTTTTTTATTTTAGTATTTTCTAAATTTGCAATTATATATTTGGTACTTGTTGCTGAAGCTAACGTGCATCAGAATTCTTTAACACTAGTATTAGAAGACTAATGTTTTAACCTAAAAATCTAGATGTATAGCGGCAGCAAATAGATTTGATCAGCCATTTTGTCTGGCAATGACCCATAGGGGTTTTATGATTGGTGTAATGGAAGTTGGTGTTCACCAATCACAACCCTCTCTGTGTTTATCTTGTTTGTTCCTTTGGTTGATCATAGTGATATGCAATTGCATGCAGAGGTTGTTTGCAATATAACCACTGGTTCCGCCCAAGCTTGAGTTAGGTCTATCGATCGTTGCCAGACTATACATTTTAATGCAGGCAACTAATGCTTAGTAAAACAGTCAGCATTTTCAGTTCACACTGCTTTTTCTGCATTTGCACTTCACTCAGGTCCACAGGAATTGGATTTTGCACAGAGAATATCTAAACCAAAACGATTGCTGTTATATTTGGACATGGATCACACACATTAGGAGACCCTGCATACACAATCAAGTGACTACAAAGCATATCATTTTTTTTTAGTGTACTGATACAAATATTCATTCAACAATATGGCTGACTTATTAATCTCAATGATAACAAATCCATAACTTTCCTGACCTGCCTTCTGCAGATATAATTACCTGGCGCTGCGTACGGCTACTAACATGATGCCACAGTTGAAAGAGCACAGTGCACTTCATTGCGCTTTCATGTTCCTTGTGTACTAATGAGTTTTTCATTCTGCTTTGATATGTAGATGATGAAAGGGGCCTCTTTCATTGTAATTACCAGCCATCCATTAGAGTCAGGACACAAGGCAGGGGCACACTTGTGCCTGTGTTTAAATGCTCACATGTAGAGGGGAGAGAAGGAGAGAGAGAGAGAGAGAGAGAGAGAGAGAGAGAGAGAGAGAGAGAGAGAGAGAGAGAGAAGGAGAGAAATAGAGAAAGAGAGAGAAAAGACAGAGAGAAAGAGGGGTTGTGTCTCATTAGTAGTCATCCACCCAATATTTCTTTTAGCCCCTCATGTCCGTGTGAGTCAGTGTTAATTTGGTGGATCTGATGTGCATGCATTAGCGAAGAAGATGTCTAGAGAATCACATTAAAGCAAAGCCACATCGTAGCCAAGTTAGCATGGGAAATGGTTTAATGATTTTGGGGAGGGGGGAGGAGGGGGGGTGGGGGGATGGGGTGAGTTCATCATTCAGGAAACAAACATGTCTTTTACCCTCCTCTCACTCTTGTGCCTTTTTTCTTTCATTCTTTGACTATCCTGCTGCTCAGAGGATGGTGCTCCACTGTGTGTGTGTGTGTGTGTGTGTGTGTGTGTGTGTGTGTGTGTGTGTGTGTGTGTGTGGTGTTGTTTGAGTGCCTGTGTGTGTGTGTGAGTGACAGAGACTAAGTGTGTGTATGGTGATTAAATGTGTTTGACAGAGGATTTTGCCAGCATGCTCGTTAGTCCTTGACACCAAAAAGCCCAACAGTCTCGCCTCTCCCTGTGACATCCAAAATGCTGCCGCTCAGCTGGCGAGTTGAGTAACACAAACGATGATTCATGAACATCCAGGACTGTCAAAGACTCCATCTTGCCCCCTTTTCCTCTGTTTTGCATGAGCAACCAAGCTGCGTGGTTTCTCAGAATCGGTGACATGAAACCAAGTGGGCTTAACAAAACGCCTCACTTTGAACATGAAATCTGACATCATATTTTTAACGGATTATGTTATGCACAGCGAATAAGCCAAGAATTCTCATTTGAAGTCCCTGTCTTTTGTGTAATTCAGGCTGGCTTCATTCGCTCAGGGCCCGAACACACAACACCGATAAATGCACAAACTAGCCATCCCAAGCGTCCCAGTCTACCTCAGCAAAACCACACTTGTGAAAATGTGATGATGCTTCCATTCCTGTTAATCTCACTGGGGTATTCATCTGGCTCTTCCAGCAGAGGAGCTACCTTGGATTAGCGAATGGAGAAAGGCAAGACATCTACAGGGACACAGCTACAGGCAGGCACACACACACACACACACACACACACACACACACACACACACACACACACACACACACACACACACACACACACACACAAACACTGGCTGCCATTCTCCGGCAAGGGCTCTGCTATACTCTTGTAAGCTGAAAAGCAGTTGATTCCCCCATCCCAGACTTGGCCGTTTTGCCTCTTTAAAGTCTCTCATCGCTCTCTTAATCAAGCCCGCTTCACTACAGATTGGGTGTCAGCACGAATTACTGTACTCTCCAAGCACAGCTGTGCGAGAGAGGGGGAAGGCTGTCTGAGTCCGTCGATGCTGTGTGCTGCTGGACATATACATAGACAAATGTGCCAGGAGGTATTACGTCTGAGCCACTCTCGTGGTAGTCTCGCATCCGAAATACAACTTGCCACATAAATCTGCTCGTACAAAACCTAAATACCGTAAATGGTTCCATTCTTTTATCTTTAAAACGCCCGTATTGTGTCTATATAGCCTTGGACATGCCACTGGTTGTTGACCTTTTTCGGGGCGGTTTTATGATAGGGCTTCACGCTTGTTTCACATAGACAAACAGAACATAGGCTAGAAAATGCAGATTTTTTAATGTCCCCCACTCTAATTCCTTCACTTGCCAAAGGAGTGCTTTTGTGGTGCCGACATCTACCGGAGGAGAACTGTCAAAAAAGCACTTGTAATTTAGCGCCGTAAAATTGTGTGTGTGTGTTTTTGCATAAAGAATGGAGCACGGTCGGTCTCTAATGGAAGTGGGTGGTGGGCGCCAGTGGCACTCCTGCTTGACCCCAACCCAACACACACACACACACACACACACACACACACACACACACACACACACACACACACACACCGCCACCACCTCTCTCTGTCTTCATCATCCCACATCAGCATAGCCCCCGAGTGCAGAGATGCATTACTATGCAAGGCGCCAAGCAGGCCTGGGGCCAGGGCTCTTTCAGAATGTGTTAGCTTTCACAAATTGCCTGGAGGGAATCTGCGTAGCAATAATCATGTAATCAAGCCATCTCTCCTCCCCCACACCTCTCTACAATCGCTCTCCTTCTCTCTCCCCCCCCTCCTTTTTGGTTTCTCTCTCTCTCTCTCTCTCTCTCTCTCTCTCTCTCTCTCTCTCTCTCTCTCACTCTCTCTCGCTCTTTCTATGTATGTCTTCTCCCACTGTTTTTGCTATTGCTTTAGTTGTCTTACATGTAAGCCATATAGTTTGGGTTGTTCACTTTTTCATTATGACCTCTTGAGTAACATTGCAATGACTGAACACAATTATGACGAACTCAAAAACATATTATAGCCAATGTCACATTTTTGCTGGATGATTTTAAGCCCTTTTTAATCTTTATTGATGTACACCAAGAGATCACTTCATCAGAATTTGGCTGTGTGTGTGTGTGTGTGTGTGTGTGTGTGTGTGTGTGTGTGTGTGTGTGTGAGAGAGAGAGAGAGAGAGAGAGAGAGAGAGAGAGAGAGAGAGAGAGAGAGAGAGAGAGAGAGAGAGAGAGAGCGAGAGTGCATGCACATGTGTGTGTGTGTGTGTGTGTGTGTGTGTGTGTGTTTAAATTCTTCAAAGGCCATGTTACATGCGTAACTCTATAGATCTATAAATAAGGTGTTGCTACCTTGAAGCTGTTTCTTCATCCTCTGACTGGTGCACAGCAGGAGTGTCCAAACAAACTTTTATCTGTGTCCACTGGTGGTATAATAACTTGTGTTTTATACAGATAACTGAATAATGTGTTGAGTTAAAATGAAAAAAAAAAAAAAAAAATGGTGTTACAAAAGTCCCCTTCCCCACCACATTTACATTCTACCACGCTATCCAAGTTGGAGACATTGATGGGGTAAACATAATAGGACTTTGAGTTTTCATTTTTTTTTGTGATACTTTTCCATCAAGATTTTTTTTTTTCTGATTATGCCGGGTTAGGCTGAATGTTTACAATGCATCTACATAAAAACACTACAGCATAACATCCTTAACCATTAAAGTAGCTAGATTCTAGTAGCTAGATTCTACAGTAATGATCATGATGCAGATATGATCTGCTGCCTCTGTTCATTCACAACTGCAAGACAGCCCTAAGCAACCCATAGTCAATGTCCACGTGTGTGTGTGTGTGTGTGTGTGTGTGTGTGTGTGTGTGTGTGTGTGTGTGTGTGTGTGTGTGTGTGTGTGTGTGTGTTTAATGCCAAAATACAGTTCAAACAGAGAGCTTAAAGATACTCCAGAATGCAAGGTCTGATACTTCAACTAAAAGAGGAATGCTTACGCCATTTGCTGCCTCTGATCGATTCACTACAGGGCACTATTTACCAGCTTTTCAGCTCCACTGAAAACATTACTCAAGGCGTGTTTTGCTTTTTGGATTTGTTATATTAGGCTGGATTGAAAATAGTCGACTGTGGAGATGCAGATCCTGGAGACAATTCTACAATAGGCTACCATAATTAACATTTTCTGCTACAGGGGAAAAAAAATAGTGTCTAGTTAGGTTGTATTATCATGTCAGAATGCCTACATAACTTGCAAATATTGGCAAAACAAAGCATGCTTTTCCACCATAAGCTCATTAAAGTTGAGGCATTGAGGTATTCTTTATCTTTATCATGCTCTATAAGCATTGACACCATACCTCATGGATATTTTTCACATGAGTAGGCTTGCTCTTTAGCAAGGTATTTTAATACCAGTGCAGTTGAGGAGGCAAACAGGGCTATTCTAGACTGGGGGAAAGACTGTTTCCATGGATACTTTCTATATTAACTTTAAAATTGCTACTTTCCAATCCCCATATTTGTGTCATTGAGTTTGTCATTGTATTTACTGTAAATACTTTATGGAAAAATTTGACTTGTTATGTCTAGTGTGTCCAGAGAGACCATTAAACAATGCAATCATAAAGAGGAAATGTGAACAGTGGCCGGTGGCAGGCACTCTTTCTCTTTTTCACACACACACACACACACACACACACACACGCACACACACACACACACACACACACACACACACACACACACACACACACACACACACACACACACACACACACACACACACACACACACACACAAGTCAGATGGAACAATTGCTTTTCTTTTCTAATTCTATATAATATTTTTAGTGCACATCAAACACATCGAAAATGTCAGAAATGTCATGCCTCTAAGACAATAATGACCCATCCTGAATTGATGGCATCTGTGGTTACATAGAGAACAGTGACCACATCATTGAGCTGTAGCCCTTGAAGTCAGCCCGGTTGGTGTCAAGAAGGCAGGGCAGATGGCCACACAGCACAAATGATCCAAATGGGTCACTGTTGGTTAGTCACTTCCTCCCACTAAATGACTGTTTGGCAACTGCTTTTTTTTGTTTTTGTTGTTTTGCAATAAGTGAATATCAAATATTGGGCTATTAGCAACTCTCCAGTTCACCTGTGAAAAACAGCATGTAAGGCCATTGAATCCAGCTGATATTATACATAAACGTGCTTCTGTAGGAATAATAACAGATAATGGAGCAATTTTGAAAACTCAGAGGTTAACTTGATGCATTACTCCAGAAAAAAAGGCAAAGGCAAAAAAATGGTTTAAAACCCCATAAATTTACAGATGTAATCGCTTTAACACATTTTTTTTGCGGCCATAATCTCTCTCATCACCGGATCATCCTTGTCAAAGTAGATCAGTTGTGTAATGCCAAATATAGCACACTGCTGATATAGAAAATGTCGTGAAACAAATCGGTGCTCTAATTCTGCTGGGACTCAATCCTCTCCACTTCCCTCTCCCTTCACAACAGCCTACATTGCATGGCAGTGATCTACAGTAAGATGTGTAGCATGGCACACCTTGGCTGGAAGAACCTTAAGATGAGACAGATTTAGAGGAAGGGGCGATAAAGAGGTCCATTCCCATCTGGACTGGTCTTTCAAATCTTCTCTCTCTCTCTCTCACACACACACACACACGCACACACACACACAGACACACACACACACATACACACACACACACACACACACACACACACACACACACACACACACACACACACACATCACACACACACACACCCACACACACACACACACACACACACACACACAAACAGCTGGGACTACTCAGCCCACTCTGCTTGAGTTCTGATATCTGTTTCTCTTATATGCCAGCTGAGTCATGCTGCTTAATGCATAATCATCCTTGACAGGGATGACAAACAGCTCCCCCACTGGCTTACAAGATATTGCCAATCATTACACAACAATAGGATAAAAAAAAGGATATATAGACTAGACTAGTTCCACCCATTCCATTAGAGAATGAGACAAGGAACACTCAATGAAGTAATATAAGGTCATTAGAAAAAAATCCAAGCTTTTCAATTGATCTCTTATACTTAAATAACTGTTACTTAATAACTGTTGACTGAAGCCCTCACCCAACGGCACTTATGAAACAATTAGAGCAGTAACAGACAGCAGTTTAGTGTCAATAAACATGTTCAATTTACCTGAGGTAAACTTCAGCGAGATGTAGGTAAGGATGAACAAGTGTTCACAATGGAGAGCTAAGAGAATACATGTGTAAAGAGAACAACAGTGAAAGGAGTGATCAGAACAAAGAGCTGTGAAGAGAGGATGCGGAACCAGAGACTCTGTTGATCAGGATGGAGACTCCTGGATGGATGGATGGATGGATGGATGGATTTCTCACTTGTCTTTCACTCTGGTGACCAATATCATTAAACCAACAATATGGTGATTTACATTGGTTATTTACATGGTTTTTAGTTCTTTAGTTTTAAAGGATAAAGGATTTAAAGGATAGCTCCTTGACCATCTTATTTTCAAGATGGACCTAACTGACAGAACTGATTCATAAACTGAATCGTGAATATATATAAAATAGTTGCAAAGCTGGTGAAAGCCATTGCTTAGCAGATAAAATGAACACTTGAAAACCATCCTGTCGTTGGAAGTCCAGAGGTTATGAAAGGTGAAGGAGTTTCCTGGTAACATACATTCAATTATAATACTTCAACATTTTCTCATTAAAATTCAGCCGATGTAAAAGTAATTGCTGACAGTTTTCTCTCTTTATATATCACATATAAAATTATGGAGAATGCAGGCCCTTTGTGTGTGCATAGACAGCTCCAGTTGTCAGGGTAATCACTACTTGTTAAGACTGCTTTGAGTCGGAGTGGAGTAGCAATAACATTTTATTAACCTTAGTCCTCTTCTTTCAATCACCGGGCCTAGACTCACAGACAGAGACCGGTGCCAGAGATCCCTGCATGTGTATTACCAAACACAGACTGAACATTCACTGAGCTTAATTCTCTTGTCATGAATCATTTATGCTCACATGAAGAATGTCCTTGTAGAAACACACACACACACACACACACACACACACACACACACACACACACACACACACACACACACACACACACACACACACACACACACACAATCCTCAGAACATCTGGATTTCTGCTTGTCTTTCATCTCTCTTTCTTAGCAATCACACAATACAAGTACAGGTACCGATGAAGTTTAAATAAGAATAAATAAATACAAGTGGCCTAAATAAAACAGAGGAGATGGCGAAGGAAAAGCTAAGTAAGTAGCCTTAGGGGGAAACAAAGCCTCCTGATAATCACATCACAGCAGAACCATCTCTGTAACCAAAGACAAGAAAATAGAAGTAAAAAACACAAACAACAACATCAACAAAAAAACAAGCGAGCGCAAAAGGAGTGCAAAATGCTAAATGTAATATGTAAAACTCATTTCCCCGCACAGCAGGCAGGACGCTGTATTTTTTGTAAAATTGCAGGTAGCAAATGTGGCACGCTTCCAGACACAACAGAGGCTGGCAGGTAATTGCAACATTGACTTTCAGTAATTTACATCTGGGACTTACACTGGGTGCTGCATCTACGCTGAACAAGGTTGAAAAATAAGCAGTTAAGGGTGGCACTAACAATGCCAAGGTCATGAGTTGGACTCCTAGGGAGAGCATATGCTGATTAAATGAATGGGTGGTAATTCCCCGTGATGCCAGTCATTTCGGATAAAAGTTTCCACTAAATTACTGTAAATGGGAAAGCAAGTGGCTTAAAAGACATGGCCATATGGATGTTTTTAAAAATGGCTTAATGTTTTTATGTACTTGTATCTTTGTCTGTCCTTTGTCTGAACTTCTAGGTAGTGATATTTTTTTTGGGCTGTACTTGCTTATATTTTTATATGCCTGTTATAAAACTGTCAAACAGATTTGAACAACAACAACAACACAAAAAAGTCACCTGGATTTCATACATATTCATGTCAGTGAAATAGAGCCCCGCTTGTCAATATATGATCCTCAGTGGGGAAAAAAAGACTTTAAACCTTAATCAAAGCAGCTCCCACCTCGCATTGTGTGAGAAAGCAGTAGTTGTGAACAAGTCAGTGTTTTATATCTGACACCCTTAAAAAGTCACACAGTGAAACCTGTCCTCAATCGCCTTCTCACAAATTGGAAGCTGCCTGATGGATTGAAAAGGTGGCTTGATTGGCAATCAGGCAGCAAACACAAAAATGTCTCTCCTCTCACTGTGACATGCCAATCACAATAAGGACCCCACTGAATTGTTTGTATGCTTATCAGCCTCCAGGTACGCACCAAGGCACTCTGAGAAACGTTCTCTACGTGCCGCAAGTCCTCCAGGCATTGCCTTATTAATATTTTCTCTTTAATATGTCACGACAGAGGGAGCAAGCATATTTGTGATAACCCACAGGAGCACAAGTGCAGAGAATATTTCATCTGACACCTTCCTTTTGAAGACACAGACACAGCTTTTGTTTAATCTCCAGAAGTTATTGATTTTGAAGGTAATTAAACTGTACATAGCTCAATCAAATCCACACAGAGCTGAATTCATTTGCAGAGCATCTGTGTAGGCTTATTTATACTTCCTGTTCAAAGCAGCTCTCTGAAACCAAAACAAACACAAATCCACATTAACACAGTGCAATATAAGAGGTAAAGGGAAGTGTAGAGTTAGATTGAATTTTACATGGGAGGTTTTTCACCATTAAAATTAGATGCCCCCTGCATTGAAATGTTTAAGTTTAAATGAAAATTGGGAGATTGACAAATGATTTTCCCAAGTCTAGCTAATCTTGCAACTTTCAACAAACCTGACCCTTACCCTAAAACATCACCAAGTAATTAAGAGTCCAGGATCAATGTCAAACTTGTTGCCCTGGATCAATGGGTTAGGTTTAGGGCTAGGGTTAAGGTTAGGGTTAGGGTTAGGTTTAGGGTTAGAGTACATTGATCCTGGACTCTTAATTACTTGGTGATATCAGATCTTGCATTTTGTTGTTAGAAGGCTTCATTCAGGCTTCCATTCAATACAAAAATAACTCAGTCCATTTAGGAATGAGCAAGCAAGCTTGCTAATATAGTAAATACTTCAAAAACATACTAATATGGATATCTAAGTGAAAGCCCAAAATGGCTTATCACTATCACTAACTATTTTAGTTATAGTTTTGTAATTGTTGCAAAATTCACTAGCGTGCTGTGAATTGTGAATTGTTGTCATTTTTACTGAATGAAAGTGCATTAAAACAACATCTAGACTGAATCATTCCAGAGCTCCCCTTTAACGACGCGTGTAGAGTGTGTTTGGATTGCCAAGAGAAAGTGGAACCCATGAACTCTGAGAAGAGGTCATGTGTCCAATATGTGTGTCTTAACATCAGGCATTTCACTCATTAGAAAAACACTCTGGCTGTTTAAATGGATGGATGAATGGACAGATGCTTTTTTTGGAGGAGTAGAGTCTATGTGTGTGGGTACAACATGCATGCAGGCCCGGTTCTAGCCTTTTTGCTGCCCAAGGCCAGATTTGAGTTTTGCCCCCTTTTTTCTAGAAATACGAGTGAAAAATAAAGAAAATAATGTAATAAATGTATTGTGATGCCCCCCTGATATGTGGTGCCCTAGGCGATCGCCTAGTTTTTATATGCCTAGAACCGGCCCTGCATGCATGGGCCTGAATGCAAGAACAGTTCGGATTAGCAGAGATTCCGTGGAAGGACTAGCTCTGCTAAATGTCATCCCTTGAACGGTGACTAAGAGATCGTCGTCTTGTGGCCAAACTCTTAATGAGTTTTTCTCTTAAGGGGGAAAAAAATATATGTATACTGGATGTGGTTGCCAGAGTCATTCTTGGAAGGCAAAAAAAGGGGCTTGTGGGAACCAAGCCAACAAGCACAAGTGTGAAAACCTGGTGAGAATAATTTGTGGCTGACTTAATGGCTTTAATCTTTCAATTATGTGCTGAAGTGGAAAGCCATGCAGATGTCATTTGTTTTTTTCCAGGAGCACTTCTGTCCCCCAACCCCCTCCCAACCCCCCCTTGTCTAAAATACAGTCCCAAAAATTCATTTGCCTCCCACATTCAAAATGCTTTACTGTACCTCCTTTACCTTGATTGTTTTAATAAAGCAGTGACCACTGCTCTTAATAAATGACAAAATTACCTGACAAAATTACATTGGCTCACATGCCTGCCTTTTCCAATAGACACACATTTTTATTGGTTGCTTTATATTTCATAAAGGACACCTCCATTGTGACTGCTGTGCTGTCGACCCAGTTCACCATTCGTGCGTTCATGAGTTATTCAGTGCGCTAGTGTCAACTTTAAGTATACACATTCATCAGAGGCTCCAGCCCTCCATGTCCTCCTTTAACGGCAACGAGAATAGATGCCGTGTTTACTTATTGATGCTTTTCTTATTTATTTATTTATCATTTGTACCGCTGCATACATCTCTCTTCAGACATAAGACTTGGCTGTAGCGGCGCCTGACGATTAGGCCACATGTAGCTGCCATTTGGTGTTAGCCAGAACCTCTCTCATCTTTGCGAGTGTTCATGTTTTTAAATGCTCCTCTCTGCTTTGTTACTTCTACATCATTGCGTATTCCGTAAAATGATAGTTTGTATAATAATAATGCACACTTTATAGGAGGTAACTTGAAATGTCATGAAATGATAAAAGAAAGAGGGGCCAGGCAGAAAATGTGAATGAGCAATGCATGCATGGCAGTGGTATGATGTAATAACCATCTGTCTGTCAACTCATTGGCCTTATTTGGAATGCTGGTATTTTGTTCTCTTCCCATGTCTGGTCCCTGGAACCATAATTTAATGGCATGATTATTCTGAAAAAATGCTGATGTAATATGTCCCATGAATTTTTATGCTGGGTTGTAAATTGCTTTCCAGTAGGTTTTGGTGGGCAGGTTCGGAGACGACGGCCTGCTGAGCGACTTGTTAATTGACCTTTTAGTGAGCAGTCCCTTGGGGATGGCTCTCCCTCACTCCATGGCAATTTTATTAGTCTAATGGCTCAGCTTGCTGCGTCTGTTGTCACATGCAAATAAACAAACATGATGAGATGACAGCCGCAGATTACAATTAAGATTGGCTCACTACACCAAGCAGCCACAGGCTATTAAATAGGCCAATTGGGGACCGTGTGTGTATGTGTGTGTGTGTGTGTATGTGTGTGTGCCGTGTCTAATTTGTGCTATTGGGATTAGCATGCAGGAGCCCCTCGAGCTCAGTGTTTGACATGAGATTGGGTAGCACCCGCAATGATCGAAAGGTCGCCATTCTTTCCTGCATCGGGTGAGCAGAATTGATTACGCTCTCTATTTATCCAGAACTCGGCATCTATTGGCATGCAAATCAAAATGCAAATGAGGCTGCGAGGCGGGAATGGTTTGGTTTGCATTCAGTAAATATTCAAATTGCAAGAGTGTGAAGGCGCTAATCAGAGTTGAATTCCAGTCACGGGGGGGACAGTGGCGGGAGTTTGGCATTATTAAAATTGCAAAGCACATTCAGAAACTAGCGATCCATTGTACGCACAGATCATGAAATTAACGATATTTTCCCCTCTGATTCTGAATTTGGAAGGAGGGTGGTAGCTCCAGACACTCTGAAAGAGATCTTGGGCATATTTGTCACAGAATCACACCGTAAATCAGTCTCTTGATGGCGTATGCAATGTTACTAATGAGCTTTACCTGGAATAAGTTTCATGTTTGTTTTAGCAGAATAATGTTTGCAAAGTGATTAATTATGTTGCTTAGCCTCAGTAGGCACTGCATGGTAAATAAATCTATTTTTAATTTAACACCAAATGAACTTATTAGTGACAGGGTACCCAGCAGTTATCATAGTTCAATGAAACATCATCACAGTTGATGTTTTTTTTTTTTCAATCACAGTTCAGTATTAAAATATCATAGTTTTTCAAAAATGTCACTGGTCAAGTGGCCATGTAAATAACAATTCTGGACAATTTTTTGTGTATTTCATACATTTTATTCTTCAAAAATAATAATGCATTGTCCACAGTGACAAAAACTCACATTGAATGATAAGATGGACTCTGAGGAACTGAAAGAGACTTGTCCTAAGCTCCAGGGTAAGGGCACTTAGTTATAGTTGTCAGTCCCCATACTCTGGCCTTCAGTCTCGGGGGGGAGCGGGTGGCTAGGCTGGTGACAGGTGTGACTGCCTATCCCAGCTCTGACCCCGCGATGTCAGGTGGCAGATATGCCAGGCAGAGGTTGGCAGAGGTGACGGCAGATTGGCAGGTCACCAGGCCAGACGGGACGAACTGGTCAACCTCACCTGACAAGTCTGCCAGCCCAATGTCCTGTGGCCGTGATGTTTGACTGGACAGGGTCCAGATGCCTGACAGGTTGGACAGATGCACTTGGCCAGAGAATCTGCAGCCATCTGTGCTAATTGCTATGTTAGTCATTATGGTATGTATTAAAAAACATAATGTAGTTATTTTATGTGCAACTGGAAATATTGCTTTTCTTAATGGGCATTGGGTAATTATCATTCTCAAGTAATTAGCATTGCTGAATTCCACTTCCAGGCATGCAGCAGATTCAAATGTGTGTACTTAGAAAAATAGCCACATTTTTACATTCATAAACAGCATCTTATCGCCTCACCTGTGTAGATCTGGAGTCTTTTTCTGAATACTTTGACAAAATCAGCATGGCTTAGACCTACTCTGCTACTTTATGTATCAGTATTAGTTATCAGTATCATGCATCAGTTTTACTCCATAGTGAAAGCCAAATCTGTTCTGCGCTAGCAACATCCACTCCCCATGAGAAAGCAGTAAAACTGGAATCATTTTGTACCAGACAGGACAGGATGTTTGAATTTGATTTCATCGATATTTGAACATGTTTCATACCTTTTGGGGCTATAAGTTATGAGATTTATTTTCCTTTCCTTTGACCCTTAGGAGAGCTCCTCTTAAACAGGTGGTGAGCTACTGGTAGCTCCCAAGCTACTTGTTGTAGACCCCTTGGTTATTAAAATATATATATAGTGCATACAGCATACGATACACCAGGGGTCTCCAACAGGTTGCCCAAAAGCTAGCTGTAGCTCTGCAAAGGCTTACAGTAGGAGCAGCTCTCCAAAAGGTCCAAGGAAATGCTGGAGGAAGAAAGGGACCTTAGAGAACACTGTGGTCCTTCCTTTTTTTTCCTTCCCTAAATAAACAGCGGGGTAATGTAATAGCCTATGATAGACACACAGTGGATAAGTAAAGGTGAGTGGAGTTGGGTTTATTGCCTCCACCAAGGAGGTTATGTTTTCGCCTGCGCGTGTCTGTCTGTCTGTCTGTCTGTCTGTCTGTGTACAACATAACTTGAAAAGTACTGCATGGATTTGGATGAAAGTTTCGGACAAGGTGTGTATTGTTGGGACAAGTAAGAACTGATTCAATTTTGAAGGCAACCGGTGATCCAGAACATCATCTGTGACCACCTTGCCTTGGTGGAGGTCTGCGCTCTTTGAGCACTTTTCTAGTTGTGCATTGTATATGGGCAATTCCAGCGTTATGGGCGTGACATTTTCGTGCATTATTGATGAACAAAATGCCAGCATAACCTCCGCAAACCTAGCAGTATTTCACAATTTGTGTTCATATTCTTATGCAAACTCCATGGCTGAATATAGGCAAATACAAAAAATTGATATCATGATTTACATTATAAGAATATGAGCCGTTCAATTTGCGTTATGGACGTGACGAAAAACGGACAAACTTTTGAGAGAGCGTAGTTTTTGCTGTGAAGTGTGTGAAATTTCTAGAGAAATGTAAATATCACTACATTCATACCAAACAGGACACCTCAGTAAAGACAGGGAAAGACTTAATTTCAAATGTAAATGTAAAAAAGTTGGTTTTCATCGGGAGAAATGCCGTTATGGATGTGACGTTATGGACGTGACGCCTGGAAAAACCTTCCAAAACGATACAAAACAATTGTGAATGGTGGATTTTAACCTGTAATGACAGAAATAGTAATATAACAATAAAAAATAACTGATAGCATTGCAGCTTTGTGTGTGTTATCACCCACTTATGCCCATTATAAGCCCCTCCATAGACTTACATTATAGCTGAATAGGGTAAAAATTTTAACAAACAGATATCCTTTCGAAACTACGCTCAGTTGAATATTTACATCGAGACAATACTTTTTTGTATTGGAAGTTTTCGGAAAGAATTTGTATGTCCATGTAGGTGAGACTTTTTCGTGGAATTGCCCATATATATATATATGGGCAATTCCAGCGTTATGGACGTGACATTTTCGTGCATTATTGATGAACAAAAGGCCAGATAACCTCTGCAAACCTAGCAGTATTTCACAATTTTTTTTCATATTCTTCTGCAAACTCCATGGCTGAATACAGGCAAACAGAAAAAAATAATATCATGATTTGCATCATAAGAATATGAGCCTTTCAATTTGCGTTATGGACGTGACGAAAAACGGACAAACTTTTGAGAGAGCGTAGTTTTTGCTGTGAAGTGTGTGAAATTTCTAGAGAAATGTAAATATTACTGCATTCATACCAAACAGGACACCTCAGTAAAGACAGAGAAAGACTTAATTTCAAATGTAAATGTAAAAAAAGTTGGTTTTCATTGGGAGACATGGCGTTATGGATGTGACGTTATGGACGTGACGTCTGGAAAAAACCCTCCAAAACGATACAAAACAATTGTGAACGGTGGATTTTAACCTGTAACAAGATAAATAGTAATATAACAATGAAAAATAACTGATAGTATTGCAGCTTTGTGTGTGTTATCACCCACTTATGCCCATTATAAGCCCCTCCATAGACTTACATTATAGCTGAATAGGGTAAACATTTTAACAAACAGATATCCTTTCGAAACTTGCTCAGTTGAATATTTACATCGAGACAATACTTTTTTGTATTGGAAGTTTTCTGAAAGAATTTGTATGTCCATGTAGGTGAGACTTAAAGGTTTTAAGGTGAGGTTTACTTTTTCATGGAATTGCCCATATATTTGTTTTTTTTTTTACCTCAGAATAATATAAAACCATGAGGGAAAAAAGCTGGAAATTCTGTAAATCCATGAAGGAGCACCAGGAGCAGCCTTGAGGGTCTCCATTCACCACATTATAAGTCATGGAGCCAGAGAGAGAGAGAGAGAGTTTGTAGTTTTGTGAGGTTTGTGTGTGTGTGTGTGTGTGTGTGTGTGTGTGTGTGTCTGTGTAAGTGTGGTATGATGAAAACCGAGCTCCATTAGCCTGCCTTGGTGGCTGGACTCCCCTGCTTCTCTCTGATCTTGCCCTTAGCCTTCTTTGCTAATGGGCCTCATGTTGCTGCTGCTGCTCCAATTAAAAAATCCAGCAGAATATTTCCCTCAGTGTCTGGGGCATCCAGAAATAGAGCCGTCACTGGGAAGCAACAGCTTGGTAAGTGTTCATGATTCTACACAGGGAAAATCCATTTCGCCAAGTGTTCTCCTCATTACATTGATTTAGTTTTCATTTTAGCCTCATCAGTGGCCGCTTTTAGCCCATCTGCTACCTTTTAGCCAGACAATGGGAGGTAATTTTCCCTTTTGTTGACAAATCAAAACTGCGAAACATCAGCCCACCACTCGCGCATTACCCTCACACAAACACAGGTCGATCGACATCATGCGTGCGGGAGGGAGGGGGGAAGAGAATCTATTTTCTAGTGTTGTGATGACAGCGTAGTGTGGAGACATCCGTCATCAGTATGGGTTGCACAGTGGTGATCTTATTACCACGTCTCAAAGCACGAGAGGGAACATTCTTTCTCAGTCCCCTTTCAGTGTGCATGGAGATAATTAATATGCAGAAATGTCCCTGCCGTGATATCATTAAGACATCCCTCTACGCAATGGCACATTGTTATTATGATTAAAATAAAATGGAACCTATAGCTCAAGGAACTGTAATTGGGGTAGGGGGGTCGAGGTGCTGTGATTACCAGGAGAGGTGTGAAGAAAACCTGCAAGATGAAGATTGGATATCGGTGCGAATGTTAAAGAGGTGTCTCCATGGTTAGGGTGGACAAATAGGCCATCTGGAGTTTTTGTGGAATGAAAGTTAAGGGTGGAGATAAGGAGGAGGAGGAGGAGGAGGAGGAGGAAGATCGTCTGTGCTTGAAATTAGCAAAACGGTGCCCAAAGGCAGAGGAGTAGCCCATAAATTAAGGAGGAGTGGACCGAGGGTTGAGGACTCACCCTAGAGACCCTCGGTGGGCCGGCCTCTGAGATCGTTTTTAATGATTAGACGGGCGTGGAACGACTTCGCCAAATGTGATGCCGCTTACAGTCTGTGACATTAACTGTCTGTGGTGTCTGTCTGCTGAGATCATTGAAGCATATTGGCCAAGGCTTCAAATGTACAACAACCAACACGTAGATAGTTAAATGTACTCTATGGGTGTGTTTAGCATTCTTAGTTGCAATTTGTGATGCTTATCATTGTGTGTTTCATCACACATTAAGTGCTTCTGGCTTCTTTGAATTCATGCTGCTAAAAAGTTAAGATACAAGAATGTATTTCAGTTCATGACGTGCAAACAACATAATTACATTTAAGCACGAAAAGACTAAAGAACCTAACAAGCTCAAGACCATTAAATTAAGTCATTGCATAATCAGTATTCATATTTCAGAGAACATAAACTTTAACTTATAGTCAATATGCAGTTCAGCATCCAAGAGCTAAAGAAAGTATTTGAGTTTAATGGCTCAGAAAACTAATGAGATCATCCTCCTCCTTCTCCTCCTTGGGCATCGTGTGGAGTTTGCTGTCCAATTGACCTTGAGGGGAGCATTTCAAAGCTGACATGCAAAGTGGCCTTTGTAACGCTTCATGAATACTCATGAGACTGCTGATATGAATGGAATGAAAAACAACGGGGGAATGCAGGCTTAGGATGGCTTCACCATCATCTCCATAGTTTTGTTGCTTTTCCTGTATACTGAGTAGCCTTGCTAACATTCCTCCTGAATGCAACAGACTATGGCAGTGTGGCCTCCTCTGGTGTGCAATGAGAATGCAGTCATTTTGAGTCTTTTATTCTGTATAATGCATATTCATTCAGTTAAAAAATATATATAAACATCTCAGGTAAGGCGACCACAAACTGTGGTTTCACCCAGATTTTGTACAGTTCCTCTTTTGTCCAGTGCAGGTTAATCTATACCACTGGCTAGACACTGGAATACTAAAGAGCATTCTATTGGATTAGCCCCGTGATAATATATGACACCAGCATCACTGTACATCTTCTCGGTTATAGGTGAATGAGATCAAAGGCAGACAGACAGACCCTTTTTCCAAAGTTTTCTGCCTTGGTTTGTCTAACTGTCTAGCTTGCTGATGTTCACAGTTTGTAGGACCCCTGCTGGACAGAGGGGAGGTGGAAGGGAAGGGAGCACATGGGGTCTTATCCAGCAACTGTCAGCTCACCTTTGAATGTCAGAAGCTAAACCCCGGCTGCACTCTCAGCAGGCTTTGGTGTGCCGCAGTGTGCTGCAAGAAGCTGGACTTTCGACTTAAAGAAATATAGGCCTACACCCTTCCACTGTGTCTACAGCCACATGTGTGAGGCTTATTTAATTGTCTTTATCGATTAATTTTGATTCAAATTTGTGGTGTCCTTACAAAAAAGCTTGCAGCACAAACTGAACATGAAACAAACTTTAGGTTATGGCTCGTCTGTTAGTAAGAGACCCTTCATGGAGTGATAAACCACAAACACATTGTCAATGACAGCAATCTGATATAGAAATGTTTAGTATATGGCAGTGTAAAATTCCATTGAAATTCACATAATGTTATAAATATGTAATAACATGTAATACACTTTCATAAGTCTGCACAAGCCAAAATAACAAAAAAAAATGGCAAGTATGATGACTCCCTGTATTCCCTATTATTTAAAATATTATGCTTTATACATGCACTTGTACATTGCACACAATTAAAATAATTAATCTTGTGTTCACAGAAGTGTCACAGGTAAGGAATTGATCTCGAGAGGCCATGAGTTATGAGTTAAGGGGAGTTGTGAGGCACGATGCAGATGAGGAATGCCGTTAAACTCCCTTACCTGACATGGTTTAAAGAAACACATAACATCAAGGAATGTTGAAAATTGTATATAACAATTCCTCCACCAAGAAATATACAGTATTTCAAGTAGTGCACAAGCACAGCCACTGTTCATATTCCTGTGGAGCAGCAATCTAGAGCAAAGTCACATGGAATATGATTCAATCCATCACAATCACTCGAACTATCTATTTTAAAAAATAAATTTAGTTTTCTGTTTTGTCTGTTATGCATGCGTTATAAGTCATTACACACAATGGACAATGTGTAATTGACATTTTTACATGCATATCTAATTCTAATGGTAACATACAGAATATACTTGTTTGCTACTCGTCATTATTTGTGTCCATAATCCAAGACACTTCAAGTGCCTATCTGAAACTCTCTGAAAGAGTAATAGAATATTAACTACATGTAATAATATTTTATTGCCTTTTACAAAAAGCATCGTGTTATCCAGCAGAATACATTTCTAGTTATCTTTAATGACAATGTTGCCATTAGATGATGATATAATGCATAATTGACAGCACTGGCTATTGTACAAGCATTTGCTGCATGAAAATGGCAAAGATGTATCTAGTATTTCCTTGAATTCTCATATCTCCTCGTCATATTAAGTATGCCTCGGGGGAAGGTTGTGAAAGCCAAAGTAATCTTAATGGCATTTGGTGTGAGTGCTAGAGTACCAAGCCACCTACGAAAGTTCAGGAGAGCAAATTCTAGTCTCATTTAATGAGTTTCCCACCACACAAGCAGGTGCTGCACCTGCAACAGAGTTAATAACGCAGATGAGCTCACCCAACCTCATTGGCTCTTATTGTCAAATGAGGACACTAGTCTCCCACACAAAGTGTAACCCATTCATCAAGGATGTAGGACTCCAACCACACCAGAAGCTCCAGAGTTGGAGTAAAGAACTCAAACAGATCATTAATTGACAACATTATAAACATTAAAAACATTATAATAACCATCCTCTATAAATGGGTTAAATGAAATACCTTATTAACACCCGTTCATTAACAGAAGGTTATTAACAGAAATGAAACAGTATTTCACATAATGGTTAAGTATTTGGTTAGTTAATTAACAGTTAATTTACATTTTGTTATGATTAAATGATAAAACTTTTTTTAAAGTCATCTTACTGATTGAAACCACTAGCCTAACTTTCCAATTTAATAAGCTATTTAATAACTATTCAGTGAGGATGGTTACTATAAATATATACATATATATATATATATATTTATATATATATATATCTTTTTTAGGGCTTTTTGTGCCTCTGAATTGGATAGGACAGTAGAGAGTGTGACAGGAAATGAGTGGGAGAGAGAGAAGGGTATGGATCGGGAAATGACCGGAATCGAACCCGGGTCTTTTTTTAGGATTTTTTAGGGCAGATTTGTATTGTATCACCACAATGTTGCCAAAAATGTTAAGCAAAACCAGCTTGATGAGGCTGGCGAGGTCTGTGAGATCCTAGTGAGGAGCTGCAGATAAGACAACAGGGTATTGAGCCAGCAGTGGGGGAGGGAGTGCGGGTTCCAATGCTTAGGCTACTCCTTACTCTTAGAGGGCCCCTTGACACCATGGATGAGGAATACAGTATATCATAGAGAAACAGCTGTGTCCAACATGAACTCAGGCATAGATCACACAAGTACAAGTGTTGATAAAATATTCATTGAGGTATTATATTGTAGCTCAAGATATATTGTATCTAAAATGCCCTGTTTTATAAATGCTTTTATACATGCTATTATTATTTCTGGCATCAAGGTGCTGGTCCAAGTCCAGTTTCCAATAATAAAATGAATTTGAGCATGTGGACAGATTATTCATCACTGTATTCTGTCTATAGCAGGTTATACTCATCAAAAGTGCACAGTCCAAATCCATTTACTGTAGGTCAGATTTGAACATGGTAAATATCCCATCCTACTGAGCTAAAATAAAATTGTAAACATTTCATTTAAAACACTAGTTTGTTCAAAATGAATGTCATGATTATTATTGCCATTGGGTGAATGACTGTATGCTGCTTTGGTTGATTCATTCAAATCATAATGGAAATCCCACTTTAATTGTAAGTACTTTTGACCTCTATGTGAACAAGTTAGACTGAATTGGGCTCAAACATTTGTGTTCTGGCTGAATCTTTTGATGCACAATTTGTTTTGAGAGTGCAAGTATGGTGAACATGGAGTGATATCAGATGCAGATGTCCTGTTCTCCACTCATCTTCAACCAATGCTGATTTCAGAGACAGTATGTCAAAATAAGAGCATCACAGCCTACCCTCCCCCTCACCCAAACCCACCTTTTCCAATACCTATGCAAAGCGTCAACTTCCAAAGAGGGTATATAGTGTGACCAGACAATGACCTTTCAAAATTAAAGCCAAAAGGCTGGTTTTGATAGGTCTGATGGCTGAGGAATACCCTGTCCTTTTATCACCATTGTGATGCTGAGGAGGCTGACATTCAAAACCTTACGGGGAAGGCAAGTGCCCAGAGAAAAAAGATAACTCAGATCTCTGCGCAAAATCTGACAAAAAGTTCAAAGAATCCACCACAAAGTTTAAGCGTTTTTTTTTTTTTTTTTTGCATGATAAAAAAAAATACATTCAAAGGTGTAGTCATTCACAGAGGGTGAATAACAACATGCATCTGGGGCCGTAATGTCCTTCAAAAGACAGCAACAGGTATAGGTATTCAGTCCAGCGAATGTTATTTAATGGCATTTTACTAGCAGTGTGTTCAAAAGACATTGACAAGCTAACCCAATTAGAACCAATAAACTACACCACACAATGGCCCACATAATGAATAAGCACCTTGGTAGGCTGCAGCTAATGTGTTGTGAGTGCCAGTATCTGTGAGTAGGTCTCCTAAGGACACATCAATCCCAGATTTAAATCCATGCAGGCTCCCTCCAGGCTCCAGGCTGCACCTAATCCCCCTGGCAATGCTGCCTTGTGCTCGGTGCCAGCAACTCTGTGAGGGCTTCCTATGGAGACATCACACACAGACACACACACACAGACACACAGACACACACACACACACACACACACAGAGAGAGAGAGAGAGAGAGAGAGAGAGAGAGAGAGAGAGAGAGAGAGAGAAAGAGAGACACACACCATAGCACACACACACACACACACACACACACACACACACACACACACACACACACACACACACACACACACCACACTAGCACACACACCACGCACAGTAACACACATACACGTGCACTTCAAGCTACCAGCCCTTTAAAACATTGCAGATAACAGGCCTAATGCACAGCATTAACAAATATTCTATACAATGCAAATATTCTATACATATACAGTACACAAACAGTGGAACTGAAGTAAGATGTACTGTATATCTTTTTTGTTGTCAGGTTTTGATGACTGACTAGACATTTCCTCTTGCTATGTTGGACCATTTTCATATTCAGCTTTTACTTGTTTTCTCCTTATATGAAATCATCTGTTTTGTTGGCAGATAATCACACTTATTTCTAAGTATTTGTATGTTAAAGTAGTTTTAGTATTTTGTATTTTTTGTACCAAGATTGCTAATGGAATTGTAAAACCATTTAACAGAATGAAAAAGGAATTATATTTAAGTATAAGTACAGTACAGGGACATTCAGTCTGCATTTATTTAGTGACTAAAAATGTAGCCGTTTGAAACTAGAATTAGTCACACACACACACACACACACACACACACACACACACACACACACACACACACACACACACGCTGAGATGAAACACACTGACCCAGAGCCTACTGCTACTGAAACACACCTGGTGAGATGTGAGAGGTTGCCTTGCTCAAGGGCACCTTAGCTGTGGATTGGACATGGGAGAGTGATGCTCAACCGCTTTCCCCCCACCCTCATTTTTCTTACTGGTTGGGGATCGAACTGGCTACCCTTGGGCCACAAATCCAAGGCCCTAAACAGCCATGCTAAGTTTAAGCCATGTTTTACCCCGATTTGAATTTTTTTTTTCATCTTACTTATTTTACTCAGACGCCAGTTACTTTTATAAGCCAAATGGCTCCCACAGCCCTTTGTGTGCAGACCTACTTATTCTTTTTTTTTCTGTTACCTTGAGAGCTTGTGGGGACGTACAGTAGTGGGGACTGTTGGGACTGGGGTCCAGTCTTTGTCCACAGCCCCTATACTACGCTAACAACCAAAAGTAAGATTAGCTGTGCAAAGTCAAGAGTGCACAACTGAACTACACCTTTTGTAGCCGCAATCTAGATTGATCACCCATTCACCCATTACCTCAGTCATATACCCCTTCCCCAATTATGGAGATTCAAATAGAAACGGCTAGTTATGCATGGTTAGCCACCTACTGTAGTTCGCAATCCACCCTTCTTTTCCTTCTTTTATACTTTCTCCAGAATAATGAACCAACCCGCATGTGAAGGACCTGGCTTTTCATCGGTATAATAGTACTCTTGCAGCAGCTTTTTCTTGATGACTGACAAAAATTACATTTCAGGTCTTGACCTTCCGTCCTGCCCCTTGTTACCTAGCGTAGCTGTCGGCCAGAGTGTACAAGAGGCAGTCCATGTAACTGTCACCATGTCATCTAGCGCAGTTAGCAACGTGTAACCCCTCACCACCGACAAGCCACATTAATTATTACTGTACCTTCAGAGCCATTGAAAAGGATTAAATGAAACCACCAAACATTATATCATTCTTAAGCTATTTATACTGAAGAATGGCCGCCTGTCTTCAAAGGAAGCTCTAAGCATGTAATGCTATCAGGAGACTGAAAGAACTGGGGGTGCCTGAGGGACCTAAGAGTAAAACAGAAGCAAATGTCTGTCTTTAAGCTGCCTTATTTATTCATTTATGTATTATTTATTTATATATGTATGTATTTTTTATTTATTTATCATTTGCTAATGCTAGCTTGCAAATGTATTTCTTCCTGATATGCCTAGAATTCCTGCTTTCTGAAGAAACTTTACAAACTATTAGTTTATTTGGCTTCAGATAGTTAACCAACCTCCTTTACAGTGTGGTAAACAAAGACAAAAGACTACTTAGCAGCAAATGGCTTGATGTCTGTCACTTCTCAGCTCCTGGCCTCCATTGTATTCTGTCTTTTTCCATGTCATAACAATATCATTTAAGAGCCATTACAACTGCTGTAGGCAGCCATCTACAGTCATTAAATTTAATGTGACTTTATCTAAACCTCTTTTTCCAGTGGTATACACAAAGGGAAGAGTCAAAGTCAAAGATAAGATGTTAAAAATTCTTAATATAAATGTTCTTTCCTTCCTTTTCTATATTTGATCTCACCTCTACACTGTGTGTGTGTGTGTGTGTGTGTGTGTGTGTGTGTGTCCATATCCCATTCATGATCCCCCATCAGTGAAAAAATCTATATGCTACAATGTAAATATAGGATGAAGACTACCTGCAATTGTAATAATTACATGGTCAGAGAAACTCTAATCATCGGCTTAGTTATTTTCAATTTGAATATCAAGCTGCCACAGAACCATGACTAATCACTACAGGCCCTCAGTATCATCACCTCTCCCATATTACTGTATATGACCTGCAGTGTGCAACTCTCATGGTGTATTGTGAACAATAACAACAAAAAACAACAGCAGGCAACAACAACAACAACAACAACAACAACAGCAGCGTTGAAACATTTTTTTTATTTTTTATTTTTTTAAATCATGTCTTAGTGTGAGTTAGAAATTGTTGTCTTTGGAACTGTCTTGTTTTTCCCCACAGAAATATTGAGCATAGCCTGGGAAATAAAAGAACCACGCCTCTTTTTTTTCTTATTAAGATGAAATGAAGTTAACTTAAGATAAACAGAATACTTCCTGCTGTTTCCATGTGGTGCGCCTAACACCAGGAAAGCCATTAACAGGGGAAAAAGATTGATTTGGAGACTGTTTACAGATTATATTGAGGGATGAGTTCGCTGAATATAACCAAATCAAACCAAATCATTGTGTGGAAAAACTGCTGCATTAGTTCATTAATAAACTATTGTAAAATGACATATCCCCACAAATCTGATCAGCATTCAAGGGAAGTGAAATTGTCATTACTCCATAACAGTTTTACATAAAATTGCGATACAATAACATGCAGTTCAAGTCAAAAAGTTTGCCTTCAGTTCTTATGCAAATTCATCACTATGCTCTTCTTGCATTAGGAGCTCTGTCAGATTCCAAAACTCTATGCCCAAGAGTATCACCAAAGAAATAAAATACACATCTCAACATTAGAGTTGAGTTGTTTTGCACAAATAAACACAGCAAACAAGTTAACAGTTATAAAACTGGACAAAAATTAGCTCAGTATAACAACCCTGTAGGTCAGAAGTATATGTAAATCTGGGAAGAGATGCCTGAAGAAATGTCAGTTATTTTTAATCTGCGGTGTCTGTCTGCCTACCGTTCTCGACTGAGGGGCTTTGACTCATCTCGGCTCTTACGCAATCCTTTCTCAAACTCAGACTCACTTGCTCCCCTCTGTACTTTTTCAACGACACACCCGTTATTTCACATGATGTCATGTCATTTGCATTTCAAAATATGTCCCCATTGCTAGTGTCACACTTTGTATGTGTCAGAATATAGGAGTCCAGTTTACTGCCTGGCTACATTGAGCAGAAATTCTGTCTTCCCACTTCCCATGCATTATGTATGTGAAAGCATTCCAAAAATATTAGCAGCTAAGAATTGCATGGTGGAAAAAATGCCACATTTTCACCATTCAGTTGGTGGACTAATGCTGTGCATATGACTTTAACCTTTCAGACAACACCGCCCAAAAGCATAATTTGCAGTAAGTGCAGGGGCATGATAAAGAAACTCTAATCAAAGAATAATGAAATAAGTATTATTTTCCTGCTGTGGGAAATGTCACATTTTCTCAACACAACATCAATTTTCCCCACACTGTGAATATTATACTTTAACCTTTCCAATGAACAATTCAATACACTTTTTTTTAAGAGAGGAGAACCTCCAGCATGGTGGACTCAATACCCTAATCACTGGTCCATAGACTCTCAGTGTGAGATGGCATTTCACCCAAGTGGCTAAAATCTTTGTACAGTGTGCTTGATTTATCAACTCCACAGTTTTCTGCATGATTTAATAGAGGCCAAAGGATAGAGTCTAAAGAGACAATAAAAATCTCATTTGGGTTTTAGCACAATTAGTCCAAGATAGAGTGTTTGCTCAACTTCACCTTTTATTTGTTTTGGAGTGGGGCTGAACAGTAACACTTTCTATGAACCCAGTAGCATATAAACACATTCATAAATTGTTCTAATGCATTTATACACTCTTCTCAATCATGTATTCAAAAGGCATTATAATGTTATCATATTAGTAGTGCTGTCAAACGATTAACAAAATTAATCTGATTAATCACAAAATCTTCTGCTGAAAGATTAATCGTGATTAATCACTTTGTACATCGCATGACTCATTTCCTCCAGTAAGAATTATGGATGCTAGGGTGATATGATGGATCCTTATGTTTGTCCCTCGTAAAGTGCCCTGATACTGAATAGTTGGCTTTGTTCGATCTCAAATGGGACAGATATCACGACCTGTCCACCGTAGCCCAGAAGGATTCCACCAAATCATGTTGCTGGACATCAGTCATGTGAGCTAGGCCATAATCTTTGTATCAGAGTTTGACTTAGATCAACTGCTGTTCCAATTTTCTATCATGAAATTTAACATAATACGATGTCATGAACAGTGAGAACCATGATCCATCAGGATTAATCATGAGTTAATTATTTTTACATCCGAGGTTACAATTTTCTTGGATTAATCACGTGATTAATCAGTTAAGTTTTGCCAGCACTACATATTAGCCTTTACAACTTTAATACTTCAGCACACTTGAGCACATATATGGGTTAAAAGTGTTACCAAATATGGTTGTCATAAAGCTTCTATTATGTGTTGTGACACTTCAAGTTGCAAAGGCTTACTGTATATGATAACATTATAATTCACCATTACTATGAGAATGTATAAACAGCTATGCATACTATTGACATTAGTTATAAGGCTCTATGAATGCATTGTATCTATTTAAGTATTTGCTTATGACGCTTTATGAATACTGGCTTCATAGAGAATATCATAACATCTTGATTCTACTATCTTCTTCAATAAATAGGAAAGGCATCACTCAAACAGAATAATATAACATAAGATCAGATGAGGGTACTAACATACATGTAGAGAAACTTTGTTGAAAGGCTTTAACCCAAATGAGGTCCAAATCATAACTGGCTATTCACTGAATAAACCATTTCAGATTATTAATAAAACTTGTTAATTCTGTCAATGTTGATTGTTTGGACATGCTTGCAGTAAGTGCAAGTATAAGAAGAGGCACATTGTAATCACAGTCTCTCTTCAGCTTACAGATTATTAGTAGGTAAATCTTAAAGGACATGGGAGAAAAATAGAGCACAAATGTGAAAGAGTAAGAAAGGAATGTAAGCAGACACAGGCAATGACAGCAGAAAAATGAAGAGAGAGAGAGAGAGAGAGAGAGAGAGAGAGAGAGAGAGAGAGAGAGAGAGAGAGAGAGAGAGAGAGTCGGGTGACAAGACAGGGTGATACTAATTAATAAGAGCTGGAGGCTGGGGAGGAGAGGAGGAGAGGGGTGGATGCGCTGAGCTGCAGAGGGAACTCTGACTCACCCGCCTCTCTCTGACCCACACCCCCTCTCCACGCACACACACCACTTCCACCACCATCATGCTAGCCCCCCTCCACACACACACACACACACACACACACACACACACACACACACACACACACACCACATGCACACACACACACACACACACACACACACACACACACACACTACTTCCACTACCATGCTACAACCACCCACACACACACACTCACACACCCACCACTCCCACCACCATCATGCTACGACCCCCCAACCCCCTCCACACACACACACACATACACTCCCCACCACTCCACACCTCCAAACTCTCTGCCTGCCAAGGGTAGGTGAGTCCTGACAGCTGAGACATTCCCTGGTCCTAATGGCCATCATCTGTCGGACGCTCCGACAGGTCACAGCGCACACACTAGACCTGCGGGTTCCCTCTCTGCCCTGGGCAAAAACAAAATGGGTGCACTCCACACTCACACACACACACACACACACACACACACACACACACACACACACACACACACACACACACACACTCTTGCTTCTGTCCTCTGCTCAGACTTTTTCTTTCTTAACTGCCCTCCCATCTTCTGCAACCACTACCTGATTGTGTCTCCCCCACTCCTCCCAGCTTCAGTACGATGACATGAAACAAAAATGACTACAGATCAAAAAGATAGTCATAGTGGTATTCTGTTTCCACACAACTGGGAGTCCTTCATTAACCTCTGCAATTTGCAGGCTGCGTATCTGTGAAATGTTTTGCTTGCATGCATAGCCTATATAGTTCATTTCTGTTGAAGCTGTCTGTCGGCAGAGATTGACTTATCTGATGGCCAAACAACTCATTTTCGAAAGCCATTTAACCATGTGCATAGTATAGCTTTGTGCACAGTATAGTTGGTTTAGTTTAGTTTAATGCAGACTACTTAATGTAACTGTATGTGTGTGTGTGTGTGTGTGTGTGTGTGTGTGTGTGTGTGTGTGTGTGTGTGTGTGTGTGTGTGTGTGTGTGTGTGTGTGTGTGTCCAGAGACAGACAAAGTTGTGTGTGAGTGTGTGTTCTAGCTAAATCACTGGTTCCTCCAAGTTGCCCCCGTGTAGGAGGGGTAAAAAAAACACAACAGTACCCTACATTACACACTGATGCCCAGATGAGTCTTACCTGCCTTGTCAGCAAGATGATGTGGGTATTTGCAGGAAGTTCTCTGTTCCTAAAAACAGAAGATGGGATGTAATGGAATAAATATTTGATCCAGATGGCAACTGGAAAAAAAAGAGGGAACAGGCAGGAATGTATTAGAGGAGCGCTGAAAATGAGGACTGCTAAAAAAAAAGGTTCAACTCACCCTGGGCTGGGTCATGCAGGGAGGCTTGCATTAAAACTGACAAGAGGGACCAATGTGGCAGCAAAGTACACTCAACAAAGAAATATAATCATTATTCGTTGTTTACTTCCAATTAATGCATGATCATATACATTTTTAATTTTGTTGTGTCTGCAATCATTATTATGTAAAAAAAAAAAAATCTAATGACTTCACTGTGCAGGTCAAGTGAAAGTCATATTTATAAAGTTTAGTGGCACTTAGGTTCATCTGTTGTATAAATCAAGATGTTCTATGAAAAATTGCTATTGCGGTGCACAGTGAACATTTGAATGAGACAGAATTACTTTTACAGGGAAAAAAAGAAATACCCAAAAAGAAAAAAAGATCAAAATCCGTTCTGTGTTTCTCTGGAAAAGAGCAAAACTAATTTTTGAAATGTGAAATCTGATTATAATATTCCCTTAGCATGAAAACATTATATTTTATCCAATCAGTGCCTTCTCTGGAGGATAGCCATCTAATTGGCCGACTGCATATCTCCAATTCAAATAAATGACATGTGAACTCTCCATATGTCTATCATTGAGGAGAACGAACGGCAGCAGATTAACCAAAAGAAGTGAAAGAAATTAGCTCTGACCCACATAGGGACATCCCAAAAGCTCTAACTCTAAATGAGACCCATATATTTTCAATGACACCATTACAGAGGCTCTCTGGCACAGCTATATAGTGTATAAAAACACATCTGGGAGCTAATTATTCTCACACTTTTGGGCCTTTAAGGCCATTAGGACTCCTTTCATTTTACCACTTCAGCAACTCTTGTTAGTTCAATAAATGAAATGTGTAATATAAGAATGTATATTTTACGATATCCCAGACTCGACCTTATGCCTGCATGGCTCCACAGTTTAATGAATAGCATTGAATATAGTTAGGTGTAGTGCAGTATAGCATAGAGTGTAGTAAAATATAGTATACTGTATGTTGTTATACTGTATGTGGTGTTGGAACACACTGCCTAATCTAGTCTATTTAGTTCTAGAATGAGCCTCTTTGTAATGTATGTGGTAGGCCTATTGTTGGGGGTACACATCCAGCAAATTAGGTGCTGAAGCAAATGAACCACATCAACGAAAAAGAGGAACATGGACTCCAAAAACTGTTGCTTCCAGTTTATTAGACTACAGAGCATTTTGACCCGTGTAGGTCTTCCTCAGTGACCAGGGGTCGAAACATTTTGTTGTCTAATGAATTTGGAGCAATAGTTTGTCAGACCCCTCCCCTTCCTCTTTGTAATGTTATCACAAACAATGGTCAGACAACTTTCAGTATTAAGGCATAAGAGGTGCTCATAGGTTTAGGGAATAGGGAACGCTACACTCTGCATGAAAATCTCACAGCTTGTATAGGCTATACTATAATTTTAAATTCATACTACAGCATTACAGTACTGTGCAAACTGTTATGCTCTCTACAATAACCTACTGTTGCATATTTATCCATTTTTTCCTAGAGGGTAAAATGGCATTTTGGGATCACAAATCAAACATTTGGATTCATCATATTGTTTTTTATTTCATTTTTGCATTGCCAAATGTTCAGGGATCAACAACTTTTGAGAAATTGCATTCATCAAAAGAAGAAGAAATTACAAGATAGATCTTCACATGGCTCCTGAGGACCAAGTTGGAAGCAGTTGAAGACTAATTTTCAAAAGCTAACACAGAGCTTTAAACTGAGTCAATATTATCTGCCCCCACTGTTTAACATGCCCAATGGGGTTTAAGGGGAAGGTTTAGATATAGAAACCTCATTATGGAGACTGGTTGACCTTGATACACCATCTGAATGGGAATGCAATGGCCCTTTAAAGCCTACCTACTCCAGAGGCCAATTCCCCTTTGAGATTTGGAGCACTAAAGGTTTTCAAATACACATGTGCTTTAAGATACGCCAAATATTTGTCTTCAGGGGAAAGAAGAAGACATGCTTCAACACGAGAGACAAAATCTTGCATGCTTTCATCTGAGACCAGAGACTTCCAGCTAATTTTATTCCCTATGGTTCTACAGTAAACATCAACAACCCGACAGTCAACAAACACTGGTTTGACATGCAAACATGTTTTATCTGTTGTGCTTTGGGACAGGGAAAACAATGTTATCTTCAAACCATTTGACAAGCATTACACACATAATGGCTCAAGAACAATGCTGATACTTGCTTGTGTATATTTTGACCAGGGAGACCATTAAATCAGTCATGCATGTGCTTGACATGTATCCCAGCAGAGCCTAGCACAGTGGTCTATAGGGTTTGTTTGTTTGTTTGTTTGTTTTGAAGTTCTGATGGCCAGGGGGAGATGGAAATATATTACTGTAACTTACCTGGACACTTGGGAACTGGGGAAATTGTGCATTGACTAAACAGACAATAATGCGTTTGCACACTTGGGAGAGGCAAATGCCCACCTCGCCTGAATCGTGAAAAAGACCTTACAATAAAGACCTTCCTAAACATTATGCCTGTATAGTCACAGAATTATAATTGAAATGTGAAATTAGTCTTATATCAGTAAATAAAAAGGGAGATAAACTTCAAACATCTGCCTCAAAGCAATCAGTGTTTAAAAGTAAATGAAGAAAAATGCAAAACAAGATCTCACAGGGAAAGTGAGAATCTGGGAGCCATGGTCAAAACAGTTCTTTTATCTCTTAAATTGAAAGATTTAATTCAGAGAGGGGACTCTTAATAAAACTATGAATTCCAGTTGTTATCCGTTTTAACTAGTTAAACATTCATGTTAAAGCATGCAATTACCAATTCAATTTGAAAAGGAGATTATGTTCCCCACATCAAATGTTAAGCACAAACCATGATGTCTTTTTTGTCTATGTTGAATAATATGGTAAAAAACAAAAACAAAAACAAAAAAAAAAACATTATCATGGTAGTAATTATGAGATGTTTCATTCCTAAAGTGAATATTTTTCATTATTGGACCATAATTAATAATAATCTTTAATATGTACAGTATATTTTCTTAAATGTGCTTCAGTGTTAGTCACAATACCTCCAAGGGCAGTTTGTTTACTCAAATGTCAACATCCTAGCTACCACTACATTGATACAGGTTTTTTTTTTTTTTTTTTGTAGCACTTTTGGTTTCGAAGACCATTGAAAGGGCAGTTTACAAACAGGTCACAGAATTCGTCTCCCGAAACAACTTCCTTGACTCCAACCAATTTAGTTTATAAAAAGTGTCCCCTCCACTGATACGGCTCTGTCTGTGACTGAAGCCTTAAATGATGACGGCATGGTAGTTAAATCATCACTTCTCATTCTGCTTGATCTATCAACATCATTTGACAGTGATCTATCAACATCATTTGACAGTGTCCTACTGTCGATACTCACAAACATAGGCATCATCTTGTCACAGGGGTGCCTCAAGGATTGGTGCTCGAGCCACTGCTATTTGCCATTGCCTGTATCTACGTAGCCTGATTTGATCATCTGCTCTCACATCATTTCACTTCGTGCAAAGCATCTGAGAAATGTTGAGAAGAGTTAGGATTAGGATAAGGGCAGCTGTCCTGCCTGGAAGCTGCCACTGAGGGCAAAACACCTAATTTCCACATGAATTGTCAGAGTGCTCACACACATGACTCACCTTGTTTGCGATTGCTGTTGCTTTTTCATAGCAGCTACATTTGTATTTGAATGTGAAAAGTTCCCATCATCTTTCCATCATTGCATTGTTGTAATCAGTTTCTATGATGGAGTTGTTAGGCACGTGCCTATTTGACATGGTTCAACATACACAAATGCTTCACTGAGAACCTTGTTGTATCCATACTGGCAATCACAGGGTATTATCTCATGAATAGTGAAGCAGCAAAGCATTCACATGCACGTGGTTGGTTGTAAAATTTGCATCAAGTATGACATGCAAAATACTTCCTGGGACATGAAGCTAGACCAACATGTTTATTTGTTAAGAGTTGTTTGAGAGGAAGTCAGGCAACAGTCTGAATATCGATATTCACATTAACAGTGCTATCATGCAGCTTATGATATTTCAGACTTTTTGAAATTTGTTGTCTGAGTCTGGCTAAAGCAAGACTAAACAGATACAGAGAGTTAAGTGTCTGGATTACAGATTACTTAATCATGTGATGGCATATGTTTGATTTAATCTGAAAGTAATGGCTGCACTCCAGGGAAATTCATTTGGATTATTCATTTGGATTAGAGAATGTAGTGAATTTGCTTTAGAAAGTTCATAATACTGTCAGAGTACATTTCTTCCAAATGAAAAAAAAAAACAACAAAACAAAAAGAAAAACAAAAACAAATTGATCAATCAGTTGATCAATCAGCAGACTGCAAACTGTACTGGCTATGAAGTGAAGACAAATCTCATGCAGGTCCATGCTATTTTCAGCCATCAGATGTCTTTTCATTTCCAATCCAATTACTTTTTATTCAAAGTTGTGTTTATTAAAAGTTAGGTGTGTTTTTGTATGTTTTGGGGGAGGGGGTCCCTAGAAGTAAAGATTTATTTCAGCTTCATTAATATTTCCATGAAGCCGCATCCCTTGTGATAAAAGTCAACACTACTCAATCCGGGAGCTGCAGAGCACTTAAGGTATGGACAACCAGGTCAAATTATTATAAGCTAAGAGATATGTTTGTGCATTAATATTTCACGTTATGGGAGTATACTTTGTTTTCCTGGGCTTTTATCTGAGTGCCTTCACCGCACGGCTGCATGAACAATGTAAGGATGGCCACTTAAGTAAAGGTTCTTGCTCTCCATTTTTAATGTCCTCTGCCTCATTCCTTATAGTTTGCCCAGTCTTAGTAATGACTTAAGCACATCAGAGTGTAAAATGATATCTCCACAGATATTATACAATTCTTTAACTTTTTTCTCTTGTGGGCGATATTTACCATATAGTTTAGGGAGGCTGGCAGCCATTAGCCACATGGATACAACAGGAGAGTAGCGTTTCGTCAGACCATAAATATCAGATGTCCTGTGGTGCAAAGTGGTGCTCTCATTGGAACAGTTTTGGAGATGAGTTTCAAACTGTTAAGGTTCTTCCAGAAACATTTGATATCTGGGGCTTTATTGTTCACAGGGGATTACTGTTTCTGTTTCCTACACAGTAAAGTAAGTACTGGTACATCCCTGCCTTTCCAAGATAATTGTTTTTGGTTATGTGAACTATTAATAACACAGACAAATCATTAAGTCATGGAGTTAGCATCACAAAGCATTGTTAATGGTATCATATTTGCAGGCAAACTATTCTTAGATAATATAAATTATCTGCACACAAATAAATATGCAATTTTTTAAGTGAATATATTCTAGTTGGCCTACTTAGGCCTACATCATGGAATTTTAATCAGGCATTAGTAATAATCTCAGAAATCCCACGTAATTTGAAATTAAAACACAAACAAAGTTATGTGGAGTAAAGTGAAATGAGTGCAATGTCGTCCAGAATCACTGATGGTAAGATAATTAGATGCATTTAAAATGGACTTCATGGCTGACATATGGCATACAATGTCATATCTTTTTCAACATGTAACTTTTCTCAGTTTACTAAGACAGAACTCATTATGACCTACAACACACAAGCACAACATAGAGAGAGAGACAAAAATGCAAAACCGGGGCACTTCAGTTTGTCATCTCATGATGGGAATGTGCAAACTGTGAGAAATGTTGTATGTACAAACTGTAACAATATCCAGGTGTGTGCCAAATGCTGTCTGTTCATGAGGGCCGCTGCAATTCACCTTTGGCTAAGCTCCACCCTAATTGTTGACATTTCAGACTCTGACTCCCTTACTAGAATAGAGCAGTTCATTTTTCTGTAAAAATGAATATATTATAACTTTTGTGGACACCTACATAATATGACATCAGTAAGCCTGTGGAAGTGTGTAAAAACATCATGGTATATGTTTTAAAATTGAAAGCTGGCTTTTTTGAGTACCAAACTTGTTGAGTTCAATACTCCTAATTCAACTCTATGGGGCTTCAGACTGAAAATGGTGGAACACTGGTGGAGCGTGGGTCATTCTGAATTTTAATTCATGCGCAGGGCTTAGCCAAAGGTGAATTTAGAAAAAATAATACACTATCCCATTATTCTTTATTATGCTATGTTATTCAGTGTCAGGAACCACTTTGCTCTACACCACCCTCTACAGGCCAGTGGATGGGAATGCAACGCATGCGTACGCACACACCAGTCAACATACATAGATGAGTCTTATCTCTATAAGCTTATAGTTGAAGTGTGTGTGTGTGTGTGTGTGTGTGTGTGTGTGTGTGTGTGTGTGTGTGTGTGTGTGTGTGTGTGTGTGTGTGTGTTCTCGTGGATGAAAGCATGTAGTAATGTTTCAAAATTGAGCTGATGGCAAAACAACAACAACAGGTCTTCTACAGAGTCAGCCTGTACAATTGCAGAGTTAGAAACGCTCCAGTTTATCTGTAGGAACCTTCTACTTGCTACCACACAAATGAAATGCTTTGAGCCTTTCAATGGGTTTTGTATCGGTGCAATGACATGCCCCAACACATTGCCGTTTTAGTGCTTTAGGTTAAAATCACAAAAAATGTACCTGCTCAGACTACTATACCAACTCAACATATACTGTGCATCACAAGACAAATTTCCCCACAGGGACAATAAAGTGTCTTCTATCTCTATGAATTCCCAATCATGTGAAAATTGTCCTAGAAAGCATTTCACTCCGGAGTTTTCCTTTAAATCCGTGCCCATTATGCTTTCTCAGGTTTAGCCTGAGACCGCATGACCGCAAATCCTGTGGAGCTTGGGAAAAATTCCATTCCAATGGCCATCACCAAATCTAATGTATTGAGCTTTCTCTGACTTTAATCCGGATACTTCTAGAGAAATGGCTATCCTTATGCGCACAGCACATTGAAAGATGGTATTATAGCCTACTATATCTCATAGAGGTCAGGTCAACAAGGAAATGGGAACATTATGTACAGACAACAAATTATATATGAGCATTTAATATGAATATCATGTAATTTTTGGTAGTTTACAGTCTTCATTTTGTTAGGTAAGTGTCTTCTGTACGTATTCTGAACTTTGAGGTTAAATGCTAATCTTACTAGGAACTTGTGTGCTCTCTATATTATTACCACAATTTAAATATATGGGAGACACTAACATTTATGTTGATAATGCTGTAGGCCCATCTTATGAATTATACACCACCTCATTAAGGCTACACAATATTACTCTCCACATATCCACCTCTCAGCAGCCACAAGACTGTTCCCAAGATGCATTGGGATAAAAACAGCCTCATGTTCAGTGAGAGAGGGTAATGAAAACAGGCACCTCTGAGCTCCTTTACCAGAGTCCAATGAATAAGTGAAGGGGGGGTAGGGGGGCAGCCTCTAGACCCATCAGTCCCATTCTGAATGGAACAGCACAAGAGCTGGGGTATAAATTAAGGTGGATGTTTGAGTAATAGGATTTTTCGGAGCCAAAAAGACTGGGAGGGAAAGCTGTGCCAGGTACTGTAGTCCTGTAGTCTGACCGTTGGCAAAGCATAAAGGAGGAATTGAGGATGGGATTTTTATTCCTGCAGCAAATGTACTATGTTTTATGCTGTTAATATATACTGCCTTATAACTGTGTGTGTAGCACAACATCATATTTATTCATTTGTTAAGCCTAATCATTTCATTTCATGTTTAGCATGATTTTTCATAGTTGGAAATTTAAGTCAGATATCATCTTAACTGCTTTAGTGTTGAACCTAAATGAGAAATGTGTTGCAGGAACGCAAAGATAGTAGCTCATTTGAATTGTTTTGTTTTTCACAAATCGACTTGTTTATACATGATTATGACAGAGGTTCGGAGCAGAGCATGTAAATCGTAGATAAATGCACTCCCTTTCTTAATTAGACATGGTAAATTGTTAGAGTTGAGACAGATTATCAAGGGGCGACATGACTGAGAAGATAATGTGGGATGTCGTTCTCGTTCTTGCTGCACATGGAACACTTGATGCCTGGATCTGGTTGGCAAATCCTAATTAGTTTTCTGGGGTGGTAAGTTCGATGATGAAGGTGAAACAAAGCTCACATTAATATATGCAGTTGTGCGCACGCACTGAAGTGATTTCAAATCTCAGAGTAAAAAGAATTTAACAACTGGCTGTAAAGTTCTTGTAGCTTTCGGAAAGTTTTTAAGACTTTTCTTTTCCTTTTTTTCCTCTCAGATCTTAGGAACTGATTGAGGCAAGGGTTATATGAATTAGTCTGTTGCTTAGGACTGTCATGCATTGTTTACATTCCATATGTAGGAGTGACACATTTATCTGACATTGATTATGTATACCACACAGATTATTTGAAATTAGTGTAATATGAAAAGTAACAACATAATGACTGCAATAATATACTCTGTATAATTACATAATTTTAACTGGTAATTATCCTTCCCTCTAATTTAAAAGTCAACTGACACAGTAGTAAAACATTATTAGTTTCTCTGTTTGCTCCGGTAAACTCACCAGAATCATAAAGTATCAAAGGTATCTTCAATCAATAGGAAAGCAATTTACATTTACATTTAGCAGACTCTTTTATCCAAACATAACTTACATACTCAAACATAAATTTGTGAATTATACTTTATAAGAGGTGAGTATACAGTAAACTGCCCCTTTTTGCTGTTTTAGCTTCTATGTAGGTGTACTATACATATAGCCTATATTATATATAATTTTACGAATACAGTTAAATTGAATTATAAACACTAATGTTTTCTATTTCTCTCAAAAAAATAAATAAGTAAAAATAGATTAAAATAAATTTACTTTTTTCTAGAAAGAAAACAGATTGGTTCTTATGAATGTCATGCTGTATGTGTTTAAGAATATTCTAGATGAATCTGAACACCCCCATAGGGACACACATAAGGCCTCAGCTTTTCCATCTCCTTCTCTGCCTGTCTCCTCCTGTCACTAAGTTTCCTCTGGACTCTGACGCAGTTCCTAACATTTGCCTTGCATGTTAATCCAGCACTGGTGATGTTGCTGGGTGGCATTAAGCAATAGACCTGTCAAGAAGCCAGCCTGTTGTTTAATTACCAGTCCTCTCGGTCGGTATTTCTCACTGCCAACATTGCAGCATTTCAATGAGAAGTTCTGCTGAGGAAGCTTAGGAGCTAATTGCTGTCTGTTGGCTCATTCGCCGGCTGCTGTTCTGTGTGAGTGTGAGTGTGTGTGTGTGTGTGTGTGTGTGTGTGTGTGTGTGTGTGTGAGCGTGTGTGTGTGTGTGTGTGAGATTGTGTGTGTTCGCACACGTGTGTGTATCTTTGCCTGTGTGGCAGTAGAATAACGCATGGATATTCTACTCATGCTGAAATGTATGACAGTCCAACGTGAATGGAACCAGATGCTCAGAGGACATTGAGTCCAGTTATTTCACTCTTTTTTTCCTCATCCTTTTCTCTCCCATCCTTTTTCCCTGCGTTGCATTTCACCTGCCTCTGCCTCTGCCTCTCTTTAGTGTCTCTGTAATGACAGGCCCCTCTCACAGCGTCTGGCTAACCCCCATAAACTCACTTCAGGACTCCCTCCGGACGCGCCGGGCATGAAACTCCAACTCTTGCATGAATGCGCGGTCGAGATAAGCCTCGGCGGTCTGCTTCACTCAGGCAGGGGAGAGCTTGATTCCTCTCCTGGGGAGGCACTCTTCAGACTTAAATGTATTTTTTTTTTTTTTTACTCGTTCTTTCTTTTTGCTGTCCATCCGTTAGCCCTTACCATTGAACTTGCTTCATCATTCAATTACAGTTTAAATTGGGCAGCTTGACCTTGGAGGTTGTTTGTCGTTCAGCAGATGAGGAGACTGCAGCGTAGTTGGTGGACTTAAGCCCTGCTTAATGTGAATGATAGAAAAGACTAAAAATAGACGCTCCTTCAGCTGCCAGAGACATTTAAGTTGCTCTAAGTGCTTTAGGGAGATTTATTAATAACAGAGGATATGGAAGCAAAAAAAGGGCAAGTTGAAAAAAAAAACCCTTCTAAGTGAGATCTACTACAGTCACAAAGATTCCGTGTCAGATATGAGGATGGAAAGGTTGGCAGTTTGATCCCTAAATGGATACGGATGAATAAAAACCAGTGGCATTCAGGCACTATCAAGTTTAATAGCTTCAAGGTCCATTTCAAGATTAACCTTGTGTAAAAAAGTGTCACCTTTGGAGTAAATTCAAGTAGAAATTCCACTCCAGGACCATACAGGTCAGATGTGTTTTCAGAGTTGGGTCACAAACTCTGCCATGCACATTAGCAATGTGTAATGTTAATCGATATGTCAAAGCATGCGACACAGACATACAATTTATTACATAAATGTATATTACATAAGACTAAGCGGTTTAATACACTATATAGAAATATTGATTGAGTTTAGTGTATATTTATGTGTGTGTGTGTGTGTGTGTGTGTATGTGTGTGTGTGTATGTGTGTGTGTCTGTGCTTGCATCAAATGGAGAGTTTGGTTCCAAAACGCTATAAAAGCCATTCAGAAATCATTTTATTACACTTTATTTTTTAGATGTGTGAGTGTAACCACTTTTGGGATACTTTTAGTACTTTTATCATCACAAAATCAAAATCAACATAATTGAAGTTTGGTCAATAATTTCTGAAATACACAATTAAGAAGCAGGATTTTTCAGTATTTTCAAAAATGGATTTATAGCGTTTTGGAATCAAAGTTTATCAAACTCTTTCATTAGATAATTTAATGCTATAGCTTTTTCACATCATCTTTGACACATCATCTTTGTCTCTGTCTCATGACAGAAGGAGAGAAGAGGAGACAAAATCACCCCACAAGCAAGTCACTGCTCATGTAATGAAGACAGAAGGATAAGGAAGCTGAGGACACAAGCTTGGAACAAACTGAGACTAGACGAGACGATCTAGCCCCACTCTCCTCTCCCCGGGAGGCCTAGTAGAGAGTGTGTAATTGAAAGGAAAGGATTACTGCAGGTTACCCCAGGCTTCCCACTAGGTAAATACAAACAGAATTGTAAACCATTAAAACAAATGGTGGCTCAGGAAACAGTAAATCTCCTCGACCTCAGCAGGGTTAATTGGAAAGAAATTGGGGCAAAAATAAGATCTGTGTTTTTTTTTTGTTTTTTTTTCCTTTCTTTATTTTTCTCCCCCTCCTTGCTGTTTTCATCTGCAAGGGTTGCAGTGCATAGGAAATGTTCCCAAGTGTTCACTCCAGAGCCTGTGAACAAAAGAGAGCAATTTCATCCAATTGTGTAGATCTGTAGCTATCTGCGGAGTCCCCTGTGTAATTTACTGTGAGTTATTAAACAGTGAGTTTTGCCTGTGTTGGGCACTGGTTGTACATTCCATTCAAAGCTTAACTCACAGAGTGTGCGTGCAGAAATGACCATCTGAGAAGGTTTTTTTTTTTTTTCTCTCTCTCCCCATTTATATGGGATCTTGGTTGCAGCCATTTATCGTGGTTATTCGTGTGTGGAAAAAGCGAGGGAAACCATGCCAAAGTCACTGTGGTCTCACCATATAACTTCCTCACGGATGCACAAAAGCCATGCTTAATCCAGAAGAGCATTGAAAAGAGACAGGCCAGGATGTGCTTCCGTGGGGCCTGCAGTCGATTGCTTCTCCTCTCTCTCTCTCTCTCTCTCTCTCTCTCTCTCTCTCTCTCTCTCTCTCTCTCTCTCTCTCTCTCTCTCTCTCTCACCAACATGTTTTATGAGTGGAGGTAAGCCCGAGGCAGGAGCATCAACCTTTCCCTCTAAATTACATTGCAAATGCTCACCTCCACTTTGAGGGGGAAAAATAACCATCAGCAGCTTTTTTTTCCCCCAAGAGTGAGGTTGCTGGGCTTGGCATTTAAACACACTTTGCTTGCATTTGAGAACTATTACTTCTGTCACCTCCTTTTTTTGGCGTGTATTTCATTGTGTAGAACACATACATTTTTCATGAGGAAAAACCCCAGGAAAATTGTTAGCATCTGCCTAGTTGAAGTTTTATGGCGAACTGTTTGTCTTTTTCACATGTGGCCAAGCGCACCCTCACTCGCTATATAGTCTGTGTGGACTTGATTTTTTTATATGGAGCAGTGCAAAATTCCCATCACACAAAAGAAATCAGTACACCTCCAACTGCACAGTGATTCATTGGTCCTGCAAAGATGTATGCCTTTTATTTGAGGGCGGATTGGTGTTCAAGTAATTTATATCATGGAGAACTTATCTTCACCTTGGAGTCAAGCCATTGGTCTCAATCCTGTTTTTTCCCCTCATTTTTCTATTTGTGTTGTCTAAACTTGGAGAAGGGTTGAAGGAGCAAAGAGTCTCAGTTACGCTGGATGGAGCACTAGACCGAGTCAGGCAGGCAGGCAGGCAGGCAGCCCCGTAGACTGTTCTCCCACGCCTGTGCAGACATCACCGAGGGGGAAATGGAAGCTGACAACACTTGATGTTGCAAACACAGGCACTAAATAAAGTACAGCGTGTCCGTTCAGTATATATCAAGTGTGCTCCAGTGTTCTGAGGGGTGGCGTGTTGCCATGTCCTTGTGTACCAGTCCAGAAGTCTGGCTGCTCGCAAAACGACTCGTTCACCTTCACACAGCTGCCTTAAAAAACAAGGGCGGAGCCTTGTCTTAAAACTAGCTCTGTAGCACTGTTCTTGTACTTGCGGGTCAAATTCTAGCCATGTGTGATGCATTGCTTTCTTGTGGCTGCAACTCGTATTTCTGTTTGTAAGTTCTTTGGAAGTCAGTAGAACTTCATCAATCAGTCATCTGAACAGAAAAAAAACCCAACATGGTTGAAAAAAAAAACACAGACCACAGATTTTTTGGTGTATGGAGAAAAATAAAAACATGAAAATGGTTTAAAAACAAAAATATCACTACATATCAATAACAGTACTATAAATTGACAATAAATCAAATGAGGCCTTGCCATAACCTCAAATTCATACCCTCAAAACATCCTGACAAAATGAAACTGATGTATCATGACAGTGTTTCAAAGTTTCCTTTTCTAAAGGCCAAATCAGCATGTATGGCTTCATGCGGCCTCTCCCAGCCATCAGCCAGAAAAGGCCCTCTACTAATCAATAATCAATGGAGATGTGGCTTAATAAGTCATGAGTCTCTTCCTTAACTGGGCGGACTGGGGACTAAAGAGCCATTTTTCCTCCGCAGCAAAAGACCGAAGCTTCCATCTTCCTGACAATAGGGCGAGAGAAAAAAACAGAGGTCAACCCATGTGAGCTCCCACATCATCCTAGATTAATGGAACCTGAAGGACTTCTCCATTACAGTGCATTTCAAAATAGCCAGGAGAGAAATGAAGAAGAGAGACGAGAGAGAAAAGGCTTTACGCCACTTAAGTGATGCATAAATAAAGGAAAAAGTGACTAATGCCAGTAAATAAAAGGCAAAGCCGGAGAGTTCAAATAACAACCGATGCAACGCTCAATTTCACAGATAATCAGTAAAAGCAATATTTACAGAAAACCTGATCAAGATGGGTTTAGTTGTTTGTTTTCAAAGGCATTACAATATAATTTATCTCCCCCGACCCCTTGGAGGCTAGAGTGGAATGAAAAACAATGACAAAAGAGTTCACGTTGGGATCCCTGATGTGCTGACCCAGTTGGGTTTCCAATAGTGTCACAGATTAGAAAGTGTTGACATATTGTTTAAGCGATCCCACCGTCTCCCTCCCCGAGTATGAGAGTATGATGCATCACGTAGAGCCCTTCGCTGCGATATAATTAGGACAAATGGCATTGTTGTTGGCTTTACCGAGCTGAGGCCATTCACAATTTCCCATGCACTCAATCTAGTTTTGTAAACCTTTTGCAGTTGAATTTATTATTATGGACCAATGCCTCATGATGTGAAATAAACAAAGTCCCAGTGTCATTTATAAAAAGTAAAGGTAGCTGTTTTTTTTTTCCTGTTTTTTTTTTTTTTTGTTAGCTTTTCCCAGCTATCTTTCAGGGGATTCAGGACCTCGGCCGACCTTCATCCAGGGAGAGGATGTGCCCCCAGCGTACAACAGAGACAACCCGCTTTATACACTACCTGTTCATGAGAGCATGAAATCGCTTTTGCTGCCGCTTCCGCCCTGAGTTCTCTCGTTCCTGTCTTTTTCTCTCTGTCCCCCTCACTCACTCCCTCCTTCTCTTTCTTTCTTTCTTTCTTTCTTTTTCTCTCTCTCACTCACTCTCACTCTTTCTCTCTTGGTTTTCAATACCTTGTCTCACAAATCCCCTGCCCTGACAGACATAGACTAAAAAGACTGGTTTACACAAAAGTCTATTTTCCACTATCCTTCACCCTCTTTCCTGCGCCTTTGCCTCCTTCTTATTGGCTGTGAAGAGAACCCATCCCCCCACTCCCCTTACCCATCCCCTCCCCGAAAAATAAAAGACCTGTTTCCTTTGTGTTATTTTTGTCTTGTGCTCCTGTGCCTGTGATGTGCTTGTGAGCCTGGCTGGAGGCTTCGCCTATCCAGAGTAATGAGATTGAGGTGAGAGGCCCAGAAGTGCAATTATTTTCATTTGCACGCCAGCAAGGGGCAGCTATGCATTTGTCTTTAACCCCCCACCACATACGCATGCACACACATAGACACACCATGGAAACAAACCACACATGTACACACATGCACACACACACACACACGCACACACACACACACACACACACACACACACACACACACACACACACACACACACATCCATGCGCACACACAGATACACACAAATGCACCCATTGTGACACTTCCCACAATCCGCTAGCTATCTTCCTGCGACGGTAATGAGGAAGAGCCTTTCATTATCTCTGAGGGAAAGCGCCTGCTCTAAAAAAGGGCTCCAAATAAATAAAAATCCTAGCGCACCTACCTCCACTGCACCTCCCCCCGCCAGTATCAACCCCACCACCACCACCATTTTAAGTCTAAGGGGGTTGTTTTTATGTTGTTGTTGTTTTGTTGTGTTGCTGTTGATTTGTCTGTTGTTGCTGATCTCAAAGGCAACCTTGGCTTCCAGAAGGAGTCTATGCATAGGCAGGGAAATAAGGACCCATCTGGTTAAATGCACTGTCGAGGCGCACTTCTTAAGTCATAATGCCCTCCATCACTTTTAATGCTGCTGGATTCTTTGCCTCATCTGGTGTGTTAAACTGGCCATTAAGTTGGTTGTTTTCTCTTAGTCATGAACTTGTGGAATGCAGTTAAGCTTGAAGGGTTTGAGAGGCTTTTGCTGCCTTATGTCTTGCACAGCTGCAATGGCCAACATGCACTTTTATCAGCCTCGGGTCTTTTACACAAACCATCTCATTAAAATATCAACCTTGATCTGAATAGCTCCCAACATTTTTTTAGGATAAAGTTTCAGGTCTGCTCTGTTGTAGACGTCTAGAATAGATGGGGATCTAAGTTTAAAATGATAGTTCGGTTTCATTCAGTCATAGCCCTGTTGTTCGAGTTTCAGATAGTGAGGAGAGCAAAAAAAAAAAGGTAAAACACAGACAGAATGCAAATGCGAACGGACAGTTTACATCGAGTAAGCAGCACTACTAATCCTACTTTCAATTTCAAAAGATTTTGGTACCGTTAACTCAATTGTAAACTGCTTGTTCGTAATTGCGTATGTGTTTAGTCTGTCTTTCCAAATGTTTTCATTGTCCTCGCAATCTACAGCAGTCAGTAAGCTTGTACAACAGGGCTTTGATTGATTGACGCTGAACTATCATTTTAATATTAATTCGAATAATATTTTAATATAAGTTTACTACTGGGATTCCCTGTAGCTCTTATAACATCTACAAATTATGAGATGCTTGTTTCCAGTGTATAATTTTCTGTATTTGATGAGATCAACTACTGTACTACACCCCAGCAGGGGCATTGTAGTGGGGGGAAAGGGGGACTGAGTTACTAGGGCCCCAAGAGAGTGGAGGGCCTTTAGAGGTTTGGAATTGTATTCCAGGCAGGTAGGGGGACCCATGGCCACTGCTTGTGCACAGGGCCCAGAATTTGCCCCCAACTAACCGTGCTGACACGGAACTTCACACAGGTGGATTGTGTTCAAGCAGGTAGAAATTACCCACTGCAAACCCCTAATGTGTAACAGTCAACTTCAGATGACTCCATAATTTCACAATTGCCACGAGCAAAGCGTCTCTCCATGTTTTCCAAGTATTTTTTGATCTCTTTCTTTGCACGCACTGAAATCGTGTAAAATTCACGCCAGTGGGTCAGAGGGCCCAACCTAATCTCGTGCGGCCTCATTAATGCAAGACCTTTGTCCTCGCCTCGTCCAGACCATCTGTCCAATGTTTTGAGATTGGATGGTGCTCCTTTTCTTCTGTTCAGGTTCACCTTATGTAGGTGGGCTTGGTTTATTTATTTATTTATTTATTTATTTATTTATTGGCCCGAGACAAGTGTCTTGACATCTCATTAAGGTTTGATCTGTAGTACAAGGCGGCGACCTCTTGATGGGAAAGACACAAAAGGGAGGGTGGGCAAAGATCGAGGAGGGAGAGTTTTAAAACTGACAGTTTCCCCAAAGTTGTTATGGTTTTGTTGTGGATGTTATTGTTGTTGTTGTTGTTTTTGTTGCCTTGTCGAGAGAGAACACCTCGGGCTATCGTCTGACACATTATCATACGTTTGAGAAGAAAACAAGCGGTCGCTGGTCCTCATCCGTCTCTGCCATCTGGCCAACGGGCCCTCACACTGGTCAGAAATGCCCCAGGAATCTCTATAATTAAAATGCCAGTGAATCAAGCCGTTTCGCTGCCTAAAGCTGGATGAAATATTGATGTGCATTATGTTCGGTATTAAAGTATGACTTCCATTCTTCTCTTATCCCTCTCTCCCTCCCTCCCTCCCTTTCTCTCTCTCTCTCTCTCTCTCTCTCTCTCCCTCCCTCCCTCCTTCTGCTGTGTGCGCTCATCACATTCTTATCACTGGCCTTGCTCATTAGCTGCCACTCCCTTTCTTCCTGGTAAACTTGCGTCGTGAAAAATTGATGAGCCTTTAAAGGGCTCACAGGTATGGGTTGTGGCAGCAGCAGTTGCATTGGTGGTTGCATTGGTGTTTGTGTGTGAGTGTGTGTGTGTGTGCATGTGTGTGTGAGGATGACGTGCTTGTAGATGGGACCCGAGAGAGAGAACCGAGGGGGTGTTAGCCGTGCGCGAGCTAAAGCGCTAATGGCCGTCGACAGACAGCTTCCGCCACCGCTACCCTTTGGCAGGTAGTGGAGTGTGCTAAAAAGCCCATTATGCTAATGCTAATTCAGCAGGGGGGATTGGGAGGGAGGGAGGGAGGTGGTTGAGGGGGCGCGGACAGCAGCCTGCCGGGACCTGATTCCTGGCTCCATCACTGGCACTAATGCAGGTGGGAAGGGAGCAGGGCAGAGCCAGGGGGCAGGGGGCATGGAGGAGTGGGTGGGATCTGTGTAATATGACCCCTATTTCTCAGGGTCTCTACAGACTGACTGGATACATGAAACTCAGAGGGTATTTCTTCTGAAAGCTGCCCTCACACACACACACACACACACACACACACACACACACACACCGTTAACCATCGTAAAATGCATACTGGATGGAAATTGGAGAATTATTAGCTCCATTGCCAACAATGAGGCATGCGCAGCGTAGGAAGCACATTATGAAGATGCACTTTTGTGAAAATCAGAGCTGATGCCACTATGCTTTATACAGTCCAAGGATGAGACCACAATTAATTGCTTGGACTAGAACGAAGAACCAACTCCCCAAAGAAGCTGGCGGTTTTGGGTTCTGCTAGTTAAGCTTAATTGTTTTTTCCAGTGTTATTATCTATCCAACCCCTTTGCTTGTCACTTCATGGGAATGTTTACAAGCATGTTTGGCACAAATAAACAAGTAAACAAGTAGAGAGATACTGGATACAGTTCAGATATTGGATAACAACTTATCTTTAATGATTTACACATGCGGTGTAGACTAATATTTTGCATAAATGGTTATTTTTAGATGGTAGATACATGCCTGCAATTTTTTCCTGATTATCCTCCACTAAGTTGTATTTCGTAGGATTGTTTCATCTGTACTTATTGACTCCCCCCTTAGGGTAAACCTTGAGGTTTTAATGCATAAATTATTCTTTCTCACCAGAGGAAATGTGGTAGAATAAGACAATTAAAGCAAGAGGCCAATTTTCTCCCATTATTTGTCTGTAAGGAAATCTCCACAAGCCGCTCTTCTTACCTTCACTACTAAAAGGTCGGTTTACCTGACCCTGAATGTTTTAACCATAGTTGTGAGTAGAGGATTCGCTTTACATAAAATTTTGAGATACCCATCTCAACAAATTTCCAATTAAAAAAACACACTCTAGATGAAATGATAGCATTTTCTCAACGTTTGCTTCTCATTAGGATGTTGTTAAGGAGGAACACGATTGATTATATATCCATGTTATTACAGTGTAAGTCTTTGAAATTGATGTTTCTGAATAGAATGATGTTACAAATAAGGAGGACTGTAGCCTGTCAAGGGAGACATTGTTCATTGCAAGCTGGAATGTTATCATGACTTTAGGTTCAGTTTGGATTCAATATGCCACCCAAGGAAGTTTGATGTGCAGTAAAAGCAAATGAGATTATAGTCAGTCTGCTGGCAAAAACAAATCAGAGACATAGGTCATATTACACAATACGACACTAAAAATCACTTCAGAATATGCAGAGAGGCACACTCGCCTGTCTACGGTTTGTTTATTTATTATTCATTTTATTTATTTATTTATTTATTTATTTTTATCAAAACACATCCTGTGCATTTTGATTCTGAATGTCTGGATCTATGACCTGAAGAAAATATTGAGTAATAATAGTGCTATCTGATTGGCTGGAAGGGTGTGTGTTATTTCCGTATAAGATACACGTATGAAATACAGTAGATCTGGTAAAAAAGGGCTTTGTCCGTAACTATTAGCCTGACTATAGCCAGACTATAGCGATAACCGCCACTAAAACGAAAGTACAGTTACTGTACAGATTTATTTAACAGAGCAGGAAGCTTGTGTATGTTTCAAATTGACGTCTATCAAATTGACTTCTATCTATTCTTTACACAGGTGACTTGCAAACTGCATTTGAGGTGTGTTGTTTGCCTATGTAATAACAGAAATAATGAAATTGGCAGAAGCAACTTTCGTTGCCTTCACCTCATTCATTATTTCTGAATCACAGCACACCTCAACGGCCGTTAACCCTTACTCAGATGCAGTTAGGCCAGAGTTTCATGAATGGCATACTGTAACATGCAGGCCTCCAGGCTATGGACATGCCCTGGAAAGTGACCTCACACTGTATTTGAATTATCAAAGGCTTCTCAAACACTCTCTATTGAGCAGTCTGATGGTTTATGATAATGTGCAAATACTGTACATGCACACACGCACACACACAGACACGGACAAACACACACATACACACACATGTGCGCGCATACACAAGAAAACAGAGTAAATGACCATGCACACAAACATGTTCCCTCTACACCAATCGTGCATTTAATTGCTTATATCAATCACAGAGAATTGGCCTCTGGGGTTTTGGGGAGTTTACGCTGACTGCTAAGCTTTTGGACTAATTCAGCAGGCTCCCAATAGTAATACCTTTACCGGAGATGTGATATAGGTTATTGGCCTCCGACTTGGGGGAATGAGAGAATTTGTATTTATTTTTTTAATAAAAAAACTCCCATATGGAGCATACAGGGTAAGATCTCTAAACGTATAATTACTGATTAGTATTGGGTTGATTATAAAAGCCAAGGCCATGCCTGTGTTATTATTCCTCGTCTCTCAGGACTGTCTTTCTGTCTCACTGTGCACCTATTCATAACCCCATCCAGTTCATTAACAAGGAGATGGTGGTCTTGAGTGGGTTGTGAATTTCATTAATCAAAAACAATTTGTATTTTTCTCTTCATTGTCTTCTATGAAATACAGACATGGAAATTGGCACCCTCTACCAATTAAAATGAATGCTTGCTGCTGAACTACTGGTAGGATTTATTTACTTTTTAACCACTAAATGGCTGGTGAGAATTATTATTTGTCTGCCATTGGCTTATTGTTCATCCTTTTTCACATTAATTTCCTCCCCTACAGCAAATGGTGGAATACTGTTGCTGCTCTTGAAAAAATAAAAATAAATTTGATCCATCAAAAAACAGAATAATAAAAACTATCACTATCATTCTCATCTGTAGAGGATTTGCATCAGCCACTATGACCCAACACAAAGCAATTCACAAGTCTTCCACAAAGGTGAAAAGTTCTCCTTTTTAACTGTCAACTTCCTAATTAGAGTCCTCAGTTCAATAAGAATACACAGATACACACACACACACACACACACACACACACACACACACACACACACACACACACACACACATAAAGACAGAAAGAAGCACACACCAGCAGACATAGCAACTCTTCACACCAAGGAGATCGCGCTCAAATATTTATCGGCTCATATTGACGGATAAACTGTGTTGTTTTGAAAGGTGCCGGGGCGCTCGACATGCTGATCTATTTCTGTCAATCTCTCCATAGCCTGGGGCCCCCCCGCGAGGCTGAGGTAAGATGTCCCGATTTTCCTCTTTGATTTTCCACTTACCTCGTCTCACTGTCTCAGGCAGTGGCATACAGCGCTGCTTCACTCCAATGGGACACCATTTCCTGCTCTCTTCCTCTCGCAGCTGTCTGCCTGGGAATGTGTGTGTGTGTGAATGTGTGTGTGTGTGTGTGTGTGTGAATGTGTGTGTGTGTTAACATGTGAATAATATAGGTATCTACTTAGCCACAAGGTACTTGTGCATGCCCTTAGGAGAATCAAGTCATCATCTGGATTGAAATATTCCTGATCTGTAGTTTGCGCATTTTTTAGGTCAAGTGATTCTTTTGTAGAGGTCAAACAGATGCATTTCTGTCTAAACTAAGCTATTAAGTGAAAGAAAAAAGAAGTAATACCTCAATGCATGGGCTAGCTAGTGTGTGGCACATTTATTTGTTGTAACTGAGTATGAGCTTTACATACAGTATGAGCACACAATTCCCAATATACTTAAATATGTGTGAAATCGTGTGAAGTATTGTGATGAGACACACACACACACACACACACACACACACACACACACACACACACACACACACACACACACACACACACACACACACAAATATATATTTGGTTAAGTCTGTCATGTATGTTGTGAATCAACTAATACATAATTATACTGGGCAGAGTGAATAGGACCAATTCCTCAGTTATTACTTTAAGATACAGCCCTTTCCTTTTCATTCCAGAGGTCTAAGTGCTGAATAATTTCTTGGCTAAGATTCTGGCCAGGGTTCTGAGACACTTTTTAGGAATGTTTCCATGACGACTCAGCCCAGAGGAAGGGCGAGGAGATGAGGCCTAGCGCTGGCCAGAGCCCCACCTGAATATGGTTCAATTGAAAAATGCCCGTTGGGCTCCCTCAGGATCTGATAACTTAGGTCTGGAGCAGTAAGTCAAAAGTTTGGAAGGCGTTTGAGGACATGCGGCGGAGAATTTTAAGGGATTGAGTGCATAGCCACGGACAACCCATTACTGGAGCTGTTGGTGGCGGATCCAGCCTCGGACACGGATCCTGAATCATGGGCCCCGTGGGAATCTTAATTCATGCTGGGAGGGATTTGAGTTTCATATGGATCCAATCACAAGTAGCAGACCATGTTATTTTGTTGGACACAATGAGATTGTTCAGACAAGATACTGAGAAAAGCAATAAACTTCAAGGCTGAAAAAAACTTTTATACTCAACACATTTATACATTTATAAATGCATACACACATTTATAATCAAAATTTTTAACTCAGGCATACTACCCTTTGGCCCTTCAAAGCCTTGATATTAACGTCATCCAACTGAACTTCTGTCAATCTTTCTGCTAGACCCTCAAATTTGGCCTGTTGGTACCACTCAAGGGCAGTGAGTCTCACTATTATTTTTGGCAAGTTGTGTTACCTTAAGAGTTAGAAATGATAGGACTTAAAGGGGTACCTTTTTATGGTACCTGTTTATGTCAATGATTAACCTCATTGGGTGAACTGATGCAGCAGATACCCCCACAAAACTTCCTCAGCTGATTATTTAGGTTAGGACAACACTTTTTTGTATTGCAAATTTTCTGAAATGACTTTGTAGATGATTGGGCACCATACACTTACAGTAGGCCTATATATGAAATAAAAAATCATTACTTCATAGGTGTCTCATTATGGCGGAATAACACACGTCCTCTCACCAATCAAAAAACAGTATGTCATTTCTCCAGGCAATAAACCAAGACATTGCTATAATGTGCATAGCAACACCCCAATGCATTACTGATTTGTGTTCTTTATTTTTTTTCTGCATTTCCTTATGGTGATGTATAGAAACATACATTACGGTAATACTAATGGTGACATGTTTGCATTTGCATGCATGCTCCCTATGCTGAGGCTCTTCATTGCCCTCTCCATGTACCCAACAGCTGTCATAACTCTCAGCATGAATCTCTGACACATTCTCCCAGTAATGGAGTAGTCACACAGACACATTAGTATGGTAATTCAGCTCAAGCTTTAGCGGCTCCATTCGTCTAGCTGCTTGGTTGTTATAGCTAACATAGCCACACATACTGTACCTCATATTGACCTAGCCGTCTTTCAACACCACAGAAGATTCAACCAATTGGCTTCGGTGCAGAACCAGCTGTGTTCAGATTTCCATTCAAGTTTTTTTTATACAGATAAATTTAGATCCCAAAATAGTGTGTTTGTTTGTTTGTTTGTTTATTTATTTATTTATTTCCTTTGGCTGAGGGCAGCTCCTGTTTGACTGGGCCCCGAAATACCATAAAACGGGCCAGTAAACACTTAGTTGTTAGTAATTAGTGGTAGATAGCTCGTTAATAGTGAACGTTTTGATAAACATCAGCTTAGTGTTGGGGGGGGGGGGGGGGGTGGGAGTAGTTTGTAGTGTTCATGGAAAGGTTATTGCACAGAGATTCAAACCACATGGGCTGAAGGTATTTGAGTAAATCTGGGCAATGTTTTGTTACTAAGTTACAAAGCATGAAATTGACTTTACGAAGAACAAAAGGTGAAAAACAACATGCTTGCTCTGGGAGAGACAAATTTATGAGACTAAGACTGAGAAGAGAGAAATAAAAATAAAAAAGGCATAATATGCGACACAGATTATTTCACCATAATACAGTGAGATGACTGTTGTAATGAGTCGGGCTAACTCTTGTGTCATAACATCATCTCAAATAAAAACAAAAAAATCTTGATCTTGACTTTTATTCATTTTCTGTAATTGAAAACAGTTGTGTCTCCTTTTCTATGGTTTTTAAAGAGGGGTTAGTAAAGAAAAACAATTAAAATCAACAATGGCAACAGCAACAACAACCAAAACACAACTGGACTCCAAAATAGTTGTGACACTACAAATTGTGAATAAAAACAGAATGCAGTGATGTGGAAGTTTCAAATTTCAATATTTTATTCAGAATACAACAGCGATGACATATCAAATGTTGAAACTGAGGAAATGTCTTCCTATTTATGATGCACCAAAGGTTTTCTATGGGTGAAAGATGTGGACTGCAGACATGATGGTGCCTTTCCAGTTGCGTAAGCTGGCCATGCTATACACACTCATGCAACCCCATCAAAGATGCAGCCTTCTGAACTGAGCGCTAACAATAAGCAATAACAACTTGGGTTGTCCTTGTCCAGGTGGCATGGCCAAATAAGTTGCAAATGGGTCCTCCAGCTGTCCCTTAAATGTACATTTTACTTTTCTGGCCTCTTATTGCTAGCCTGGCGACACCATCCTACGTACTTCCACCCAAAGATTTTGGCTCATAGTCTGTCCCAACCCGCCAAGCTCGGTTCACATACGGTTTAGCCAATCAGCACACAGTTTAGAGCGATGTCTCTGAACTTGCCTGTAGGAACAGCATAGGAACTTGTTCGTTATTCTCCCACTTACTTTCGAATTACCTTTACAAAATTGGCACATGACATTAACACACATGATCTTTACGACTTATTGCCACCACAATGTCAAAATAGATTGGAACTAGCCAGCGATCTGTCACTACTGAACGCGGAAGTTGGAGGCGTGAGAGCCAGGTGAGAGAATACGTCATATCCAAACGGAAACATGTTTCAATTCTGCTTATTTGCCAGGCTATCTTATTGCTACCTCTCCCAACTATTTTGGAATATGTAGCTCTCATGAAATCCAAAATGAGCCAATATTTGGCATAACATTTCAAAATGTCTCACTTTCAACATTTGCCATGTTATCTATATTCTATTGTGAATAAAATATAGGTTTATGAGATTTGTAAATTATCGGATTCCATTTTTCTTCACAATTTGTAGTGTCCCAACTATTTTGAAATCTGGATTGTACAATTAATGATGCAACGTATCATCGTCATTGTTGTGGTGATTATGAACATAATAAAAATATATTAACTTGTGTACTCTCATGCTAGGTCGGGTGTCTTGTCATTCTATTGCATCAAGCAAATGATTACTTAATGTAGACACATGGCCAGATTACTGGTAGTAAGATTGAATCCAGCATTTCATTTTGAGTTTTTACCCAGGAACAACATTCACCAAATGGGAGACTTCAATCACAGCTGGTCCATCATGGCTTGTGTGCCAATAAAAATCTCCCATCTGATTAGCATCAAAAGCGCAATTAGCAGATAAGTGGCAAAGAAACCAGCTAATGGAAATGCAAAACATGGCTGTAATAACAATTTGGTTGGGCCCAATTTATGGATAATAGAGTTGATGTGTGAGTTGTTGTTCAAAGATGAATGACTATTCTCTAAGTCATGTAATTACTTTTTCAGTCAATTTACTTTCTCTCTGTCTCACGGTTCATAAGGTGGAGACCATGACATGACAGCTATCTGTATCTGCATGAGGTATGGTTAACACACAGTGGGCCCTATCCTTCACAGGTGTAATGTGCTTTCATGAACGACAGAGGCTATCTTCGCTATTTTCCTGTGAGTGCATCCTTCGTTTCTCTGTCAAAGAGGCATATTGACATTTAAATTGAAGCAAACCTAAGTTGGGTGATATGGCTGTTACTTTATGTGGCAGGTGTGGCATGAACAAGCAATGTCAAGTTGGGGCCAGAGACTGCTACAATACACCATGATGGTCAAATAAAGAAACATCAAGGGATTTTCTACAATCAGTCAGCCCTTAAGCCGTTAGGGACAAGAATGAAAAATTTGGTACAATGACAATGCTAACCAGCTAATTCTAACTGACCAGGCCACAGGAACATGAGACCAAAACAGACTATGCATATTGGTTCAGAATTATGATATGAGGGAAGCTGTTTGGTCATAAGTCTTTACAATGACACTGAACAATTGGTCTGCCATTATATTCCTGAACAGGGACATGTTTCTATTACACAAGAAACTCTATTAGTTCTGCCATGGCTTGGAATTGCAAATTCAGTCTGTCTATTGTGTTTTCTATGCCCTGTCCTGAAGATAAGACATGTTTTGATCCAAGTTCATCCAATCAGGTAGATAGATATTGATAAAAGTAATTACATTATGTTGCTTCCTGATTGGTGCACTCATTCACTTCTTAGGTATATTTGTGCAAAATAGCTATTTTAATGTATGAATAATGTTGTGGTGCCCCGTTGATTGATGAGGCAATTTTAGGTACAATAGTCAGAAAGCCCATCCAATCATCGCAATCACCATTTTTTCTAAAGGGTGGTTAGCTGGAAATTGTGTGTGTGTGTGTGTGTGTGTGTGTGTGTGTGCACGCACATGTGTATGTGTGCGTGTGTTTGTGTGTGTGTGTGTGTGTGTGTGTGTGCACGCACATGTGTATGTGTGCGTGTGTTGTGTGTGTGTGTGTGTGTGTGTGTGTGTGCGTGCGTGCGTGTGTGTGTGTGTGTGTGTGTGTGTGTGTGTGTGTGTGTGTGTCTATGTGTGTGTGTGCACATGCACGCACAAGTGAAGATAATCATTAAACATTATTCTGGTTTGGTGGAAACAAGTATTTTTACAAACACAATTTCAATTTACTTTGAAAAGCATTGTTTACGGCCTGAGATTAATTACCTACGCCTTTGAGCCAACGGCAACAATAAAGACAGCTCATTTGAAGCATTTACTCTTGGAAAAATAGATAAAGAGTATGAATGACCAATTACTGCAAGATAGGGCATACAGCAAATAGGTGCATTAATACAAAATCCCTCCCTCCTTTGGCAAAGAGAGAGTTTGGACGACATCAACATCCTTCTCCTCGGCCATTATGAGATTTGAGACTTAGCTGGCAGTAAAGACAGCGTTTGTCACCCACACAAGTAAGACTGACCAATGACAATGCTCCAGGACATTTCAATGTGAAGACCCAGCACTGGACAAGGGAATGAAAATTACCATAATCCTCTTTAGATAAATTTCCTTGCGTCAATCAAAACGGTCGCGCCACAGAATTTTAATAAAACTTTCTGTGCCTGTCAATATTGCTGAAGGAATGCATGGTTCAGCTGGCAAGAGCAACTATGTTTAACATTGACAGATGGAAGAAATCTCTGTTTATGCAGAGACATCCATATTCATGTCAGAGGTGACAGGATAAATACACATGGTGACAATCCATCAACGCATCCAGTGGCTCACCATGTTGCACCAGCACATATTTGCCCCTTTTTAAAAACATATTTGTTTCGCTATAACGATTTCATAAATATTCATTCAGCAAGAGCACTGAGAGGGCCTGTCACTGGTGTTGGGTAGATGTAGGTAGCGGAGAGAGAGAGAGAGAGAGAGAGAGAGAGAGAGAGAGAGAGAGAGAGAGAGAGAGAGAGAGAGAGAGAGAGAGATAGATAGAGAGGGAGGTAGCGAAACATAGAAAGGGAAAGATAGAGAGAGAGGAAGAGAGAGAGAGATAGAGAGACAGAAAGAAAGAGGGTGAGGAAGAGAGAAAGACAGCTGTAGAGAAAGAGAAATGGAGAGAGGAAGAGAGATAGAGGGAGGGAGAGAGATAGAAAGAGAGAAGTACAGTAGGAGGCACATAGAAAGTGAGAGATAGAGAGAGAGGAAGAGAGAGAGAGAAAGAGAGACAGAAAGAAAGAGGGTGAGGAAGAGAGAAAGACAGCTGTAGAGAAAGAGAAATGGAGAGAGGAAGAGAGATAGAGGGAGGGAGAGAGATAGAAAGAGAGAAGTACAGTAGGAGGCACATAGAAAGTGAGAGATAGGATAGAGAGAGAGAGGTAGAGAGATATATATAAAGAGAGACTGAGAGAGAGAGAGAGAGAGAGAGGCATTTCTCCGAGCGCAGCTAACAATGCCTCTCGTGTGGCAGGAAGTGCTGGGCTTGATTAAAGGCAGCTTCCCACCACTCTGCAATCTTTGTCTTGCCGTGGCCCGCACAACCTCTTAATCCTTTGTTAACAATGACAAACTGAATAAATGGACTGTTATGGAGGCCCCTCCATTTTGTCATGGAAACTGTCGGTGGATTATTTGCGGATCTTTTTCTAATCTTTCATCTTGTCCCGGGACTAATAAACACCTGCTGTGCTCAGTTTAGCGAGTTTTGCAAACACGTCTGTGTATATGTGTGTGTCTACTTACACACGCTTGAGGACACACTCTGCTTGCACACACACACACACACACACATACACTCAGACACACACACACAGACAGACACACACACACACACACACACACACACACACACACACACACACACACACACACACACACACACACACACACATTACTCTGGGGCATAAGAAAGAGATTCCCTATTACCGCTGGGAGAGAGGGAGAAAGACATTGTGCAGGAGCCTATTCAGTTTGTCATTCACTCAATTCAACGCAAATATTCATTCACTTCACAGTTTACAATGAACACTTGTCAGTCATTCATTTATTTTTTTAAAGGGGAAACTAAGGAAGAGGGTGCTTATTCTTGGCACCACTGATTCACAATCGACACTCTGCAACAAACTGTATGTTTGAAGTGAACTACAATAAAGTCATGGGCCAAACACAGTGTGAGTTGCTGGTGTTCAGGGACTGGTGTTGGGGGACTGTGACTGTAAACTTTAGCAGCAGCTGTTCCCATACTTTGTAATTAAACACAAGGGATAGAGGGGAAAAAACCTGAAGCCAAAATGTGAGTCAGCCAACACAATCGCTCATACTCTAGAAGAAGTTAGAGAAAGAGAGAAAAAAAAATGAGGGACTGTCTTAAAAACTGTTTTAGATTGTCACCCTCTATTTGTCGTCCCATGGGAGGAGTTTTTTTTTTTTTTTTTTTTTTTTTTGGTTGTACGCTGACAGCCTTTGAAGCTGGCAGAGAAACCATCAAAGCGAGATCTTTCTTTGAAGATTACCTGCCACTCTGCCACCACTGTATTCTGAGGAGGCTGGTTATTATGCTAATTACATGACACGTCGCCACGGGAGACACTGGTGTGCGCACGCCATGCCTGGTGAAACCGCCGGAGCCCAGCAGGGGGAGGATAGAGATGGGTGACTTGGGCCCCCTGGTGCTGATGCGGGCAGGGATGCAGGGATGGGATGGGATGGGGGGGAACCATGGTTACGACTAGAGGAAATTTAGACATTACAGATGGCACAGAAAAGTCAGAATTGACAGATTTTCTTTTATAGATATAGTCATCGGTTACGTTTGAAAAAATGTCATGTAGAAATTCTCTAACGCCTTCAGAACGGTGAGGTAGGGGCAGAGAATGGCAAAACGTTGAAAATGATGAGGTAACACTTTGGACCATAAATATGAGAGAACACGTGCTGAACAGTTGAATTTGTGTTACGTTAATACCTACATTAACACCTACATTAGTCTGTCATGTCTGCCAACTTAAGCTTGCTGGGCATAAATATTTATGAGATTTATCCTACCTGGTATCACCTGTCATAAAGATAGCTTTTACAAAGTTGACTTTCAGGTTGATGTTGTAACTGTTGTAACAGCATTTCCTTGTTTAAAGGAACAGTCCAGAGCAAAACAACTCAGAGCTCTTTGTTCGGAGTTGTAGGGTAGGGTATCACAGGAATATGAATGAGAAAGCTTTAGCGTTAGTTCTTCCAGGGAGAATCAGTTGCTTCGCCGGTTTTCCGAAATCCGTTTCCACAGGATCTGCTGGGCCAAGCTTCCCGTTAACCCAGACCTCATGGGGCCTACGCCATAGACTCATTAAATATTTGTTTAGCATTCATTCATTCCTCTGAGTCTTTCTGGAATAACTTTTATTCAGCTTTGAATAGCAAAATGGCAGCAATAGTTTTATTAGTAAGTGGCGTAACAGAGCAATAACCGTTTATGTGATTGAATAAGATCTGTGGGCTTTTTCTATAGTCAATATTGAAATATATTTTTTTAAACTGTCACATTGTTTTCCATTCTTTTCAATATTTTATTGAATGTTTTCAAGTCTTCAGGTTGAGGTTATAGGGATTAATCTGTTAATTTTGGGGGCCAAGAACACTGTCCTGCATAGAATGGAATCCATTAATAATCAATTTGAGGCACACTGGAACAGTCTCTCAGAGACTAACCAATCAGAGGTAAGAGCCAAACTGAAGGCAAAACATGTTGCTGCTACTCTTCGAGATTCATGTTGATATTTTCTATCTGTTTCTGTCCTTTGTTTGACTTTAATCTATCAGAAAATACACACAGGAGCCATTTGCTAGAACTATTTTCTGACAAGCCTGCTTGTTTTTGATAAAGGTGAGGCATGGCAATTTTATATTATTTTAATCAGCCCGTCACTGAAAATTTTAATTTACTGTTTTTGTTTGTTTACCTCCTTTGTAGATCCGGGACCATGTTAAAATTGATGATGATGATGATGATGGTGGTGGCGTGTGATGAAGGTGATGATGATGATGAAGACAATGTGCCGTGCTGAGGCCTCACAATGCAGGTGAAACACTATCTCTATCTCTCCATGAAATCTTTCATAATCTCTCTTCCCAAAGTGTGCAGCACTAAGCCGTTCAAATGCATTACAGCGTAATCTTCTCCTTAGTGGACTTGAACCCATTACCGTTGCCATGGTCCATTCCGTGATTGACAGTGGACTGAAATGAATGACTTTCTCCTCTCTTTCCTTCATATTCCTCTTCCGCTGACCTGGGCAAGAAACGGTGAAGGAGATCATTTAGATGAGAGGAGAGAAGAGCACTCTCTTTCATTTCCCGGGTCTGACAAGGACATATTATAAGAGGAAGCCACGGGTTTATGCATAATGCAGCATAATTGAGTCTCGCCGAGCACGAGCTAGCTTTTAAAGGGAGGAGACTCAAAATGTATTCCCATTGTATCTTTAATTTAGTTGACACACTAATCCCCTCCTCCGCTTGAGAAGTCAAAGGGCAGCTACAGCCACTTGAGGACTTGGAAAACAAAGCAGCGCCGAAGAGCTGTTCTGCTCTGTTTGAAAAACAGCCTTTAACAAAAGCATGGCTAACGCTAACGTCAAACAGTGTTGTGCGCACCGCTGTTTTTTGTGTGTGTGTGTGTGTGTGCTGCTGGTGCTGCTACTGAGGCTGCTGTTGCTGGAGGAAATCCATCCCATATGGCCCTGGTTTGTGACACCAGACCTGAGACAGTGCCAGCCAGCTGTTGTGGCTTAATGCGCTCGCCGCACAGGGGGTTTGATCTCGCCTTTTGAAGGCGCATCACTTGCGGCAGCCCGACCCCCTTTAAGAAGTAAATGGCTGGAGAAATTTGGAAGTAAAATGGCATGCTGTCCTACGCCTAACCACCCCTCCCCTCTCTCTCCCCAGATCCCAGACCACCCCTCCTTACTCCATCCCCCCTTTCATTCTCCCTGTGCCATGCTCCAGCTCAGGGGGATCAAAGAAGAGCGGCTCTGGCGGTGAGTTGGACTGGTGGTGGGTCACACTCACCGACGGAGAGGATTAGGTGCAGCGTCTCATTCCGCTCTGCCACCTCTGTTCTTTGAAGGGCTTAGGGGCAAACAGGCTATTGGCATGAAATAGCTTCCACACGCTTTGACATCTTTATTGCTTGACAGCCGTGTCTGCCTGCTAAACACACACACACACACACACACACACACACACACACACACACACACACACACACACACGTGCAAAAGTTTTTGACCTGGGCAGGGATTAAACAGGGAAATGACATCAAATGGTGCTACTATTATTGTCATCATCAGATATAAATCAGATATGGATGTTCCCTCACAAAATCCAGAGACATTAGGTTCAGTCCAGATAGTTTTCACTAGATAATCTACACAGACTTCAGAATGGATTTACTTTAATGCCGCACTGCTGGCATTACCAAGTTTTATATTTAAAGACCATCTCCTCGGCTGCTCTCCATGACTCATGCACTTTGAGCTCTCCAGGTCCATCAGACGGAAGCCCTAATGGCCCTGGCAGTGTGGTTTACTGTCAGATTCAGCTGGATTTTCAAACACAGAGGCGACCTTATAAGTCTACTGTGGTATATAGTAACCCTCTAACAGGAAGTGCTACCAAAAATATAATATATATACATAAAAATGAAAAATATAAAATATAATATATAATAAGTGATAAGCAGTCATTTTACCTCACCTGTAGCACCATTCACTCATGCAGCCCGTGTCTTCCTCATCAATCAAGCCTGTAGGAAGGGACAGGAGCGTTGTGTGTGGCAGGTTTATCATGTAGGCTGCTTAACATGTGTAACGGCACATTTTCTACAGTGCTGTTTGATAAATAGCACACCATCACCCAGCCTAAATAGCTGTAACAACACACAGTGGGTACATACATAATATATGACAGGCTCAGCCCAAATCTGAGCAACTAACAACATCCTTCGTTGTTGTTGTTGTTGTTGTTGTTCGGTTTGGAAGAAATATTTACATACACAAATAAGACAATACATAAATGATGGCAGTAATGATAAAGATCAAGTTAGTCTAAAGATTTGAGTAAGCTGGTGTTTGCACATCTCAAATACAATATTGTACAGAAGTAATGACTAGGACGCTGAGGGCTTGCATAGCCTATTCCATCCAGGATATGAATGCAGTGAGTTTTGTCCTTGTCAGTTCTTCATGAGTTATCGTACATATCTGCCTGTCATACACAGAGCACATCAACTGTATGCGGAAACTTCTCATTTAAGATAAGACCCCTAGAGGTCATTCACATAGATGATAAAACATTGTGAGAAATTGTTCAGGAACAGTTATTTGTCACTGAACATGATGACTGACCGTACCACAGCCTGGAGCTGCTGAATACCACCAGACAAGAGCAAGATTAGTGTGAAGTAGTCTAAAGTCCATTCATTTGACTGAGTTTTGGTTTGAATGAGAGGACAGATGCAGAATGCAAATTGTCACTCTGTCGAAATAATCGCCTATGTAACTTTTTTTTCAGCCTAAAACATCAGAAAAAAAGTACTTTTTGTAATCCCTAGTTTGGAATTCCTGAAAAAAAAAAAAAAAAAACGAATGAATTAGGTGATTATTTTAATAAGGTGACAAAATGACAGAACAGTTGATTTGATTCTTGTTATTGTGATATAAGGTAACAGCCACTCACTGATTCGGAAAGAATGATCCTTCAGGAGATCAGTGACAAGCACTGCACATGTTTAATGGCATCTCCATTACTTCTGAAAAACATTCTACACAAACTAATGAGAATAGATGAGTGAAATTCTGTGATTACCATGATACAAACCATTTATATTAACTTAAATGCCACAGCCCATGACAGTTTGTTGCTAATAAATGTGCAGCAGTTTGTTTTCTGAGCTACTGTAATCTTTGTGCTAATGGCTTAGAATCGTCCGCATACAACACCCCCCCCCCCCCCACACACACACACACACACACACACACATACACACACATGCACACACTCTCCCCCCTCTTATTTTCTCTTTAGCTGGACTTTTTGATAAGCCTTTAAAAGCCACTGACACAAACAAGAAAGAGGATCTGTGACAGTGGGTGGTTCAAAAGAGTCACATTTTAGAGCTTATTATGGAAAAATCGTGACTACAAAGGTGCTGAATAGAAGAAAGAGAGGAGAGTATGAGAAAGAAAGAGAGAGAGAGAGAGAGAGAGAGAGAGAGGGGGATGTGTAGAGAAAGAAAGAGAGAGAGAGAAGGAAAAATCGGAGCTGAGAGTATAAGATAATTAAGTCATGAATACTGGGAAGTCGGTGCAGAATTTCAAAGCTTTGTATGAATGATAGTCTATGGGGGAAGAAGAGCATGCATGCATAGGCTTACCTCGTCTCAGCACACCACTGCATCCCATTGTGGAGACTGAGAGCTAGCACAAGTCAATTAACTTGCTGCAGTTTGTGCAGTATAAGAGGACTTTACGGGAACCCAACAAATATACACACTATGCATGTTGGCACTATAAATAATGTCCTCATGAGATCAAAATGGAGGATTATAAAACAGTGGGGGTGGTGAGAAATATGATGTGGCCTTTCTTTAGTCATCAACTTTTTTAACATCTCTTAAAGAGTTCCTTTATGCTGACTAAACATTTACCACACAAGTCTTGTTTATGACTAGGTCTACTGTACGTCAGACGGGGATCGTAACACAGTAGGTAGATATTCAGTAAATTCTAGGGGCTAGTAGGAGGAGGTTTATAGTTTACAAGTATGAGGCTCACTTAGTTCTGCAACATTTCACAATCCCACTGTAATTCTCTTGTGCCAGATGACTGTTCTGCGCTGGGCTTGTTTTGGACTTACAGGTTGCTCAGGTCAATCTAGCCCCACAGGCAAGAGTCAAATACTTGGCTCATAACAGCTGCTTATGCCTTGCATAATGGAATAGGGTACAAGCTGTGGTCACTTCGTACTTGTTTCCAACTTGGTTGAAGAAACTTTTGCCAAGTTGGAAAAATCTACCCACTGTATCTTTGAGTTGCACACAGTGAGATGCTGAAAACTGACAAAGAGGACAGAAAACACTCCATCTTCAACTTTATTTGGGGAAAAATATATTGTCTACAGTAGTCTTTCAGAGGTACACACTGCACTGAAAACTGTCTAGAAGGATATATAGATTTAGTCCATCTTCAACTTGAAAAATAAACAACAACTTTTCTATCGATGCAGGACAGTGGGAGGAATACTGTCAGCAATGCTTATACTGCAAGCATGGAGTACAGTACAGTACAACACCAAGATGATTGAACACCTTTTTTTTCGCCTGTTGTGCAGTACTGTTGCACCCCGTTTTTGCACAGTCGATAAGCATGAGAGGAGACAACTCTCTCTTTAACTGCCTAACATTTGTTCATTATCAAGGGGGAAAGATGCATTTAGGCATCCGCTGGTTTCATTCTCTCATTAGTCACACAGTCGTGGCTCAGTTAGGCTCGGCTCCTCAGCGACATACAGTAGAGTGGGTCTCTTCTTCATCTCATGCTAATTTCCCCGGCTAGCTGCGGCAGGACTGATAGGAAGGCGTCTACCCTTCCGAGAACAGCAATAAAGAAATGCTATGCCTCATAAAACATATTTGAATATTAATTACAAATCTGAGATTAGCATGTCTGCAGAAGCAATCAGCGATGGGATGATTTAAGTTACTCCCTTTTCTTTTTCTTTTTTTTTTGCTTTGGGTTGAAAGAAAGATGTGAAGATTATACTTGCTCTGGTGATACACACTACAGTACAGTGCATGCCTGAGAAAATCTGTTGAGGTATTGCGTGTCTGCCTCCACAAAGGTCCCGCCACCCCGAAAGGCATTTTTGTGAGAATAAAGAAAATAATTTTCCACAACAAAAGAGTTCTTCAGGAAAGGAATGTTTTTCCTTTGGAAAAACCTGTGGCCTTCAGCTTGTCTTTTAACACACAAATCATTCAAAGAAAGAAAGAAAAAAATGAAAGAAAGAAAGGAAGGAAGAAAGAAAGCACACACAGCGATTGAGTCTGGCCAGCTTTTGTAGCTAGCTGTGCATCGGTACACAAACCTCCAGGTAGGGGGGTGATAACAGTGTTTACACACCTTCCGTCAGAGTCTCCACTTTGCATGAGACCTTCAGGGGCAAATCAAAGCCATTCAGCGTCGTCCCCCAAGTTCTCCTGCCACAGCTCGCTGTGCTAAAGGCCTTGCAGATTTCACAGGGTTATACACACGTGCAGCCGAGACCAGTGGCCCACTTTGCTAAGTGTTTCAGGCACTAATCTTCATGTTGCTCTTTGAACGGCTATGATTCCCATTGCTCAGCTAGACCCAACCCAGCCCAGCCCACCAGTCCTCTGTTCTAACATGGTAGATCATTGAGTCGTGAAAAGGGTGAAGAAAAATCACTGCCTGGTGGTAGTGTAGTGTGAAGGTGCCATACATCAACCACATAGCCCTATTTTCTCCATTACTGTGAGAATGAAGGGCTAGTCCTATGACACTATGACATGAGCACAGGTAAATATGAAACTAGGGTTTTGAAAGATGAAGGAAAGGTAAAGCTTTTGGGTCAAATGTTTTTGCTGATTTTCTTTTTAAATTATTAACAAGCAGGTGAACTCAAAGGACACTGTATTGCAATAGCTTTTCTCTCAATCTCGCAATTGCTCTGCTTTCATGTCGAGTAACGGCAAAGTGACCTTTATCTCATGTCAAACTATTTCCATGTGACTGTGCTACTCCATAGACACAGACTGGGCAGTTTAGTAAGGTGTGTGTAGGGGCAAATGTGTTTTCCCTGGGACGAAAAGAAAGGCCATTAGGCCATTAATATGATTGGAATGTTTAATAGCCACCCAATGCTGCATGACACTAGCAGCCATCTGGCATGCAGGCACACTGTGCCAATCTGTGCCATGCCCCCTAGTGGCCATTATTTTCACTGTTTTTCACATATTATATGTTATTCACAAATATTATTTGGCGACCACACATAACAAAATTACTTGAGCAAAGATCATTGAATACTGATCAAGGTAGAACATTACAATGGGAACAAACATAAATAATTTTGGTCTGCAAAAGTGCATTATGTCACAAAGTATCAACGATCTTTCATATCAGCATATGACTGCAATGCAGTCACTTCATAAAGGGGGATCTCCCCTTGTGAAAATGAACACGGAACTTAACTTTAGCCTCTATTGCTCCACTTTTACTATCTTTGATTCAAGACTGTTGTTCAAAAGCCGGCATATCTTTGTTTGTGTGGTGAGGGGCAGACATGTTGGAGACTTTTTTAAAGCGAAAGAGAACTCTGAAATGAGTCATGACATGACATGCATCTAATTGAGGCTTTCATATAAGCATACTATTCATTCTATCAATGAGTACATGATATTTATTACATTTTACACTTTTCAGATTATCAACAGTGATTTCTGTAGATGACGACCTTGGCCCCATATAAGCCGATAAATGATTGAGTGAAAACCTTCAGCTCTTCAAACAAGGACAAGTCTGTTACTTGTGGATGTGACCTCAGTAGTGAGTGGATGCACATCCACCATTTTCCCCATCATATCCCATTCCCAAGAAGGGTCTTTTATTATTACCTCCGCCAAGGAGGTTATGTTTTGCTTGGCGTGTGTGTGTCTGTCTGTCTGTGTGTGAGTGTGTGTGTGTGTGTGTCTGTGTACAAGATTTTGGGAGCGATCAGTGATCCAGAAGACCATCAGTGACCACATTGTCTTGGCGGAGGTCTGTGCTCTCTGAGCGCTTTTCTAGTTTTCTAAGTGATTATTATCATTAACACCTGTTTATGAACCTGTTTCAATACCCACACCCTTTACTGGGGGCGTTCATATTGCCACCTCTGAGCACCTAAAGACATATTAGTCCATTACCACCCAGAAGCTATGCACCAGAGATGAATTAAACATGTGTTTATTTAGGTTTTTGTTGTTGTTGTTGTTGTTGTTGTTGTTGTTGTTTAAATCTGTGTTGTTGAGCTTGGTCTTGTCCAGCTCTTCTAAATAGCCACATAATGTAACAGTTAGAATACATGTTATTTTAGAGCTTTCAACATGGCTGTGGTTCATGCCCTCTCACGCACAGCCGTTGTGTTCTGAACCCCGCATGTTAGTAAACAACTATCTCTTCCAGTCTCTAGTGAGCCTTTTTCTGAAGCGACTTCTCGCCTTAACCCGAGCATGAACCGCTGATATTCACTTCTGTTGCCCAGCAGCCGGCCCCATTATTTGTCTTGCGTGGCATTGATTGGATTACTCGATCCGTGAGACGTGTTAGCGGCTGAGGCAAATATATATTTATATATTATATATATATTTATATACTGTATATATAGGAAGACATTTTTTTTTATTCTTTTGGCCGTCAGCATTTATGACACTAACCTCCCCTCCCTGATCAGGAACCCGCCGTCTGTGCAAGCCTTGGGGGCCGCCAAGCCGAGCGCCACGTCAGCCGCACAAGCTCTTCGCCGATAAGAGCCGCTTTATCCTGCCGGGAGGCGAGCGTCGGTCGGGGCGGACGGGCAAGCAGGCGGGGAAGGAATGTGCTGGACGGATTAGCTCTCCTGAAGCCAGGGATGCTGGGCTTGGCAAGGGGTGTCTTGGAGGTCACTCTGAATCTGCGAGTAGGCGAAAGAAGAGGGTTGGTGGCAGCGTGTGTGTGTGTGTGTGTGTGTGTGTGTGTGTGTGTGTGTGTGTGTGTGTGTGTGTGTGTGTGTGTGTGTGTGTGTGTGTGTGTGTTCTCTATCAAGACAGCCTTAAGGCGATCCCCCCTTGGACTGGAGTTGTCTTTGAAAGAGTGTTGGTGCATTTTCAGAATGAATACATCACCGCCTACTTATGTATCTGCTTGTGTGGACCAAACTAGGCCCCATCCTCATACTGTTTTGATTTAAGTGGATGTGAAGAGAGTGCACAGTGAGGTTTGAGGGTTTTTTTTGTTTTGTTTTTGATTTTTTGGACTGGTATTATTATGATGATGCCATATAACCTCTATTGGGCTTGAAATGTTTAGTGGATGAGTGTTGTTATGAGGGTGTACATTTTAAAAGAAAAAAAAAAAAAGAAATAAAAATGTCATTTTTTGTTGCCTTTCACACGTTTGTGTTCACATCTATGCTTGTAGTACAGTACAGATGAAAGGCATTTGTAGTCTTGGCAGAAGAGAAAGGTTGGGAAACTGTTATTAAGATGATTAATGGTTTTAAAGTGTTGGACACTTCTGTACCAATGCTTTGAAGTTACACTGCTTTGAAGTAGTGGACAATGACGATCACAGCCTGACTCTGTATTTCATTTCGATTCTGAATCTCTCCAGTTCGTATCACTCAACAACTGCTCCAAAAAGAGCACATTCAGTCTTTCCACAACAGAGCTCAGTACAGAGAGAATTGCTATGTTCTTCATCTGAAGGGTTAGACAGGACAGACAAGATGGCTACAGCGGCAACAGCACATCAGTCTACTTGGTTTTGAACATACAGTACAGTGCAACAAACATAAGTGAAGCCAGTCATCATGTATCTTTTGCCAGAAACAATCTGTTTGCAATAAGGATCATGCAATATTCATCCTATCCTCTCCAATATTTTTTTTTTCTTTTTCAAAGAGTGGTTTTAGAGGTTTTATCCTTCCCCCACACACACACCACCCACACACACACACACACACACACACACACACACTCCCCACCCCTCTCTCCTAAGATGGTACAGAACGGTTTCTGATGACAGTGTTGACACAATGAACCCAGAAAAAAGGTGAATTTCTGCAGTCCGGATCAATCACTCCATCAATCATCCTGTCTGTGGTGGCCACTGAGTGTACAAACACAGCGCTAGGCATCCATCAACGTCCCGAGGAACTTAGACGCCATGAATGTCACGCTCTCCTCCACCCCTTCTTGGCTCTTCGCCTCCTCGACGTGGCAAAACGGCCAGTGACATCCCTCAGGGGAGCCGTCCAATCAAAGCAAGCCCCGTAAAAAAAAGAAAAGAAAAAAAAGGGTGCTGACCGTGTTCACAACTGCCCCCTTCAATATCTCCTTTTTAGTAGCTCAATTACTGCCTAGCGAGAGGGAGGTATGAGGAGACACTTCTTCTTGCACTCCTCTCGTCATTTCCTATCCATCTCTAGCCAACAATGGCCACCTTCCTCTCTCTCTCTCTCTCTCTCTCTCTTCTCCTCTATCACCATTCATTTCACTATCCTTTCCTCTGATGTCTTCACCCCTCCCCACCCCGTCCCCTCTCACACACACACACACACACACACACACACACACACACACACACACACACACACACCCTCGCCTGTTACCTTCTTCCCTCCTCATTTCCATCGCCTCCTCCAAATTCAGGATGTCGCCTGGGTGACTCCTGCCCGGCGGCTTTCTCTCTCGTCCCCTCCTTCGTTCCCTCTCCCGGGGGGGAGCAGGTGACACGTCGTGAGCGGGGAGTAGAGCGGAGTGGAGCGCGTAGCTGCCTGGCGCTCGGGAGGAACGCTGTGGGGGAGGCTGTGTATTATCTATGATGACAAGGACAGTCACTTTCACTGCTGTCAAGTGTGTGGAATGCAGACATTACAAACGAGAGCAGATGGGAAGGGTTTGGTGGCAAAAGGGAAAGAAAGGTCCTTGTGTGTGTGTGTGTGTGTGTGTGTGTGTGTGTGTGTGTGTGTGTGTGTGTGGGGGGGGGGGGGATTACAAGATTCGTTTGGTGATTATGGTTTTAATTTTGTTCATATTGAAGAAGGACTCAGCATGACAGCACTGTATCTAGTTAAAAGGTCATGCTTTTGAAAAGGCCAACAGACAAGTACATGCAATTTGAGAGGTGTTGTGCTTAAGTATCTATCTTTGTATGTAGGAATTCCACAAAGTTGATAACAGTGTAAAAAAAGGGAGCAAAGAATTAGAATGAATGAAGAAGAAGATGGAATGCAGGAGATATGTCTTGACAATCTTGAGGCTTGGCTTTGTAAATAGATTTCTCCTTGTATCATATAACTCTATTTGCTTGAGTATCCTTTGAAATTCCCAAGTCAGGATTTAAAGATCTTGTGCCGGGTGCTGGTCAAATGAGAAGGAATTATGGGAGACTGTTTGGAATGCAGAAGAAGATATGAGGTTGTCTGGAGAGAGGAGACCGTGGGAGCTTCCCTAGACGAATTCATAACAGACACATGTCTTATCAGCACAGTGATAAGCTGACCTGTGGGTAAACTTTACAAACAGCTGAAAATGATTCTACCTGCTGCTGTAACATGACCACAGTAATACGTCTGTTCATAAAGATGTCAGATAAGAGGCCCACGACTGGCCTCAGGCAGACTTTTTTTTATATGAATTACAGGCATACACATCAAATCCACATGCAGGCACACAGAAACACATGTGCAGTCTGCACACACACACACACACACACACACACACACACACACACACACACACACACATTTCTGCTCACATGTACAGTACACAAGCATATGCAGACATCCATATGCATACACACGTACACACAAACATGCAGACACACACATACATATCAATCCCGCATACAGTGTCAGGCAAACAGGCATATGCAGTCGTTTCAGTTGTCATCCATTTGTTCCTTTTATGGTCTATCAACAACACAATGCTGTTGTGCAGCCTCTCTGGATAATGTGATGTTAACCATGCATGTCACTCTTTCTCCTGTCCCTGCTGATGTGATGTTACAGTGACAAAGTGCATACACACATGCCATAAAGATGTGCACCCTGCTCAGTGTCAGATATACATTAGGACTAAGCCGCAGTGACCGCCAGAGAGATGTTCTATGAGGAGGACACTGTGAAGACACTGCGGATGACCGCAATGAAATTTCTCATAAATTCCAAACATGTGTCTTTCTTTATACGATCTTTTAAAAAAGCCTCTGGAAGCAAGACATCACACAAAGAAACTTTGATACAAGTGTAGCTGCCTTCCCTTGCTCTTTCAAATCCAGACAAATCTAGACCTTTTTTATTAAAGTGGGTTATTCACTCTCTTACCTGATGTTACATATGTGAGTAAAAGTTTTTTGATCTCAGTGCATGCATTTTCCCAGTCTAGGAAGCCCCGATTTTAGCTTTAGCTTTGCATAGGCGCTGGAATGTTAAATAACCAAAGACTTGCTATCTGGCTACTTTACATTCCAGCACCTGCACTATCCTAAAGCGAGAATTGGAGATGTTACCCATTAAAAACTGGATTTTATGATGCCTTTCTACAAGCAACGTGCAAGGAGCGGGATAACACCTGGAAGGTTTGGAATACAGAGCTCTCATATGGGTGTTTGGGAGAAGTATTGCTGTAATTACCCATGTGCTACTGAGGTGTTTGTGCCGTGTGTCCGTGGCCCCTGAGGTGCATCCCTTCTCATGTTTCATTCTACGTGCCTTACAGGCGTACATTATGTGTCCAAATTGGCTAATGCAAGCAGTGGGGTTGGTTTACATGCCATCCTCATGAGTAATGTGCTACACTAATGACAGCGGCTATTTGCTGTGCATGCAGAGAATGGAGCCGAGATGAGAAAGAAGGACGGAAAGAGAGAGCGAAGAGGGAGAGAGAGAAAGAAAGAGAGAGAGAGAGAGAGAGAGAGAGAGAGAGAGAGAGAGAGAGAGAGAGAGAATTAGAGAGAAAAAAACCTGGCCTGGATCCCTGCACACCACCTCTCAAGCATCTGGATGCGCATCCACGGCACACACACACACAAACACACAGTGTGTTTGAAATGGGAAGGAATTTTAAAGTGTTTTTCAAAGGCTGCGGTTGAATGCTAATGTTAGCGGATAGCTTCAAAAGGACATTACTCCATGCTGCAGGATCCCCAGCATGCCTGGGAGTATTTACTCAGCAAGACACAGCTGTGTCCCAGAGCAATAGCCCTTGACCATCGATCATGGGGTCACCATCCATCAAATGGCCGAGCGGCTCTGGCCCCTGTGTGACTAGCAAACATCCCTAATTCTGATACTGATTAGCACAAAGCCTTGTTGGCAAGCTTGCAAGGTCCGTGAAAGGCATTTTCCCTCTTGCAATGGCCTTTTAGAAAGCCTATTTCCATAGAACAAGTCACCACCAAGTCAAAAACAAGAAGAACAACAACAACAACATTCTACCAACGTCATCAATCTTCGAGGAGGCCATTTTATTTAGCTCTTTGATTAGCAAGTTGTCATTATGTGCTTTTAGCAATTCCCTCTCCGCAATGTGTTTCACACCACAGAGATGTACAAGACGTGACTCTTTAGACTCTTGGGGTCAAGCCTGTTTGGTTCATCCACCAGATGTTCCCTGCCTTCCCCACCACCAGGCGCCTAGCTCAGTCTATCCAAGGAATCTACATACAAGATGAGTTTCAGATCTCTAGCCTCCAACGTCAATACATCTCATTGAAAGAATCCCAATGTAACCCCTGAACCCTCAAATACTTACTCTAAGGCTACACTAGATGCAATACAGAAGTGCCATGTTCTGTCAAAAAAATATATTTTTTTAGAATGATGTCTGTTCTGCCCTGTCTGGTACAGTTCTATTGTTTATAGTGGAACAGTTCCACTGGAACTTAAAGGAATTATCCGGAGTGAATCAACACTTAGCCCTACTGTTTTATTGTCAGGTGCTATTGATGGGAGCGTGTTTATGTTCCTAGAGCTCTATGTTCCTACAACTCTATGTTCCCACAGCCCTATATTCTCACATTTCTAAGAGATTTTTTCTTTCTTTCTCAGGTACCATAGTATAGTCCCACATTTCTTCCCCTGCCTGGTAGACCCCCTATGTAAGTTCAAGCAAGATTCGATCTCTGGATCTTTGGTATTATTTGCCCTCAATGGTGCCTTCCAGGTAGTGGGGTTTAGGGTAAGGGTTAAGGTTCTTTTATGCTGTGCTGCCTAGATTCATATTCACGATGAAAATGATCTTCATCCACTCTCGTTTTCAGAACGTCCACATTTCACAACGATTTTATATTCATCCACCTCAGCGATCATTTTTGAAATCGACCTCAGCAATCATTTTTGGAATCATTTTCAGTTTCAGAATCCTCCATTCTAATGTGAACAGAAGGGCTAACTGGATAAATATTACCTGTGTTGGTGTGAACATGCCCTTGTCAGAACATATTGCTGTGGGAAAATAAGGTCCAATTTTTTAAAAAAAAAATAAATCTTTGTAATGTGAGTGCAAGGGGCTGTGGGAACATAGGGCCCAATTTGCCAAATTTCCTAAGAAATGTGGGAACATAGGGTTGTGGGAACATAGAGCTGACCCCCTATTGATACCCACCTCAATAACTGAATTTCATGCATTGCAGACTGAGATAGCGAAACGGCAGCTAACGGCATTTCAAATCGAAAGCAAATCGATTAGGTTTCGTTTTTGACATGCCTCATTCAGTTAGTGTTAGCTGCCGTTTTGCAAGCTCGGTCTACGATGCACGAGATTTGATCATTGAGGAGGCTTTCAATAGCGCTTAGCAGTATAAAACAGCAGGGCTATATGTTGTATCACTCTGGATAATTCCTTTAATTGTTACAACAGATAAGTATTTTACAACGCATCCATTGTAACCTCCCTGTTAGCCTGTTAACTGCCATGCAACAACCAATCTTGTGGGCAATTGCTGACAGCTCAGTGTTTGAGGGTCCAGGAACACTCAGCCTTTGAGTCTTCAGAGTCAAACATGATAGATTGTTATAAGTGTTTCAGTCCCTGTACACTTTAAAGCAGTTAAATATTAACATGCATTATAATTATTTATCCGGTTAGCCTTTCTGTACACATTGATATGGAATATTCCAAACCTGGAAAGAATGCTTTATGAATACGATCGTTGAGGTGGTTTCGGTTGCCATGATGCCAAGTACAGTTTAAGCTCAAGACTCCAGAACTGAAACAAACATGGTAGGCGAAATAGAGATATGCTTTCATTAAAAAAAAAACTGCAGAACTGGAATATTTAATCACAGAACATTCTGAAAATCAAACAAAAATGATAACGTGGAGAGGAATAGTCACGATGGATATGTGTAGGCCTATTTATATTTACATTAATATTTACCTGAGTTAGTTTGAGTAGAGCTGTCTGAATGCTGTCTGAAGAGTATATATCAAATGTCAAATATGCATATTTTTTTGTAGAATCCTTCAGCACAGCTGAACAAAAAATGTGTTTGGCCCTTTCTCTTAAAAAAGTTGGACTAATAGATTGTGCTGTCTGTCATCGTGGAAGATAAATAAAAGATAGTTCAGGGAATTACACCATTTATCAGTCTTAGAACTGAGAGAAATACTTACACGCCTTTGGGAAACATTTGGGAGAAAATGAGTGGAATTAATAAATGAATAGCTTATTAAACATTAATCTTTTAATCAACAGTAATGCATGTTACTGACATCATGCCCTAGACTCACTTCAATAATGGCACCAAAATCACGTGATGGGAGACAGGCTTCTTGTTCAGATCACTAATGAGACATCATTGTGAGGTACACTTTGTACTGAACATGTACTTGTGATGCCTCCACACATACTTGATGAACAAAAGTTCATGGCTGATCTCTGGGTTCATGGATTATATACTTAGATTGTCTCTCTAGAAACTGCTGGTATTTGTGTGTGTGTGTGTGTGTGTGTGTGTGTGTGTGTGTGTGTGTGTGTGTGTGTGTGTGTGTGTGTGTGAGTGAGAGAGAGAGAGAGAGAGAGAGAGAGAGAGAGAGAGAGAGAGAGAGAGAGAGAGTAAGTGTAAGAATAAAAGGTGAGGTCCTGGGATTGTGTGTGTAACATAGTTAGTCAGTCTGTCTGTTTATTTTCTGAGCGAAGAGCTAAACACTTTCTACATGCGTGCATCACACGATTTTCAAATCCATCTTGAATTAAATCTCCATCGTCAGAAGTTTCTGTGGGCTTGATACGGTACACTTTGCCGTGTTTGCTTCCATAAATAAACACAAATTGCAAGGCCCTATTGGCTAAAATAAGGGCCCCCGCGTCCCCCATGAGCCAGGAAATGACCCCCCTAATGGCGTGCTAACGTCTTGATTAGATTACAGTGGCATATCCAATTCCTTGGTGCAGCAATTAGAGTCTTTTCTTAGGGAGCCTGTTTGGGCAAACTGTTGTTGTGCCATAATGGCCAACAGCTTAGGGCACATGGGTGATTTCAGAGGGACAAAAATACTTTTCTATTCAAGCTAATTTCACAAGAAGGGCTTGGATCTTGGAGCTTGCATACTATTCTATTGGCAAAAGAGTTGGCAAGTTAACATGCAAAAGATTCAAATGTTGAAAGACTGACAATTATTCTCTTAAGTGGACACAGACTCTGTCAATGTGGGTTCTAAGATGCACTCAGGCTGTTCTTCCCCTGTTTTTACATATTCAAGCCTCAAACTTTGAGATTTCCTCATTTGCTATTCACGGACACTCACACATGCCACACAGATGAACAAACGCCATTTTAACATTTGGTGGCATTGTTGCCTCCGTTCCATTCTAATCACCATCCTGTTCTGAATGCATCTGGGGTATAGATCTTCATCTCAATATACCCTCGGAATACTCAAGACCTTCCTCCTCTGATTATTGTGGATTCACGCAGTCTTGCCATTGAGTGTACTTCTATTGCCCCATTGAGAGGCCAAGTACGCGCACAGCGGAGGCAATTACACAGTGAATGATGCAGATGCAGTAACAAATAAAGTGCTTGAGAGAATGATTTTTCCATTAGCCTGGCGCTTTGGTTTCAAGCAGGACCTGTGCGGCCCTTGGACGTGCGTCAGCTCTTCTTCAAAGAGCACATTGTGTGTGCGTGTCTGTGTTGGGGTGTGCATGTGTGTGTGTGTGTTCGTGTGTGCATGTCGGTGGGGAGTGGGGGTGTTAGGAGTAAGTGTGTCTTGGTGTTTGTTAGTGTGTGTGTGTGTGTGTGTGTGTGTGTGTGTGAACTTCTTTGCTGCTAGTACATCAGCTTGGTCTCAGTCTAATCAGGTCAGGGTCTTTGCAACATTTCCTCTAGAGTCTCTTCTGCTCGTTTCAGAGACTTATATTCACGTGTGTGTAGTGTATGTGTGTGTGTGTGTGTGTGTGTGTGTCGGTGGGGAGTGGGGGTGTGTGTATGCATTCCTGTGTGTATACGTGTGTATGTATTCTTGTGTATGTGTGTGCGCACGCGCATTTCTTTATCTGTGTGTGTGTGTGTGTGTGTGTGTGTGTGTGTGTGTGTGTGTGTGTAAACTGCTTTATCAGGTCAGTATACACATTTGCCCTTAAAGCAGTGTGCTAATGGAAACAACTGTGTAGTGTGAGGTGTGATCTGGGAGGCCCCTCTCTCTGGTGTGTGTGGAGGTGAGAGGGAGTTTTCAGTAATGAGGAGGCTGACACTCCAATTTCCCATCACCATAAATCCAAGCGGCTCCCTTCTTCAAATGGCCTCTATTTTAAACCTCTTGGGTTTTAATCAGGAATAATGTATATCATTCACACTGCCTACTAGCCCCTTGCTAACAGCTATTTTTCTCAAAAGAGTTTCTTAATGCCACTTCGCCAGATGCTCAGTTTCTTTTTTTTTTTTTTTGCTAATAAGAACAGGGACATCAGGGTGATCATTTGGGCTGGTAACTTATCGAGCCAATTTCACTGTTCTTTAGGCCACGCTGCTGTAGGCGCCTTAAGCCCAGCCTTTGAACATTATTATAGCCGTAACTCTGGTGAGAGACACATTATAGAAGTAAAATGTGACTCAAGGCACCGTTGTTGTCTCGAGTCATAATAAACTGACACAAAGAATGAAAAGGGTCGACCTCAAATTTATTGGTTTATTGTGGCCCACTTTGGAGATAATACAAGTCTCCTCGCTGGACTCGGGCCAAATCAATTAACACAGCCGAGGCCAGTGCTATTATCCAAGTCTTCTGCCAATGCTGTTATACATCCTTTTTTTAAGCACCATTGTTTCATACAACAGTTCCTTCAGTACTGCAAGTTTTCCCTATACTACATGATTCCCTATGTTCATTTCTTTATGGTATTGAAAGCATGGAGGTCAGCCATTAAAAGCTTGGTAATGTTATGAAACAGATTCATCGGCCTACAACATAGTACTGAATCATCACAATGACCTGAAATAACTCGAAGGATAGCTCAGAAGGATAACTCGAAAGTATTTGGATGGAATTTTTGGAAAATGTGTATATTGGGACAAGCAAGAACTGATTAAAATTTGTTGGTGATCGGTGATCCAGATCCATGATCTGGAATTGATATTGTATCTGTGACCACATTGCCTTGGCGGAGGTCTGCGCTCTCTGAGTGTTTTTCTAGTATATGATATACTACTACTACTACTACTACAATTCTGTACTACTACCACTACTACTACTACTACTACTACTACTACTATTA
>JAODXP020000016.1:24348281-24382694 GCA_027497455.2 Sardinella longiceps | reverse complement strand
TTGCTGAGAATTTTACCTCCTGTGAAATGGTCCGGAAAATCTACCATGGGTAATACTAATCCCGTGCGAATGCGACCCTCGGTAATAAGCAGGGAATTGCTTCGACCTGGTCGGCGCCATGTTTACAGATGGTGTTTACGGAAGTGACACGAAGATGTGCATACCAACCAGTGACGGCTATGCGTAACCAACAACTCCTCCCATGTTAGATGAATATCACTGGGATTTCTTGTCCCGTCCGATTTGGTCGTTTCTAATGTCTGACGTCGTCTGGTTAATCAACATTGTAGCCTACAAAATATTTACATTTTTTGAAATATAGGGTGGGGGATACCTATTTAACCTATGCTGATTCCTACTACATGCTTATGATGATTTGTGATTTGATGCATGATCCTCAAGTTTAATTTAAGTTTAATTTTGTGCTCACAGCAGATGTTGGTTTATAGGCATCATCCTACATATATAACAGGAGTAGGAGTAGCCTATTAAGTTCAATTTAATTTTGTGCACACGGTAGATGTTGGTTTAAAGGCATCATGCCACATATGTACTGTAACAGTAGGAGTAGCCTATTGCCAGTATTACCGTGGTCTTCAAGCTGGTGTTGCCTGACAATACTACTTTTTGGTGCAAAATCACAAGATTTATAGGCTTACGTAACATGGAGCACTCTCAAAATATTCAATAGCATTAGATAGCCATGGAATATATTGTTATAACAACATGTTTAAAATAAACAAGAATGCAGGAAATTGCATCAGAATTTTTGAAAATTCCCAGGTTAGAACCCCCCAGACCTGGTCATATTGCATAGTGCACTAGGAAGTATTGTGAGCACACTGTAATTAAGCATAGTCAACCATTTTTGACCTCTGAATTTGAAAAATCCTGGCTATGGCCCTGACAACAACATCTGATGTACTGACATCCATAACTGACTCTGTATGTGAAATGAAAATACAGGTGTGTGCATTTCTCGCAGAACACGACCTCTCCTTCGCGCTCGCACAACCCCTGGTCGATCTGTATAAAAAAGTATCGAAAGACATCGAATAGAATTGCCTGCATGAGTCGAAAAAGTTCAGGCTCAGGACTTTTTTTTTGCTTTAAAGGAAAAGGGCGGTGATTTAAAGGAGACATAGAATGGAAAACCACTTTTACATTGGCTTTGATGAATTAAGAGAGGTTGTGCATGGTCAAAGAGCTATCATGAACATGAGGCATGGTTCTGCCCTCTTTCATATGGAAATCCTACATTTAGAAATAGCCACTAAATCATGGGCGAATTAGAACAAAGCCTGCAAATGATGTCAAATAACACAAAGTCATTGAAGTTCAATGGAGGTGGCCAGAGTGAGTGAATACACATCTTAAACATGAGGTGTTAATTCGGCTTGTAAAATATCACTTGATCGTCTTTTTGACAACATACAATTGAATATATTGTACTTTAACAATAGAGAACAAGGTACAAAACTCAATTAATCCATTCTATGTCACCTTTTACGCTTCCTAGGTCTATTTACGCATCATAGAGAGTGCATACGTTGAGTTGGAAGTGAAATCACGTCAATCGGATGTGTTTTGAGAGTTTGTGTTTTGCTATTTCATCCGAAAGCAGCTAACGTGGCAGCGAATGGGGCATGGCTATTTTCCGAAACAAAACGCTAGTTTATAAACCCTTACAAAGCTCCAAAATCAACGAAACTTCTCTGGTAGTGAGGTAAGGGACCATGCAATGAAAACGAAGTGCTTTTAGCTCTGAAAGTACATTGACCGAGGGTGTAGAGGAGTAAATATGAAGTCTGCGCCTTACCTGAAGTTGCTCTTCTCCTGACGCCATCTATAGGGGATAGTCCAGAAATATCGAGTGTCGAGTGCAGAGCTCATCCTGCTGGAAATGTGCGATTTCAAAGCATTTTACGGAAAAAATAGTCCATCTGTCAGGTCCATACTCCAAGCCAGTTACAATTTTGAACGTGAGGTCAGGTGATCTCTCTCTTGAATACCTGCTGCGCAGGTCAGGAGAAGAAGACGAAGACGAAGAGACGAACGAAGACTTGTGTGATTGAAAAGATGGTGCGTGTTTGTGCTTTCCCTGGCTGTGGCACAAAGATGAAGTAGTATAATCCTGTGAGTTTCCACAGATTGCCATTTCATGACCAGCAAGTATTGAAGCAGTGGCTGCTGATCTTACATGTAGACGTCGAAACGCCGGTACAGACCCCCAGGAAAAAGGACTATCGTGTTTGCAGTGCTCACTTCGACGCCGAAGACTTTACCCAGGACAGACGATTACAGGACCTGAGCCAACACTGCATGCGATTGAAGAGAAATGCCATTCCTAAAACGGGTCAATCTGGGCAGGTAATTCAGGATTTGCTTTATTCCTTGGCTAGTCTGTTTACTAGTAAGCTAATAGATAACACAACATTGGTGGGGGAGGGTCTGGCATAACGTTAGCCTAACGGCCGATTCACACACAAACCTGTGCGTGAGCGGCCCGTAAGCGGTGTGGGCGCGGTTTTGGGGCGATTTCATTTAGAATACATGTTAACAGGTTAGGTCATTCAGACTGCACGCGTGTTCTGCGCGGCTCCTGTTCGGTTTCTGAGCGGTGAACCGCGCTGCTTTTTTCCCAAGCGTTTTCAGTGCTGTAAGCGGGACTTGCGCGGTGTCCATAGATTTTGAATGCAGAGCTCGGGCAGCCGGTTCACGCAGAACACTGCAGAGACAATTTCTTGTGTGAATGCCCAAGCCCACAGGCACCGCTCACGGACCGCCCCGCTCCCACACCGCGAACGCGCAGTTTGTGTGTGATTCGGGCCTAAACTTCTCCGTTGTAGTTGCTGCATTCAATATAAGTGTCTCTGGTTCAAGTCATAATATGTAAATATATGTTATTATATGTAATTGTATGTAAATGTAATTGATTTTGTATGTGAACCTGGCATGAGATATTTTTGCATGTCTACCATAATTTTGCTTACTTGTGGGCCAAAAAGTTCTGGAGTGGGAGTTGAATAATGTTAGGTCACTGGGGTGGGGGTTGGTCAGAGGCCCATTTTCTATTCTTATAAAAGATTTGTTGTCTGTAGGCCTATAGGAATAGCTTTTTGTAGGCTTTTGTTACACTACAGTTTATTTCCTTTTATCATATGGAAAGTGTAATAAGTTAGGCACACTACATGAAATTTCTTTTCTTTTTTTTCTCAAGGAAAGTGATGCTGCATTGGTTTCACATAGGGCTCTCCCTGTAGACGCTAGTGGAGTCCCTTCATCGGTGAGTTGAATGCCATTTACCTCTTCCGCTTGAATTGTTGACATTATGCTGGGAAGAGAATCGTTGAATATTATGGGGTAGGGTTTGGGGACTGTTGTTGCCCATTACTTTTCCTACCCTTCCAAAATGCTTTCCAAAGATGCTTTGAATGTAGGACAACCTTTTTTCATACTGCATTTCAACACTGCATTTTCTCACATGATGTTTTATGTAAAGAATGAAGCATGTGAATTGAAATTCCATTGTTTTGGTTGCATAGTATTTTGTGGTTGGCTATAATACGACAGTTTGTAAATCTTACTGGTGAAAGAAAATGCATTTCCCCACTAAACGGTATGTTCGCCTAACTTCATGGTTTCAGTTACAGGAAGGTGACAATGATGTCCCTATGCCTATGTTGGAAGCATCAGATTTTGCCACTCTTCCGCAATCAACCCCAAAGAAGAGTCAGCGTGGAGAAGGTGTTGGACATACTGGCAGTTCTGGTGTGCGCTCCAACCTCACAATGTCTTTGTCAAGCCCGTCACAGCCAGTAGTCAGGCCACGCTCAAAGCCATCGTCTTCTGGGACATATCTTGCACGGCCACCAACATGGAGATGGTCAGAGGTAAGCTTCCATCTGCTTTTACTGCTGTCCCCCCTGTCACCAACGCCAGTCTGACACACAACTGAATGATTTTTGTTTCCTTTTATCACAAGGAAATTGATGCACCATAACGTGTGGGACAGCAGTGGAAGACAAGAGAGTTATCACACAAGCAAGTCTTATCAAGATATGCTGGACATGCCTGAATGGACACACAGGGGAATGGATGTCATGTCCAGACACTAGAGGAATGACATGGAACAATCTACTTGTGTGTGTTGCTATTCTCTTGACTGGCAGCACATACACGGTGTTACGGCTGTATGTACTGTTCCCTGTGCTGTTTGTCCCTACCTCTACTCAGGTGCCTGTGGGCCAATTACTCTGAATGGGAACACCTGAGTCACCTGATCAAGATGTGCTTAAAAGCTCCCACTTTCCTGTTGCGGGGAGAGGCTTTTGGTCTGGGACTGCTGGCTGTCTTGCTGCCTCTCAGCCTGGGATTGTTTTGTGTATTGTCAATGTTAATTTATTGTCTGTTCAGTTATGTAGTAGTGTTAATAAATCCCACTGGTTGGGTTACTTTTAAAGGTGTTTGTTTGATGTTTGGTTACTTGGGTCAGTAGTGGGTTGTTTGTTCGCCCCAGTAGGGCCATATTAGTGTGGGGCGTAACAAAATGGGGGCTCGAGTCCGGGATTGAATACCCATGAGGTGAGGTAATGTACTGCATTGTGTGAGATTTGTGTAGCTGTGGACTTTGTGCAGTAATGTTAGTGTGACCTTTTTGTTGTAGTTGCACTCCACATTTGTTGGGTCACGTTTTGGTTGCAGCTTAGGTGTAAGTTGGCAACATTTGTGTGTAGCGGTTGACTACAGTGTGACCATTAGTGGTGGTGTTGCAGTCTACTTTTGGTTAGGTCACTTGTGTGTTACTGCTGTGTGACCATTAGTGGTGGTGTTGCAGTCTACTTTTGGTTAGGTCACTTGTGTGTTACTACAGTGTGAGCATTAGTGGTGGTGTTGCAGTCTACTTTTGGTTAGGTCACTTGTGTGTTACTGCTGTGTGTCCAAGTGCAGTTATGCGTAAGTTGTGACCTTTGTATGTGGGATGTATTTTGGTCACTGTTGTTACTGTTATGTGTAGGTGTGTGGCAACCTGGGGCCATTTTCGAAATGGCATACTGCTATACTACATGTGCTACATGCTGCGTGTGCCCCAGCACACAGTGCAGCACACACTAACACTACTGCTTCCCACAATTCATTAATTAGCTGCAGGTGCTCTACTTGTTCTACCCAGTATGCAGCATGGTATGCAAGCAGCAGAAAATGGCCAAGAACCTCATTAAATAATTGACTGCAGGTGCCCTACCTGACTGAAGCCCCACACTACTCCTGTGATATTAGTCATGTACTGCATGCTACACGCTGCTGTCTGCAGAGATCAGTATACGAGCAGTATGTAGTAGGCATTTTCGAAAACGGCCAGGGTCTTTGTTCTGTGTTCACCTCATGGTGGTAGCCATTTTGTTGTGTGGGAGTGGCACCCACTTGTATGGCTACCTGTCTGGCTGCTTATTGTCAATCAAGTGGCAGCATCTTAATTGGCCCTTTTGTATTATTAGATCTTGTTTGAATCACCTTTGACCCTAGTTAACACCTTTGATGTCGATGTTTGATGTCAATTTTACTTCAAATTGATATCCAAATGTCCGCTGGGAAACTCACCTGATCATAAGCCTATAGAAAATCTATGGGGCATTGTGAAGAGGAAGCTGCGAGACACCAGAACCAACAATGCAGAAGAGCTGAAGGCCACCATCAGAGCAACCTGGGCTCTCACACCACCTGAGCAGTGCCATTGACTGATCGACTCCATGCCATGCCACATTGCTGCAGTAATTCAGGTGAAAGGAGCTGCAACTACGTATTGAGTGTTGTACATAATCATACTTTTTATGATCACACTTTTACTGTTCACTAAAATTTCTAAAAAATGCTGTTTTTGGAGTTGGCTGTTCTCCGTCAACTCCACTGGCTTCCCATCAAACTACACATACACTTCAAGATCCTTCTCATCACATACAAGGCCCTCAACAACCTCGCACAATCACACCTGTCTGACCTCCTGCACCGCCACTTCCCCACCGACTCCGCTCTGCCAATGCCAACCTCCTCACCCACATCACCTCAACCAAATACCGGACCCTAGGAGACAGAGCCTTTGCCATGGCTGCCCCCACCCTCTGGAACTCCCTCCCTCTGACCATCCGCAACTCTTGCTTAGTTTACACTACCCCGGGTCTTCGAGAAACCGGTTATCTTCCCCTCCCCGAGTAAGAAAACAATCGCATTTACACAAACATCAAAAACGGCTAAGAAAGGCGGTGACAATTAACCACCACGTCACAGTTTTATCAAAGATCTTTCAAGGGAGCAACATCGTGGCAGATGGCCACAAACGTGAAGTGTTTCGGTCTGCATTAGCAGCAGTGTCACATTAACGTTACGTCACATCATTAACATTTTCCCTTAAGAAATTATAGAATGATATTAATGTATGTGTGCCATAATGTTGTCTGTGATCATTAATGAAACCACATACCTGCAAACTTGTCACCTTTCGGCGAAATTCGCCGTTTTGAGCTCAAAATATGTCATTTACGTGAATCGTGTAAATCCGAAGAGTTTTTTTTTTTTGAGAGGGGGGGGTTGACGGCCGGCCGACCGACCATGGACTTATATTATAGCTGTAGAGAGTACATATGACAGGGAGCGAGTTTTTTTTTTCCACCGCATTGGTCCAGTCTGGAGGCAGACAGGCGCACCTGTAACAACGTGCCAAAGCAGCCATGGAATCATCTTCCATTCTCAGTGCTGCCATCAAAACGTAGCAAAATGACACAATTTAGCGCTATTTTAAAAGAGAAACAAAGACGGAAACTCATCGTTTTGATGCTATTATGATAGACGGTGGCTTTGCAAATGTCGTTGTAGCCTACAGTTAAATTGCCGTTTTAATCAGCCAAATATGAGCTATGTCATCGCCGGTATCGTTAGGCTACTTTTGTATAGGCAACGGTAATGGAAGAAAAGCGCAGTTTAAAGCAAACGGCAGGCCTATTAACTTCATCTAAATGGTCGAGAATGTAATTTACACAATAATCTTGTTAGTAAAGCAAGCAATTTCTATGGGCTCGCCGCGCAGGTTTTCGAAATTGTTTTCTCCTAATTGCTTGAACCTCTGAAGCTGTGTTTCTAGTGGACTCCGTTATACAGGGGGTTAGAAAACTTTTTTTCTAAAACCTGCGCACCATCCTCACAGTTTTCACTCTTCAAATGGTTCACGTGTATCTTCCCTGGCTGGCTTGGCCGCTTAGCCTAAATGGAATTATTTTATTAGCTTAGAAACCTAGACGTAGGCTACTCTTCTTGTGATAGCAGAGCCCATTTATTAAAATTTATCTGGTGATAGTCTCTGGTATTATCTTAGACGGAGGAGGAGCTCAATATGGAAGCCCATTTCCGCCACATTAAAAAAGCAATCTGGGTCAAATAGGCTACTATGAGGCCTTTGTAGAAAATAATGTTAATCCTATTGCTATTTCATTTATATGGAAAAACATTGAAAATATAAATATATTTATATAACATTTATAGCCAACACTACTCCATGCAATGTACCACAATTAATTTACAATTCATTTTTAATTTATTAATTTACCCCCCCGCGCACGCGCGCAACGGTTTGTCACCTTTTTCAACCCTTATGAGTTTGCAGGTATGAAACCAACAAATGACAATTCAATCGCTCCTCTGCAAAACAATGTTGTATGACCCAAGTCTGCTTTTTAGCTTTAGACAGAGGGTTTGTTTGCCAGTTACCATGACGACATAGCTATATGCTAACTATAAGCTAGTCGTTTTGGACTTTGCTCAAACCTCACATATTGCTGTAAACTATGTTTACGTTTGCTCTGTCCAGTTAAAATGAACTCAGTAATGTTACCCGCAGGCTGTCAATAAATTAAATCTCAAATATAAATGTAAAACATTACGTTAGCTAGATCGCTAGCGTTAGCTCGCTAACAACTTGAAATTTTAGTAGGCTATTTACTGCCTGGCAGCTTCATCTGATAGAAATACCAACAGTAACAGTTTACAACATTAGTCTTGAAATCATGTTTAACACTTACAGAATATGAGAGATACATGCCAAAAAAACCTGATAACTCCAAAAAGACTATTTATTGGTAAAAGTCCTGACATCATTCAAAACTAGGTGGTGCCCCTTGTGAAAATAGAACTGCTATGCGCGAACGTAGGTGCTTCTCGTTTGATCCAACAGTCTTTGGTGCTAGAGCTCCGGTTATGGGTAGTTACACAAATCTCTGAAGACGGGGTTCTCCGACATCTCCACCTTGCCCGGGAGTTTGTGGGATTCTCCGTCTTCACCTTCGGGTAAGTGTAACAGAGAGGTGCAACCGCAGAGAAACACGTGCGTCTTTATGGTTATCTGAGTTTGTGTAAACGGGGTCTCTGATTCTTTGCTTTCATTCAAACGCCACCTCAAGACCCACCTTTTCAAGACCGCTTATGACACCTAACTCTTCACCTGCTGCCCTCTGTCTATCTGTTTGTTTTTTTGTTGTTGTTTTTGTTTTGTTTGTTTCTTTCTCCTGTGTGTATGCTGTATGTGTGAGTGTGTGAAATGTTGTGCGTATGTGTGTGTGACTGCGTGTATGTGTTATTGGTACAGAATGTGAACTTCATGTAAAGCGTCTTTGAGTATTTAGAAAAGCGCTATAAAAAACCTGATGTATCATTATTATTATTATTAGGGGTCCACAGCATAGCTGCGCGGAACCCTCAAACAATTTGTACCTGTGCAAAGAAACTTTGTACTTGTAGATTGTACTTGTATAATTAATTTGTATGTGTGCAACAAAGTTTTGTACTCGTAGAAAAAAAAATGTGCATGTGCAAAAAATGTATGTATTTGAGAAAATGATTTGTGTGTGCCTAGAACAGTTTTGTAGTTTTGGAGTGCTTAATTGGCTTGTGTGCAAATTAAATCCACAACTGCAGCAGAAACATAGTTGTGCACAGGAGAAAAGATTTGCCTCAACAGCGACATCCAGCTTTCGTGTACAACATTGAATGTACGCCTACAGAACCCAGAGCCATAGAGAGAGAGAGTTACGACACGCTTTGATGTCGCCGCCAGGCGGTCACGTGGTTCATGTAAGCCTGAATAGTTCCAAACAAACCCGCGATGCAACGATATCCTATGGTACAGACGCCAGTGAAGACGGGATTAAAAGCAGGATTTAACCGTCAATTTAGCGATTTTTTTCATTGTTATGAAATATTTGTGGCATGTGGCACTTTGATACGTGGGTCTGCTGTGGTGACAATTAAAGGAATTTAATATCTCGAAGGGGAAAAGTTTGTTCATGTTAGCATAATTCGGCTAGCGTATGGAAGTAGATGACAGATCCTAGAGGTGGTAAAATATTTTTTGTGTGTAAATTCATTTACATTCTGTATCAGGACAGCAAACACTTAGGTAATATCGATAGTTTAGGATTTAATTGCAGTATTGACTGTATAGTTATATATAGCTTCACGTAGAACTTGCTAATTTGGTTAGCCACCATTTCTCTGCTGCTTAGCCAAAGATCTTACCTCTCTTAGCGATCACATCGTTGTATTATCACAGTAGCCTATATTTCTCCCCAAAACAGGTCGTGCAAGTGATTTCAGTCTAACTGTTATAGTGTCCAGATGTTAAAATAAAATTGCAACAAGGGCAAGTATGCAATGTCATTGTGAACACAGGCTACACACAGTGCTAAGCAGTCCTAATGCTGGTTTTGTGAAACTCTTCTGTATAAGTGAGACAATATGCATGTCAACTTCAGCTTTATTGTTATCTCATGAACATATATACTTTACATAATGTAATATACAGTATCACACAGTCCAGTTTGGACTTTTTAATATGGAAATGAATTCAGGTGGTACCTCTGAAAATTCAGTGTCAGTAGGTTATGGATTTTAAAATATAGCTAGAATTGCAGCTGTATTTAACACAATACAAGCATATTGCATCACTACTATGCATCTTTGGCCTACATATCATAGCCTAGTGTTTGGTATTTTTGAGCAGTAACAAATCATGAATAATCACAGTAACATGAACATGAGGCAATGGTTATGATAGAGGGCCTGGGGTTCGCAACAGTTAAAAGTTTGGTCATCCTGACTCATTTGTATTCTCTACATTACAATTGTGTCCAAAGAGCTGTCTGGTGTGCCAATAGACAGCTGGACACTGATGGCACAAAACTGCTTGGATATGTACATTGTACACAATGACCACTTTGTAAGCATCAAATAATCTAGGTAATTGCAAAATGTTGGTCACTGCTACATAATTACAGGACTGCAATCTCGATAAATCTTACAAGAAAGACTGGTGACCAGAAGTAGCATGGCAAGTAGAAGTATTGTATGGTGTATAGGCCCTATGGCAATGTGTGAAATGTAAATCCAGGTAATATTTGTTATGTGTCTCTTAACATTTAATCGGCATACAGTATAATGCAATAAGAAAATGTTATCAACCAGTCCTTGGAATATAATAGAGGTAACGTGTGTTTTCATGATGCATGCTTGCATCTAAAAGAGTTCAATCTCTTCTGTAGTCTTATGTGTTACTGGTTTGTGGAGTAGAAACACTGGGACAACACATTTAAAAACATGTTCACATTCAGTCATTTCAACTGCCGCTTAATTGTGAGGCCAGCCAAGGCAAGGAGGAGCCCTGCACTTGTCAAGAGACTGTCTGTGGTCAGTCAGCAAGCATTGGATCTCCATCTGGCATCCAGTGGAGAAAGACCTACAACAAAAGAAGTGTCAAATACACAAAACATGTTATTTGGTATAATCAATTTCAGGGATCAACTAAAGCATTTACTTATTGAGGTCGTATACAGAAGCTTTTTAGCATGTAGGCCTATTGCCAGGTGTAAGGAGTTTAAATGCACATGTTAATGCTACAGCATGTGAAGTGCTGGGTCATGAGCAGGTAACAGTGCATAACAAAAAGTATCAAGGGATACATTATAGGCTCAGTAAACATAGGCCTACTGTATGCTGGAATAACACAAAAACATGGAAGTCGTAACTGTCTACAGTAGGCCTACACTAACACTGCAATGAGATGGAATTCATGGGATGGAACTGTGGAACTTGGGAAAAGTGTGCCTATCTATACCTAGACTCTAGACGTACTCCCTAGTGGTAGCAATTTGAATTTGCACAGAGGTACGTCTAGAGGCCACTGATAGAAAATTAATTGTGAGGCCAGCCAAGGCAAGGAGGATCCCTGCACTTGTCAAGAGACAGTCTGTGGTCAGTCAGCAAGCATTGGATCTCCATCTGGCATCCAGTGCAGAAAGACCTACAATAAAAGAAGTGTCAAATACATAAATCATGTTATTTGGTATAATCAATTTCAGGGATCAACTAAAGCATTTACTTGTTGAGGTCGTATACAGAAGCTTTTTAGCATGTAGGCCTATTGCCAGGTGTAAGGAGTTTAAATGCAATGTTAATGCTACAGCATGTGAAGTGCTGGGTCATGAGCAGGTAAGAAATGCTAAAAAAAAGTATGAAGGAATAAATTATAGGCATAGTAAACATAGGCCTGCAATGAGATGGAATTCATGGGATGGAACTGAACTAAAAAGTGTAGACTATCTACACTTAATTTATCCAAAATACATGGTGCACATATTTAGTCTAAGCAGAATAAGATATAATTAGTCTAAGGGTCAAATTAATGCATGCATCATAGGCAGGTGAGGTTGTGCAGGTCAAAAAGATAACTTTTGCAATTTGTGTTATTACTACTTGCACAAAAAGTATTATCCTTTGATAGACCTAGCTTCTTTTTTTCTATTATACCAAGCACCTCACAGGCTGTAGCCTAATCTAAAGCGTTACCCATGCAATTTCCACTTATCTACCACTATTATCATACTTAATACTACATGCAAATACCATTTATGCCTGACATAACTTAGAAATCATGTAATCATAGAAATCATCACAATTTGTCGACAAATCAATGGGGTAGATTAACTTTATCATGAAAAAATAAGTTAGCCACCATGCTGAAGCAATGCAAGGTTAGGCTAACTAGTTAGCTAAATACACTTGGATTAATTTTCAGCATTGCATTAGTCATAAATGTAGCCTACAGCTAACTGTGATCATAAAACATGACAATCAGAACAACTGCAAATGATATCACCTTCTAACAAACGAGTAATTTGACCAATAGTTAAATTATCACCTCAATAAGGTGCCACCACAATACAAAGTGTCTGGTTGGACCCTTAAATCTATTACATTTTTAACTTCTACATCGACATATTTGGCAAACCAAATATAAGACTCATGAGGCCAACGTGTATACTTATGATATCTAACACTTACAACTGTAAAAACGTTTAAAAATAAGTGTTTTTCATCAACTTACCAGTGAATGTTGTTGACGAGCCATAGAGTTCAACGTAGTTCCAGCGCTTGTTTGGAACTATTCGAGCCTCCACAACCCGGAAGTAGCGTCCGCCATTTTTTACAACGGGAGTCTATGGAACTGTCGCCACTCTGTTTTCTATACCGCTCTGGTCCATCTATCAATAGCTAATGGCCTTCGTTTTTATCATTATCCTTGTAAACACTCTGACTACAGAACACGATGTCCTCAGAGCATTTAACTACATCGCCACATTGTGAATACGGCCATGGCATGCAAATTCAAAGTAGCCTAAACTAAAAAATAATGTGACAAATCTGGGTTTTATTGGGTCCATTTGCTGCACGTTTATCTTGAAGTTTAAATGTTTCGCTATAACAGTTTTTTTTTCTCCCCATCGTTTATTTTCTTATAAGTGCAGCTGTAGCCTACATGTCTCTTGCTTTGTAACGCGAAGGCCAAAATGGAGTTCAAATGGAGTGACTGCATAGAGCTGTTTGAGGCGGAGAAGATGGGGTGACCTCAGTTAAAACGTGTCAGCTGGGTTAATGCTACTACATTAAACCTTTCCATTTTACGAGTCCATTTACAGGGAACCCTCTGTGACATGTTTCTTATGAGGTCTTATGAGGTCATTGAGCTCTTTAAATTTATATTTCATGTGTGAGAGACTTAGGAGTCACAACCTGATGCTTTGCAGTAAGTCCATTATAATCAGTAAAAAAGATCAACAAAAGCTTTATTTTATACAGCTTGAAATTATACAATGTCACTTAAATGAAATCAGAGTCATTAATGCCTTTTTAATAACATGAATCCAGAGCACCAGTTGATCATGCACAAAGGATCATTCTGGTGGTGTTCCTCTCAAACTGCACATAGTAAACCCTAACCAAAGATCATGGTATACTGACTGAAAATAAAGTAACATAATACGTTTCAATGGGAGCAAAAGTGATTAATTCCATAAGTGCATTGTGTTACAATATGAACTTTTCAACAATCTTTCATATTAGCGTATGGCAGCTCAACTTTGGTTTGAACAAAGGGGGATTTTTGAAATTTGAAAGTGCTTAAGTGCTTTATACTCAATAGATGTGAGCTAATGAATGCTACATTCAAGCTCTAGTCATTTACACAAATATTCTAACTGATGGCCTGACAAGATTATGTCAATGAGACTCTGGACCAAAACCATTAAACAAGTCCTTTCTTGAAAGATTAGATTATCTTGACATTATACTGTACAACATGATCATACAACATCATCATCATCTTTAGAAATGCCTCCTGCGAAATCAAGCTCAAAAGGACAAATCCAAGATGGAGCAGAATTGAGTAGAATTGTGTAGTAAGGCAATGGCCAGGTTACCACTTGCCCCACCACACATACAGAAACAGTATAGGTATGGAGTGAAGGATCATCAGTCAGAGGAGGAAGAGAAGAGAAAAAGCACCTCCCCCCACACCACACACACACACACACACACACACACACACACACACCACACACACACACACACACACACACACACACACACACACACACTCACTCACACACACACACACACACACACACACACACACGCACACACACACACACACCACCTAGAGTATACCCTAGATCATAGCTCACACTGGCCACTCATTACAACTCTTTGCAGGAAGACAGCAGCTTTTCACTCTCCTGTGAAAGAGATGGATGAATCCAGCACTTATATTGGCCTCCAGATCATGACCTGGACATGGACAGTGATCAGTAAAACCCAAGGCTTTTGTAGCCGAATGGGAGTGCAGAGAGAAGACATTATAAACATACACAACACTATATGGGAAGGAATAAAATTTCCATGAAATTCCATGGAAATATCACAATGTGGCCCAGTGAAGCAGCTGAGGGTGATGGCATCAATAGCATAGCCTACAAAACCACATCTGCATCTCAAGAGCTTCTATGCTTCTGTAGTAGAGGCACAAAAGGAAAAAGCCTGAATGAAATGTCTCCATAGACTTGTGATGAGCAGTTCATGCAATGACATTTGCGGTAATTAAGACTGGTAACTGCAAATGTCACTGACTGGAGAGGGTTTTTTTTCAGTCGGCACTGACAAACAAAAGGTTTATCCAGGAAAAATCCAAGATGGTGGCCAATGGGGAGCCTAGCGATTGGCTAATGAGCCGCAACCCAACAGAGCAGGAGCTCAGACGCCACAGATGAGGGCTATCCTGAGGAGGAGGAGGAGAATTAGGGGATACTCTCCACAGAACTAGCAAAATGTCAAAAGCAAACAACCCTGAGCTCATGAATTTTACATGCGCTGTTTAAAAAAATCCATTTATCTATTTATTTGTGTTAGCAGTGTGCTCCTGAGAACACTATAATATGCAAATGAAACTGCGCTGAATATACACTGAATATTGAACAACTGTGCTTAAATGGATATCATGATTGCCATTTCATTACTTTTTCCATTCAACCCCACTTTCAATGTGAAGAAAGAGTTAAGCATGACTTGTGAAAAGGAAAGAAAAGGAGTGCCCTTTTTCCTCCATTGTGAGGCAAACAAAAGGGCCCAACTTCACAATACAGTGGCTTTTGCCTGTTCGACAGAGCTCCTCTGTATGCCAACAGAATGGGACACCCTGGATGTCCTGGAGAGGTAAACACACCAAAAGGTCACAGCGGAAGTATCGACGGGCTCTGCTTAGGATGGTGACATTTGAGCCGGGCGCGTGCGTTTTATTAAGTGTTCGATTTCGCCAGGATGCGATGGTGGTGGTGGTGGTGGTGGTGGGGGTGAAGGTGGGGAGGGTTGAGGGAGCGTGATGGAGAGGAAGACTCGAAAGGGTTTATGAATACACAAACCCTCAAACACTCTCAGGTGCTGAACACTCAACGATCAGCTTCCAGACGGCAGTTGGTCTTTGAGTGGTTTGGGGTGAGTGACAGCATTTGGAGACAACTCATCTGTTTGCAAGCTCACATTAATACTGCTGACGTTTTTCATTAGTCAAATTAAAAGATTGGGTAATAATAATAATAATAATAATAATGCAGAAATTATAACTTTAATGACAACGTTGCTTTAATTTATATGAATAACAATATGTCTGTACCACGACTATAGCGACATTGACATGATATTGCATCGAGTGCAGTGATATTACACCACTTGTTATTGTAACCTCCGCCAAGGAGGCTATGTTTTCGCCGGCGTGTGTGTGTGTGTGTCTGTGTGTCTGTCTGTGTACAACATAACTCGAAAAGTACTGCACGGATTTGGATGAAATTTTCGGACAACATGTGTATTGGGACGAGGAAGAACGGTAGCGATCAGTGACCCAGAACACCATCTGTGACCACATTGTCTTGGCGGAGGTCTGCGCTCTCTGAGCGCTTTTCTAGTTGGAGATATGTTTTTGAGTAATTTTTCAACGATAAATGGTTGCCAGCCAATCAGAAACCATAGAATCTGTAGACATCTGTTAATTTACATACTGTGTGGAGAGTCTTATATTATCATTGGTCAGTGTGGATGAAAATATCATTATCTTTATAGATATCATAGTAGGTATGAATGACCCTTTACACTCAATTATTCATGCAGTATATTTATTCATACATCATGTTCCAGACACACTGATATACTGGACATTCAGAGCTATAACTTCCCTTTGTCAGATTAGACCCTTTCTAAGATTCAATCAAGCTGTAATCCCAGGCAGCTGCTGAAACCCAAATTAGGGCCAAAATGTGATCCCATTGAAAGGCCCAAAGTGATAAGGCTCGACCAACCCCAACAGCTTACAATCACTTTCACCAGCTGGTCTGCCCATACGAGATAAGAGAGTCTATATTTGGATCTAGCCAGTCAACCAGCATCCAAACAGCCATCAGTCTGTGCCCCTGAAATCCAATACTGAGAGAGGCAGACACAGTCATCACATTGGTGGTCAACTGATACGTTTGCAGTGTTTGTCCATGCATTGAAATGGTAATGTGCTGAAGTTTATGCTATTACCTATCAACAGAATTCATAAACATGCACACCTGTCTTCTCCAAATATTGTCTCTGGAACACAGATAGGCTACAGCAGTAACCATAACCTGCTCACATTCCCTTTTTTTTTTCACTATATGCTGTTCCGAACATCCTGTGACAACCAAAAATGTGGATGTATTCTTCCAGTATAATCTTGATTGCACAGGCAAAGCTACAAAGTGTGCACAACACACCTGATTCTACATTTCCTTAAATAATGAGCAAGGAAAAATGTCTCCTGTCCTGCAAGCTGTTGTGAAACTAGAGGGTCACAATCAGGCCATATCAACAGTCACTTTGGCATAAAATATGTCATAAAAATGAGGTATTGTTTATCAAACAAGTGCTTAGACTGTTAACATACTTGTACTTTAATTAGCAAGTTTAATTAGCATATGGGTGATGAAGCGTGAACGAGTCTGACGCAGAATTTCTGGCATCTTTGTCAACGGAAGTGACCCTTTGTAACCTCATTCTGTCAACACAGACCCAAAGACATTTTCATGCGTTGATGAAGGTCTCCAACACGACCTCAGCCACCTACTCTCTACACATCAACTGTTTCATCGTCCCAGATGACCTTGTTTGTGTTTTGGTGCTGACTAAATATAGTGGGTCCCTGTTGATGAAAGACTGGGAAGGAAGATTCTAAATGGCTTGCATCCGACATGAAGAGGTTGTTTTTTAAAGTTCAACTGCTCATTGGGTGTTCTGCCAGACACATGATGAATAACCCCAACACCTAACCCTTATTACAGGTCATTTGTTACATGGTTATTACATCACTTGTTATGGTTATTACACTGCTCTTAAAATGAAGTAAGCACAATGGATAGTCTGTGTATGCTAATTGGTATTTGACAAATGTGATGCTATTTTTAACATACTGTTAAGGTAGGCCTACGCTAATTAATGCAATGAAAATGTAACAACATCCCTTTTGTGCTCATTGTACTATTAAAGTTCTTATCAACCTCTGCAGACACTGTATGCAATTCACCAAAGGACTGACAGTCAAGCCATTGTTTAGCTGTAGGACTTTCTTAAAATGTACTTGTGAATCAGTGCAACTTCAGTGAATCCATTTTTATAGTTTTATCACCTAGGCAGATAAAGGATTAGGGATCATTTTATATTCTTTTGAAAATTATATTTTTTCCCCCATGGATAGGAGAAAGTATTATTCAAGCAGCATAGCTCCCCAATATATTCCATAACTGTGGTGCCCAGATAGTTTTGACTGGACCTGTGCCATTACTGTGGCATAGAGATATATTACTTGAAGATCAGTCTGACAGTCCTTTAGATTCCAGGCATGGCGGTGATGACAGCATTTAGCTGAGTGACATTTGTTTTGGCACAGACAAAGCAGATGTTCTTCTCTTAGCCTAGAGAATTTAATCAGATACCTCATCATTCATTCCATTCATCCACACCAGTGGCTTGTTGTAGTTTCATCATCCTAATTTTCATTCTGTTTGTGTTGTGCTCTTTTCTAAATGACAAAAACTGGGCACCGGCTCTACTACACGCCAGTGGCGGAGGTTACCATACAAGGCGCCAACCTGCTCACCGGGAGCAATTTGTGTTAGGTGTCTTGCTCAAGGACACCTCGATGGGGTCAGGTGGAGTGGGGCTCAAACCTGCAACCCTCCAGTTGCCAAACGGCACCTCTGCCACCTGCACCATCACTGCCCTTAGACTTATGTTAGACTTGTGTGTGCCATTATGTGTCAGTAGATAAATAAAACTGATAAATGATGATATGCGATACTAAACTAATCACCCTCTTTTCTGCCCAAAGTAATGGCTCAGACTGAAGCTACGTAACATTTTTACCTAGTTTCCTTTGCCATATGTATCCAGCCATTTTGACTCGCTAAATGGGAAATGAAAAACAGCAGTTGTTGCCGCACTTGTTTGCGTTCTTAAAATTCAACTCTAAATGCTCACTTCTAATCTATAATCTTCTTATATTTTCTCCAACCCAACCATTTTCTCAGTTAACAAATTCCCCCTGAATGTGGCATTGAAATGCTCAGCTGCTGCTTAGAACTGATTTAGACTGCATGCTCACGTGAAATAAAAAGGCTTTTCACACCTAAATAGCATGTCAAAACCAACAGTTTGTCCCAGAAGGATGTGTTCAATCTTTTCCCTGCACAGAAGTACTTCTTTTTTAAAGTCTAGGTAAAGCTCTGCGAATTGAATCCAAAGATGGATGTGCATCTAATGTTAATGTAATTTTAATATTAATAGAGATGTGTTTTATGTTTTTGGGTGCTTGTGCATACTGCGCTGAAATTGGATTTTGAGATTCCCGGATGGTGCATTAGTGTTTTACTGCTTTCAGTGCATTTACGTCTTGCAGGTGCTATTTACGCCCCATGAAATGAATAGCAAAACCTTTGCCATGTTCCTCTCAATTGAGTTCCATCAGAAGGGCTTGCAGTGCAAATCATGCTGGACTGTGTCTTACCTCGGCACACATCCAGCACTCTGGCGGTAAAGACATAGAGCTGGAGTGTAATCATTGTTCTCCTAGATGCCAGCTCATTTCACTAGTGAAAGGGAGGGAAATGAAAATGAATTTGCAACTGCACAGCTGTCAGGACTGGTCTATGCACAGCATTTTCCTGAACTACTTTTGTGTGTTTATAAACATGGAGAGGATTTGGGGTTTTTTTAAGATGTGGAGAGAGGGAAGTAAGACATCAGTAGAATTGGTCTACTTGTGGGATATGTAGTTTTTCAAAGCATGAAAACTGCCACCAGAGGATTTTAGAAGAAAAAGAAAAGGGAGAAAATAAATAAGAAAACAAAATCTCAGGACCTTGGATGGAGTAGGTTAACAGTGACTCCATAATTGAGTAGTTTGAATTTAAGATGCTTGTAAAATTCATCTAAGTAGTCCTGGCCTTGCCTTACTACGTACTTCCGTCTGATAATCATTTCTCTCCACGACTCCGTCTGGCATTCCGGCCATTGGCATCGTTTACACCGAGCAATTCCATACCAAGGTGAAAAGCAAGCAGGATCGGGAGTTGTGAGAGATGACATCGGGTTTCTGCTGTTGTAGTGTAGCTTACCGGTACTTCACAAACAAGCTGGTGCATGATATAGCGATTGGGTGAAATCAGATTTAATCATTTCAAACTTCTACAGTTCACACCTCCAGCTTGCAATAGTTCAACCATGGATGCGATCCCAGACCCTTACAAAGTTAAAGCGTAGACCAAGAGGATGGCCAAAGCCAGGGTAAAGTAGTGAGGTAGGGAGTTTCAAGACAATAATGATTAAGACATGGGCAAGCCAACAATCAATTTGTCACTCGATCAAAGACATTTCCCTATTTTTATAAGTGTCATATTTTTTCACTTGCTCACTCCTTCACTCATGGCTACACAAAGACAGGCAGGTGGAAAGAAAAGAAAAAGAGAGAGTGAAAGTCAAATAATGACAAGTCCCTCATGAGTCAAACTCAGCAATCATGCATGTACAAGCCAAGATTAGTCCACTGAGAGTTCACTCAAGAACAGCAGCATAACCAAACATAACCATTTTGTTGGAGGAAGAGGTAAACATCAGGTGAATACCAAACTCTTGTTCTTTCTTGTCTCACTTGTTTACACTACACAGGTACACAGCAACAAAAAATTACCAAGGAGGAGGAAGTCCCCTTGTCTTGTTAGCCGTCACACACAGCAGCGACTCTCTTTGCTTCAATCCCATGATACTTCCTGTATTGCTCCCTGGCCATTAAAAGCGCTGGGATCAACAAAAGGGAATTATGTGATTAGGCTAATTGCTGTAATTTCCACAGGGGTATTATGAGTCGGCTTTGTTTAATGGAACAACATTGTTAGTCTCGGGCAAATCCACACCATGATGATTCTTGACATAATTGAATAAATGGGCAAATCGCCAGGGTAGCTTTTATTCTTTTATTTTTTTACCAATAAAAAAGTATATGTATGTGTCTGTTGACATTTAAGAATGTTTTGATATGTATACTTACTGACAGTATTGAAATGAAAAATGTGTAAACAATTCAACTAAACCATAATTGTATCCTACCAGAAATTTCCCAGAACTTTGCTTACAGTAAGGAATCACATTTAATTAAACCATTTGGTAGAGACAATTTACACGAGCAGTGTAACGCTCATGAAAGCAATTTGCTGTTCTGAATGTAAAGTCTGAAATTGTTCTCCTTAGAAACATGAATAAATGTGCATACTAGGCTGCTGACAATGCCATTTATTGTGGATTTTACATTGCTAATTTTGCCATCACACCTCAACCCATTTTTTTTTTCTATTTACAGTTTTTAACTTACCAATCTCAATTTAACCTTTTGGTTTGAATTAAATATCTATCAAAAAGCAGTCATTATAGAAAGGTCAGTGCGTTTGTAAGACCAACATTGCATAATAACTTCCCAACACCTCTTTGCACAGGAGAACAATCTGTTACATTAGTTTGAGGAAATACAGTCCATCACAAAAGTTTTATGAGCCTGGGTAAACAGACCTCAGACCTCAATGGGGCCTTTCAAGCAGTATTGTCAACATGTCATTTAATATATTCATTAGCCAAACTTATCTATTAACATCCACTAAATACAATATCATCACAACATCAACAACATTCTAAAAATCAATCTCCGACTGGTTTTATACATTCCTAGCTCAGTTACCCTAGGTAGCTAAATGTCCCAATCACTAATCATAGCTGTAACAGCTAATAGCTAACACTCGCTAGCGAATGCTAGCGGGGTATTAAAACTCACCGGAGTTTACGGAAGAGAAAAGTAAATGGTCTTCAAGCATCAGAAAAAGAAAGAAAAAGATAGAGGTGGAAAAAGAAATTGATTCGAAGGTGATTTCAAGACTATTTCACTTTTAAGAAAGTTTCTAAGGGACAGAGCAAAGGAGCGTTCAGTCAAAGTGGATTCAAGTGCAGAAGTGAAAATCTCGAGAGCCGAAAACAGTAGGTTACCTAGGAGATGACTACTCAGGGGAAATGTATCAAAATAAAAGTCTTTCTATTCTATTTCTATCTAGCTACTTGGGACAGGCCATTACTAAAGTTAGGCTAATGGTAACCAACTTTTAGGTGGGTTACACCTGCAAGGCTCTACTTTAACCCTAACACTAACCCTACCCCTCTTGACCCTCACTCTAACCCTAGACTTAGAGGCCAGTGGCCATTGAGGGCAAAAAAAAAAAAAAAAGACCAAGACATCAAAGCTCTCAAATCTCACTTCCGATTCCGAGTTGGCCTGCAGTTGACTCACTCCCGTTGCATTCCTATAGCCGTGTCCACTGGGAATTTACCATTGCTTCATGCAACACTTCCCATATGTACTTGGGTGTGCAGCTACAGTAACACATCTTGCTAAATAACATGTATTAAACATGTTAGTTTAAATTTAGATTTAACATTACATTTTGAGTTGCATGAACAATTTGTTCTTGATACGAAAGATATTTTTCACGATATCTTCCATTGTTTGTTGTTTGTTGAAGGTCTCTTAGCTGACATGAAACAACTGGTCCAATGAACATGGGTCCAATACCTTAGCGGAGAGTGTTATCCATTTACTGGAGCTGAAATGCTGTCTTGTCTTGTTCCTTCTTATTGTTAATGGCCTCAAAAAGCATCTCCCAGTGCAGAATCCTGGGCAGAGGTCAAGAGGGGGCTGAATCTATCAGAGTTGACCCAAGTGGAAGACCTTTTGACATCAGCCAAGATTGAAACAAGACCTCATTTGAACCTCAGATTGTATGTGGCCATGTGTGTGAGTGTGTGTGTGTGTGTGTGTTTGCACTACTTGCATGCATGTGTGTTACGTTTTCTTGATAAGCCTTTATGCATATGTGATATTCAGAAGGAGAATGCCTATGTGACAGTACATTCAAACTACGTGTGAATATGGAAACTATGTGTGAATATGGAAAATATAGAAATAATTTACATAATTGTGCATTGTAGAGGGAAGAGAAAACAGTAAAATCAAGCTAAATCCAAGGCCTCAAGTGACCTCTGTCTTACATAATTTAACCTAGACCTTTGGCTTCATTTGTGTAATATGTTGTGTCATGTGGCTTTATGTGTGACTGTTATTATGTGTAAAAAGAGATGCAGTGTATTTGTACCCTGAAATGCAAACTTGTATCCTCAAAGGCGCTTCGGCTCCTTGATATGGTAACAGTACTACAATGCCCCTGGTAAAAACCTAATGTGAAGCGCTGAATGCTATTGAATCATTTGGACTGGGAAAGTAAAGCTCACTTACACAGTGATGAAGTTCTTGCATGCCTTTGAAGTTCCATCAGCGCTCATGGAGCCACCAGGCCACGCCTTTAGTAACAAAACAAGATCTTCTCTATTTCACTTTTCCACTGTCCTTGTTCATCTCCCCCATCCACTCGCTCCGCCTTTCATGCTTGTTGAGCCCAAACCACCCAAGCCCAAACCCTGGACAGTTCCCTGGCCACTGTGAGCCATGCAGGCCCGTCTGTTTGTGTGAGCCTCGGTGGTCAACACCATATGTGTTTGCCTTCCACCGCCTCAGGCTATGTCCAGAGTGCAGGGGGAAATGTCCTCTACTTCTCTCTCTCTCTCTCTCTCTCTCTCTCTCTGCTGTTCCGCTGGTAGCCATTACTTATAGTTAGAGGGTTGTTTTGATGTAATCACGACCATCTGTTGTGCTCAAACTTGTCCTCTTGGAGAAAGTTATTGTCTTTTTGTGTGTGTGTGTGTGTGTGGCCATCATGTGAGAAAGTGGCCATTGAGTTTTCAGACGCAGGGTGTAATGTCTCACCATGCACATTGTATATATGCTGCAGCACCAACGCGGTTTCATCTCCGCTAATGGTAACCAACATTTTCTAGCATTCATTAGGGAAGAGGGAACCAGTAAGCATATGAATACTTCAGTAGTACTTTATAATCACTGTCCTCTATTATTAAATAACTTATTAAAGGACTTATCCAGATTGAATTAACACGTAGCCCTGCTGTTTTACAATGCTAAGTACTATTTGTAGCCACGAAAAACCGAATCTCATGCAACACAGACTGAGATAGCAAAACTACAGCTAACTGTAACAGAATCAGGCATTTCTAAACGAAACCTAATTGATTTGGTTTCATTTTGGCATGTCCTGATTTCAAAAAAATTCTAAATTTGAATTACAGTACCCATTATATCGACAGCCACATATCTGGTCCAGAGGGAGGTTGACCTTGACAGAAAATGGAAGCAGCTTGTTTGATAGCTGCCAATGTCGTAGGCCTATTTGTAAAAAAAATAAATAAATAAATAAAAAATTGGAAAAGCAGAAACCTGAAAATTACATCTAGTCTGGATTGGAATAATCTTTTAACAGACTTCCTCTCTCCCCAAATCTAATATGTGGGATTGCAGGTATAGCTGCTGTTATTCTTAGCCACTACACAGAGGCCGTGTCTGATAGCCTTTCCTTTCCACACCAGTGCGCTTCCAAGCACTCCATCCCTTTCAGTAACACTCTCCCCAACCAACCCCCTGGTGGCTATTTTACAGCTGTCTTCTCCAGAAACAGCCTTGATTTGAAGTGGATCTAATCAACATGGGACCCAATTTGCCTATAACTGCTGGAATATGCACTCCAATCTTTTTTTCCACTTGGCTGAGTAATATATATGTGTTGAAAATATATGCAGTAAGAAACATACAGTATAATGGAGACAATACTGTGCTGCTTACAGTTGACAATGAGACAGCTGACTCAAAGCTTGCTTTGTAAACAATAACTTATAGTCAAGTCTGTATGATAGATTAGGCAATATGGAACACATTTAAATTATTATCACTCCTCTATGTATGTGTGTGTGTGTGTGTGTGTGTGTGTGTGTGTGTGTGTGTGTCTGTCTGTCTCTCTCTCTCTCTGTGTATGTGTGTGTGTGTGTGTGTGTGTGTGTGTGTGTGTGTGTGTGTGTGTGTGTGTGCATGTGCGTGTGTGTGCGTGTGTGTGTGTGTGTCTGTGTGTGTGTCTGTGTGTGTATGTGTGTGTGTGTGTGTGTGTGTGTGTGTGTGTCTGTCTGTCTCTCTCTCTCTGTGTATGTGTGTGTGTGTGTGTCTGTGTGTGTGTGTGTGTGTGTGTGTGTGCATGTGCGTGTGTGTGCGTGTGTGTGTGTGTGTCTGTGTGTGTGTCTGTGTGTGTATGTGTTTGTGTGTGTGTGTGTGTGTGTGTGTGTGTGTGCTGTGTGTGTGTGTGTGTGTGTGTGTGCATGTGTGTGTGTGTGTGTGTGTGTCTTGTCATGTCAGGTATCATATCTCATTTCTCTATGTCTCTCTTGTGTCTGCCTGCCTGGCGTGTCAGTATGCACATGCACATTAGCCTGTATTGTGTTCCTTGAAAGCCTGTATTGACCCCAGTGCACATATACATTTCTAAGTGTGTGTGTGTGTGTGTGTGTGTGTGTGTGTGTGTGTGTGTGTGAGAAAGTGTGTGTACAGTATGTGTGTTTGTGGCGCTGGTGAATGAGAATAGAAATGAACATGGAAATGATTTATGTTGGAAATAATGCTTATACAGACGCAAGCAATTTGCACATCTCAGGCGCCATTAAAACAACACAGGATGCAATCCCAATCACATTTTGATATGCAGCCACATTAGTGCAACCATAAGGGACCGATCCATACCTACTGTGTGCATCTTGTTTGGCATGCTATCTCAGGAGCCGTGTAGCAACATCAATTAAGGGGCAATTCAGGCTCGCTGCAGGCCAATTTAATTTTTTTTTTTTTTTTTTTCAGCTGGAGCAGAGTGCTTCCCTTGGCAAAATCAAATAAACTATTGTTACGACCACCTGGCTCTGAGTGGCAATAACATGAAAGGGAGACCACAACGGTAGTAACCTTAAACAAATATTTATTAAATGAAGTATCAAAATAAGATCAGTAAATGTAAAACTATCAAAAGTGAGGTGAAAGTCAGCATAGTGAAGTGTAGTGCATTAAAGGAAAAGAAAAGGGAAAGAGAGAGCAAGGGTAGATGGCCACATGCAGCCAGCCCAACAGCCACGGGCCGGAGCAGCCAAAGATAGAGCTGGAATCAGAGAGAGTGAGCAAGACCAGGAGGGGTGTTTTAAACCCCTCCCAATGAGTTCCCATCAGCCACCCAAATTGGCCACCTCAGCCCGCATAGCTTTGCTGACCAGCTCCCCCTGCAGTCTGGGAGCTGGAAACCCGGGGTAACGAATGTACTGTATACTGTGGTAAGGAGTGACAATAACCACAGCACAGAAGAGCCGGGTCGTAACATCACCCCCCCCATAAGACAGACACCCATCACTGGGTTCTGGCAGGGACCTCAAGCGCCAGCAGCCTATAAAATAAAGAAACACTATTACCTAAAATACTAGAACACTCACTATTTTAAAATTAAGCTTAACAGTTAGGCTACAACTACGCATTAACCTGAAAGACGCTCACCAAAAAAAAAAATAAGGAAAAAAAACAAAAGACGACAGACCCATCCCAACCCTCACTAGCCCTCAGGCGCACGAGACAGGGCATCGGCCATGATGTTGTCCGAGCCTCTGATATGCCTGATACATAACTTGTAGGGCTGAAGAAAAAGCGCCCAGCGCATAAGGCGCTGGTTGGAGTTTTGAAGTGAGGACAAAAAAGTTAAGGGGTTGTGATCAGAATAAACAATAAGAGGATGAACCCCACCACCAACATAAACTTCAAAATGCTGGAGGGCCCAAATGAGGGCAAGAGCCTCCTTTTCGATCGTCGAATAGTTAAACTGATGGCGATTGAATTTTCTTGAAAAGAAACACACTGGTCTATCAATGCCTTTCGAGTCTTTCTGCAACAGGACGGCACCTGCCCCAACCTGACTAGCATCCACCTGTAACTGGAACGGTTCATCCAGCTTCGGCGCTGCCAGGACAGGTGCAGAACTCAACAGTGTTTTTGCATTCTCAAAAGCTTGCTGGCATTCACCAGTCCACTGAAATTTAACCGAGCCTTTAAGCAAATTAGTCAAAGGAGCCACAACTGAAGAAAAATTGCAACAAAAACTCCTATAATAGCCAATCATGCCGAGGAAGCGCATAAGTTCCTTTTTAGTGGCTGGAGGTGGAAACTTGTCTATGGCTACGACCTTGGCCCTAACCGGACACACCTGGCCCTGGCCCACGACCTTACCCAAGTACTCCACGGTGGCCTTTGCAAAGTCACATTTAGCTAAGTTCACTGTGAGGGTTGCTGCCACCAACCGCTCAAACAGTGCACGAATACGCAAGAGATGGCTTTCCCATGTATCAGCATAACAGACCACATCATCTATATACACCGCGCACCCCTGCAGTCCAGCAACGACTCGGTTCATGAGCCGCTGAAAACTGCAGGGGGCGTTGCGCAATCCAAAAGACATGCGAGTATAAGAGTAAAGTCCGGTCGGTGTAATAAAGGATGACACCTCTTGTGCCCTTGGAGTTAGCGGAACCTGATAATACCCTTTAAGCAAATCAAATTTACTAACAAAACGTGCAGCACCCACTTGATCCACACAATCCTCTATACGAGGTAACGGATAAGAATCTGGCTTGGTCACCGCATTCACTTTCCGGTAATCGGTGCAAAATCTAAAGGTGTTGTCAGATTTCTTCACAAGTAAACACGGCGACGCCCAGCTCGAATGTGATGGCTTAGCCAGGCCAATATCCAGCAGGTACTGGACACTTTCGCTCTCACGCTTGTCAGGGCCAATGCGATAAAACCTTTGCCGTATTGGACTAGTATCACCCACATCAATATCATGCTCCATCAAGCTTGTGCATGTAGGAGTATCTGAAAATAAACACGTAAACTCTGAAATCAAAGACTTTACCTCGCCCTGCTGTTTTAACTCCAAATGACTAAGGAGACCATCTAAATTAGCTAATGTTTCCGAGTTGTTAAGACGAGCATGTAAAATTGCGTCATCGGGTGCACGCACCCCGTCCTCCCCTGCCACCGGAGAACCATTGAGTGCGTCTTCAACCACTGCCACACCTACAGCGTGCACACCAGCCTTCTCCTCCTCCCCCCTCACGGAACAGAAGTATGCCTTTAACAGATTGACATGACAGAGCTGTCTTGCTTTTCTCCTGTCAGGAGTAGCAACCAAATAATTCACATCAGAAACCTGTCGCACCACTGTATATGGACCTGAATATTTCGCTGCAAAAGGAGAACCAGGCAGGGGCAAAAGAGCAATGACTTGATCCCCTGGGCTAAAAACTCGCACCTCGGCTTTGAGATCATAATTGTCCTTCATTTTCTTTTGCGCAGCAGTCAAATTTTCATTAGCCTTCTTCCCCGCTAAAAATAGCCTGCGTCTGAACCCCAAAACATACATAGCCAAATTCTCGGGAGGATCCGATGTGTCTAATTCGCTTGCCAAAACAGACAGCGAAGTGCGCACCTTATGGCCGAACACTAACTCATTAGGGCTGAAGCCCGTGCTTTCTTGCACAACATCTCGAGCCGCCAATAACAGCCATGGTAAACCGTCTTCCCACTCGCGCTTCATCTCCACGCAATATGCACGGAGTAAAGACTTGAGAGTTGCATGGAATCGTTCCAAGACACCCTGGCTCGCCGCATGATAAGCAGAACTGAAATTATGCTGTATTTGTAACCGTCTAAGTGCCGCAGCAAATGCTCTTGATGTGAAATTAGAGCCACGGTCACTTTGAACGACTTTGGGTATTCCAAATATAGACATGAATTGAGTCAAACACTTTACAACCGATCTCGTAGTAATGCTTCGGAGCGCATATGCCGCAGGGTAACGGGTGGCCTGGCACATCACTGTAAACAAATAATTACTGCCAGATCGTGATAATGGCAAGGGCCCCACACAGTCGATAATCAGATGCTCAAACGGTGTGCCTACAGCTACAATAGGCTGAAGGGGCGCGGGTTTAATGACAGCATTTGGTTTCCCAGATAACTGACAGACATGACATGACTTCACAAAACGTGCAACATCTCTCTTAATTCGCGGCCAATAAAAGTGTTGCAGTAAAGCATTATACGTCTTTTTTACCCCAAAATGACCCGACATTTCCCCATGTGCTGTTGTTAATGCAGCCTCCCGAAATTCCTCGGGCATCACCACCTGCACAACCTGATCTGACACATCAGAGTCTGCAGTTGGTGACCACTTACGAAGTAACAAGTCATTTTGTACAAAATACCCATGATCAAGATTAGTAGCGTCTGCAGCCAAATCAAAATATTTCTGCAAACTGTTATCATTTTTCTGAGCAATAATAATGCCCTCTCGTGACAAAGGTGATGGTAATTCGGGAATAAATATATGTGATAGGGTGTTCTTAGACTCAGCAGACGACTTTTCAGCCTGCTCGCGAGCCATTGCGCGTAACCGCACACGCTGCAAAAACCTCTGGAAAGTCTGTAACGCATTTATCTGGCTCAGTTGGAGATAACGCCTCAGGCCTAACCACAGGTGGACGTGAAACCTGATCAGGGAAGACACAATCATGAGCAAGATTATTCCCCAGAATTAGATCAATACCATCTATTGGCAGAGATGGACGCACCGCTATGGTTATTTCACCGTTCACAAAACCAGAACGCAAATGTATTCTGTGCAAAGGCACCGGAAAAGACTGCAGCCCAATTCCCCTAATTAACACCACATTCCCCGTGTCAGACACAGAAGAAAAAGGCAGGACTGACTGACATATGAAGCTTTCAGAGGCGCCTGTGTCCCTTAATATGTTAATTTTAACACTGTGCGAGTCACCAACCAGTGAGACAAAACCTTCTGTGATAAACGGAGCATAGTCCGCAAAATCGGCCACAGTTGTTTTATAACGCTCATCAACATGGGTGTTCTTGACATGTTCGCTGGGCACAACAAACGACTGCCTGACTAAATTTGACTGAGTGGCCAGACACACATCAGATTCTGTGTTTTCTTGAAACAGAGCTTGGATAGAGGAAGCGCAAAGACCAACTCTGCCTCGGTCACCACCCCTCTTTTTACGTTCGTTCAACATCTTCATACAATTTCGTTTGATGTGACCTGGCTCCAGACAATAATGACATACGGGTCTACTGTCAATGCTATGACTTTGAGATTGTTCAGAGTGTATAGGAGTGACTGAATCAGACCTAGGAGGTGAACCATCAGTGTCGGTATAACGATAGCGCTGCTCTCTGCGGCTATAATACTCTTGACGAGGCACATAGTCTCGCATGTGATGTTTATGAACAAGAGCATACCCATCAGCAAGAACAGAAGCCTCTGACACACTCTTAACCTTATGTTCATTAACATAAATCCGGATTTGATCGGGCAAAAGGTTTTTAAATTGCTCCAAAATCATCAACTCACGTAAAGCCTCAAATGACCCAGCCCCCTCAGCTGTAAGCCAGCGATTGAAGAAACTAGATAGATCTCTACCCCATTCAGCATAAGTATGCTTATCAGATTTTTTCCATGACCGAAAACGTTGTCTGTAAGCCTCAGGAATTAATTCATAACATTTTAACACTGCTTCCATCACCGCTGAATAGCTTTTCCTTTCAGTAGGAGACAGTGCAATAAATGCTTGCTGTGAGCGCCCAATCAAAGCAGTCTGAAGCAGTAATACTTTATCTTCATCAGTCCATTTCTGATCAAGAGCTATATTCTCAAATAATGAAAAAAACACATCAGGATCTTTCTCGTCGAACTTAGGAAGAAATTTAACCATACTAGCCAAGCCCGCAGACGAGGATGCCCCCCCGAGTTTCCCCTCGCTTGCCAATTTAAGGCGTTCTCGCTCTACTTCCCGACCTTGCTCTAGGTTTTTAATTCGTTCCAGTTCCAGTAGACGATCTTTCTCCCTTTCACTCGCTTCCAATTTACGGTCTCTCTCCTGTGCAAGACGGTCTTTTTCCCTTTCATTAGCTTCTAAACGTTTTTGTTCCATTAACAGGTCATGTTGCATTTTTAACAGTTCTTTTTGTTGTTCAAACGTTAACTCAATTGCTTTACTAGACTGCATCTCTGGACTAGTGCTCACAAAAGGTTTATCCTGACTTGTGGACTCTCGCGGAGTGCCGCCAGGCAGCACTTGGTGGTCTTTTAAACAATCAGAAATAAACGTAAACAGTTCCTCCTTCTTTGCAGATTTCGGTAATGTTACCTCAATCTCATAATGTTCAGCTACACTAAGCAACTGATCTTTGGTTAGAGCTGCCAACAAACTCTCAGATGGTGCTGCTAGAAAAACCTCAATCAGACTCATTTTCAATAACGTTAGTCACTAAACAACGATCAAACACGGAAATTTCACTAAACAAACAGCAAATCAATAAACACGTCTTTCAGGTCAACTTCACCAACCATAAACAAAACATCAAAGTGCTCTACAAATCATAGGCTAAATGTGAAGTGACTTGCAATACAGGTAATAAAGTAACAGCAGAGCTCCCCCTAAACATTTACCCCCCACTGGACTAACTTATCTTCACACTGAGCCCAAGGACCAGGATCAGTAAACCAAAAGATTCACTCACCAATACCGCTGGAGCCGAACTGCCTCGTAAAACGATCCAGCACGGGAATCCACGGCGGTGCCCAAAGCCCAGGCTCCAGTGACACAGCGGCCTAACCCACGCGCTAAATGGGGATGACGTATGCCCTAATGCTGATACCCCACCACCAGATTGCAAACAAACTTCACAAAACAAACAAATCAAAAACAAAACAAAAATGGTTGGACTATACTCTATTCTGCTCTACTTTTACTGGATCAAAGGCCACATTAATGTTACACTACCGATATTGATCTCCCCCAACGTAAACACACTAACCCAGCAGGCCCAACTTACGTTCCATTCACTCAGAAGTTGCGGCCAATGACGTAAGCCTACGCACCTCACGCTCTACCATAGCCGTGGGAGTAGCCTAGTCCAAACATGCTGGTTCTCAAACTCTAGGGAAAACTTAAACAAAATCTCAAAAATTAAACGTACAAAACTTCGGATTCAAATGGCACGGCGAGCCCCCACATGTTACGACCACCTGGCTCTGAGTGGCAATAACATGAAAGGGAGACCACAACGGTAGTAACCTTAAACAAATATTTATTAAATGAAGTATCAAAATAAGATCAGTAAATGTAAAACTATCAAAAGTGAGGTGAAAGTCAGCATAGTGAAGTGTAGTGCATTAAAGGAAAAGAAAAGGGAAAGAGAGAGCAAGGGTAGATGGCCACATGCAGCCAGCCCAACAGCCACGGGCCGGAGCAGCCAAAGATAGAGCTGGAATCAGAGAGAGTGAGCAAGACCAGGAGGGGTGTTTTAAACCCCTCCCAATGAGTTCCCATCAGCCACCCAAATTGGCCACCTCAGCCCGCATAGCTTTGCTGACCAGCTCCCCCTGCAGTCTGGGAGCTGGAAACCCGGGGTAACGAATGTACTGTATACTGTGGTAAGGAGTGACAATAACCACAGCACAGAAGAGCCGGGTCGTAACACTATGAATTGCTTCCAAGAGACCCCCAGAGTTGCAGGTTTAGATACAGGCTAGGGAACTGGATAATTTTGTGTGTGTGTGTGTTTTTGGCAGGTATATTTACTAGTGTTAAAGCCTTTGATCTGTAAATTTGTGCTAATCATTTTCAAAGTAAATTGTGAGAATTATAGTTTACCTTTCCATTATTGATATGATGTAGACTTACACGTCTATGCTGGCATTCATACAGTATTGATTCATTCGTTTGCAACTGGATCAACAGTTTCGCATTTTTTGTCATATATTTCACCTTCTCAAATGATAAACTCATAGTCATAGTGTGTTATAAAGCCAAAATTATTACCAAAATGTTGGCACTCATTACATTATTGGTCATTATTGCATTAATGGCTGCTACAATGGTAGTGTATTGTTAAGAGAGGAGAGAGAGGGGAAAAAAAAAAACATTTACAAGTGTCTGTTCTGTTCAGCTGTGAAGTGCAGAGTAAGTATGGGGATGTATGAGTGGATATGTCATTGTCAGGCTTGGCCGCTTAGCTGAATGAGACCATCATTTTATAACAGGTATATCTCAAAGAGAACAAGCATTTCTAAACAGGGACTCTCACTTGAAACTATGTGTGTGTGTACACATGTATATTCACAAAACCCAATTACCACACACACACACACACACACACACACACACACACACACACTTTAATGGTGAGTACGAATGGCTCTGTGTGTGGGTGTGTGGTACGGCAAGAACAATGATGCTTCCGCAGTGAGACTGAAAAAATGAAGCAAATGTATCAAAGCTCTTTTAAATGGCGAGGCAGGAGGCAGCCCATTAAAAATTAAAAGCGGAGTGTGGGTTGGCTCTGTTAGTTCACAACCGTACACTGAAAATTGGGGGAAAAGAGAGAAAGCATGAAAAAAAAAGAAATATTTTACATTAGATTAAAACAAAATGTGTTCATACCCATGCCACTTGCTTTGAATATAACTGAATTTTAAAGTTATCCATGTATAAAATCCTCTTGGTATATGAAAAACCAGCCCACCAAAAATAACAGAATAAAATGAATAAAAAAGTGAAAAAAAAAAAAAACACTGATAAGCAAAATGAATTTTAAAGTAAGCATTGGAGCCAAGGCGGTAGAAGGGTACATGCCTTCTAGGTTGAGCAGTGGAATATAAGGAATGTACTTTTGGTAGAAATTTGAAGACTTTCTGTACACTCTGCCATCCTCTTCATTGGGCTTTGGCCTTGCTGTCTGTTTCTTTTTCATAATCTCAAATTAAAGAGAATATATTCTGAATCAAGAGATTGAATTGACAATACTGTATGCAGATACATGGTACAGATGGAATGACAGACAAATGCATGCCTTGATGCAGTGCATCTTTCGCAAGGTCTGTAACCCCTCTAGTGACCAAAACACACTCTATAATAAGACAGGCTACATCAGTGATGTCAAGGCCCACTGTTCTGATTAGTTGTAGATTCAGTTGTGTGCAGAGGTCTTTTTCCATTCATTAAAAAAACAGATTTCAATTTTGAATATAAGAACCAAGGCTAGGTGAGGTTAGTTATACTGTACAGTTGAGGCCACAAGAGCTCCCTGAGTCAAGTGGAGTTTTCGTTTAGGTATTGTGTACTTAAACCTTCATGGTCTCCATCTTTGACTGAAAAACAGGCTTTATACAGAACAGGCACTTTTCTACCTAGTCTTGCTTTAAAGAAAGGAATAGAAATCTGACAAATTAATACTTAACCTCACTGTCTTCCAAAGGATTAGTCACTCTGTCACATTTGGCTTCTCACATCAAATATATGAGATTTTTCATCTACGTCCTTGGAAAATGGCAACAAAAGAGTCCACTTTTGCCTAATACTGTATCCTCAAGTAAAATGAGTTACTTTTTTATCAAGGTAATTTATCATCAGTTTTCTAAGAGCGTCCCTGTCTGTTGAGAAAATCAAACTTTCTCAGAACAGGCCTACAGTAACACTTCAGAAATTTCAAATCTACTTACCAATACTGAGGAGGGGGAAATTTTTTATCTCAGAGTCTGAATCCTCCTTCTTCCAGTAGTCCAGACTGCCTAATTGATTTAATGGACCACGTAATTTGTTATGCACTTTACTTCCTTATGCACTTTACACTGTAACACTCACAAAATCGAAATGCTCGATGTGCTCGTTAAATGTTTCATCGTAACCTTTTGCAAATGCTGTTGCATATCTCTCAGTCACTCTCACTCTGAGATAAACTCTAGGAGAGTCACTGCTACACCCTTCCTGAGCAATACCCTAACACACACACACACACACACAGGGACACACACACAGAAGGACACAGAGAGACCAAGACCACCCAGAATCAGTGAGATACTCTCTTTTCCATCAGAC
>JAODXP020000016.1:24323281-24343281 GCA_027497455.2 Sardinella longiceps | reverse complement strand
AACATTATTCTGTCTGAGAAGTCTGAGAAGTAGAAGAAAAAAACATATGTAATGAAATTCACAGCTTGTGACAGTTTTTGAATTCAGTATCCGAGCACTGGACTGACATCAAGACCAGTCCCTGGAATCCATCCTGTTGTTTAGCATAAAAATGAGCAGACATTATCTAAATAATTTCACACTGCTGGACACAAACAGAATGGCAGCAAGTGTACAGTACATGAGATATAATACCAAGTCACACACTGAATCACTGGAAAACTGCAAGAAACCCATAACAGGACTGTTGTATGCAGGGCCGTCGCAACAAGGCAGGCAAACCAAGCAATTGCCTGGCTGACAAGAGCCCCCAAGATTGACTGTTTATTAATTTTAGTAGTTATGTTGGTGGCGTTTTTCAACAAAAAAGGACTTTAAACTGGAGTTAATCAACTGTACAATACAGATAATTATATTGATGATGTTTGAAAATTATAACAATGTGGTTCATAAGTATTTATGGGGAGTGAAGGGCCCCCATGTCCTGTTTGCTTGGGGCCCCCTATGTACCTTGAAACGGCCCTGGTTGTATGTACTGTAGTTCATATCATACCAAAACAGATAAGGTTCACTGAATTGGTATTTATGTGGATCCTGGTCCAGCAAGCTGCAGAGGTCAACATGCTGCAGCCCTTGTAATGTTTCCTGACCCTCCTTGAATGTACTGTAGTTGGGGCTAAAGGCCACACTGTGTGCAGTGTTAGTCCCCTATCTGATGGCCTCTGTTTCATGAATACCCTGGTTCCTCTCTCTCTCTCTCCATCTCTCCTCTGCCCACGATTGCACATTGTGAGCTCGCTTGCTGTATGGCAGAAGCCTGGAACTAAACGTCCAGCACAGTGGGAGGTAGTGGTGGTTGGGTGGAGAGGAGGGTCCTGCTCTGTGTGGATCAAAGAGAGGATTCATGTACATGGATGAAGTGCTTCCTCCGCTTTGAATCACACCCACCCAACCAGGCGCCCATTGCCTCCTATAGTGCTTTCTTCGGCTAAGCGAAGCCGCGGTGCGCTGACACGCTAAGCTCGGAAGCCCCGCGGAAAGGTGGAGGCACCTTTGGAATCATGAGGTACAGGTCGTTGGAGTGAAGCCATGCGAATGGAATATAAATGAACACGCGAGCCAGTGCACTCACATCAGTGTGCCATCGCTGAGGAGATTACAATTCAATGACCTTGGATACAGATATTAAGTGGTAGCAGATTTTATCTGCATCTGTGAAGTATAGGACATTTGAAGAATTTACATACAGATATATAGAGACATTATGCATGTACATACACGCACACACACACACCAGTGATGCGCGAAATTCGGAATTTCATTCGATTTAATGAATAAATTTGATGTTGATTTAAATTTTTGTTGATTTAAATTTAAACTGGAATTCAAAGAAACTAATATAAAACATTCACAGTAACATACATTTTTTTCTTCCAAATGGAAGTATTGACACTATCATTAAGTGCACATGCCCTTTAATATCCCATGTACTGGGAAGTCAACTAAAGTGTTGTGTCCATACAATATTATTTAAATGAAAGTAATGTATTATGTTCTGCTGGTGTACTATATACACCTTACACTTGACACTCATATATCATGTATTTCTTTAATTCCAATTCCATGGAATTTAGTACAACCCTGACACACACACACACACACACACACACACACACACACACACACACACACACACAGACAATGCATATGTACGCACTCACATATACCCCCAGACTGTGCAAACATCCACACAGAGACACTGTGGCCACTTTAAATTCATTGTCCCCCCAGGGTTTGTTGGGAGCGGTTGGGGAACGAATCTGTCCATCAGTCCTGTTTTGTCACTCTGCTCTTCAACCGCGGCCTCTCTCTCGCCCTGATGCCACTGATTGCTTCCCGGAGAGGAAAAACTACTGCCTGTCTCAGCTGAGCCCGAGGTGTCAGTGGAGGACAGAGAGTGGAAGGGGGGTGTTGTATGTGTGTGTGTGTGTGTGTGTGTGTGTGTGTGTGTGTGTGTGTGTGTGTGTGTGTGTGTGTGAGTGAGTGAGTGAGTGTGTGTTTGTGTGTGTGTGTGTGTGTGTGTGTGTGTGTGTGTGAGTGAGTGAGTGTGTGTTTGAGTGTGTGTGTTTGTGTGTGTGTGTCTCAGAGCAAATGAATAAAACATGTGGCACCCACAAAAAATGCAATCTTAGCTTAATCGCTCGGCATTTGTACTAATTAAAGCAAACAGCCGAGAGTGAGCAAGCATTTTATTCTCCATTTGGAAGCCATCCCCTCTCATTCTTGACACTTGCGTTGAGCTTTTCCATCATCCGTTCCCCTGCCTGAGTCCATGCTAGACGTTCAATATTCAACCTCATCCAAATAAACCCTTGCATAACGCGCTTATTGCAGATTTATTTACACACAGCCTCCATATTGGCTAAACATCTCAGGCACATTTTTCTGCAGTACTGTAGAGGAGTGTGTGTCTCCCACCTTAAGGCTTTTTTTTAATTATTTTTCGGCTGAAGCTTCTCGATGAGATCTATTGCGACAAGATTAACTGTGAAATCTTGACAGGTGCAATACCTTGAGGAGTCCTAGCTTCTATTAAGAGCATTGGAAGAGGATATTAAGATATTCACCTCACACAGTGTAATTAACTTTGGGCTTAATGGGTGATTAGATGTCTATTAAATGTTATGGCAGATGGTTTCTTCTCAGGTGCTGGGAGTTGTCCTGTCACCTTCAAGGTACCAAGTGCATAAAAATTATGCTCTGTTTACAGTATATCTTGTTAGTTTATGAGTGTGTCATTATGACTGTGTGTCTGTGTGTGTGTCTGTGTGTGTGTGTGTGTGTGTGTGTGTGTGTGTGTCTGTGTGTGTGTGTGTGTGTGTGTGTGTGTGTGTGTGTGTGTGTGTGTGTGTGTGTGTGTGTGTGTGTGTGTGAAGGGGGATTTGGCAGATTGATTACTGTACCTTAGTTTGGTCTTAAGTTGGTTTTGATTAAGCTGTCATTTCATAAAGGTCTGCTTTGCAATACGTGCAAAACCTATTTGTGCTGCCCATGCATGGAACACCAAATTAGTAATTTCATAGTCTATTATATATCATATATTCATACTGCACAAAAAAATATCTCATCTTCCAGTCAGGACAGTCAGCCAAAAGAGAGGCGACAAGAGAAGAAAAGCCTGAATCCTCCAAAGGGGAGTATTTTGCTTTGAATGAAATATAAAATGTCAGCACTTGACAATGTTTTGCTGCAATTTCAATGCCTGATTCTCTGTTCTCCCAAGCGCTCACTTGTCAACTCTAAAACTCCAAAGCGTGCTTAAAGGCCCAATTTGCCTTGCGGCTAGTCCTGTCCTGATACAGAGACACTATCGCACATCAATCTGTTCCGGGAGGAGGGACAGCGTCTTGCCTTGCTGTGTCCACCTGAGACTTGCAGTATTGGGCCATCACCGTAGCCAGCAGGCAAAGCACTCTAACCAACTTCTCCCTGACACCCACCCCCACCCTCCCATTATAAGCATGGAGCACTGGGTTCCCTTGGCTGTAGGAAAAAAAAAACGTCCTTGTAACATTTTTTTTTTTCTATTTCATCTGACATTTTTTGTTATCACCATCTGGCTATGCTGTTGTTCTGAGTGGAATTTAGGTGAGTACTGTAGATGTGTTGAAGGAGTTTGGGTGGAAAGGGTGGTGGTGATGGGTTGTTGGACCCCCAGAGTGTAGTGAGGGAGAACTTGAACTTGAACAGTTCAACACTAATAGCGTCTCTCTCTCTCTCTCTCTCTCTCTCTCTCTCTCTCTCTCTCTCTCTCCTCAAGGCCACCACATGGATTCCTCTCTTTTTCTCTTCAACAGTCAGTCAGACAGACATGCAGTCCCTCTTTTACTTTCTGCTTTTGTTTGTTTGTTTTTTTTGTAGTGCTGTCAAGCGATTAAAATATTTAATCGCGATTAATCGCATTTTTTTCCGTAGTTAACTCATAATTAATCGCGATTAATCGCAAGATTTTTTCTATTCTAAATGTCCCTCGATTTCTTTTTGTCCCATTTTTATTTATTTATTTTCATTTTAATGCTGTTATCAGCATTCATTGGTGGGGGTGAATACCAATTTAAAAGGAAAGAAAACCCAGTTACAGCATCAGAAATTATTAACATGTTCAAGTACTGCCAGAGAGATGTTGATGTCTTTTATGTTGCTAGTTCACATGTTTACAAAAAAAAAAAAAAAAAAAAAAAAAAAGGATGGTGGCCCTTTAAATTATACTAACCTATATTTTAAAGAGGCTCAATGAAAATATGGCATTATGGTCTACATGAGTAAACCTACAGTACATTGCATGAGCATACCTTTAAAATGCATTTTGCCATATTGGCAATTGCCCTGCAAGAAGTTCTCATTTTAGTGACAAGGTCATACGTTCAGAATCAGGTAGGCTATAGGCTATGCCTCTCCTTTGCACAAATTCTCTCTCTCAGTTGCGCTCCGACCTGTTTCACTTCTCTCACTCGCGCTGCAATTTTGAAACTTATATTAGCCTATTTGCGGGGTATTCAGTTCAAGAGAAGGGATTTCTAAGTGACAACATTAATCCTCAAGCTAGTTAACAACCTAAATATGCGAACATGCGAGTGAGCGTCAGTGATTGTGTCGGTAAAATATTTGTTTTCACTGACATCAAATGATGGTCACAAACATTCTCTATCTCAGTTGCGCTCCGACCTTCACCTCTCTCACTCGCGCTGCAATTTTGAAACTGATATTAGCCTATTTGCGGGGTATTCAGTTCAAGAGAAGGGATTTCTAAGTGACAACATTAATCCTCAAGCTAGTTAACAACCTAAATATGCGAACATGCGAGTGAGCGTCAACGATTGTGTCGGTAAAATATTTGTTTTCACTGACATCAAATGACGCTCACAAACATTCTCTCTCTCAGTTGCGCTCCGACCTTCACCTCTCTCACTCGCGCTGCAATTTTGAAACTGATATTAGCCTATTTGCGGGGTATTCAGTTCAAGAGAAGGGATTTCTAAGTGATAACATTAATCCTCTATCTAATTAACAACTTAAATATGCGAACATGCGAGTGAACGTCAAAGATTGTTTCGGTAAAATATTTATTTTCACTGACATCGGAGCAGCAGAGCAGAGTGCAGACACATCTACACCTGTGTGTGGAGTGTGTGTGTAGGCTACTGTAGGCATGAGTAGCCTAGGTCCTAGGCTAAGCAGTAGGCCTACTTCAAGCCTAGTACAAACACAGGACATAGGCCTACTGAAACGTCGGGAGGTGTTGGAATGTCGGAGATATATTTTTTTTCACATTCCATTGATAATGGCGGGTCAAATGCGTTAATCGCGCGTTAAAAAAATTGACGCCGTTAACATGGGTTTGCGTTAACGCCGTTATTAACGCGTTAAACTGACAGCACTATTTTTTTGTTTTTGTTTTTGTTGTTTTTGTTTCTCGACCTATCTACATCTCACCACCATTCAGATGTAAAATTAGCCAATTTGGAGTAAGGAGTAAACAGCCTACTGTACTGTACTCTATGGCGAGCATTTCTGTCAGATACAGTAGGCCATGAGATGACCAATGTCTGGGAGGTCTGTGAAATGGCACAGAGACACAAAGCATGTAGCCTGACATAGCCCGACCATAATACTGCTGTTCATCCGTATTCATGGTCTGGAGGTTCTTTAACCTGGCGCGATTATACTGCGGGGGGAGGGCATTCACTTTTGGTTTGAAACAATTGGACAGCTCGTCTAATCAGCGTCGCTTATTGCCCGGTAGACTCTCTACCGATATAAACACGCCCAAGAGGACCGTTCCCAGACCATGGATACGTATGAACATTCGTATTATGGGCGGGCTATGTCAGGCTACAAAGCATGGCCCAATAGCACAACACAAGGTTGGCAAGATGGTGCAACCCTGGACCATCTCATCCCACCACTCACCATCTGCCCACGGTGGCACTAGGGGTAGATATGAAGCATAAAAACAGTGTTCATGTTACGTCTCTCACTGTGTGTGTATGTGTGTGTGTGTGTGTATGTGTGTGAGTGTGTGTGTGTGTGTGTGTGTGTGTGTGTGTGTGTGTGTGTGTGGTGTGTGTGTGTGTGTGTGTGTGTGGGTGGGTGGGAGCCTGAGAGTGGAACCAAGAGTTGGATGCCACACACTGTGCTCAGTTCGCTGTGAAAATCATAGCAAAAGGTTTTGGACTTGTTAACAGTGCCTTGTCAAGGCTCCGATAAATGCCCCTGTGTGTGTTTGCGCATATGGCTGTGTGTGTGCTTTGTGTGTATACAGTATGAGTGCATATGCATGCATGATGGTGATAGTTGTGTAAGGAGGTGTTTGTTGACTACACTTGTTAATGAGAACTTTGAGTTTGCTGTACTCTTACAGAAACCCTTGAACATTTTCATAATCAATGCTCTTCATCCCGAAATCCAAGATCATATTCCATAATTGTAGAGGCCACCATTTAAAAAAAAAAAATAATAAAAAAAACATTTTCAAATGAAATTTGCCATTCTCCTCTACAAGTGCACTGTTGACACAATGTCCTTGTGTAGACTGTTGATAAGAATAATTGTCCAATGACTCATCAATCCATTGGCCTAGACAAAGCCTTTCACTCTTGTAGACAAGCTGCATGTTTTTGAACAAATTGTTGAAAAGTTTAGACAATAGAATACAGAAAACAACTGTGCAGAACTGTCCTTCACTAATGTGTATTCTGAGGCTCTCTCAGTGTACATAAATGCCTTGCCTACATAAATAATACAAGACAGTCATGTTATCTATTGTGTAGCTTTCCCGACTTACCTGAGGATATTCCAAAGACTGTCTTTGCAAAACATGAACAAAAACTCTATCTAAAGTGGAATATCTAATGAATACATTTGTATGCTACCCTATTGCCATGTTCTAGTAAAACTACTTGGCTTAAACATATTGGCCAGGTAGTATGTACTTGAGGCAAGATATATTTACAATAATATTGTATCCATGACAACATTATGTCAGCAGTAACTAACGAGACTGCATGTTCAAGATGATCTATGACACAAGCTCCATGACATGCATCAATGACATGTGAAAAGATAGAGAGAAAGATATGCAAAGAGAAAGAAAGACAGAAAGAAAGAAAGTGGTAGCACAGTACTACATTGTTTAAAGGGCCATTCATCACAATAGGCTCTACTGTCAGCTCGCATTCCCATATTTCCAGGGGAGAAATCAAATGCAAGCCAAACTCGTTTCCTGGCCCCAGACGAGGAAAAATGACACATCATGGGGGTTGCTCAGCAAGGGTAACGCCACGGTGCTGCACACACACACACACACACACACACACACACACACACACACACACACACACACACACACACACACACTGTTCCACCACACCACACAGACCTCCGGCAAAGAAGCTAGCGAGCCAAGTCCATGTGAGTGTGTGTAAGCAGTACACCAGGAGGGAGGTCGACCTACATCGCTCCCTCAGCTATGGGAATGTCACAAAAATGTAACGTTTCATTTGATTTAGAGAAAACTTTCATTGTAAGGCTTGACTCCATGTTTTGCCCACAAATGTGTGTGTGTGGGTGTTTGTTTTTTCCCCGTGGCAGTGGACTTGTTCCATAATTCCATGAAAGGGGAAAAAAAAGTTAAGCATTTTGCAATAGTCAAAATATATCTGTAAACCCTTTTCAAAGTTATATGAATGCCTATTTATGCACAATTATTGTGAATAAGATTCAAGATATCTTTATTACTTCTCATCATAGGTTTGAAGCCTATAAAAGAGTAAAAATTCTTGTGTAGAATTGTGTAGAATGCCCCCATCACCTCCATTTTAAAAGATGAATAATAGCTGTGCCATAATAAGAAATAAAACGCAGATACACACACACATCTGAAGGTGAACAGAAACGCTTCATTCATTTCTCCACTCATTTCCACTTTATCACTTTTCCACCCTAGTAGACTAATTGCTTCCATGTGTCTCTCACACGTTGGTGAGAAAAGGAGAAACGGAATTATTACTCTCCGCTGCATTATCCGTCACACACACACACACACACACAGACACACACACACACACACACACGCACGGACGCACGCAAACACTCACACACACACACACAGCCTCTTGTGACACGCACACCCCATTTGTTTTCATCTTTCTTTCAAAAAGGGTGCCGGATCTTTTCAGGGTGCATTACCACTGCACAAGAACCCTTTTGCAAAGAGCCGTGCCTTTGGCGAACTCAAAGGGAGGTGGAGAGAGAGAGAGAGAGAGAGAGATGGAGAGAGAGAGAGAGATGAGAGAGAGAGAGAGAGAGAGAGAGAGAGAGAGAGAGAGAGAGAGAGAGAGAGAGAGAGAGAGAGAGAGAGAGAGAGAGAGAGAGAGAGAGAGAGAGAGAGAGATGGAGAATGAGAGAGGGAAGGGGTATCAAGTCCTGAGTTGCCTCGCTCCTTTTGGCAGCGGCACGAGCCTTTGAGGAGGTCTGCTTCTAATGGCTCAGTTCCCAGGCTTGTTTGATCTCACCGCAGACTAGCGCATCTCCCGAGCAGTGACCCCCATCCCTCCCCCCCCACACACACACACACACACACACTTCTCCCTGCCATGTCATTCCTGCTGCTCAGAGAAGAACCAGGAACCTGGAAAATTACAATCGTCCACGCTACATTTGTTTGTCTGTGGTGAAAGACAGTAAGCAACCGCCCCCATCACCTCCATTTTAAAAGATGGGTTTGAAATACATTACAGAGTGCAATTGCCATGGGTGATTCAGCTCAGAAGATCTGGCTATTTTCGCAGCCGATGGAAGACAGGCCTAAACTATGATTTTCACTTTACAGATTGCATTAAAGGTCATGGCAGAATTATGTTCCTTTAGCTTTGTGCAGAGTGCATGCTAGCTCAGGAGTACCTGAGGAAAAAACAACTGAGAAACATACTCACCCTGTGATACATGCATCCAAAGGAATGGGGGAAAGGTAGTGGTTTATGACTATTTCAAAGCAAGCTCGGGGCTTAGCGCTGGTTATTTGATGATCAATAACCCCCTGAAGCAAGAGGTTCACCAGACATCAAAGGCCAAATCAAAACTGTCAGGGGAAATCCCTCCTCCACCCTCGGCAGGATCAATCCTGTCACTCAAACGCACGCTCCGTTATTTGAGAGTTTTTGCGGGTTAAGGTGAGTCCCGTAACGAGTCGTTCTTGTACGTTCATGAGCCCAATGATTCTTTTACCCCCTTTATTTTGATGGGACGTCATTCAAAAACCTGCTGTATGCACACCTTTTTTTTTTTTTTTTTGATGAAACCCACAAAGGCTGTTCAGCCTCAAAGCTCTGTTTGAAATACAGACACGAGGAACAGCCGAAATACTGTCAGCATCTTTGTCTCAGGCTTTCATGTCTCTTCTTTCAAGTGTGCATGATGAGTTTGTTTTGACTAATCAGTTTAAACTTGTTGAGTCTGGGTTTTTTTTTTTCTCATGTGCCCACTTGACATGTGGCCTGATTATCCACTTCATGTAAGTTCTGACAAACACGTATTGTACACAATTAGACTCCAAATGACAGTTGAATTCTAATTAATTACAATGGTTGGATGAAGGTTCTCATAATACTGATGAGTGGTTTGGCAAATCATGCTTTCACAGACAGAAATGGAAGCATGGATTATTTGTATAGTATTCCACAGGCTGTTCACAACTTTAGGCAAAGGCACGATATGCCCTTGTCAGCCCAAGCCTGACTGTCTGACTGTCCTGAGATCAGCTGGTTTCAGGGATGGATTTCAAGGAGCTACTGCCAGTCATGTGCTGTGTTGTTCACCCAAGAGATGCATCACCATCACAACAAGGTCTCGCCATCAGAGTATAGACAGTCACATCCGCAGCTCCCTGTCATTCACAGAGCACAGAGAGGACAGGCCTCCAACCTGAACCCACATGAAATGAGGACAGCTTCCTCACACACGTCCCACTGGCAGCACCACGTGCCCATTACCCAGCACCTGTCAGCAGGGGGCGCCGCTAGGGGGATGGGGGGGGGGGGTGGGGGTGGGGGTGGGGGTGTTAGGATGATTCTAAGGGCCCGCCCAGCACAGACAGGGGGCCCAGAGAAAATTTTAATATTAAAATCAATATTTAAGGGGCCTAAAAAAATGTTTTGTCATAGGGCCCAAAATTTCTAGCAGCGCCCCTGCCTGTCAGCAGATGTGTGAGAGGCTCCACTGCCACTCTTGAAGCCACTGTGTGTGTGTGTGTGTGTGTGTGTGTGTGTGTGTGTGTGTGTGTGTGTGTGTGTGTGTGTGTGTGTCCGTACCATCACGAAAAGACATCTACAGTCGTCTGTCTGTCCTTCATCCACAATGCATAGGTAGGTATGTGCAATGATACAGTATCACGCATGTCAGTTCTAAGTGAAATACCTTGAGGAGATGTACAGTGAGAGCTTATATTTATAAAAAATAAACACTGAAACACTTAAACATCCTCCCCTGCCTGGTTTGATGGGACATGGCCTCCTGAACATACCTGGGTTATATTTAATGCACAAAGAATTATAGAATAGAATAGAACAGAATAGTTTATCATGCTGAGTTGTATGGAAATTGTCTTTCTGATGTATTGGGATGGTGCTGCACAATAATGACTAAACAAAGCTCACCTTTTGTATGCAGTACTTAAAAAAAAAACAGATATTTCACTGTCATCATCTCTCTAATTATCACAGTTGTTTTTGTTGTTGTTGTTTTTTTTTTTTTTAGTCTTTTTAAATGGCAAAGCGGCTAATATGGATGCATGGCAATAGCGAGGTGTCAACCTCGGTAATGAAAAATGCATTTTAGCAGACAGGTGGCGAAACCAATCATTTGTTTCGCTCTCCCCCAACATCTCGCCAGTGGCGGCGGGATCATAAGTTACAGGCAAGACTAAAATTAGATGACTTTCAAGAGGTGGAGATGGCTATTAGGAAAGCACATGCACAGGGAGTAAAAGTAGAAGAAACTGAAAAGCATTTTTGGGCTGAGCATTTTTCACATCAGTCAAATTTTATTTATTTATTTTTTTGTTAAGACGTCCTAGAACTGGGTAATTTGTTACAGTGATGTAAGTTTGGCATGTTCCTTGTAATGCTTTATCAAGCCTTAATGTCCGTGCCGAACACATTGTTGTAATACAAATGACTGTTGTCCGTGCTTAATGTCCTTGGGTACGGTGTGATTACAGTACTTTATTAACTTTGGACAATGCACTTCTACCATTGCTCACAAAATATACTGTAGTCAAGACAAAGACAGCAATTATATATGATAACAGAATCCTTGAAGCCTTGAAGTAGAGTATATACAGTGCTGTGCTGCAAAAAGAGACAACAAGCTATATTGCAGATGTAAAGGCTGAGTAAAATGAAACTAAATTGTAAAACACTAATTGTATTCTAACTGAAAGTCCAACTTCAATGCTGCTTCTCATACGACAACCAGTACATGAAAAAAACAAGCTGCAGGCTGCATTTTATATAATTTGAAGTAGAACACATTCTACGTTTCAAAAAGTCCCTAAGGCATTCACCCTTTGTCCTTCAAGCAGATAGACGTTTTGAGTGACCGTTGTTGTTCAATTTCAGCCATCTATTACACATCCAGCAGCAGACAAGCAACAAAACCTCAATTCATCTGAGTGTGTCAAAAGAGAGAGAGAGAGAGAGAGAGAGAGAGAGAGAGAGAGAGAGAGAGAGAGAGAGAGAGAGAGTCCTTCTGTGAGTTCAGTATGAAAGAACTAATAGTGTTCCTGGGGAGACACGGCTGTGGATTGCCTCACTCCTGGATTGAGTCATTAACTGCACTGAAAGTCTGTGTGTATAGGTGTCTGGTGCGTATTTACTGATCCGTAACACTGCTGTTACCTTCTTTACTAGGCGTGAAATAGCCTTCTGTCACCCCCCAGGTCTATGAAGGCAGGGTTTATTCATCAGGCTTGCAAAAAGGCACTTGATTCATTGGCCCAATAAACTATGATATTATTCGATGACCAACACAATGAAATGCAAACAATTCCACCAAGACAAAATAAAGCTCCTCATTCTGCAAGACAACACAGTGAATGTTATGAACTTGAGTTTCAGTGTAATATGCTTGATTTATTTTCATTCAGAAACATGTCATTTATAGAAGCTATGAAACTAATAAAGCTAACACTGTTGTCACAGTTGTGGAAGATCTTTGTCATGTTCATGCTGGTGCAAGAATATATTGATTTAACAACAGCAGTATAAAACAGTCATAAATTCCACAGTATATATTGTAGGCTGCCTGGTAGCCTATGTATATGGCAATGTATGTTTACAGCTCAGTAGTCTCACCACCACCACCACCACCACTGGAAACATGTTTCTTTAAGTATTCAACTTAAACCATATTTTTTCTTCATACCATTTATTTTCTAACAAAAATGCAATATTGTATTACACACATGAGTTGGCCAGTATACAGTTTTACTACAAATGGAAAAGACTTAGCCTACTGCATAGTAGCATAGTGGGAGGTTAACAGTGCCTGTACACATCAATATCATAACAGAAAAAGTGAAAAAGGGATAAAGGCGTCTCTCTGCTGGTGAATAATTTTGAATTTAATTTGGCGACTAAGGGGAAGGATGTTTAGTTCCCTTCTGTGGTTGCCAGAGGCTTGTGAGGGATAGGGTATCGAGGGGGCCTAAGATAGCAAATGTAATTGGTCGGTAAAATTACATGTGAGTTTGGGGCAAAGCCTGTCTTGGGAAATCAATTTGAGGGTGCTTCAAATGAAACTGGTGCGGAAATTAATTGCACTCACTGTGTCTGGCGCACGATTTTAAAATGTGTTAACATTCCAAGTGGCCTGATCAAGAGCAACTAGCTGAGGGCTGTCTATTATGCTATTATTTTCCATTTGTGTCTGTGGGTTTTAATGAATGTCATCTTATTTGAAACTCGATTCCTTGGTTCTAATTTCTGCATCAGTGTTTTCGTCAAATTATATTACCAGAGTATATTGACTCTTTTCTTTCAAAAAAAAAAAAAAAAGACATTTTAATGCCAATTAAGTTAAAGTAGCCTAAGAAAGTAATTTCTAATGTGATGCATGCATTTCATTTTTAGACTCTCTTAAATTATTCTATGATTCAAATGGTGGCTGAAGAAAGTTTTCTAACTTTGTGCAAAGTTCACTCTGGGACAATAAAGAATGGTCAATAGTCCCTCTCGGATTTTTAAACCTACCTTACCAGTGCAATTCATCATACTCTCTGGTGGTGCAGTTCACCCTTCCCGTCTCCTTCTCTCACCAGAAACCTGAAAAGTATTTCCTAGCTCAACTCCAGAAAGTATAGTAGAAATGACTGAGTGGCCATTATCACCAATGCAGAGGCATGACATACTGTAGCATGGCATGACATGATAGACTGACAAAATAAATAAATAATGAAACCTCTGGAAAATGTTTCTCTGTACTTTGGCCACTTGCTATGAAGAAACGAAAGCCCTTTGATTTCATCCACTGTAGCAATTGATATTATTGCACTGATGACATACAGTTGCTATAACAAGCATACTATGGATACTTTTTATTATTACAGTGGAAAAAAGACCGCCCAGTACTAAAACAGAGTACAGTCGAGGGACCAGAGTTAACATGAAAACTTACGCATTCAACAGGTTGCTGGACAAAAATCAAAGCATTTGGTATACACAATGAATGCCACAATCAATTTTCCAAAGGCGATTTACTGTATAAGCTACAAATTTACTTTTCATTGAGATATACTGTACACTACTGTCTGAACTATTTTGCCTGTAAACCATACAACTCTTAATAACCATATTTTGCATGGATGTTTTAATTTAGATGAAATACTGAAAAATCAAAGTCAAAGTCAAAGTCAAGGCTTAACAGATTGCCTCAAAGTGTCTGACAGACCTACAACCTCAGAATGATAAAGCCATGTTACCTCCAGCCACTCCGTTCCTCCCAGGAGTGTTGTGTAGCACGGCCAACTCCTTGCCAGGTCTAAGCAGACTATTTGTTGTTCCACCTTCAAGGCTCGCTCTCTCTCTCTCTCTCTCTCTCTCTCTCTCTCTCTCTCTCTCTGTCTGTCTCCTTCCACATGCACACTTTTGCATTATAATTTCCTGTTAACAAGTCACATTTTACTAAAATGTTTAAATTTTGTTGTTGTAGCTTGAATGTTAATCTTCTTTTTGCTCCCTTTGGATAAAAGCGTCTGCATTTATGTAAATGTATTTATTGTACACTAAAAGCTTGTATAAGGATGTTCCACTTGCAGTGAAAGACTGCTTTGTGCAGACTTAGTCTCCATATGCAATCTGCTTCCCTTCCTATGCCTCGCCTGGATGAGCCACTTCTCTCTCTTTTGTAATAACAACTCATACAAAACTGCATAGAACTCATCATCCTATAGAAATCACAAAAGCTGTGTAGGCCTAGATGCATTTGTAAAATACATTGTACAAAGTCAGTGGTGGTTTTGTGGTACCCTCTAAGAACAAGTGGAATGTTTATCTGTGACATTTTATTAGGCCTATTTAAATGACTCTGCCTGAACGAAAAAAAGGCTAATATTCCCTGTCACAGTTGTGTAGCTCACAGTGTGAGTTTTATTCCTCCATCCCAAGCCATCCTAAAAAGTGGTTAGGGCAAGATAGCCTGAGAGTAGCCTACCCAGGCTGCTTTACACACTGAGTGTCATTTCATTGTGTCCATGGCCAATCTCCAGCCCTGCTTTTGGGATCCAATCAGGGACTAGCCTGGCAGTACCCATGCTGACTAGCATGCTCAATGCCATTTCATGTCATCTGGTGGTTCCTGTATAATCAATACCATTGGCTATGAGGTACGTGCAGATTCTTGATAGACATTTGTAGCGCCAAAATGGCTCTGGTCAATAGTAAACCAGCATCCTCATTAACAATATGGATAGAAGGTTCCAAGACTTAATATCCCTTCTCATTATTAGTTTGACGTTAGCATTTTCTCTAAAATTGAAAATACTTACTGTAACAGTAGAACCTGTTCTTAATAGCATAGGAATAGAATCACAGCCTCTCCTTTTGATTGAGTGTCCACAAGTACAGTAAACTGTCTTTAAGATCAATGTAAAACTAACTTTAAGATCAATTTGAGCTTATTACACTCTTGTTGGCATGCAGAAGTGATAGGCCTACTATTTGACAGTTTCCAAGATTAAACTGAGAATAACCAAGACATGAAAATGTTAGATCATAGCCTACAACACTCAGTGCAGACTAATAACAAGATATCTTAATGGTCAATGGACTGCACGCACTGTTGCACTGATGAATTATAAGTCTTGGTTAACTCTGTGCAGTAGCCTAGCTGGAAATGAACATTTGTCAGACAGCAATAAAGCTGTGTTTACTCATTCCATCTCGGGACATTTTCCTTTCAACTCAGCAGCTGATCCAGAGGTCCAATCAATGGACTCATTCTGTCAAGTGACTGCACTAATTACGCGTACACTTGTTTGCTGTCTGAGCCTTTCCGGTTCTCTCGCTCTCCTCCCTCTGGGTTCACAGCGAACAAACTATCTGCGTCTGTCTGATTAAGATTTTTTCAGAAGAGCTGCGGATTGAGGCGACCCAAACTTCTTCTCCACCCAGTCTACCAGCGCCAGAATTAGATGGCAATCGGCTAATCAAGCGCAACAAACAGGACCCCCCGCCAGCGCATTAGCATATAATCATATATCCCCCAGGAGCTAACGTGCAGCATGGCTTATTTAGTGCTCGTAGCCTGGGGAGACTCACGGACATTAACCAGCACCGGAGGATTAGCCTCAGGGGGGGAGAGTGAGCACATCAGTGAGTTTTAGTCAAGAGGTGGGTGTGAACTTTCAGCTTAGACATATGGAATGCAGATTCAGTGCCTCTGGAAAATACCGTAAAAAGAGGGAAGGGAATCTGGGAGTGATATAATCTCCTCAAACTCCATCCCAAGTTTGTCAATTAGCACCTCTCTTGACAGAAGTGTCTCTGGCCTACTGTAACTCATGTCATGTTAACCCCTTCTACACAAAGACTGTATATATACCTGTAGAACGCTTCTTCCTTGATTGTGCCTCATGTGTTATGTAATAACAAAAGACGCTGTCGTAACGGAGGCCAGCTAGCGTGGCTAGCTCGGCGGTAGAGTGTAAATCCTAACACACTGAGTTAGAAGCTCGGGGTTTTGGCTCAGTTGGTTAGAGCGTTCCACTCCCACGCCGGGAGTTTGTAGCTTGCGGGGTGGCGGGTTCGAGACCCGTGTGCGGCGCGGACCGCCACCGGCTACACTGTCAGCATGTTAGCCTTCACACTCATAGTAGGCCTATGTTTGCACATACCCCTGTACATACACTCCACAAAACACACTCACACACACTTGTTATATCTATAGCAAAATATTTTCTGTATACTGTAGCCCATAGCCTAAATGTTGCTTAGACGTGGTAAAATGATTCATTTACCGTCTATAGCCAACCGGGTCTCACAGTTTAACGTGGTGCCATCACGAAAATTAATCTATTGAAGTGTGCAGCCATTACGATTTTGGCCTTTTTTACGTGTAAGGACAACGTTTCCTTTCCCTATTCATTTTAATGCAGGAGGCATTTAGCAAACCCGCCGCTATGAGTGCTAATTGACTGAGCGACAGGGGAGACATTTTCATGTCGGTTTTAAAAATATATTAATTTTCGTGATGGCACCACGTTAAACCTTGAGACCGGGTTGCTATAGCATGAGGTTATATAAGTGAGTCCCTTGAAGAAGCTAGGTTTTAGAAGTTTGCAGTAAGTTTGGGTGGTGGATGAGGGAGGCTGACTGGGATTGTGGGTGATTAAGTAACAGAGAAGATGTGATGGAGTGAGAGAAGAGGTGAATAAATGAGTGGTTGAGCAATTGAGTGAATAACAGGGTGAGTGGATGAACAGGGGAGGGAGTAAGAGGGTGAATGAGTGGCAAGGATGTCTCCAAGTTTTTTTTAGTAATTAACTGAGTGATTGAGTGAGTGAGGAAAAAATGAATGAATGGGGGAAATAGAAAGTGGGAGAATGAAAGACAGTGGGTAAACAAAATGATTGAGTGAGTGAGTGTTTAAGGCCAGAGTGAGAGAGAGAGAAAGTGAAAGAGCCAAAAGTCCTTGGATGACTTGCACTTTATTCATGAGCTGTATACTTCATGAGTTTGAGGATTTGTGGTCAGTCACTATTTTGACTAAGAGAATAATTCATGCATTCATTTAGTCCAAAGTTCAGCAAGCCTGCTCTCACGTCAATGAAATATTAAAGATGTCCTCTTCCTAGAGACCATTTTAGGAGCATCCATCCATCTTCCAGTTTTACAGAATACGGCACACACATCGCTTGGTGTAGCAACAACACAATACATTAGTGTCTCCTACTCCTGGAGTTAAATAGCCTGCACCTCAACATCCAAAGTTGTTGTTGTATTATAAGTATTTTTTGCTCAGCGCATAATGTGTTGATCTCTGAACAACAGTGCCAGTTTTAAAACAACCGAGAAGGTCATGGTTTCTTTCATAAACTGCATAACTAGTGATTACTTTTCCCTATCAGAATATTCAAGAGCCTTTGTGGGATTGAAGAAAATCACCTCTGTTTGATGATATGATTAGAAGATATGAGTCATTTTTTCCCCAAATATGTTTGAAATGCTTTAACAGACTGAAGAGAGAAAGGCAGAGGAGGGAGGCAAAGTCTTCAAGCTGTTTGGATTTGGTACCGTTAACCCAATTAAACACCAATACTCCAGCTGGGAAGGAGGCGGCCACCTGGTGGCTTCACTGAGGTTGGTACTGCAGCATGTGCCACTCACACACACACATACAAACACACTCACACACATACAGATGCTCACACATACAGTACACACACACACACACACACACACACACACACACACACACACACACACATATTCACACAAACAGAGCACCCCCGTAGCCTTCCTGGCGTAGGCCGTCACACACACTTCCTCTGGGCTGCGTGACAGTGATGGCGCCGCCACGGTGACAGGGCCTCATAAATCAGCGCCATCTCCTGCAGACAGCAACACACCATTCGTCCTTGAAAAAGGTTTGTGTGTGTTTGTATGTGTGTCTGTGTGTGTGTATGTCTGTGCTTGCGTATGTTTCTGCAGGTCTGTGTGTGTGTGTGTGTGAGTGTGTGTTTGTGTGTGTAACTGTATGTGTGTGTGTGTGTGCATGCATGTGTGTGTGTGTGTGTGTGTGTGTGGGCAGAAATGATTGTGTGTTGTGTGAGTGGAGGTGGAGGCTGGTATTCTTGTTTCAGTTGGCCATTAGGACACCCACAATGCCAGAAGGCTTCAACTCCCACCTCCCTCCCCACACCCACCCCCCCAACTCTTCTTGTCTTACTCCCCCACAACAACCTCCTCATCCCCCTCCCTCCCTCCTTCCCACCCTCCTTCCCACCCTACCCAACCCCACCGGAGGGACCAACAAAGAGAAACTCCTAGGCTTATCGGTATGGACTTCCACTGTGACAGTGGTGCCTGAAGCGCCTGGAGCAGGCTCGCCAGGATTCCGCCGCAGCTGAATACCCTCACAAGTCCCCGCTGGCACTGTAAACGCTTACTTATTTATCCACAACAGAAGGGCTTTGTTTACCTTCTTACATCCTCGCATCACGCCACGCATATTGTTTACTCGCAAATCTGAGACCAGTCGAGTGTTGTTTTACTTTTAAACTCGCAGGAAAGCTTTGTTAACTCACAAGCACGCACACATGCATGCACACCCACACACACATAAACACACACACACACACACACACACACACACACCTCAAAGTGGAAAATTTATGCACGTTTGAACATTGCACTCATTTCCTCGTAACTACATATTATTATCCTACAAATGACGAAGCAAATTACCTTCAGGGAGCTGATATGTCACACACAGAGGCCCATTGTCATTCTGTCACGCCATTATCTGTGCCTCACACACATGGGGGGGTTCATTGACATATACATCCAGCTCGTATATCAAATTAAATCCATAACTCACCCAGCTTAAGGCGCCAGTAATACATCCAGCAGATTGACAGGTTTATTGGCCACAAAGACGCAAATATGTTTGCCTTTATCGGCAACGCAGCAGGGTAATTTGGGATGTAATAATGGTGAGTTCCTTTCACCGGTGGAGGTAGTTGTCAGAATCTATTGTGTTGTAATGAAAGGTGTAAAATGTACTTTTCACCCACAGAGAATGAGAGCAGCAATTTTTATCGTCAATGTGTTTTTTTTTTTTATTTTTATTATTTCTTGTAACAATTCACAGTGTGGTAGGTGGAAAGCTAGAAGGAGGGGAGTGTGTGTGTGTGTGTGTGGGGGGGGGGATACTTATGCCTGCAAATAGCTTCTGATAACTCACATTCATGGTGTTTGGAAAATTATTTAGGGAAGAATGAAATATTCATGGGACAATCTGTGAGTTCCGGGAGGGTCATTTTGAGGGTCATTTTTTTTTTTACTTTTTTATGTCTTGTATTGTCTGTCAAATCCCTGAGAACCCACAAATAACTTCTTATCTCAGCCAATTACTTTTAAAAATAATAATTTTAAATACATTTTTTAACAATTCTTAAATATATGAATGGATTTAAATAATAACATTATTATCTTATTCCTCTAGGTTTAGTACAGGGATAACGGCCTGACGAGGTGTCCAGTTATTCATTTATAATTGTCGAGCGGAATCTAGAACTCCGGCGACGCGCGCAGCGCGCAGACGGAGTTATTCCGCTAAGACAATTATAAATGAATAACTGAACACCTCTGGAGGTCGTTGATCCACATATCTCCCGTATCTATCTA
>JAODXP020000016.1:24301338-24318181 GCA_027497455.2 Sardinella longiceps | reverse complement strand
ATCAATAGCTAATGGCCTTCGTTTTTATCATTATCCTTGTAAACACTCTGGCTACAGAACACGATGTCCTCAGAGCATTTAACTACATCGCCACATTGTGAATACGGCCATGGCATGCAAATTCAAAGTAGCCTAAACTAAAAAATAATGTGACAAATCTGGGTTTTATTGGGTCCATTTGCTGCACGTTTATCTTGAAGTTTAAATGTTTCGCTATAACAGTTTTTTTTTCTCCCCATCGTTTATTTTCTTATAAGTGCAGCTGTAGCCTACATGTCTCTTGCTTTGTAACGCGAAGGCCAAAATGGAGTTCAAATGGAGTGACTGCATAGAGCTGTTTGAGGCGGAGAAGATGGGGTGACCTCAGTTAAAACGTGTCAGCTGGGTTAATGCTACTACATTAAACCTTTCCATTTTACGAGTCCATTTACAGGGAACCCTCTGTGACATGTTTCTTATGAGGTCTGGTACAAAAAGAAACACACACACACACACACACACACATTAAGGTTTGGGCTATAAAAGCATAGGTAGTCCATTCAGCTCTTTAAATTTATATTTCATGTGTGAGAGACTTAGGAGTCACAACCTGATGCTTTGCAGTAAGTCCATTATAATCAGTAAAAAAGATCAACAAAAGCTTTATTTTATACAGCTTGAAATTATACAATGTCACTTAAATGAAATCAGAGTCATTAATGCCTTTTTAATAACATGAATCCAGAGCACCAGTTGATCATGCACAAAGGATCTTTCTGGTGGTGTTCCTCTCAAACTGCACATAGTAAACCCTAACCAAAGATCATGGTATACTGACTGAAAATAAAGTAACATAATACGTTTCAATGGGAGCAAAAGTGATTAATTCCATAAGTGCATTGTGTTACAATATGAACTTTTCAACAATCTTTCATATTAGCGTATGGCAGCTCAACTTTGGTTTGAACAAAGGGGGATTTTTGAAATTTGAAAGTGCTTAAGTGCTTTATACTCAATAGATGTGAGCTAATGAATGCTACATTCAAGCTCTAGTCATTTACACAAATATTCTAACTGATGGCCTGACAAGATTATGTCAATGAGACTCTGGACCAAAACCATTAAACAAGTCCTTTCTTGAAAGAGTACATTATCTTGACATTATACTGTACAACATGATCATACAACATCATCATCATCTTTAGAAATGCCTCCTGCGAAATCAAGCTCAAAAGGACAAATCCAAGATGGAGCAGAATTGAGTAGAATTGTGTAGTAAGGCAATGGCCAGGTTACCACTTGCCCCACCACACATACAGAAACAGTATAGGTATGGAGTGAAGGATCATCAGTCAGAGGAGGAAGAGAAGAGAAAAAGCACCTCCCCCCACACCACACACACACACACAGAGAGAGAGAGAGAGACACACACACACACACACACACACACACACACACACACACACACACACACACACACACACACACCACCTAGAGTATACCCTAGACCATAGCTCACACTGGCCACTCATTACAACTCTTTGCAGGAAGACAGCAGCTTTTCACTCTCCTGTGAAAGAGATGGATGAATCCAGCACTTATATTGGCCTCCAGATCATGACCTGGACATGGACAGTGATCAGTAAAACCCAAGGCTTTTGTAGCCGAATGGGAGTGCAGAGAGAAGACATTATAAACATACACAACACTATATGGGAAGGAATAAAATTTCCATGAAATTCCATGGAAATATCACAATGTGGCCCAGTGAAGCAGCTGAGGGTGATGGCATCAATAGCATAGCCTACAAAACCACATCTGCATCTCAAGAGCTTCTATGCTTCTGTAGTAGAGGCACAAAAGGAAAAAGCCTGAATGAAATGTCTCCATAGACTTGTGATGAGCAGTTCATGCAATGACATTTGCGGTAATTAAGACTGGTAACTGCAAATGTCACTGACTGGAGAGGGTTTTTTTTCAGTCGGCACTGACAAACAAAAGGTTTATCCAGGAAAAATCCAAGATGGTGGCCAATGGGGAGCCTAGCGATTGGCTAATGAGCCGCAACCCAACAGAGCAGGAGCTCAGACGCCACAGATGAGGGCTATCCTGAGGAGGAGGAGGAGAATTAGGGGATACTCTCCACAGAACTAGCAAAATGTCAAAAGCAAACAACCCTGAGCTCATGAATTTTACATGCGCTGTTTAAAAAAATCCATTTATCTATTTATTTGTGTTAGCAGTGTGCTCCTGAGAACACTATAATATGCAAATGAAACTGCGCTGAATATACACTGAATATTGAACAACTGTGCTTAATGGATATCATGATTGCCATTTCATTACTTTTTCCATTCAACCCCACTTTCAATGTGAAGAAAGAGTTAAGCATGACTTGTGAAAAGGAAAGAAAAGGAGTGCCCTTTTTCCTCCATTGTGAGCCAAACAAAGGGCCCAACTTCACAATACAGTGGCTTTTGCCTGTTCGACAGAGCTCCTCTGTATGCCAACAGAATGGGACACCCTGGATGTCCTGGAGAGGTAAACACACCAAAAGGTCACAGCGGAAGTATCGACGGGCTCTGCTTAGGATGGTGACATTTGAGCCGGGCGCGTGCGTTTTATTAAGTGTTCGATTTCGCCAGGATGCGATGGCGGTGGTGGAGGTGGGGGTGGGGATGGGGGTGAAGGTGGGGAGGGTTGAGGGAGCGTGATGGAGAGGAAGACTCGAAAGGGTTTATGAATACACAAACCCTCAAACACTCTCAGGGGCTGAACACTCAACGATCAGCTTCCAGACGGCAGTTGGTCTTTGAGTGGTTTGGGGTGAGTGACAGCATTTGGAGACAACTCATCTGTTTGTAAGCTCACAATAACACTGCTGACCTTTTTCTTTAGCTATATTAAAAGATTGGGTAATAGTAATAGTAGTAATAATAATAACAATAATAATGCAAAAATTATAACTTTAATGACAATGTTGCTTTAATTTATATGAATGACAATGTCTGTACCACGACTATAGCGATATTGACATGATATTGCATCGAGTGCAATGATATTACACCACTTGTTATTGTAACCTCCGCCAAGGAGGTTATGTTTTCGCCAGCGTGTGTGTGTGTGTCTGTGTGTCTGTCTGTGTACACCATAACTCGAAAAGTACAACACGGATTTGGATGAAATTGTCGGACGTATTGGGACGAGGAAGAACGGATTCGATTTTCGTGCCGATCAGTGACCCAGAACACCATCTGTGACCACATTGTCTTGGCGTAGGTCTGCACTCTCTGAGCGCTTTTCTAGTTGGAGATATGTTTTTGAGTCATTTTTCAACGATAAATAGTTGCCAGCCAATCGGAAACCATCGAATTTGTAGACATCAGTTCATTTACATACTGTGTGGAGAGTCTTATATTATCATTGGTCAGTGTCAGTGTGGATAAAAATATCATTATCTTTATAGATATCATTGTAGGTATGAATGACCCTTTACACTCAACTATTCATGCAGTATATTTATTCATACATAATGTTCCAGACACTGATATACAGGATATTCAGAGCTATAACTTCCCCTTGTCAGATTAGACCCTTTCTAAGATTCAATCAAGCTGTAATCCCAGGCAGCTGCTGAAACCCAAATTAGGGCCAAAATGTGATCCCATTGAAAGGCCCAAAGTGATAAGGCTCGACCAACCCCAACAGCTTACAATCACTTTCACCAGCTGGTCTGCCCATACGAGATAAGAGAGTCTATATTTGGATCTAGCCAGTCAACCAGCATCCAAACAGCCATCAGTCTGTGCCCCTGAAATCCAATACTGAGAGAGGCAGACACAGTCATCACATTGGTGGTCAACTGATACGTTTGCAGTGTTTGTCCATGCATTGAAATGGTAATGTGCTGAAGTTTATGCTATTACCTATCAACAGAATTCATAAACATGCACACCTGTCTTCTCCAAATATTGTCTCTGGAACACAGATAGGCTACAGCAGTAACCATAACCTGCTCACATTCCCTTTTTTTTCACTATATGCTGTTCCGAACATCCTGTGACAACCAAAAATGTGGATGTATTCTTCCAGTATAATCTTGATTGCACAGGCAAAGCTACAAAGTGTGCACAACACACCTGATTCTACATTTCCTTAAATAATGAGCAAGGAAAAATGTCTCCTGTCCTGCAAGCTGTTGTGAAACTAGAGGGTCACAATCAGGCCATATCAACAGTCACTTTGGCATAAAATATGTCTTAAAAATGAGGTATTGTTTATCAAACAAGTGCTTAGACTGTTAACATACTTGTACTTTAATTAGCAAGTTTAATTAGCATATGGGTGATGAAGCGTGAACGAGTCTGACGCAGAATTTCTGGCATCTTTGTCAACGGAAGTGACCCTTTGTAACCTCATTCTGTCAACACAGACCCAAAGACATTTTCATGCGTTGATGAAGGTCTCCAACACAACCTCAGCCACCTACTCTCCACACATCAACTGTTTCGTCGTCCCAGATGACCTTGTTTGTGTTTTGGTGCTGACTAAATATAGTGGGTCCCTGTTGATGAAAGACTGGGAAGGAAGATTCTAAATGGCTTGCATCCGACATGAAGAGGTTGTTTTTTAAAGTTCAACTGCTCATTGGGTGTTCTGCCAGACACATGATGAATAACCCCAACACCTAACCCTTATTACAGGTCATTTGTTACATGGTTATTACATCACTTGTTATGGTTATTACACTGCTCTTAAAATGAAGTAAGCACAATGGATAGTCTGTGTATGCTAATTGGTATTTGACAAATGTGATGCTATTTTTAACATACTGTTAAGGTAGGCCTACGCTAATTAATGCAATGAAAATGTAACAACATCCCTTTTGTGCTCATTGTACTATTAAAGTTCTTATCAACCTCTGCAGACACTGTATGCAATTCACCAAAGGACTGACAGTCAAGCCATTGTTTAGCTCTCTTAGGACTTGTGAATCAGTGCAACTTCAGTGAATCCATTTTTATAGTTTTATCACCTAGGCAGATAAAGGATTAGGGATCATTTTATATTCTTTTGAAAATTATATTTTTTCCCCCATGGATAGGAGAAAGTATTATTCAAGCAGCATAGCTCCCCAATATATTCCATAACTGTGGTGCCCAGATAGTTTTGACTGGACCTGTGCCATTAGTGTGGCATAGAGATATATTACATGAGGATCAGTCTGACAGTCCTTTAGATTCCAGGCATGGTGGTGATGACAGCATTTAGCTGAGTGACATTTGTTTTGGCACAGACAAAGCAGATGTTCTTCTCTTAGCCTAGAGAATTTAATCAGATACCTCATCATTCATTCCATTCATCCACACCAGTGGCTTGTTGTAGTTTCATCATCCTAATTTTCATTCTGTTTGTGTTGTGCCCTCTTTTCTAAATGACAAAAACTGGGCACCGGCTCTACACGCCAGTGGCGGAGGCTACCATACACGGCGCCAACCTGCTCACCGGGAGCAATTTGTGTTAGGTGTCTTGCTCAAGGACACCTCGATGGGGTCAGGTGGAGTGGGGCTCAAACCTGCAACCCTCCAGTTGCCAAACGGCACCTCTGCCACCTGCACCATCACTGCCCTTAGACTTATGTTAGACTTGTGTGTGCCATTATGTGCCAGTAGATAAGTAAAACTGATAAATGATGATATGCGATACTAAACTAATCACCCTCTTTTCTGCCCAAAGTAATGGCTCAGACTGAAGCTACGTAACATTTTTACCTAGTTTCCTTTGCCATATGTATCCAGCCATTTTGACTCGCTAAATGGGAAATGAAAAACAGCAGTTGTTGCCGCACTTGTTTGCGTTCTTAAAATTCAACTCTAAATGCTCACTTCTAATCTATAATCTTCTTATATTTTCTCCAACCCAACCATTTTCTCAGTTAACAAATTCCCCCTGAATGTGGCATTGAAATGCTCAGCTGCTGCTTAGAACTGATTTAGACTGCATGCTCATGTGAAATAAAAAGGCTTTTCACACCTAAATAGCATGTCAAAACCAACAGTTTGTCCCAGAAGGATGTGTTCAATCTTTTCCCTGCACAGAAGTACTTCTTTTTTAAAGTCTAGGTAAAGCTCTGCGAATTGAATCCAAAGATGGATGTGCATCTAATGTTAATGTAATTTTAATATTAATAGAGATGTGTTTTATGTTTTTGGGTGCTTGTGCATACTGCGCTGAAATTGGATTTTGAGATTCCCGGATGGTGCATTAGTGTTTTACTGCTTTCAGTGCATTTACGTCTTGCAGGTGCTATTTACGCCCCATGAAATGAATAGCAAAACCTTTGCCATGTTCCTCTCAATTGAGTTCCATCAGAAGGGCTTGCAGTGCAAATCATGCTGGACTGTGTCTTACCTCGGCACACATCCAGCACTCTGGCGGTAAAGACATAGAGCTGGAGTGTAATCATTGTTCTCCTAGATGCCAGCTCATTTCACTAGTGAAAGGGAGGGAAATGAAGATGAATTTGCAACTGCACAGCTGTCAGGACTGGTCTATGCACAGCATTTTCCTGAACTACTTTTGTGTGTTTATAAACATGGAGAGGATTTGGGGGTTTTTTTAAGATGTGGAGAGAGGGAAGTAAGACATCAGTAGAATTGGTCTACTTGTGGGATATGTAGTTTTTCAAAGCATGAAAACTGCCACCAGAGGATTTTAGAAGAAAAAAGAAGGGGAAAATAAATGTTACAAAATCTCAGGACCTTGGATGGAGTAGGTTAACAGTGACTCCATAATTGAGTAGTTTGAATTTAAGATGCCTGTAAAATTCATCTAAGTAGTCCTGGCCTTGCCTTACTACGTACTTCCGTCTGCTAATCATTTCTTTCCATGACTCCATCTGGCATTCCGGCCATTGGCATCATTTGCACCGAGCAATTCCATACCAAGCTAAAAAGCAAGCAGGATCGGGAGTTGTGAGAGATGACATCGGGTTTCTGCTGTTGTAGTGTAGCTTACCGGTACTTCACAAACAAGCTGGTGCATGATATAGCGATTGGGTGAAATCAGATTTAATCATTTCAAACTTCTACAGTTCACACCTCCAGCTTGCAATAGTTCAACCATGGATGCGATCCCAGACCCTTACAAAGTTAAAGCGTAGACCAAGAGGATGGCCAAAGCCAGGCTAAAGTAGTGAGGTAGGGAGTTTCAAGACAATAATGATTAAGACATGGGCAAGCCAACAATCAATTTGTCACTCGATCAAAGACATTTCCCTATTTTTATAAGTGTCATATTTTTTCACTTGCTCACTCCTTCACTCATGGCTACACAAAGACAGGCAGGTGGAAAGAAAAGAAAAAGAGAGAGTGAAAGTCAAATAATGACAAGTCCCTCATGAGTCAAACTCAGCAATCATGCATGTACAAGCCAAGATTAGTCCATGTAAAGGCCGATAATGTAATAACGGCCAATAATGTAATAACTGGCAATAACGTAATAATTTTCACAGTTTTTAAATGTAATAAAGCCAATAATGTAATAACTTGCCAATAATGTAAGAATTTCTTATTCTTATCTAAAAATATTATTTGTAAGTTTTATGTGAATGGTTATCATAATGCAGTTATACGCAAACAGGAATATTTTAAAATTATTTTTAATTCAATAAAATAATTTCATGTATTTTTTTTTTTTTACTCCATCTTCCCGCGGCCCCCCTGGCATCACCTCACAGCCCCCAGGGGGCCCCGGCCCCCACTTTGAAAACCACTGGTCTAGAGTTCTAGGCTAATCAGTTGGACCAATTTCTTGCATCTTCAGTACTAGCAAGTCTTGAGTAGTTTGAGCAATAGAGCTCTTATTAAAATTGGGCAAAGTTGCCCTTTAACCGTCCACTAGGTGAACAAAACACTCAAGTCATGTGACTTACACTTTACTCAGCCATCAGCAGGCTTCCATAGTTCTACAGCAAAATGTGAAAAAGTAATTTTATGGTTTCTAGATTGGGAAACGAAAATAGCTATTCTTACTTGTTGGATATTGGATTGTATATCCTATATTTATTGGAAAACGGTATAAAATGCTGTAAAATGACAGCTGACCACTTCTCCCCCTGTCCTCCTATTTCTCCCTCCTCCCCCACCTCAGCCCCATCCTCCACTTCTCCCTCCCTTGACTGTGCACTATGGTTGAGTATGCACCGAGTGGGGTCACTGTTCTCTCCCTCCGCTACATATGGTGTCAGAAGAGGGATGGCTACCGTGAGGCCATCGGATGTGTACCCAATGTGTGGTCCGTATGAGGGACCACCAGGATAGGTTGACCCCGGTGTGAGGGACCCCTGAGATGGGTGAAGCACTAGAGTGTGGGGTACCCTGGGATGGGAGTAGTATGGCTGGTGGATGCGTGAGGGACATGCGCTTCCCAAAGGGGAAGGCAGTGTGACGGGGTACCATCACTACGGTTGAGCTTGGCTCCTTGATGTTGCGGTCAAGTTGCACATCTAGTTCTCCGGAGACCCGGATTCGAGACCGTGTGCAGTTTCGTAAAAGGTTATATCATTTCAGAGAAAAATCTTACATTATTGGCAAGTTATTACATTATTGGCTTTATTACATCTAAAACTGTGACAATTATTACGTTATTGGCAGTTGTTACATTATTGGTCATTATTACATTATCGGCCTTAACAGTCCACCGAGAGTTCTCTCAAGAACAGCAGCATAACCAAACATAACCATTTTTTTGAGAGGTAAACATCAGGTGAATACCAAACTCTTGTTCTTTCTTGTCTCACTTGTTTACACTACACAGGTACACAGCAACAAAAAATTACCAAGGAGGAGGAAGTCCCCTTGTCTTGTTAGCCGTCACACACAGCAGCGACTCTCTTTGCTTCAATCCCATGATACTTCCTGTATTGCTCCCTGGCCATTAAAAGCGCTGGGATCAACAAAAGGGAATTATGTGATTAGGCTAATTGCTGTAATTTCCACAGGGGTATTATGAGTCGGCTTTGTTTAATGGAACAACATTGTTAGTCTCGGGCAAATCCACACCATGATGATTCTTGACATAATTGAATAAATGGGCAAATCGCCAGGGTAGCTTTTATTCTTTTATTTTTTTACCAATAAAAAAGTATATGTATGTGTCTGTTGACATTTAAGAATGTTTTGATATGTATACTTACTGACAGTATTGAAATGAAAAAATGTGTAAACAATTCAACTAAACCATAATTGTATCCTACCAGAAATTTCCCAGAACTTTGCTTACAGTAAGGAATCACATTTTGTACCGTCCTCGCTAAAGTGTAAGAACTTCGGCTAGACAGCGAGTTAAACTTTTCTTTCCTTTATTAGCAATTCTTCTCGTAGATGTCACAGTTGACTTGAAGAATGGAAAACAGAAAAAGTGAAACTAGAAATAAAACATAAAAGAAAACAATTAGCTTGTTAGCTTTCCATACAGAGCTACAATAGGCTACTAGGCTTCAGTAACAGGCTACTGTATGCTAATTATCTTCAAATGCTTTGCCTAGCTTAGAGCTAACATTTACCAAAAGTTTGATCCATTCCTAGCATTTTGCTTCGTTTTTAATCACACAACTAACTTATGAATTCCTCACATTCATGAATTTAACTAAGACACATATTAACTTACAAGTGATGCCTCTGCTGGGGAGTTAAATGAACTAGCATATCCACGAGCACATTCACCATGCTGTTTCTCCAAACATTTCTAGGTTTCTTCTAACTTCCTACTTCCTGTTTCCTGTTCTAAGGCACTCTAAGGTCAAAATAAAAGACAGTTTCCTTTTTACATAAAATAAAAGTCACAAAAATCATTCTTAAATGCCTGGAAGGCAGAACACTCCCCGTCTGACCTTAAAGGTCACTATGAACTACTGAATGTCTCTGGACATAATGTTTCAATCCTGAGGAAGCAGAAGAACTACTTCGGACACTGGTCTCTGGAACAACCTCGACTCTTCCCCTGCTGTCTTGAGTGTCACCTTCCTTGTTCTGCCGTCTCGTCCGGGTAAGACAGCCGTGATCCTTGCCATTGGCCATGAGTTGCGTGCAACTTGACTGTCTTTCAGGAGCACGATATCCCCTTCTTTTACATCCCGCCGTGTCTCTCTCCATTTCTTTCGGGCTTGTAAAGTGGGAAGGTACTCCTGTCTCCAGCGCCGCCAGAAGCTGTCGGCAAGAGCTTGCACTTGCCTCCATTGCCTGCTGAGAAGATCTTTTCCAGTGAATTCCCCGTCTGGTGGAGTAACTCCCGCCTTCTGGGTGAGAATCATCGCAGGGGACAGTATGAAGGGTGACTCTGGGTCAGTGGAGACTGGGACGAGGGGTCTGGCATTGACAATTGCAGCCACCTCTGCCATGAGTGTGCTCAGGACGTCATGAGTGAGCTGGATGTTCTCCTGCAGCAAGATTGCATCTAGAATGCGTCTTGAAAGGCCAATTAAACGTTCCCACGACCCTCCCATATGCGATGAGTGGGGTGGGTTGAACACCCATGAGCACTCTCGCTGGCTCAAGAATCGCTGGACTGAAGAGTCGAATTGGTCTTGGCTGAGTCCCAGTTCCTTTGCGGCAGCAACAAAGTTTGTTCCGCAGTCTGATCTTATTTGTTTTGCAGGTCCTCTTATTGCGAAGAATCGCCTGAGCGCATTGATGCAACTGGAGGTATCCAAGGAATCAATGATCTCAATATGCACAGCTCGGGAGCTCATGCAACAGAAGAGCATCGCCCATCTCTTACTTTGGGCCTGTCCGCCTCGGGTGCGTCTTGAGATGACTGACCAAGGTCCGAACACGTCCACTCCAACATAGGTGAAGGGTGGGCATGTGTGTAGTCGTTCTGGAGGTAAGTCGGCCATAAGTTGTTCCTCTGTTCTGCGGCGTAACTTCCGGCACACAACACACTTGTGCAAGACTGAGGCGATAAGTCGTTTTCCACCTATGACCCACAGGCCTGCAGCTCTCAGGGCCCCTTCGGTGAAATGACGCCCTTGATGCTTAACATCTTCATGACACTGTCGGACTAACAGTAAGGAGACATGACTGTCCTTGGGCAAGATGATGGGGTTCTTTTCCGGACTGCTCAAGTCAGCATGTTTCAGTCTGCCACCCACATGAATCAAATCTCCTTCAAGAACAGGTCTGAGACTCTGGAGAGAGCTGTCTTTGGTAACAGCTTGTCCGAGTCCAAGAGTTGTGAATTCCTTTGAGTAAACATCCTCTTGAGCTGTTCTGATGATGACATGTCTGGCTTGAGACCACTCATCAGGAGAGCGTGGAAGGTTGCAGTAGTGCCATCCTTTGCACTGACTAGACCTGTTTTTGTAAGATCTGGCAATGTGGATGAGTAGAGCAATAGCCCTAGTGAGAGAGCGCATTGATGAGAATCGCTGGAACCGTGCGCCATTAAGGCCTCTGTTTTGTCTCTGTGTCTGAAGGCTACTCACTTCACGGCGTATCTCGACATCTGATTCCGGGTTTACCAGTTCAAATGTTTCTCTCGAGTCTTCATCGGGTGGACTTGACTTGTACTCAAATCATGCAATGACTCTCGCCATGATTCCCATTGTTTCAGCTTTTGTTCTGGAAGCGGTGCATCCCAGTCACTCTTGTCGACACTGAGTTCCCTTAAAAGACTTTTGCCTTCAATGGTCACTGGTGCGACCATGCCTAGCGGATCAAAGATGCTGTTCACTGTAGATAACACTCCTCTGCGAGTGAAGGCCTTCTTGTCTTGTGAAACAGCAAATGTGAAGGTGTCCGTTGTGGTCTCCCACAATAGTCCCAAGCTCCGTTGAACAGCCGTAGCTTCACCACTGAAGTCAAGGTCTTTCAAGACTGCTCTGTCTTCTGGTGTGAATGCCTGTAGGACTCCTTCACTATTTGAAGCGAACTTGTGCAACCTCAGATTTGATTCACTCAGGGAGGCCTGTGTTCTTTGCAAGAGGCTGATGGCTTCGGCATCTGTAGGTACACTAATAAGGCCGTCATCTACATAAAAATGACGTTCCACGAATTGGACTGTATCCGCTCCATGCCTGTGTGCTCCCTCATGGATGGCTCTCCTGAGTCCATAGATGGCCACAGATGGGGACGGACTATTGCCGAAAACGTGGACTCTCATCCTGTAGTCGATGATGTCCTTGGACATGTCGTTGTCCCTGTACCACAAGAACCGCAGGTAGTTCCGATGGTCTCCGCGAACAAGGAAGCAGTGGAACATCTGCTGTATGTCGGCCATCACTGCTACTTGTTCCTTCCGAAAGCGAATCAGCACTCCAATGAGTGAATTATTGAGGTCCGGTCCTGTGAGAAGAACGTCGTTCAGTGATGTTCCTGAATACTTTGCGCTTGAGTCAAACACCACGCGAATGTTTCCAGGCTTTAGCGGGTGGTAGACTCCGAAGGTTGGCAAATACCAACACTCTTCATTTTCTTCCAGTGGCGGAGCCACTTCTGCGTGTTTGTTGTCGAATATTTTCTTCATGAATTCCAGGAACTGGTCTCTCATGCCTGCTTTTCTCTGTAATGTTTTCTCCAAAGATGCAAAGCGAGTGAGTATTTGCTCACGGTTGTTGCATAGACGTCTCCGAGGAAGTCTGAAGGGTAACGGAGCAACCCAATTGTTTGACTTGTCTCTGTACACTTCTCGATCCATGATTTCCAGGAAGATTGTGTCCTCAATGGATGGAGCAGGTTTGTTGTCGTAATCCGTCTCGTTGAACACCTTCTGTCCGAGGGCATCCAATGATGGTTTGGTAGACGTACGCCGGTGCTCCCCGCCATGAGACACAGTCTGGGTCAACTTTATGGAGCCTTCGCAGGGTGTGAGAATAGAGGGACGGCCATTCTCCAGCACATTGGTCTTGAATGTGCCAACGACTGGTTTATGTGCTTTCCCTAAACACACATCCCCGACAAGAACCCATCCAAGGTCCAACTTCTGTGCGAAGGGAGCATCTGGAGGTCCGCTCACTTGCTTCCAGACTTTATGGACTCTCACAATATCTCTTCCAAGCAAGATAAGTATCTCCGCCTTTGGGTCAAGTTCTGGTATGTGTGGCGCTACACTTCTCAGGTGTGGATGGTGACGGGCGGCGTCAGGTGTTGGTATTTCCGTGCGGTCATTGAGTATCTCATTACACTCAATTAGAGGTGGAAGTGGCAGGCTGGTACATCCATCAAGAGACTCAACCTGGAACCCCTCTGTCCTCCTGCCTGACGTCTCAACCAGTCCAGCACAGGTCTTGAGTGAGTAAGGGAATGATTGGCCGTTGATGTTAAAAAGCTCAAAGAAATCAGATCGAACCAACGAACAATTACTTTGATCGTCCAAAATAACATACATGTTGGTTGCCTTCTCACGTTGACCTTGAGGATATACTCGAACCAGACAGATCTTCGCGCAGGATCTTGCTGTTCGGCCTAATCCACAAACCTGTGTGCAGCTAGAGCTGACGACTGTGCTGTCAACAGCTTGTTCCTTTTCCTCCCCGCCGTTATCTGATGGTGGTGGAGGCCCCTTTGAGACTTGAGAGACTTGAGGTGGAGGCCCTGGGTGCATAGCAGCTTGATGGCGGTCGCTGTCACACTCAGTGCATTTCACCATTACCTTACAATCTTTTGCAAGATGATTGTTGTATGAGCAACATTTGAAACACATACCGTTGTCCCTGAGAATGCTCTTCCTTTCTTCAAGAGTCATCCCTCTAAATGCTCTGCATTTCCTCAGTGCATGAGGCTTGTTGTGAATGGGACAATTTTTCTCTGGCCCATCAGCCTTTTTCTCAGTTGAATCGGCAGGTGGATCTTTGCCTGAAGAAATATCTGTCTTGTTAACAGATATCTTAGTTCCATAGCTACGTGTAGCTCCTTTGTCTGCTTTTAAATTGCTATTGTTGCTAGCTGGGAGAATAAAGCTAGGATCGTTCCTTCTTCGCGCTTCGTGGCAGATGAAGTCGGCAAAGTAGTCAAAAGGAGGGAAGTAGCCGTTGTTTTCTTCCTTGAACCTTGAGCCAACTGCGAGCCATTTCTCCTGAAGCCCGTAAGGAAGTTTCTCAACAATGGGCCCTATTCCTCTGGCTGTATCCAGATACATCAGTCCTGTGAGGTAACCTTCTTCTCTAGCACCCTGGAGTTCCATGAGAAGGTCGCCTAGGTCCCTCAACTTACCGTAGTCCTTTGCTGATATTTTTGGAAATTCATCCAATCTTTTGAACAGAGACTTCTCCACGACCTCTGGTGCGGCGTAACACTGTGTGAGGCGCTCCCAGGCCTTTTGTAGTGCTACCTCTGGGTGTCCTACATGTACAGAGCGAATCCTCTTAATGTGCTTGACAGACTCTGGACCGAGCCACTTAATCAGCAGATCCAACATTTCAGTGTGTGTGAGTCCCAAGCCTGAGGTGGCATTGCTGAATGATGACTGCCATGCCATATAATTTTCCGGTTTGTCATCAAATTGGTAGAGGCTAGTACTCACTAGATCGCGGCGAGCCAGATAACGTGCCAGGTGTTCCGTCTCTGGTGCTGCGTTTGAGCTAGATGGAGCATACATAGGGACGTATGATGGCGCTGATACACTTAATGCTGGATTCTGAGGGAAACTGATTTTCTTGGGCTTAGCATGTCCACTGGCTTGATTTGGACGTGTGTATCTTCCAGTATTGCGTACCATCATACTCGATGGCTTGCTGGGGCCGGATGGTTGATAGGGTGTGTCAACCTTTTCAGGGTCTCCATCCATGTTTGGGCCCAGCTCTGGTGTAGGGTTCCATGTCACATAAGTCTCTTCAGACCTGGCTGCTTCAGTTAATGTGGCATGGACTGACTCTGGAATCCTTGCTGGATGATTTTCAGCTTGTGCTGCTACATATTCATTTGTGCGTTTAACTATTTCCTTCTGCAGGCCTTCATGTGAAGATGAACCAGACTTAACTGCATTCTCTTGTTCTTCAGCTGCCTCTAATGCTTCTGCCTGCGCAATAGCTGCGGCTGCCTCTCTCTGAAGTGCGAGAGCACCTAATTCAGCTTCTAGCTTCGCTTTGCCCAATTGTAGCTCTGCTTCTTTAGCAGCCTTTTCTACCTTTAGCTTAGCTTCCTTCTCTGCAAATGCAGCTCGTGCCCTTGCAGCCTCTGCAACAGCGCGTGCTCTGACAGCTGCACTCGATGTTGAGGAGATTGACGTCTTTGTCTTTTTCGAGTGTACGGACGCATTATCAGTGTTTTCTTGTTCCATTCTTCTTAATTTAACTCCAGCTGTCTTACACTTTTTCACTGTACCGTCCTCGCTAAAGTGTAAGAACTTCGGCTAGACAGCGAGTTAAACTTTTCCTTCCTTTATTAGCAATTCTTCTCGTAGATGTCACAGTTGACTTGAAGAATGGAAAACAGAAAAAGTGAAACTAGAAATAAAACATAAAAGAAAACAATTAGCTTGTTAGCTTTCCATACAGAGCTACAATAGGCTACTAGGCTTCAGTAACAGGCTACTGTATGCTAATTATCTTCAAATGCTTTGCCTAGCTTAGAGCTAACATTTACCAAAAGTTTGATCCATTTCCTAGCATTTTGCTTCGTTTTTAATCACACAACTAACTTATGAATTCCTCACATTCATGAATTTAACTAAGACACATATTAACTTACAAGTGATGCCTCTGCTGGGGAGTTAAATGAACTAGCATATCCACGAGCACATTCACCATGCTGTTTATCCAAACATTTCTAGGTTTCTTCTAACTTCCTACTTCCTGTTTCCTGTTCTAAGGCACTCTAAGGTCAAAATAAAAGACAGTTTCCTTTTTACATAAAATAAAAGTCACAAAAATCATTCTTAAATGCCTGGAAGGCAGAACACATTTAATTAAACCATTTGGTAGAGACAATTTACACGAGCAGTGTAACGCTCATGAAAGCAATTTGCTGTTCTGAATGTAAAGTCTGAAATTGTTCTCCTTAGAAACATGAATAAATGTGCATACTAGGCTGCTGACAATGCCATTTATTGTGGATTTTACATTGCTAATTTTGCCATCACACCTCAACCCATTTTTTTTTCTATTTACAGTTTTTAACTTACCAATCTCAATTTAACCTTTTGGTTTGAATTAAATATTTATCAAAAAGCAGTCATTATAGAAAGGTCAGTGCGTTTGTAAGACCAACATTGCATAATAACTTCCCAACACCTCTTTGCACAGGAGAACAATCTGTTACATTAGTTTGAGGAAATACAGTCCATCACAAAAGTTTTATGAGCCTGGGTAAACAGACCTCAGACCTCAATGGGGCCTTTCAAGCAGTATTGCCTGCAAGGCTCTACTTTAACCCTAACACTAACCCTACCCCTCTTGACCCTCACTCTAACCCTAGACTTAGAGGCCAGTGGCCATTGAGGGCAAAAAAAAAAAAAAAGACCAAGACATCAAAGCTCTCAAATCTCACTTCCGAGTTGGCCTGCAGTTGACTCACTCCCGTTGCATTCCTATAGCCGTGTCCACTGGGAATTTACCATTGCTTCATGCAACACTTCCCATATGTACTTGGGTGTGCAGCTACAGTAACACATCTTGCTAAATAACATGTATTAAACATGTTAGTTTAAATTTAGATTTAACATTACATTGCATGAACAATTTGTTCTTGATACGAAAGATATTTTTCACGATATCTTCCATTGTTTGTTGTTTGTTGAAGGTCTCTTAGCTGACATGAAACAACTGGTCCAATGAACATGGGTCCAATACCTTAGCGGAGAGTGTTATCCATTTACTGGAGCTGAAATGCTGTCTTGTCTTGTTCCTTCTTATTGTTAATGGCCTCAA
>JAODXP020000016.1:24293838-24296338 GCA_027497455.2 Sardinella longiceps | reverse complement strand
TGCTTTAAATAAAGGAATAGAAATCAGACAAATTAATACTTAACCTCACTGTCTTCCAAAGGATTAGTCACTCTGTCACATTTGGCTTCTCACATCAAATATATGAGATTTTTCATCTACGTCCTTGGAAAATGGCAACAAAAGAGTCCACTTTTGCCTAATACTGTATCCTCAAGTAAAATGAGTTACTTTTTTTATCAAGGTAATTTATCATCAGTTTTCTAAGAGCGTCCTTGTCTGTTGAGAAAATCAAACTTTCTCAGAACAGGCCTACAGTAACACTTCAGAAATCTCAAATCTACTTACCAATACTGAGGAGGGGGAAATTTTTATCTCAGAGTCTGAATCCTCCTTCTTCCAGTAGTCCAGACTGCCTAAATGATTTAATGGACCACGTAATTTGTTATGCACTTTACTTCCTTATGCACTTTACACTGTAACACTCACAAAATCGAAATGCTCGATGTGCTCGTTAAATGTTTCATCGTAACCTTTTGCAAATGCTGTTGCATATCTCTCAGTCACTCTCACTCTGAGATAAACTCTTGGAGAGTCACTGCTACACCCTTCCTGAGCAATACCCTAACACACACACACACACACACACACACACACACACACACACACACACACACACACACGCACAGGGACACACACACAGAAGGACACAGAGAGACCAAGACCACCCAGAATCAGTGAGATACTCTCTTTTCCATCAGACAAACACACAGGGACACGGACACCCAGACACAGACACCCAGACCCAGACACACACACACACACACACACACACACACACACACACACACACACACACACACACACACACAAGTAGGCCAGTGTGTCCATCACTCCCTTGCTGCCACTCAGTGGAGTTGTCTGAAAGTGGGACAAAGTGCCCCCCCCCTCGCCTCCCATATAGACATGCCACACTGAGAGCCAAATTCACCTGACCCCAACCCCCACCATTCTTGTGCCCCCCCCCCTCCCCCCCTCCCCACCACCAAGGGCCCCTGTTCTGAGTCTGAGCACACATAGCTTGAGAGTGCAGTTGGCGGTACAGGTCCTCTCAGAGGCCAATGTTTGTTCTCTTCTTCCTGAGAGAGAGAGAGAGAGAGAGAGAGAGAGAGAGAGGGGGGGGCACCTGTTCCCATTATATTACCCCAGCCTTCTAGGAAATACATGTAGCAATAAGAACAAGTACTTGAGGGGTGGAGGTGGGGGTGGGATTTCTCGAAAGCACATCACGTGATCAGCAGAGCTTGTGTTTTCTTTTTTTTTTCTTTTGCCGTGGATGGAACTGAGACTTTTCACACTTGCTTTCTTCCGTCTTGTTGCCCATTCTTTTCCCTCGTTACGATGCTTTTTCTTCACAACTCTCCATGTCAAGTTTTCACCCATTCTGATCTCTCTGAATTTGAAAAAAGAAATCTGAAAATAAAGATGTTTTATTTATTTATATATTTTTTATATATAGTTTTATATATATGGGCAATTCCAGCGTTATGGACGTGACATTTTCGTGCATTATTGATGAACAAAAGGCCACATAACCTCCGCAAACCTAGCAGTATTTCACAATTTTTTTTCATATTCTTCTGCAAACTCCATGGCTGAATACAGGCAAACAGAAAAAATTCATATCATGATTTGCATCATAAGAATATGAGCCTTTCAATTTGCGTTATGGACGTGACGAAAAACGGACAAACTTTTGAGAGAGCGTAGTTTTTGCTGTGAAGTGTGTGAAATTTCTAGAGAAATGTAAATATTACTACATTCATACCAAACAGGACACCTCAGTAAAGACAGAGAAAGACTTAATTTCAAATGTAAATGTAAAAAAAGTTGGTTTTCATTGGGAGACATGGCGTTATGGATGTGACGTTATGGACGTGACGTCTGGAAAAACCCTCCAAAACGATACAAAACAATTGTGAACGGTGGATTTTAACCTGTAACAAGAGAAATAGTAATATAACAATGAAAAATAACTGATAGTATTGCAGCTTTGTGTGTGTTATCACCCACTTATGCCCATTATAAGCCCCTCCATAGACTTACATTATAGCTGAATAGGGTAAAAATTTTAACAAACAGATATCCTTTCGAAACTTGCTCAGTTGAATATTTACATCGAGACAATACTTTTTTGTATTGGAAGTTTTCTGAAAGAATTTGTATGTCCGTGTAGATGAGACATGAAGTTTTAAGGTGAGGTTTACTTTTTCGTGGAATTGCCCATATATTTTCTTTCCCTGTGTATGCAATCGCTCATTGACATTACTCTCATGCTCTGTGTGTCCTTCTCTTGCTGATGAATCCCTAGGGCCCTGGACCTCCCATGCTGAGCTGCCTCCCGCTTCTGTCAGAACCCAGACGCAACCCACACACATGGTGCTCGTGTCTGGTCCACGGCCCTGTCTATGTCTGGGTCTCTCTGAGTGAGTGTGTGTGTGTGTGTGTGTGTGTGTGTATGTGTGTGTGTGCCTCCATTCTG
>JAODXP020000016.1:24281338-24288838 GCA_027497455.2 Sardinella longiceps | reverse complement strand
ACCACATTTTTATGTGCTTGTCTTCAGGGGCCATGTAAACCTATCCCATTCCATGTATAGCGCCACCTGGTTAAAAATGTGAGGTATTGTAATCAGTGTAAACAGGTGTATCTGGCTGACATGGTCAAAACTACAAAATAAGGTGTGTCAAAATGCATGCCAAGTTTCGTGTTGGCATGTTGGCAGGAGCTGGTCACTAGATAGTGACTCGGTCCCACCCAATATGGCTACAAAAAGTTTGAAAGGAAAAATACCCCTAGAGTCTGCAAGAGTAGGGGTGGAAGATGGACTCATAGGCGAAAACAACAGCAGCAGCTCTGGCAGGACACAAGCTACAAAGCTGCATCTGTGGCTGGAAAAAGATAACATCAGAGAAGGGTCTCAAGATCCATCAAATTAGGAAAAAAAAGGGTCGAAAGCCTCAAATCTTGTGGCCTAAATCTTGTCAGAAAAATGAGTGGGGAACCATCAATATATCTCCTGGAGCTGCAAGGTGGTGTAGAGAAGAAGCTGGACAAGATTGGAGAAGTCATCTGCAGCTATGGGGCAGAGAGATTTGGGGTGAAAAGCGAGCGCCGTAAGGTACTGAAGGAACCAGCTCATTCCAAGTCCAGAAGGCAAGGAGAGATTGAAAGGCTGGTGAAGGAAAGAAGGTGCCTGAGAAAACAGTGGAAGTGGAGAGGAACTTGAGGCACTGTAAGGTGACATTAAGCAGGGTCTGGCAATGCTGAGAAGAGCTGAATGCTTGAGAAAGCAACCAAGAAGAAGGAGAGAATGAAAAGTGCCTTCTACAGAGATCCCTACAAGTTTGTGAAAGCCCTCTTCGTCAAGGAGAAATCTGGGACCCTCAAAGCTACCTCAAAGACCTTCTCCGACAACCAGAGCATTCTGGGTGACATGCCACCAATCCAACCAGCTGAACACCAGATGGAAATGAGGCCCCCTACATGGAGCGAAGATAACATCAGAGCACAGTATAGCGGGCAAGAGCATCATCAGCCCCTGGGCCCAATGCCGTTCCATATAGACTCTAAGAATGCGCTGGGAGTATTGAGGTACCTCTGGAAGCTGATGAGAGTGGCATGGGAAAAAAGAATTATACCAAATGCATGACGAAGGACGATCCTATGTTGTGGATAGCGTTCAACTTCTTCCAAGTCCCACAAGGCTGGTCAAAGCCTACTTTCAGGACCTTCAGTTTTATGTCACAGTGCAGGCTAGTACAACTGCCTGGCAGCACCTCGAGGCATAATGGCATAATGGTGGGCTGCACCATTTCCCCACTGGCGTTTACCATGGCAATGGAGCTCATCATCCGGGCATCGCGATGGGTGGTTGGAGGAAAGTGGTTGAAGAACGCGCTGCATCTTCCTCCAATACGAACTTAAATGGATGACATGACAATAATAACAACAACACCACCGGCATGCACCAAACGCCTACTGGATAAACTCCAGAAAAACATTCAAGGGGTACAGATGGCGATCAAACCCAGCAAATCCCGCAGCATCTCGATTGTCAAAGGCCAGCTTGCTAATGAGAGGTTCCACGTCAACAACGAGCCAATACCAACAGTTAAGCCTGTCAAAAGTCTTGGCCGCTGGTACAGCACAGAGCTGAAAGACGGACCATAAAGAGGTGGACTATTCCATTAAAGCAAGGACATCACTAGTTTGGAAGGATAGAGGGGCTTGAATTGTGAATGAATTGGGTTTTGGGTCTATGATTTGTGAACAAATCCATAGACCTGTGGTTTGATAGCCTGGGAGTACCCATGGTCCTTTACGTTGTCCATTTCATTTCACTCTGCGAAGCAACATGGTGACCATGGCTGATTTTCTTGCCTTGACGCTGGTCTGGCCAGCTACAATTTACACAGGATTTCTGAGCCCCCGAAAGATCGGGAACTTCATCTACTTATATTAATCGAGAACCAATCAACTTTGAGCAGCTTCAACGGCCCTTGTTAGAAGCGTGTTGAAGACAGTCTCAGTCCTCAGTTACTCAGTCCTGTTACTCAAGCAGTTCCCTTCACGTCACATACGTCAGAGGAAAGAGTGGTGTGATTGTTTTAAGCTTCAGCACAGCTTTTTCTGACATCGACCAATAGCAAACTGAGGCATTTCAGGGAGGCCTCCAATTTTGTGCAGTTTTGACCATGTCAGCCAAGAATACCTGTTCACACCGATTACAATACCTTGCTTTGGGTTTTCATTTTTAACTTGGTGGCGCTATACATGGAATGGGTGATCATAGGATAGGTTTACACGGCCCCTGTAGACAATCATATTAAAAATGTGGTCCTCTTAGGCCCTATGGTTATTAAAATATTTGCAGAAAAATATCCGGGCACCTGCTGGCCAGCTGGTGTAAAATGTCATAAATCAATTTACTGTATGGCCCCCCATGGACAGAATATCACAAAACTTGGCATGCATTCAGAAGGTATCATAATGATCCGACACCTCCAATTCTGTGTGTCTTTTTCACAGATATTGACCGTTTATTTTAGCTAAAGATGACTATGATAACAGATTTAATATAAAAATTTTACCTAAAATGAGAACATATCAGAATTGGATTCCTTGAAAAATGACATTATACAATAATTTAAGACTAAAAGAAACCTAGATACAGCCATTTCTTGTATGCATACCAGCCATTTTGGATTGTATGTATACCAGCCACTAGGGGGTCATCCCAACTTGTATCCATTGATTTTTGAAATCCTTAGGCCTATACCTAACACCCTGCCAAAAATCAAAAACTTGTCCAGAAGTGCACGATCTTCACAAATTCCCTCCTGACTAGTATCAGATAGAATTCTGTCAGCCATGTCTCCATTAAAGATGGTAGTGCTTGAAAAATAGGTCCACTGTCAAGGAGAATATTTACGTATAAAGAACTTGAATAGAAATGAACCAAAAAGGACACAAGTCACCGAATAACATTATTCTGTCTGAGAAGTAGAAGAAAAAAAATATGTAATGAAATTCACAGCTTGTGACAGTTTTTGAATTCAGTATCCGAGCACTGGACTGACATCAAGACCAGTCCCTGGAATCCATCCTGTTGTTTAGCATAAAAATGAGCAGACATTATCTAAATAATTTCACACTGCTGGACACAAACAGAATGGCAGCAAGTGTACAGTACATGAGATATAATACCAAGTCACACACTGAATCACTGGAAAACTGCAAGAAACCCATAACAGGACTATTGTATGTACTGTATATGGTCATTGGTATTTTTGCCCTCAACAGTGCCTTTCAGGCAGCGTTACCTTCAAGGCACTATCCCACTCAGTTTAGGATTAAGATGAGGGTTGAGGGGGTTAGGATTAGGAATAGGGTAAAGGTAGTGCCTTTTAGGCTGTGCTGCCTGGAAGGTGCCGTTGGGGGCAAAAAACACCATTGAGCTAGTTCATATCATACTTAAACAGATAAGGTTCACTGAATTGGTATGTATGTGAATCCTGGTCCAGCAAGCTGCAGAGGTCAACATGCTGCAGCCCTTGCAATGTTTCCTGACCCTCCTTGAATGTACTGCATTTGGGGCTAAAGGCCACACTGTGTGCAGTGTTAGTCCCCTATCTGATGGCCTCTGCTTCATGAATACCCTGGTTCCTCTCTCTCTCTCTCTCTCTCTCTCTCTCTCTATCTCTCTCTCTCTCTCTCTCTCTCTCTCTCTCTATCTCTCTCCATCTCTCCTCTGCCCACGATTGCACATTGTGAGCTCGCTTGCTGTATGGCAGAAGCCTGGAACTAAACGTCCAGCACAGTGGGAGGTAGTGGTGGTTGGGTGGAGAGGAGGGTCCTGCTCTGTGTGGATCAAAGAGAGGATTCATGTACATGGATGAAGTGCTTCCTCCGCTTTGAATCACACCCACCCAACCAGGCGCCCATTGCCTCCTATAGTGCTTTCTTCGGCTAAGCGCCGCGGTGCGCTGACACGCTAAGCTCGGAAGCCCCGCGGAAAGGTGGAGGCACCTTTGGAATCATGAGGTGCAGGTCGTTTGAGTGAAGCCATGCGAATGGAATATAAATGAACACGCGAGCCAGTGCACTCACATCAGTGTGCCATCGCTGAGGAGATTACAATTCAATGACCTTGGATACAGATATTAAGTGGTAGCAGATTTTATCTGCATCTGTGAAGTATAGGACATTTGAAGAATTTACATACAGATATATAGAGACATTATGCATGTACATACACGCACACACACACACACACACACCAGTTATGTGTGAAATTCGGAATTTCATTCGATTTAATGAATAAATTTGAATTGGCTCCACACTTAAAGATTTAAATTTAAATTTTTGTTGATTTAAATTTGAACTGGAATTCAAAGAAACTCATATAAAACATTCACAGTAACATACATTTTTTCTTCCAAATGGAAGTATTGACACTATCATTAAGTGCACATGCCCTTTAATATCCCATGTACTGGGAAGTCAACTAAAGTGTTGTGTCCATACAATATTATTTAAATGAAAGTAATGTATTATGTTCTGCTGGTGTACTATATACACCTTACACTTGACACTCATATATCATGTATTTCTTTAAATTTTATGGAATTTAGTACAACACTGACACACACACACACACACACACACACACACACACACACACACACACACACACACACAGACAATGCATACATGTACGCACTCACATATACCCCCAGACTGTGCAAACATCCACACAGAGACACTGTGGCCACTTTAAATTCATTGTCCCCCCAGGGTTTGTTGGGAGCGGTTGGGGAACGAATCTGTCCATCAGTCCTGTTTTGTCACTCTGCTCTTCAACCGCGGCCTCTCTCTCGCCCTGATGCCACTGATTGCTTCCCGGAGAGGAAAAACTACTGCCTGTCTCAGCTGAGCCCGAGGTGTCAGTGGAGGACAGAGAGTGGAAGGGGGGGTGTTGTATGTGTGTGTGTGTGTGTGTGTGTGTGTGTGTGTGTGTGTGTGTGTGTGTGTGTGTGTGTGTGTGTGTGAGTGAGTGAGTGAGTGTGTGTTTGAGTGTGTGTGTGTGTGTGTGTGTGTGTGTGAGTGAGTGAGTGTGTGTTTGAGTGTGTGTGTTTGTGTGTGTGTGTGTCTCAGAGCAAATGAATAAAACATGTGGCACCCACAAAAAAATGCAATCTTAGCTTAATCGCTCGGCATTTGTACTAATTAAAGCAAACAGCCGAGAGTGAGCAAGCATTTTATTCTCCATTTGGAAGCCATCCCCTCTCATTCTTGACACTTGCGTTGAGCTTTTCCATCATCCGTTCCCCTGCCTGAGTCCATGCTAGACGTTCAATATTCAACCTCATCCAAATAAACCCTTGCATAACGCGCTTATTGCAGATTTATTTACACACAGCCTCCATATTGGCTAAACATCTCAGGCACATTTTTCTGCAGTACTGTAGAGGAGTGTGTCTCCCACCTTAAGGCTTTTTTTTTTTATTTTTCGGCTGAGGCTTCTCGATGAGATCTATTGCGACAAGATTAACTGTGAAATCTTGACAGGTGCAATACCTTGAGGAGTCCTAGGTTCTATTAAGAGCATTGGAAGAGGATATTAAGATATTCACCTCACACAGTGTAATTAACTTTGGGCTTAATGGGTGATTAGATGTCTATTAAATGTTATGGCAGATGGTTTCTTCTCAGGTGCTGGGAGTTGTCCTGTCACCTTCAAGGTACCAAGTGCATAAAAATTATGCTCTGTTTACAGTATATCTTGTTAGTTTATGAGTGTGTCATTATGACTGTGTGTGTGTGTGTGTGTGTGTGTGTGTGTGTGTGTGTGTGTGTGTGTGTGTGTGTGTGTGTGTGTGTGTGTGTGTGTGTGTGTGTGTGTGTGTGTGTGTGTGTGTGTGTGTTTGAAGGGGGATTTGGCAGATTGATTACTGTACCTTAGTTTGGTCTTAAGTTGGTTTTGATTAAGCTGTCATTTCATAAAGGTCTGCTTTGCAATACGTGCAAAACCTATTTGTGCTGCCCATGCATGGAACACCAAATTAGTAATTTCATAGTCTATTATATATCATATATTCATACTGCACAAAATAATATCTCATCTTCCAGTCAGGACAGTCAGCCAAAAGAGAGGCGACAAGAGAAGAAAGCCTGAATCCTCCAAAGGGGAGTATTTTGCTTTGAATGAAATATAAAATGTCAGCACTTGACAATGTTTTGCTGCAATTTCAATGCCTGATTCTCTGTTCTCCCAAGCGCTCACTTGTCAACTCTAAAACTCCAAAGCGTGCTTAAAGGCCCAATTTGCCTTGCGGCTAGTCCTGTCCTGATACAGAGACACTATCGCACATCAATCTGTTCCGGGAGGAGGGACAGCGTCTTGCCTTGCTGTGTCCACCTGAGACTTGCAGTATTGGGCCATCACCGTAGCCAGCAGGCAAAGCACTCTAACCAACTTCTCCCTGACACCCACCCCCACCCTCCCATTATAAGCATGGAGCACTGGGTTCCCTTGGCTGTAGGAAAAAAAAAAAACGTCCTTGTAACATTTTTTTTTTTTCTATTTCATCTGACATTTTTTGTTATCACCATCTGGCTATGCTGTTGTTCTGAGTGGAATTTAGGTGAGTACTGTAGATGTGTTGAAGGAGTTTGGGTGGAAAGGGTGGTGGTGATGGGTTGTTGGACCCCCAGAGTGTAGTGAGGGAGAACTTGAACTTGAACAGTTCAACACTAATAGCGTCTCTCTCTCTCTCTCTCTCTCTCTCTCTCTCTCTCTCTCTCTCTCTCTCTCTCTCTCCTCAAGGCCACCACATGGATTCCTCTCTTTTTCTCTTCAACAGTCAGTCAGACAGACATGCAGTCCCTCTTTTACTTTCTGCTTTTGTTTGTTTGTTTTTTTTTTGTTTTTGTTTTTGTTGTTTTTGTTTCTCGACCTATCTACATCTCACCACCATTCAGATGTAAAATTAGCCAATTTGGAGTAAGGAGTAAACAGCCTACTGTACTGTACTCTATGGCGAGCATTTCTGTCAGATACAGTAGGCCATGAGATGACCAATGTCTGGGAGGTCTGTGAAATGGCACAGAGACACAAAGCATGTAGCCTGACATAGCCCGACCATAATACTGCTGTTCATCCGTATTCATGGTCTGGAGGTTCTTTAACCTGGCGCGATTATACTGCGGGGGGAGGGCATTCACTTTTGGTTTGAAACAATTGGACAGCTCGTCTAATCAGCGTCGCTTATTGGCCGGTAGACTCTCTACCGATATAAACACGCCCAAGAGGACCGTTCCCAGACCATGGATACGTATGAACATTCGTATTATGGGCGGGCTATGTCAGGCTACAAAGCATGGCCCAATAGCACAACACAAGGTTGGCAAGATGGTGCAACCCTGGACCATCTCATCCCACCACTCACCATCTGCCCACGGTGGCACTAGGGGTAGATATGAAGCATAAAAACAGTGTTCATGTTACGTCTCTCACTGTGTGTGTGTGTGTGTG
>JAODXP020000016.1:24263838-24278838 GCA_027497455.2 Sardinella longiceps | reverse complement strand
TTCCCAGGCTTGTTTGATCTCACCGCAGACTAGCGCATCTCCCGAGCAGTGACCCCCATCCCTCCCCACACACACACACACACACACACACACACTTCTCCCTGCCATGTCATTCCTGCTGCTCAGAGAAGAACCAGGAACCTGGAAAATTACAATCGTGCACGCTACATTTGTTTGTCTGTGGTGAAAGACAGTAAGCAACCGCCCCCATCACCTCCATTTTAAAAGATGGGTTTGAAATACATTACAGAGTGCAATTGCCATGGGTGATTCAGCTCAGAAGATCTGGCTATTTTCGCAGCCGATGGAAGACAGGCCTAAACTATGATTTTCACTTTACAGATTGCATTAAAGGTCATGGCAGAATTATGTTCCTTTAGCTTTGTGCAGAGTGCATGCTAGCTCAGGAGTACCTGAGGAAAAAAACAACTGAGAAACATACTCACCCTGTGATACATGCATCCAAAGGAATGGGGGAAAGGTAGTGGTTTATGACTATTTCAAAGCAAGCTCGGGGCTTAGCGCTGGTTATTTGATGATCAATAACCCCCTGAAGCAAGAGGTTCACCAGACATCAAAGGCCAAATCAAAACTGTCAGGGGAAATCCCTCCTCCACCCTCGGCAGGATCAATCCTGTCACTCAAACGCACGCTCCGTTATTTGAGAGTTTTTGCGGGTTAAGGTGAGTCCCGTAACGAGTCGTTCTTGTACGTTCATGAGCCCAATGATTCTTTTACCGCCTTTATTTTGATGGGACGTCATTCAAAAACCTACTGTATGCACACCTTTCTTTTTTTTTGATGAAACCCACAAAGGCTGTTCAGCCTCAAAGCTCTGTTTGAAAAACAGACACGAGGAACAGCCGAAATACTGTCAGCATCTTTGTCTCAGACTTTCATGTCTCTTCTTTCAAGTGTGCATGATGAGTTTGTTTTGACTAATCAGTTTTAACTTGTTGAGTCTGGGTTTTTTTTTTCTCATGTGCCCACTTGACATGTGGCCTGATTATCCACTTCATGTAAGTTCTGACAAACACGTATTGTACACAATTAGACTCCAAATGACAGTTGAATTCTAATTAATTACAATGGTTGGATGAAGGTTCTCATAATACTGATGAGTGGTTTGGCAAATCATGCTTTCACAGACACAAATGGAAGCATGGATTATTTGTATAGTATTCCACAGGCTGTTCACAACTTTTAGGCAAAGGCACGATATGCCCTTGTCAGCCTAAACCTGACTGTCTGACTGTCCTGAGATCAGCTGGTTTCAGGGATGGATTTCAAGGAGCTACTGCCAGTCATGTGCTGTGTTGTTCACCCAAGAGATGCATCACCATCACAACAAGGTCTCGCCATCAGAGTATAGACAGTCACATCCACAGCTCCCTGTCATTCACAGAGCACAGAGAGGACAGGCCTCCACCCTGAACCCACATGAAATGAGGACAGCTCCCTCACACACGTCCCGCTGAGAGCACCACGTGCCCATTACCCAGCACCTGTCAGCAGGGGGCGCCACTAGGGGGGATGGGGGGGTGGGGGTGTTAGGATGATTCTAAGGGCCCAGGCAGGGCCGGTTCTAGGCATAGACAAGCGCAGGCGGCTGCCTAGGGCACCAAATATCAGGGGGGCATCACAATACATTTCCTACTTTTTTTTCTTTAGTTTTTCTCTTGAATTTTTTGAAAAGGGGGGCAAAACTCAAATCTGGCCTAGGGCACCAAAAGGCTAGAACCGGCCCTGGGCCCAGCACAGACAGGGGGCCCAGAGAAAATTTTAATATTAAAATCAATATTTAAGGGGCCTAAAAAAATGTTTTGTCATAGGGCCCAAAATTTCTAGCAGCGCCCCTGCCTGTCAGCAGATGTGTGGAGTAGGCTCCACTGCCACTCTTGAAGCCACTGTGTGTGTGTGTGTGTGTGTGTGTGTGTGTGTGTGTGTGTGTGTGTGTGTGTGTGTGTGTGTGTGTGTGTGTCCGTACCATCACGAAAAGACATCTACAGTCGTCTGTCTGTCATTCATCCACAATGCATGGGTAGGTATGTGCAATGATACAGTATCACGCATGTCAGTTCTAAGTGAAATACCTTGAGGAGATGTACAGTGAGAGCTTATATTTATAAAAAATAAACACTGAAACACTTAAACATCCTCCCCTGCCTGGGATTTGATGGGACATGGCCTCCTGAACATACCTGGGTTATATTTAATGCACAAAGAATTATAGAATAGAATAGAACAGAATAGTTTATCATGCTGTGTTGTATGGAAATTGTCTTTCTGATGTATTGGGATGGTGCTGCACAATAATGACTAAACAAAGCTCACCTTTTGTATGCAGTACTTAAAAAAAAAACAGATATTTCACTGTCATCATCTCTCTAATTATCACAGTTGTTTTTTGTTGTTGTTGTTTTTTTTTTTTTTTAGTCTTTTTAAATGGCAAAGCGGCTAATATGGATGCATGGCAATAGCGAGGTGTCAACCTCGGTAATGAAAAATGCATTTTAGCAGACAGGTGGCGAAACCAATCATTTGTTTCGCTCTCCCCCAACATCTCGCCAGTGGCGGCGGGATCATAAGTTACAGGCAAGACTAAAATTAGATGACTTTCAAGAGGTGGAGATGGCTATTAGGAAAGCACATGCACAGGGAGTAAAAGTAGAAGAAACTGAAAAGCATTTTTGGGCTGAGCATTTTTCACATCAGTCAAATTTTATTTATTTATTTTTTTGTTAAGACGTCCTAGAACTGGGTAATTTGTTACAGTGATGTAAGTTTGGCATGTTCCTTGTAATGCTTTATCAAGCGTTAATGTCCGTGCCGAACACATTGTTGTAATACAAATGACTGTTGTCCGTGCTTAATGTCCTTGGGTACGGTGTGATTACAGTACTTTATTAACTTTGGACAATGCACTTCTACCATTGCTCACAAAATATACTGTAGTCAAGACAAAGACAGCAATTATATATGATAACAGAATCCTTGAAGCCTTGAAGTAGAGTATATACAGTGCTGTGCTGCAAAAAGAGACAACAAGCTATATTGCAGATGTAAAGGCTGAGTAAAATGAAACTAAATTGTAAAACACTAATTGTATTCTAACTGAAAGTCCAACTTCAATGCTGCTTCTCATACGACAACCAGTACATGAAAAAAACAAGCTGCAGGCTGCATTTCATATAATTTGAAGTAGAACACATTCTACGTTTCAAAAAGTCCCTAAGGCATTCACCCTTTGTCCTTCAAGCAGATAGACGTTTTGAGTGACCGTTGTTGTTCAATTTCAGCCATCTATTACACATCCAGCAGCAGACAAGCAACAAAACCTCAATTCATCTGAGTGTGTCAAAAGAGAGAGAGAGAGAGAGAGAGAGAGAGAGAGAGAGAGAGAGAGAGACAGAGAGAGAGAGAGAGAGAGAGAGAGAGAGAGAGAGAGAGAGAGAGAGTCCGTCTGTGAGTTCAGTATGAAAGAACTAATAGTGTTCCTGGGGAGACACGGCTGTGGATTGCCTCACTCCTGGATTGAGTCATTAACTGCACTGAAAGTCTGTGTGTATAGGTGTCTGGTGCGTATTTACTGATCCGTAGCACTGCTGTTACCTTCTTTACTAGGCGTGAAATAGCCTTCTGTCACCCCCCAGGTCTATGAAGGCAGGGTTTATTCATCAGGCTTGCAAAAAGGCACTTGATTCATTGGCCCAATAAACTATGATATTATTCGATGACCAACACAATGAAATGCAAACAATTCCACCAAGACAAAATAAAGCTCCTCATTCTGCAAGACAACACAGTGAATGTTATGAACTTGAGTTTTAGTGTAATATGCTTGATTTATTTTCATTCAGAAACATGTCATTTATAGAAGCTATGAAACTAATAAAGCTAACACTGTTGTCACAGTTGTGGAAGATCTTTGTCATGTTCATGCTGGTGCAAGAATATATTGATTTAACAACAGCAGTATAAAACAGTCATAACTTCCACAGTATATATTGTATGCTGCCTGGTAGCCTATGTATATGGCAATGTGTGTTTACAGCTCAGTAGTCTCACCACCACCACCACAACTGGAAACATGTTTCTTTAAATATTCAACTTTATTTTTTCTTCATACCATTTATTTTCTAACAAAAATGCAATATTGTATTACACACATGAGTTGGCCAGTATACAGTTTTACTACAAATGGAAAAGACTTAGCCTACCGCATTGTAGCATAGTGGGAGGTTAACAGTGCCTGTACACATCAATATCATACCAGAAAAAGTGAAAAAGGGATAAAGGCGTCTCTCTGCTGGTGAATAATTTTGAATTTAATTTGGCGACTAAGGGGAAGGATGTTTAGTTCCCTTCTGTGGTTGCCAGAGGCTTGTGAGGGATGGGGTATCGAGGGGGCCTAAGATAGCAAATGTAATTGGTCGGTAAAATTACATGTGAGTTTGGGGCAAAGCCTGTCTTGGGAAATCAATTTGAGGGTGCTTCAAATGAAACTGGTGCGGAAATTAATTGCACTCACTGTGTCTGGCGCACGATTTTAAAACGTGTTAACATTCCAAGTGGCCTGATCAAGAGCAACTAGCTGAGGGCTGTCTATTATGCTATTATTTTCCATTTGTGTCTGTGGGTTTTAATGAATGTCATCTTATTTGAAACTCGATTCCTTGGTTCTAATTTCGGCATCAGTGTTTTCGTCAAATTATATTACCAAAGTATATTGACTCTTTTATTTCAAAAGAAAAAAAAAATGACTTTTTTAATGTCAATTAAGTTAAAGTAGCCTAAGAAAGTAATTTCTAATGTGATGCATGCATTTCATTTTTAGACTCTCTTAAATTATTCTATGATTCAAATGGTGGCTGAAGAAAGTTTTCTAACTTTGTGCAAAGTTCACTCTGGGACAATAAAGAATGGTCAATAGTCCCTCTCGGATTTTTAAACCTATACTCTACCAGTGCAATTCATCATACTCTCTGGTGGTGCTCTTCACCCTTCCCGTCTCCTTCTCTCACCAGAAACCTGAAAAGCATTTCCCCACTGTAGCTCAACTCCAGAAAGTATAGTAGAAATGACTGAGTGGCCATTATCACGAATGCAGAGGCATGATATAGAATGGCTTGACATGATAGACTGACAAAATAAATAAATAATGAAACCTCTGGAAAATGTTTCTCTGTACTTTGGCCACTTGCTATGAAGAAACGAAAGCCCTTTGATTTCATCCACTGTAGCAATTGATATTATTGCCCTTTCAGCACTGATGACATAGAGTTGCTATAAAAAACATGCTATGGATACTTTTTTTATTACAGTGGAAAAAAGACCACCCAGTACTAAAACAGAGTACAGTCGAGGGACCAGAGTTAACATGAAAACTTACGCATTCAACAGGTTGCTGGACAAAAATCAAAGCATTTGGTACACAATGAATGCCACAATCAATTTTACAAAGGCGATTTATAAGCTACAAATTTACTTTTCATTGAGATATACTGTACACTACTATCTGAACTAGTTTGCCTGTAAACCATACAACTCTTAATAACCATATTTTGCATGGATGTTTTAATTTAGATGAAATACTGAAAAATTCAAAGTCAAGGCTTAACAAATTGCCTCAAAGTGTCTGACAGACCTACAACCTTAGAATGATAAAGCCATGTTTACCCCCAGCCACTCCGTTCCTGCCAGGAATGTTGTGTAGCACGACCAACTCCTTGCCAGGTCTAAGCAGACTATTTGTTGTTCCACCTTCAAGGCGCTCTCTCTCTCTCTCTCTCTCTCTCTCTCTCTCTCTCTCTCTCTCTCTCTCTCTCTCTCTCTCTCTCTGTCTGTCTCCTTCCACTGCACACTTTTGCATTATCATTTCCTGTTAACATGTCACATTTTACTAAAATGTTTAAATTTTGTTGTTGTAGTTTGAATGTTAATCTCCTTTTTGCTCCCTTTGGATAAAATGCATTTATGTAAATGCATTTATTATACACTAAAAGCTTGTATAAGGATGTTCCACTTGCAGTGAAAGAGTGCTTTGTGCAGACTTAGTCTCCATATGCAATCTGCTTCCCTTCCTATGCCTCGCCTGGATGAGCCACTTCTCTCTCTTTTGTTATAACAACTCATACAAAACTGCATAGAACTCATAATCCTATAGAAATCACAAAAGCTGTGTAGGCCTAGATGCATTTGTAAAATACATTGTACAAAGTCAGTGGTGGTTTTGTGGTACCCTCTAAGAACAAGTGGAATGTTTATCTGTGACATTTTAGTAGGCCTATTTAAATGACTCTGCCTGAACGAAAAAAGGCTAATATTCCCTGTCACAGTTGTGTAGCTCACAGTGTGAGTTTTATTCCTCCATCCCAAGCCATCCTAAAAAGTGGTTAGGGCAAGATAGCCTGAGAGTAGCCTACCCAGGCTGCGAGTGTCATTTCATTGTGTCCATGGCCAATCTCCAGCCCTGCTTTTGGGATCCAATCAGGGACTAGCCTGGCAGTACCCATGCTGACTAGCATGCTCAATGCCATTTCATGTCATCTGGTGGTTCCGGTATAATCAATACCATTGGCTATGAGGTACGTGCAGATTCTTGATAGACATTTGTAGCGCCATATTGGCTCTGGTCAATAGTAAACGAGCTTCCTCAATAGAAATATGGATAGAAGGTTCCAAGGCTTAATATCCCTTCTCATTATTAGTTTGACGTTAGCATTTTCTCTAAAATTGAAAATACTTATTGTAACAGTAAAACCTGTTGTTAATAGCATAGAAATAGAATCACAGCCTCTCCTTTTGATTGAAAGAGTGTCCTCACAAGTACAGTAAACTGTCTTTAAGATCAATGTAAAACTAACTTTAAGATCAATTTGAGCTTATTAGCACTCTTTGTTGGCATGCAGAAGTGATAGGCCTACTATTTGACAGTTTCTAAGATTAAACTGAATAACCAAGACATGAAAATGTTAGATCATATATCAGACAACACTCAGTGCAGACTAATAACAAGATATCTTAATGGTCAATGGACTGCACGCACTGTTGCACTGATGAATTATAAGTCTTGGTTAACTCTGTGCAGTAGCCTAGCTGGAAATGAACATTTGTCAGACAGCAATAAAGCTGTGTTTACTCATTCCATCTCGGGACATTTTCCTTTCAACTCAGCAGCTGATCCAGAGGTCCAATCAATGGACTCATTCTGTCAAGTGACTGCACTAATTACGCGTACACTTGTTTGCTGTCTGAGCCTTTCCGGTTCTCTCGCTCTCCTCCCTCTGGGTTCACAGCGAACAAACTATCTGCGTCTGTCTGATTAAGATTTTTTCAGAAGAGCTGCGGATTGAGGCGACCCAAACTTCTTCTCCACCCAGTCTACCAGCGCCAGAATTAGATGGCAATCGGCTAATCAAGCGCAACAAACAGGACCCCCGCCAGCGCATTAGCATATAATCATATATCCCCCAGGAGCTAACGTGCAGCATGGCTTATTTAGCGCTCTTAGCCTGGGGAGACTCACGGACATTAACCAGCACCGGAGGATTAGCCTCAGGGGGGGAGAGTGAGCACATCAGTGAGTTTTAGTCAAGAGGTGGGTGTGAACTTTCAGCTTAGACATATGGAATGCAGATTCAGTGCCTCTGGAAAATACCGTAAAAAGAGGGAAGGGAATCTGGGAGTGATATAATCTCCTCAAACTCCATCCCAAGTTTGTCAATTAGCACCTCTCTTGACAGAAGTGTCTCTGGCCTACTGTAACTCATGTCATGTTAACCCCTTCTACACAAAGACTGTATATATACCTGTAGAACGCTTCTTCCTTGATTGTGCCTCATGTGTTATGTAATAACAAAAGACGCTGTCGTAACGGAGGCCAGCTAGCGTGGCTAGCTCGGCGGTAGAGTGTAAATCCTAACACACTGAGTTAGAAGCTCGGGGTTTTGGCTCAGTTGGTTAGAGCGTTCCACTCCCACGCCGGGAGTTTGTAGCTTGCGGGGTGGCGGGTTCGAGACCCGTGTGCGGCGCGGACCGCCACCGGCTACACTGTCAGCATGTTAGCCTTCACACTCATAGTAGGCCTATGTTTGCACATACCCCTGTACATACACTCCACAAAACACACTCACACACACTTGTTATATCTATAGCAACATATTTTCTGTATACTGTAGCCCATAGCCTAAATGTTGCTTAGACGTGGTAAAATGATTCATTTACCGTCTATAGCCAACCGGGTCTCACAGTTTAACGTGGTGCCATCACGAAAATTAATCTATTGAAGTGTGCAGCCATTACGATTTTGGCCTTTTTTACGTGTAAGGACAACGTTTCCTTTCCCTATTCATTTTAATGCAGGAGGCATTTAGCAAACCCGCCGCTATGAGTGCTAATTGACTGAGCGACAGGGGAGACATTTTCATGTCGGTTTTAAAAATATATTAATTTTCGTGATGGCACCACGTTAAACCTTGAGACCGGGTTGCTATAGCATGAGGTTATATAAGTGAGTCCCTTGAAGAAGCTAGGTTTTAGAAGTTTGCAGTAAGTTTGGGTGGTGGATGAGGGAGGCTGACTGGGATTGTGGGTGATTAAGTAACAGAGAAGATGTGATGGAGTGAGAGAAGAGGTGAATAAATGAGTGGTTGAGCAATTGAGTGAATAACAGGGTGAGTGGATGAACAGGGGAGAGAGAGTAAGAGGGTGAATGAGTGGCAAGGATGTCTCCAAGTTTTTTTTAGTAATTAACTGAGTGATTGAGTGAAAAAATGAATGAATGGGGGAAATAGAAAGTGGGAGAATGAAAGACAGTGGGTAAACAAAATGATTGAGTGAGTGAGTGTTTAAGGCCAGAGTGAGAGAGAGAGAAAGTGAAAGAGCCAAAAGTCCTTGGATGACTTGCACTTTATTCATGAGCTGTATACTTCATGAGTTTGAGGATTTGTGGTCAGTCACTATTTTGACTAAGAGAATAATTCATGCATTCATTTAGTCCAAAGTTCAGCAAGCCTGCTCTCACGTCAATGAAATATTAAAGATGTCCTCTTCCTAGAGACCATTTTAGAAGCATCCATCCATCTTCCAGTTTTACAGAATACGGCACACACATCGCTTGGTGTAGCAACAACACAATACATTAGTGTCTCCTACTCCTGGAGTTAAATAGCCTGCACCTCAACATCCAAAGTTGTTGTTGTATTATAAGTATTTTTTGCTAAGCGCATAATGTGTTGATCTCTGAACAACAGTGCCAGTTTTAAAACAACCGAGAAGGTCACGGTTTCTTTCATAAACTGCATAACTAGTGATTACTTTTCCCTATCAGAATATTCAAGAGCCTTTGTGGGATTGAAGAAAATCACCTCTGTTTGATGATATGATTAGAAGATATGAGTCATTTTTTCCCCAAATATGTTTGAAATGCTTTAACAGACTGAAGAGAGAAAGGCAGAGGAGGGAGGCAAAGTCTTCAAGCTGTTTGGATTTGGTACCGTTAACCCAATTAAACACCAATACTCCAGCTGGGAAGGAGGCGGCCACCTGGTGGCTTCACTGAGGTTGGTACTGCAGCATGTGCCACTCACACACACACATACAAACACACTCACACACATACAGATGCTCACACATACAGTACACACACACACACACACACACACACACACACACACACACACACACACATATTCACACAAACAGAGCACCCCCGTAGCCTTCCTGGCGTAGGCCGTCACACACACTTCCTCTGGGCTGCGTGACAGTGATGGCGCCGCCACGGTGACAGGGCCTCATAAATCAGCGCCATCTCCTGCAGACAGCAACACACCATTCGTCCTTGAAAAAGGTTTGTGTGTGTTTGTATGTGTGTCTGTGTGTGTGTATGTCTGTGCTTGCGTATGTTTCTGCAGGTCTGTGTGTGTGTGTGTGTGTGTGTGTGTGTGTGTGTGTGTGTGTGTGTGTGTGTGTGTGTGTGTGTGTGTGTGTGTGTGTGTGTGTGTGTGTGTGTGTGTGTGTGTGTGGGCAGAAATGATTGTGTGTTGTGTGAGTGGAGGTGGAGGCTGGTATTCTTGTTTCAGTTGGCCATTAGGACACCCACAATGCCAGAAGGCTTCAACTCCCACCTCCCTCCCCACACCCACCCCCCCAACTCTTCTTGTCTTACTCCCCCACAACAACCTCCTCATCCCCCTCCCTCCCTCCTCCCTATCCCCCCCCCACCCAACCCTACCCAACCCCACCGGAGGGACCAACAAAGAGAAACTCCTAGGCTTATCGGTATGGACTTCCACTGTGACAGTGGTGCCTGCAGCGCCTGGAGCAGGCTCGCCAGGATTCCGCCGCAGCTGAATACCCTCACAAGTCCCCGCTGGCACTGTAAACGCTTACTTATTTATCCACAACAGAAGGGCTTTGTTTACCTTCTTACATCCTCGCATCACGCCACGCATATTGTTTACTCGCAAATCTGAGACCAGTCGAGTGTTGTTTTACTTTTAAACTCGCAGGAAAGCTTTGTTAACTCACAAGCACGCACACATGCATGCACACCCACACACACATAAACACACACACACACCTCAAAGTGGAAAATTTATGCACGTTTGAACATTGCACTCATTTCCTCGTAACTACGTATTATTATCCTACAAATGACGAAGCAAATTACCTTCAGGGAGCTGATATGTCACACACAGAGGCCCATTGTCATTCTGTCACGCCATTATCTGTGCCTCACACACATGGGGGGGTTCATTGACATATACATCCAGCTCGTATATCAAATTAAATCCATAACTCACCCAGCTTAAGGCGCCAGTAATACATCCAGCAGATTGACAGGTTTATTGGCCACAAAGACGCAAATATGTTTGCCTTTATCGGCAACGCAGCAGGGTAATTTGGGATGTAATAATGGTGAGTTCCTTTCACCGGTGGAGGTAGTTGTCAGAATCTATTGTGTTGTAATGAAAGGTGTAAAATGTACTTTTCACCCACAGAGAATGAGAGCAGCAATTTTTATCGTCAATGTGTTTTTTTTTTTTTTTTTTATTATTTCCTGTAACAATTCACAGTGTGGTAGGTGGAAAGCTAGAAGGAGGGGAGTGTGTGTGTGTGTGGGGGGGGGGATACTTATGCCTGCAAATAGCTTCTGATAACTCACATTCATGGTGTTTGGAAAATTATTTAGGGAAGAATGAAATATTCATGGGACAATCTGTGAGTTCCGGGAGGGTCATTTTGAGGGTCATTTTTTTTTTTTTTTTTATGTCTTGTATTGTCTGTCAAATCCCTGAGAACCCACAAATAACTTCTTATCTCAGCCAATTACTTTTAAAAATAATAATTTTAAATACATTTTTCAACAATTCTTAAAGGGGAAATCCTGTCAAATTTCAACAAGAGCTCTATTGCTCAAGCTACTTGAGATTAGCAAATACTGAAGACGCAAGACATTTTAGTCCAACCATATAGGTTTCCTTGAACAGAGAGTAAGCCCTGACAGTTCACCCAATGGGGCAAGTTTTCAAAACTGTTTTCAGCATCTAAACATGCACCAAATGTCACCCCAAAAGCTTTGTAACATCATCAGACACATTACAACACACCTCTGTAGTGTTTTTGACTACAAATGTCTAACAAAGTGCTTAAAATTGTGTTTTTATGCAGTGTTTACAAAACCGTTTTGTAAACAAACAATATTGGGCTGCTTGCATAAGCTCACAGTTTTAACCACTTTCCCAGCCATTTGTTGCCATACACAATACAGTTATGTGGTGTAATGTGTCTGATGATGTTGTATAACTTTTGGGGTGATATTTGGAGCATGTTTAAATGCTGTAAACACAGTTTTGAAAACTTGCCCCATTGGGTTAACTGTCAGGGCTTATTCTCTGTTCAGAAACCTATATGGTTGACAAAATGTCTTGCGTCTTCAGTATTGACTAATCTCAAGTAGCTTGAGCAATAGACTCTTGTTGAATTGACAGGATTTCCCTTAAATATATGAATGGATTTAAATAATAACATTATTATCTTATTCCTCTGTTTACACTGAATATACTATACCAGTGAGTCCTTTCAGCAGCTAAACTGTATACTGCGGCTCAAAGTGACCTGAAGACATAACCAGGGCAACAGGAGAGCCAGACCAACGACAGCAGCAGGGGTGAATGATGGGGTGCGAGGGGTAGAACAAGGCAACAGGAGAAGATGAAAGGGAAGAGGAAGAAAGAACAGGGAGTTCCTATTAGAAGGACGGAGAGATGAAATAGGAGAAAAAGGGAGAAGAGTGGAGATGGAGAGAGAAAAAGAGAGAGGGATAATGGAAAATGGAGAATGAGAAAGAGAGAGAGGGAAGCTTGTGAAATGGAAGGAGTGGAGAAAGAGATTTGCAGAGGGAAGCAGGGAGGGGGGGGGAGAGAGGAGGCCGATAGGAGAGTGGTGCTCGTGACGGTTATCTCTCCAGTGCGCGGCTGCCTGCGCCTGGCTTTAATCTGGTTAATGGGAGATAAGGGAACAGCATGAAGAGCAAACACAATATTTACAGATACTCCAGTCCTGATTAAATACGACTTGGGGTGCAGCAGAGGTACTGGAGGATGTGTGTGTCTCTCTCTCTCTCTTTTTCTCTCTCTCTCTCTCTCTCTCTCTCTCTCTCTGTGTGTGTGTGTGTGTGTGTGTGTGTGTGTGTGTGTGTGTGTATGGAATCCCTATGTGTTTGTCAAGCAGCAGCATCTCCTCCTGTAGTGTCCCTCTGTCACTGGTGGCCATGGATGGAGAGCAGACATTGGGCTGGTCATATGATGAACTCCGTGGCATAAGCACTACACAGGGAGCCACACAGCAAGGAGTCCACTGCCACAGCCTGATTGCAGAAAAACAACCAGACAAAAAAATGGACAAAAATAAAAACGGCACGCAACTCCTGCTGTTAGGCCGAGTGAAAAACAGATTTATTTTTTTACTACAAATGTCAGAAACAGCTACAGTCAAAACACAAAGGCATAACAACATCTAAACATTTCAAAAGTATTGTTTCTTATGGGGTTGAAGCTCATCTTTGTAAGGATCGTTTTGGCCTTGCTAAAGTACAAAAAAGTTTTTTTTTTTTCATTTTTGGATAACTTTGGGCTTAGATGGATTTTTGAAATTTGGAATGAATAACTGAAAGATTAATTCCCATCCATCTGACAGGGTGGCACGGACCGTTGGCAGGAGATGGCCCGTTTTTCCATGGAAAGCCAACAAAACATTCCCATACAACTCACCCTTGTCCAGCCACACATGTCCAACACTTGGTGCAAGAAGTGTCAACCCCCACCCCAACCCCCACCCCACATCACCCCACCCCACCCCACCACCCCTCGAGGAGCACAGACAGGAGCCAAGAGCTTTGGCAGTGTGAGGGCAGTGGGGGGATTCTAAAAGGCCCCGGCAACAGAAGCAGCCAAAGCAGATCCATAGGGGGCCGGGGGGCCACCTGCGCTACCGTGGGAGCCAGACTGGAGGTGCTGGGGCCCTGGAAAAGACTGGCATTCCAATGATGGAGATGGCCAGAACCACAGAGAGAGAGAGAGAGAGAGAGAGAGAGAGAGAGAGAGAGAGAGAGAGAGAGAGAGAGAGAGAGAGAGAGAGAGAGAGAGAGAGAGAGAGAGAGAGAGAGAGAGAGCTGCGCACCTGTCACCCAATAGATCAGGAGAGTACAGCAATATTCCGGGGGAAATGGTCTTACTGATGAGGTAATAGCAGGGCAGTGAAAGCACAATGTCTCACTTTTATTGCCCAGCAGTAATGTTATATCTGCATCATTATCCTGCCACATTGTTCCATTTTTGCAGCCCCCATTTCACACTAAGCTAAATGTCATAGTGTATAGATCCAAAGTTATTTTATGGCGGTTTGTCTAGTAATATTTGAAGGTACCATAACCTATCGCACACTTGTGGTCCGAGTTTCTTTGACATACTGTATCTGTGATCTTTTTTTCCCCTTTTCTCCTGCACAGCAAAGATCCTGTGATAGACTCGCTGCATTGATCCACTGCTATACCACTGTGAATCTAAAGTCAGTGAGTGAAGAATTTTTGGATGTTCTTTCTCTCTCTTCTTCCAGTCTTTCTTTACTTCTAAGGTTCTATCTTCTACTTTTTCTTTTTTTTTTGTCCTCTCCTTCTAGCCATCTTTTGTTCCCTTCACTTGCTACATCTTTAATTTATCTACCCTTTCTCTCTCTTCCTGCCTATTATCAGCAGTACATCTCTCTCTCTCTCTCTCTCTCTCTCTCTCTCTCTCTCTCTCTCTCTCTCTCTCTCTCTCTCTCTCTCTCTCTCTCTCTCTCTCTCTCTCCCTTACTTACGCTCCCTTACCCGTTCTACTCTGTCTCACACACATCCCCCGACACACATAACCACCCCCTCAACCACCCACCTGACCACCCCCGTCTGAACACCTGTCGGCTGCCTGCCCTTATGCCCCGTGCCTATCAGCGGCGGGCGGTGACAGGTGACCCCGTCTTTGTGGTGGTCTCGCCTGGCTGAGTAGGGGCCCTAGCAGATGCCTCCTCCCCTCTCCTTGTCCTTCCGTGTCCCCCCGGCTGGCGATGTGACCGTCCCTGTCTGACGCCTCCCCGTGGGGGTCTCAGCCGCCACACAAGCCCCCTTACACACACACACACACACACACACACACACACACACACACACACACACACACACACACACACACACACACACAGATACACACACACACACACACACACACACACACACACACACACACACATATACACACACATACACACACACACACACACAGATATACACACACACACACACACACACACACTCTTCCAGGCCCCTTCCGCCACCTCCTCCTGCCCCACGCTCTCATCCTCCCCCAGCTGTCCTTCTCTGTCCTCTGTTCCCTTTCATGGCTTTCATATTTGTTTCATGGGCTTCATGTATCCCTGTGCCCACCACGCTTCCTCCTTCATTCT
>JAODXP020000016.1:24240644-24258738 GCA_027497455.2 Sardinella longiceps | reverse complement strand
GTTTTTGTTTTTGTTGTTTTTGTTTCTCGACCTATCTACATCTCACCACCATTCAGATGTAAAATTAGCCAATTTGGAGTAAGGAGTAAACAGCCTACTGTACTGTACTCTATGGCGAGCATTTCTGTCAGATACAGTAGGCCATGAGATGACCAATGTCTGGGAGGTCTGTGAAATGGCACAGAGACACAAAGCATGTAGCCTGACATAGCCCGACCATAATACTGCTGTTCATCCGTATTCATGGTCTGGAGGTTCTTTAACCTGGCGCGATTATACTGCGGGGGGGAGGGCATTCACTTTTGGTTTGAAACAATTGGACAGCTCGTCTAATCAGCGTCGCTTATTGGCCGGTAGACTCTCTACCGATATAAACACGCCCAAGAGGACCGTTCCCAGACCATGGATACGTATGAACATTCGTATTATGGGCGGGCTATGTCAGGCTACAAAGCATGGCCCAATAGCACAACACAAGGTTGGCAAGATGGTGCAACCCTGGACCATCTCATCCCACCACTCACCATCTGCCCACGGTGGCACTAGGGGTAGATATGAAGCATAAAAACAGTGTTCATGTTACGTCTCTCACTGTGTGTGTGTGTGTGTGTGTGTGTGTGTGTGTGTGTGTGTGTGTGTGTGAGTGTGTGTGTGTGTGTGTATGTGTGTGTGTGTGTGTGTGTGTGTGGGTGGGTGGGTGGGAGCCTGAGAGTGGAACCAAGAGTTGGATGCCACACACTGTGCTCAGTTCGCTGTGAAAATTATAGCAAAAGGTTTTGGACTTGTTAACAGTGCCTTGTCAAGGCTCCGATAAATGCCCCTGTGTGTGTTTGCGCATATGGCTGTGTGTGTGCTTTGTGTGTATACAGTATGAGTGCATATGCATGCATGATGGTGATAGTTGTGTAAGGAGGTGTTTGTTGACTACACTTGTTAATGAGAACTTTGAGTTTGCTGTACTCTTACAGAAACCCTTGAACATTTTCATAATCAATGCTCTTCATCCTGAAATCCAAGATCATATTTCATAATTGTAGAGGCCACCATTTAAAAAAAAAATAATAAAAAAACATTTTCAAATGAAATTTGCCATTCTCCTCTACAAGTGCACTGTTGACACAATGTCCTTGTGTAGACTGTTGATAAGAATAATTGTCCAATGACTCATCAATCCATTGGCCTAGACAAAGCCTTTCACTCTTGTAGACAAGCTGCATGTTTTTGAACAAATTGTTGAAAAGTTTAGACAATAGATTACAGAAATGACATTCATTGACAGCATTATAGAGGGTGCATGAATGGTGATATACATATACAAACAACTGTGCAGAACTGTCCTTCACTAATGTGTATTCTGAGGCTCTCTCAGTGTACATAAATGCCTTGCCTACATAAATAATACAAAACAGTCATGTTATCTATTGTGTAGCTTTCCCGACTTACCTGAGGATATTCCAAAGACTGTCTTTGCAAAACATGAACAAAAACTCTATCTAAAGTGGAATATCTAATGAATACATTTGTATGCTACCCTATTGCCATGTTCTAGTAAAACTACTTGGCTTAAACATATTGGCCAGGTAGTATGTACTTGAGGCAAGATATATTTACAATAATATTGTATCCATGACAACATTATGTCAGCAGTAACTAACAAGGCTGCATGTTCATGATGATCTATGACACAAGCTCCATGACATGCATCAATGACATGTGAAAAGATAGAGAGAAAGATATGCAAAGAGAAAGAAAGAAAGAAAGAAAGAAAGAAAGAAAGAAAGTGGTAGCACATCGTACTACATCGTTTAAAGGGCCATTCATCACAATAGGCTCTACTGTCAGCTTGCATTCCCATATTTCCAGGGGAGGAATCAAATGCAAGCCAAACTCGTTTCCTGGCCCCAGACGAGGAAAAATGACACATCATGGGGGTTGCTCAGCAAGGGTAACGCCACGGTGCTGCACACACACACACACACACACACACACACACACACACACACACACACACACACACACACACACACACACTGTTCCACCACACCACACAGACCTCCGGCAAAGAAGCTAGCGAGCCAAGTCCATGTGAGTGTGTGTAAGCAGTACACCAGGAGGGAGGTCGACCTACATCGCTCCCTCAGCTATGGGAATGTCACAAAAATGTAACGTTTCATTTGATTTAGAGAAAACTTTCATTGTAAGGCTTGACTCCATGTTTTGCCCACAAATGTGTGTGTGTGGGTGTTTGTTTTTTCCCCGTGGCAGTGGACTTGTTCCATAATTCCATGAAAGGGAAAAAAAAAAGTTAAGCATTTTGCAATAGTCAAAATATATCTGTAAACCCTTTTCAAAGTTATATGAATGCCTATTTATGCACAATTATTGTGAATAAGATTCAAGATATCTTTATTACTTCTCATCATAGGTTTGAAGCCTATAAAAGAGTAAAAATTCTTGTGTAGAATTGTGTAGAATGCCCCCATCACCTCCATTTTAAAAGATGAATAATAGCTGTGCCATAATAAGAAATAAAACGCAGATACACACACACATCTGAAGGTGAACAGAAATGCTTCATTCATTTCTCCACTCATTTCCACTTTATCACTTTTCCACCCTAGTAGACTAATTGCTTCCATGTGTCTCTCACACGTTGGTGAGAAAAGGAGAAACGGAATTATTACTCTCCGCTGCATTATCCGTCACACACACACACACACACACACACACACACCACACACACACACACACACACGCACGGACGCACGCACACACACACACACACACACACACACACAGCCTCTTGTGACACGCACACCCCATTTGTTTTCATCTTTCTTTCAAAAAGGGTGCCGGATCTTTTCAGGGTGCATTACCACTGCACAAGAACCCTTTTGCGAAGAGCCGTGCCTTTGGCGAACTCAAAGGGAGGTGAGAGAGAGAGAGAGAGAGAGAGAGAGAGAGAGAGAGAGAGGAGAGAGAGAGAGAGAGAGATGGAGAGAGAGAGAGAGAGAGAGAGAGAGAGAGAGAGAGAGAGAGAGAGAGAGAGAGAGAGAGAGATGGAGAATGAGAGAGGGAAGGGGTATCAAGTCCTGAGTTGCCTCGCTCCTTTTGGCAGCGGCACGAGCCTTTGAGGAGGTCTGCTTCTAATGGCTCAGTTCCCAGGCTTGTTTGATCTCACCGCAGACTAGCGCATCTCCCGAGCAGTGACCCCCATCCCTCCCCACACACACACACACACACACACACACACACTTCTCCCTGCCATGTCATTCCTGCTGCTCAGAGAAGAACCAGGAACCTGGAAAATTACAATCGTGCACGCTACATTTGTTTGTCTGTGGTGAAAGACAGTAAGCAACCGCCCCCATCACCTCCATTTTAAAAGATGAGTTTGAAATACATTACAGAGTGCAATTGCCATGGGTGATTCAGCTCAGAAGATCTGGCTATTTTCGCAGCCGATGGAAGACAGGCCTAAACTATGATTTTCACTTTACAGATTGCATTAAAGGTCATGGCAGAATTATGTTCCTTTAGCTTTGTGCAGAGTGCATGCTAGCTCAGGAGTACCTGAGGAAAAAACAACTGAGAAACATACTCACCCTGTGATACATGCATCCAAAGGAATGGGGGAAAGGTAGTGGTTTATGACTATTTCAAAGCAAGCTCGGGGCTTAGCGCTGGTTATTTGATGATCAATAACCCCCTGAAGCAAGAGGTTCACCAGACATCAAAGGCCAAATCAAAACTGTCAGGGGAAATCCCTCCTCCACCCTCGGCAGGATCAATCCTGTCACTCAAACGCACGCTCCGTTATTTGAGAGTTTTTGCGGGTTAAGGTGAGTCCCGTAACGAGTCGTTCTTGTACGTTCATGAGCCCAATGATTCTTTTACCGCCTTTATTTTGATGGGACGTCATTCAAAAACCTACTGTATGCACACCTTTCTTTTTTTTTTGATGAAACCCACAAAGGCTGTTCAGCCTCAAAGCTCTGTTTGAAAAACAGACACGAGGAACAGCCGAAATACTGTCAGCATCTTTGTCTCAGACTTTCATGTCTCTTCTTTCAAGTGTGCATGATGAGTTTGTTTTGACTAATCAGTTTTAACTTGTTGAGTCTGGGTTTTTTTTTTTTCTCATGTGCCCACTTGACATGTGGCCTGATTATCCACTTCATGTAAGTTCTGACAAACACGTATTGTACACAATTAGACTCCAAATGACAGTTGAATTCTAATTAATTACAATGGTTGGATGAAGGTTCTCATAATACTGATGAGTGGTTTGGCAAATCATGCTTTCACAGACACAAATGGAAGCATGGATTATTTGTATAGTATTCCACAGGCTGTTCACAACTTTTAGGCAAAGGCACGATATGCCCTTGTCAGCCTAAGCCTGACTGTCTGACTGTCCTGAGATCAGCTGGTTTCAGGGATGGATTTCAAGGAGCTACTGCCAGTCATGTGCTGTGTTGTTCACCCAAGAGATGCATCACCATCACAACAAGGTCTCGCCATCAGAGTATAGACAGTCACATCCACAGCTCCCTGTCATTCACAGAGCACAGAGAGGACAGGCCTCCACCCTGAACCCACATGAAATGAGGACAGCTTCCTCACACACGTCCCACTGACAGCACCACGTGCCCATTACCCAGCACCTGTCAGCAGGGGGCGCCACTAGGGGGGATGGGGGGGTGGGGGTGTTAGGATGATTCTAAGGGCCCAGGCAGGGCCGGTTCTAGGCATAGACAAACGAGGCGGCTGCCTAGGGCACCAAATATCAGGGGGGCATCACAATAAATTTCCTACTTTTTTTCTTTAGTTTTTCTCTTGAATTTTTTGAAAAGGGGGGGCAAAACTCAAATCTGGCCTAGGGCACCAAAAAGGCTAGAACCGGCCCTGGGCCCAGCACAGACAGGGGGCCCAGAGAAAATTTTAATATTAAAATCAATATTTAAGGGGCCCAAAAAAATGTTTTGTCATAGGGCCCAAAATTTCTAGCAGCGCCCCTGCCTGTCAGCAGATGTGTGGAGTAGGCTCCACTGCCACTCTTGAAGCCACTGTGTGTGTGTGTGTGTGTGTGTGTGTGTGTGTGTGTGTGTGTGTGTGTGTGTGTGTGTGTGTGTGTGTCCGTACCATCACGAAAAGACATCTACAGTCGTCTGTCTGTCCTTCATCCACAATGCATAGGTAGATATGTGCAATGATACAGTATCACGCATGTCAGTTCTAAGTGAAATACCTTGAGGAGATGTACAGTGAGAGCTTATATTTATAAAAAATAAACACTGAAACACTTAAACATCCTCCCCTGCCTGGGATTTGATGGGACATGGCCTCCTGAACATACCTGGGTTATATTTAATGCACAAAGAATTATAGAATAGAATAGAACAGAATAGTTTATCATGCTGTGTTGTATGGAAATTGTCTTTCTGATGTATTGGGATGGTGCTGCACAATAATGACTAAACAAAGCTCACCTTTTGTATGCAGTACTTAAAAAAAAAACAGATATTTCACTGTCATCATCTCTCTAATTATCACAGTTGTTTTTTGTTGTTGTTGTTTTTTTTTTTTTAGTCTTTTTAAATGGCAAAGCGGCTAATATGGATGCATGGCAATAGCGAGGTGTCAACCTCGGTAATGAAAAATGCATTTTAGCAGACAGGTGGCGAAACCAATCATTTGTTTCGCTCTCCCCCAACATCTCGCCAGTGGCGGCGGGATCATAAGTTACAGGCAAGACTAAAATTAGATGACTTTCAAGAGGTGGAGATGGCTATTAGGAAAGCACATGCACAGGGAGTAAAAGTAGAAGAAACTGAAAAGCATTTTTGGGCTGAGCATTTTTCACATCAGTCAAATTTTATTTATTTATTTTTTTGTTAAGACGTCCTAGAACTGGGTAATTTGTTACAGTGATGTAAGTTTGGCATGTTCCTTGTAATGCTTTATCAAGCGTTAATGTCCGTGCCGAACACATTGTTGTAATACAAATGACTGTTGTCCGTGCTTAATGTCCTTGGGGACGGTGTGATTACAGTACTTTATTAACTTTGGACAATGCACTTCTACCATTGCTCACAAAATATACTGTAGTCAAGACAAAGACAGCAATTATATATGATAACAGAATCTAGCTTGAAGTAGAGTATATACAGTGCTGTGCTGCAAAAAGAGACAACAAGCTATATTGCAGATGTAAAGGCTGAGTAAAATGAAACTAAATTGTAAAACACTAATTGTATTCTAACTGAAAGTCCAACTTCAATGCTGCTTCTCATCTACGACAACCAGTACATGAAAAAAACAAGCTGCAGGCTGCATTTTATATAATTTGAAGTAGAACACATTCTACGTTTCAAAAAGTCCCTAAGGCATTCACCCTTTGTCCTTCAAGCAGATAGACGTTTTGAGTGACCGTTGTTGTTCAATTTCAGCCATCTATTACACATCCAGCAGCAGACAAGCAACAAAACCTCAATTCATCTGAGTGTGTCAAAAGAGAGAGAGAGAGAGAGAGAGAGAGAGAGAGAGAGAGAGAGACAGAGAGAGAGAGAGAGAGAGAGAGAGAGAGAGAGAGAGAGACAGAGAGAGAGAGAGAGAGAGAGAGAGAGAGAGAGAGAGAGAGAGAGAGAGTCCTTCTGTGAGTTCAGTATGAAAGAACTAATAGTGTTCCTGGGGAGACACGGCTGTGGATTGCCTCACTCCTGGATTGAGTCATTAACTGCACTGAAAGTCTGTGTGTATAGGTGTCTGGTGCGTATTTACTGATCCGTAACACTGCTGTTACCTTCTTTACTAGGCGTGAAATAGCCTTCTGTCACCCCCCAGGTCTATGAAGGCAGGGTTTATTCATCAGGCTTGCAAAAAGGCACTTGATTCATTGGCCCAATAAACTATGATATTATTCGATGACCAACACAATGAAATGCAAACAATTCCACCAAGACAAAATAAAGCTCCTCATTCTGCAAGACAACACAGTGAATGTTATGAACTTGAGTTTCAGTGTAATATGCTTGATTTATTTTCATTCAGAAACATGTCATTTATAGAAGCTATGAAACTAATAAAGCTAACACTGTTGTCACAGTTGTGGAAGATCTTTGTCATGTTCATGCTGGTGCAAGAATATATTGATTTAACAACAGCAGTATAAAACAGTCATAAATTCCACAGTATATATTGTAGGCTGCCTGGTAGCCTATGTATATGGCAATGTGTGTTTACAGCTCAGTAGTCTCACCACCACCACCACCACCACCACCACTGGAAACATGTTTCTTTAAGTATTCAACTTAAACCATATTTTTTCTTCATACCATTTATTTTCTAACAAAAATGCAATATTGTATTACACACATGAGTTGGCCAGTATACAGTTTTACTACAAATGGAAAAGACTTAGCCTACCGCATAGTAGCATAGTGGGAGGTTAACAGTGCCTGTACACATCAATATCATAACAGAAAAAGTGAAAAAGGGATAAAGGCGTCTCTCTGCTGGTGAATAATTTTGAATTTAATTTGGCGACTAAGGGGAAGGATGTTTAGTTCCCTTCTGTGGTTGCCAGAGGCTTGTGAGGGATGGGGTATCGAGGGGGCCTAAGATAGCAAATGTAATTGGTCGGTAAAATTACATGTGAGTTTGGGGCAAAGCCTGTCTTGGGAAATCAATTTGAGGGTGCTTCAAATGAAACTGGTGCGGAAATTAATTGCACTCACTGTGTCTGGCGCACGATTTTAAAACGTGTTAACATTCCAAGTGGCCTGATCAAGAGCAACTAGCTGAGGGCTGTCTATTATGCTATTATTTTCCATTTGTGTCTGTGGGTTTTAATGAATGTCATCTTATTTGAAACTCGATTCCTTGGTTCTAATTTCTGCATCAGTGTTTTCGTCAAATTATATTACCAGAGTATATTGACTCTTTTCTTTCAAAAAAAAAAAAAAAAGACATTTTAATGCCAATTAAGTTAAAGTAGCCTAAGAAAGTAATTTCTAATGTGATGCATGCATTTCATTTTTAGACTCTCTTAAATTATTCTATGATTCAAATGGTGGCTGAAGAAAGTTTTCTAACTTTGTGCAAAGTTCACTCTGGGACAATAAAGAATGGTCAATAGTCCCTCTCGGATTTTTAAACCTACCTTACCAGTGCAATTCATCATACTCTCTGGTGGTGCAGTTCACCCTTCCCGTTTCCTTCTCTCACCAGAAATCTGAAAAGCATTTCCCCACTGTAGCTCAACTCCAGAAAGTATAGTAGAAATGACTGAGTGGCCATTATCACGAATGCAGAGGCATGATATAGAATGGCTTGACATGATAGACTGACAAAATAAATAAATAATGAAACCTCTGGAAATGTTTGGCCACTTGCTATGAAGAAACGAAAGCCCTTTGATTTCATCCACTGTAGCAATTGATATTATTGCCCTTTCAGCACTGATGACATAGAGTTTCTATAAAAAACATGCTATGGATACTTTTTTTTATTACAGTGGAAAAAAGACCACCCAGTACTAAAACAGAGTACAGTCGAGGGACCAGAGTTAACATGAAAACTTACGCATTCAACAGGTTGCTGGACAAAAATCAAAGCATTTGGTATACACAATGAATGCCACAATCAATTTTACAAAGGCGATTTATAAGCTACAAATTTACTTTTCATTGAGATATACTGTACACTACTGTCTGAACTATTTTGCCTGTAAACCATACAACTCTTAATAACCATATTTTGTATGGATGTTTTAATTTAGATGAAATACTGAAAAATCAAAGTCAAAGTCAAGGCTTAACAGATTGCCTCAAAGTGTCTGACAGACCTACAACCTCAGAATGATAAAGCCATGTTAACCCCAGCCACTCCGTTCCTCCTAGGAATGTTGTGTAGCACGGCCAACTCCTTGCCAGGTCTAAGCAGACTATTTGTTGTTCCACCTTCAAGGCTCTCTCTCTCTCTCTCTCTCTCTCTCTCTCTCTCTCTCTGTCTCTCTCCTTCCACTGCACACTTTTGCATTATAATTTCCTGTTCACAAGTCACATTTTACTAAAATGTTTAAATTTTGTTGTTGTAGCTTGAATGTTAATCTTCTTTTTGCTCCCTTTGGATAAAAGCGTCTGCATTTATGTAAATGTATTTATTGTACACTAAAAGCTTGTATAAGGATGTTCCACTTGCAGTGAAAGACTGCTTTGTGCAGACTTAGTCTCCATATGCAATCTGCTTCCCTTCCTATGCCTCGCCTGGATGAGCCACATCTCTCTCTTTTGTAATAACACCTCATACAAAACTGCATAGAACTCATCATGCTATAGAAATCGCAAAAGCTGTGTAGGCCTAGATGCATTTGTAAATACATTGTACAAAGTCAGTGGTGGTTTTGTGGTACCCTCTAAGAACAAGTGTAATGTTTATCTGTGACATTTTAGTAGGCCTATTTAAATGACTCTGCCTGAACGAAAAAAGGCTAATATTCCCTGTCACAGTTGTGTAGCTCACAGTGTGAGTTTTATTCCTCCATCCCAAGCCATCCTAAAAAGTGGCTAGGGCAAGATAGCCTGAGAGTAGCCTACCCAGGCTGCTTTACACACTGAGTGTCATTTCATTGTGTCCATGGCCAATCTCCAGCGCTGCTTTTGGGATCCAATCAGGGACTAGCCTGGGAGGACCCATGCTGACTAGCATGCTCAATGCCATTCCTTGTCATCTGGTGGTTCCGGTATAATCAATACCATTGGCTATGAGGTACGTGCAGATTCTTGATAGACATTTGTAGCGCCATATTGGCTCTGGTCAATAGTAAACGAGCTTCCTCAATAGAAATATGGATAGAAGGTTCCAAGGCTTAATATCCCTTCTCATTATTAGTTTGACGTTAGCATTTTCTCTAAAATTGAAAATACTTATTGTAACAGTAAAACCTGTTGTTAATAGCATAGAAATAGAATCACAGCCTCTCCTTTTGATTGAAAGAGTGTCCTCACAAGTACAGTAAACTGTCTTTAAGATCAATGTAAAACTAACTTTAAGATCAATTTGAGCTTATTAGCACTCTTTGTTGGCATGCAGAAGTGATAGGCCTACTATTTGACAGTTTCTAAGATTAAACTGAATAACCAAGACATGAAAATGTTAGATCATATATCAGACAACACTCAGTGCAGACTAATAACAAGATATCTTAATGGTCAATGGACTGCACGCACTGTTGCACTGATGAATTATAAGTCTTGGTTAACTCTGTGCAGTAGCCTAGCTGGAAATGAACATTTGTCAGACAGCAATAAAGCTGTGTTTACTCATTCCATCTCGGGACATTTTCCTTTCAACTCAGCAGCTGATCCAGAGGTCCAATCAATGGACTCATTCTGTCAAGTGACTGCACTAATTACGCGTACACTTGTTTGCTGTCTGAGCCTTTCCGGTTCTCTCGCTCTCCTCCCTCTGGGTTCACAGCGAACAAACTATCTGCGTCTGTCTGATTAAGATTTTTTCAGAAGAGCTGCGGATTGAGGCGACCCAAACTTCTTCTCCACCCAGTCTACCAGCGCCAGAATTAGATGGCAATCGGCTAATCAAGCGCAACAAACAGGACCCCCGCCAGCGCATTAGCATATAATCATATATCCCCCAGGAGCTAACGTGCAGCATGGCTTATTTAGTGCTCGTAGCCTGGGGAGACTCACGGACATTAACCAGCACCGGAGGATTAGCCTCAGGGGGGGAGAGTGAGCACATCAGTGAGTTTTAGTCAAGAGGTGGGTGTGAACTTTCAGCTTAGACATATGGAATGCAGATTCAGTGCCTCTGGAAAATACCGTAACAAGAGGGAAGGGAATCTGGGAGTGATATAATCTCCTCAAACTCCATCCCAAGTTTGTCAATTAGCACCTCTCTTGACAGAAGTGTCTCTGGCCTACTGTAACTCATGTCATGTTAACCCCTTCTACACAAAGACTGTATATATACCTGTAGAACGCTTCTTCCTTGATTGTGCCTCATGTGTTATGTAATAACAAAAGACGCTGTCGTAACGGAGGCCAGCTAGCGTGGCTAGCTCGGCGGTAGAGTGTAAATCCTAACACACTGAGTTAGAAGCTCGGGGTTTTGGCTCAGTTGGTTAGAGCGTTCCACTCCCACGCCGGGAGTTTGCAGCTTGCGGGGTGGCGGGTTCGAGACCCGTGTGCGGCGCGGACCGCCACCGGCTACACTGTCAGCATGTTAGCCTTCACACTCATAGTAGGCCTATGTTTGCACATGCCCCTGTACATACACTCCACAAAACACACTCACACACACTTGTTATATCTATAGCAAAATATTTTCTGTATACTGTAGCCCATAGCCTAAATGTTGCTTAGACGTGGTAAAATGATTCATTTACCGTCTATAGCCAACCGGGTCTCACAGTTTAACGTGGTGCCATCACGAAAATTAATCTATTGAAGTGTGCAGCCATTACGATTTTGGCCTTTTTTACGTGTAAGGACAACGTTTCCTTTCCCTATTCATTTTAATGCAGGAGGCATTTAGCAAACCCGCCGCTATGAGTGCTAATTGACTGAGCGACAGGGGAGACATTTTCATGTCGGTTTTAAAAATATATTAATTTTCGTGATGGCACCACGTTAAACCTTGAGACCGGGTTGCTATAGCATGAGGTTATATAAGTGAGTCCCTTGAAGAAGCTAGGTTTTAGAAGTTTGCAGTAAGTTTGGGTGGTGGATGAGGGAGGCTGACTGGGATTATGGGTGATTAAGTAACAGAGAAGATGTGAAGGAGTGAGAGAAGAGGTGAATAAATGAGTGGTTGAGCAATTGAGTGAATAACAGGATGAGTGGATGAACAGGGGAGAGAGCGTAAGAGGGTGAATGAGTGGCAAGGATGTCTCCAAGTTTTTTTTAGTAATTAACTGAGTGAGTGAGTGAGAGAGTGAATAAATGAATGAATGGGCGAAATAGAAAGTGGGAGAATGAAAGACAGTGGGTAAACAAAATGATTGAATGAGTGAGTGTTTAAGGCCAGAGTGAGAGAGAGAGAAAGTGAAAGAGCCAAAAGTCCTTGGATGACTTGCACTTTATTCATGAGCTGTATACTTCATGAGTTTGAGGATTTGTGGTCAGTCACTATTTTGACTAAGAGAATAATTCATGCATTCATTTAGTCCAAAGTTCAGCAAGCCTGCTCTCACGTCAATGAAATATTAAAGATGTCCTCTTCCTAGAGACCATTTTAGGAGCATCCATCCATCTTCCAGTTTTACAGAATACGGCACACACATCACTTGGTGTAGCAACAACACAATACATTAGTGTCTCCTACTCCTGGAGTTAAATAGCCTGCACCTCAACATCCAAAGTTGTTGTTGTATTATAAGACTTTTTTGCTCAGCGCATAATGTGTTGATCTCTGAACAACAGTGCCAGTTTTAAAACAACCGAGAAGGTCATGGTTTCTTTCAAAAACTGCATAACTAGTGATTACTTTTCCCTATCAGAATATTCAAGAGCCTTTGTGGGATTGAAGAAAATCACCTCTGTTTGATGATATGATTAGAAGATATGAGTCATTTTTTCCCCAAATATGTTTGAAATGCTTTAACAGACTGAAGAGAGAAAGGCAGAGGAGGGAGGCAAAGTCTTCAAGCTGTTTGGATTTGGTACCGTTAACCCAATTAAACACCAATACTCCAGCTGGGAAGGAGGCGGCCACCTGGTGGCTTCACTGAGGTTGGTACTGCAGCATGTGCCACTCACACACACACATACAAACACACTCACACACATACAGATGCTCACACATACAGTACACACACACACACACACACACACACACACACACACACACACACACACATATTCACACAAACAGAGCACCCCCGTAGCCTTCCTGGCGTAGGCCGTCACACACACTTCCTCTGGGCTGCGTGACAGTGATGGCGCCGCCACGGTGACAGGGCCTCATAAATCAGCGCCATCTCCTGCAGACAGCAACACACCATTCGTCCTTGAAAAAGGTTTGTGTGTGTTTGTATGTGTGTCTGTGTGTGTGTATGTCTGTGCTTGCGTATGTTTCTGCAGGTCTGTGTGTGTGTGTGTGTGTGTGTGTGTGTGTGTGTGTGTGTGTGTGTGTGTGTGTGTGTAACTGTGTGTGTGTGTGTGTGTGTGTGTGTGTGTGTGTGTGTGTGGGCAGAAATGATTGTGTGTTGTGTGAGTGGAGGTGGAGGCTGGTATTCTTGTTTCAGTTGGCCATTAGGACACCCACAATGCCAGAAGGCTTCAACTCCCACCTCCCTCCCCACACCCACCCCACCCCCCAACTCTTCTTGTCTTACTCCCCCACAACAACCTCCTCATCCCCCTCCCTCCCTCCCTCCTTCCCACCCTACCCAACCCCACCGGAGGGACCAACAAAGAGAAACTCCTAGGCTTATCGGTATGGACTTCCACTGTGACAGTGGTGCCTGAAGCGCCTGGAGCAGGCTCGCCAGGATTCCGCCGCAGCTGAATACCCTCACAAGTCCCCGCTGGCACTGTAAACGCTTACTTATTTATCCACAACAGAAGGGCTTTGTTTACCTTCTTACATCCTCGCATCACGCCACGCATATTGTTTACTCGCAAATCTGAGACCAGTCGAGTGTTGTTTTACTTTTAAACTCGCAGGAAAGCTTTGTTAACGCACAAGCACGCACACATGCATGCACATCCACACACACATAAACACACACACATACTCTCTCTCCACACACACACACACACACACACACACACACACACACACACCTCAAAGTGGAAAATTTATGCACGTTTGAACATTGCACTCATTTCCTCGTAACTACATATTATTATCCTACAAATGACGAAGCAAATTACCTTCAGGGAGCTGATATGTCACACACAGAGGCCCATTGTCATTCTGTCACGCCATTATCTGTGCCTCACACACATGGGGGGGGGGGGGGGGTTCATTGACATATACATCCAGCTCGTATATCAAATTAAATCCATAACTCACCCAGCTTAAGGCGCCAGTAATACATCCAGCAGATTGACAGGTTTATTGGCCACAAAGACGCAAATATGTTTGCCTTTATCGGCAACGCAGCAGGGTAATTTGGGATGTAATAATGGTGAGTTCCTTTCACCGGTGGAGGTAGTTGTCAGAATCTATTGTGTTGTAATGAAAGGTGTAAAATGTACTTTTCACCCACAGAGAATGAGAGCAGCAATTTTTATCGTCAATGTGTTTTTTTTTTTTCTTTTTATTATTTCTTGTAACAATTCACAGTGTGGTAGGTGGAAAGCTAGAAGGAGGGGAGTGTGTGTGTGTGTGGGGGGGGGATACTTATGCCTGCAAATAGCTTCTGATAACTCACATTCATGGTGTTTGGAAAATTATTTAGGGAAGAATGAAATATTCATGGGACAATCTGTGAGTTCCGGGAGGGTCATTTTGAGGGTCATTTTTTTGTACTTCTTGTATTGTCTGTCAAATCCCTGAGAACCCACAAATAACTTCTTATCTCAGCCAATTACTTTTAAAAATAATAATTTTAAATACATTTTTCAACAATTCTTAAATATATGAATGGATTTAAATAATAACATTATTATCTTATTTCTCTGTTTACACTGAATATACTATACCAGTGAGTCCTTTCAGCAGCTAAACTGTATACTGCGGCTCAAAGTGACCTGAAGACATAACCAGGGCAACAAGAGAGCCAGACCAACGACAGCAGCAGCGGTGAATGATGGGGTGCGAGGGGTAGAACAAGGCAACAGGAGAAGATGAAAGGGAAGAGGAAGAAAGAACAGGGAGTTCCTATTAGAAGGACGGAGAGATGAAATAGGAGAAAAAGGGAGAAGAGTGGAGATGGAGAGAGAAAAAGAGAGAGGGATAATGGAAAATGGAGAATGAGAGAGAGGGAAGCTTGTGAAATGGAAGGAGTGGAGAAAGAGATTTGCAGAGGGAAGCAGGGGGGGGGGGGGGGAGAGGAGGCCGATAGGAGAGTGGTGTTCGTGACGGTTATCTCTCCAGTGCGCGGCTGCCTGCGCCTGGCTTTAATCTGGTTAATGGGAGATAAGGGAACAGCATGAAGAGCAAACACAATATTTACAGATACTCCAGTCCTGATTAAATACGACTTGGGGTGCAGCAGAGGTACTGGAGGATGTGTGTGTCTGTCTCTCTCTCTCTGTGTGTGTGTGTGCGTGTGTGTGTGTGTGTGTGTGTGTGTGTCTCTCTCTCTCTCTCTCTCTCTCTCTCTCTCTCGTGTGTGTGTGTGTGTGTGTGTGTGTGTGTGTGTGTGTGTATGGAATCCCTATGTGTTTGTCAAGCAGCAGCATCTCCTCCTGTAGTGTCCCTCTGTCACTGGTGGCCATGGATGGAGAGCAGACATTGGGCTGGTCATATGATGAACTCCGTGGCATAAGCACTACACAGGGAGCCACACAGCAAGGAGTCCACTGCCACAGCCTGATTGCAGAAAAACAACCAGACAAAAAAATGGACAAAAATAAAAACTGCACGCAACTCCTGCTGTTAGGCCGAGTGAAAAACAGATTTATTTTTTTTACTACAAATGTCAGAAACAGCTACAGTCAAAAACAAAGGCATAACAACATCTAAACATTTCAAAAGTATTGTTTCTTATGGGGTTGAAGCTCATCTTTATAAGGATCGTTTTGGCCTTGCTAAAGTACAAAAAGTTTTTTTTTTCAATTTTGGATAACTTTGGGCTTAGATGGATTTTTGAAATTTGGAATGAATAACTGAAAGATTAATTCCCATCCATCTGACAGGGTGGCACGGACCGTTGGCAGGAGATGGCCCGTTTTTCCATGGAAAGCCAACAAAACATTCCCATACAACTCACCCTTGTCCAGCCACACATGTCCAACACTTGGTGCAAGAAGTGTCAACCCCCACCCCAACCCCCACCCCACATCACCCCACCCCACCCCACCACCCCTCGAGGAGCACAGACAGGAGCCAAGAGCTTTGGCAGTGTGAGGTCAGCGGGGGGATTCTAAAAGGCCCCGGCAACAGAAGCAGCCAAAGCAGATCCATAGGGGGCCGGGGGGGCCACCTGCGCTACCACGGGAGCCAGACTGGAGGTGCTGGGGCCCTGGAAAAGACTGGCATTCCAATGATGGAGATGGCCAGAACCACAGAGAGAGAGAGAGAGAGAGAGAGAGAGAGAGAGAGAGAGAGAGAGAGAGAGAGAGAGAGAGAGAGAGAGAGAGAGAGAGAGAGAGAGAGAGAGAGAGAGAAAGAGAGCTGTGCACCTGTCACCCAATAGATCAGCAGAGTACAGCAATATTCCGGGGGAAATGGTCTTACTGATGAGGTAATAGCAGGGCAGTGAAAGCACAATGTCTCACTTTTATTGCCCAGCAGTAATGTTATATCTGCATCATTATCCTGCCACATTGTTCCATTTTTGCAGCCCCCATTTCACACTAAGCTAAATGTCATAGTGTATAGATCCAAAGTTATTTTATGGCGGTTTGTCTAGTAATATTTGAAGGTACCATAACCTATCGCACACTTGTGGTCCGAGTTTCTTTGACATACTGTATCTGTGATCTTTTTTCCCCTTTTTCTCCTGCACAGCAAAGATCCTGTGATAGACTCGCTGCATTGATCCACTGCTATACCACTGTGAATCTAAAGTCAGTGAGTGAAGAATTTTTGGATGTTCTTTCTCTCTCTTCTTCCAGTCTTTCTTTACTTCTAAGCTTCTATCTTCTACTTTTTCTTTTTTTTTGTCCTCTCCTTCTAGCCATCTTTTGTTCCCTTCACTTGCTACATCTTTAATTTATCTACCCTTTCTCTCTCTTCCTGCCTATTATCAGCAGTACATCTCTCTTCTCTCTCTCTCTCTCTCTCTCTCTCTCTCTCTCTCTCTCTCTCTCTCTCTCTCCCTTACTTACGCTCCCTTACCCGTTCTACTCTGTCTCACACACATCCCCCGACACACATAACCACCCCCTCACCCACCCACCTGACCACCCCCGTCTGAACACCTGTCGGCTGCCTGCCCTTATGCCCCGTGCCTATCAGCGGCGGGCGGTGACAGGTGACCCCGTCTTTGTGGTGGTCTCGCCTGGCTGAGTAGGGGCCCTAGCAGATGCCTCCTCCCCTCTCCTTGTCCTTCCGTGTCCCCCCGGCTGGCGATGTGACCGTCCCTGTCTGACGCCTCCCCGTGGGGGTCTCAGCCGCCACACAAGCCCCCTTACACACACACACACACACACACACACACACACACACACACACACACACACACACACACACACACACACAGATACACACACACACACACACACACACACACACACACACACACACACATACACACACACACACACACACACACACACACACACACACACACACACACACACACACACTCTTCAGCGCCCCCCCCCCGCCCCTTCCGCCACCTCCTCCTGCCCCACGCTCTCATCCTCCCCCAGCTGTCCTTCTCTGTCCTCTGTTCCCTTTCATGGCTTTCATATTTGTTTCATGGGCTTCATGTATCCCTGTGCCCACCACGCTTCCTCCTTCATTCTAATTTAGTCTTTGTTTTTTGTTTTTGTTTTTTTGTTTTTTTCTTTCTCTCTCTCTCTCTCTCTCTCTCTCTCTCTCTCTCTCTCTCTCTACCGCCTTTCATCTTATCAGTTCTCTTCATGCCTGTTGTGCTGGCTTTGTCTGTGTTCCAGAAATCTAAATCAATCGCTCCGTTTCGCAGTGAAATTCACATGTTCACCATATGGAGGGGATGTAGAAAGCTCTCTGAAAAATGCACACACATGCACACACACACACACACACACACACACACACACACACACACACGCACATATACACAACACAAATGCATACTATACACACATGCTGTGCTTATCTCACTTTCTCTCTTCCTCTCTGTTCCTTTCTCCCTCTTTCTTTCTATCACACACACACACACACACACACACACACACACACACACACACACACACACACACACACACACGTACACAACATAAATGCATACTATTCACACATACAGTAC
>JAODXP020000016.1:24223144-24235644 GCA_027497455.2 Sardinella longiceps | reverse complement strand
GTGTGTGCGTGTGTGTGTGAGATGTGTGTGTGTTTGATTTTGATTTGCAAGGCTTGGGTTCTGCGGGGAGCCATCTCACATATTGGCCTGCATAGATTGTTGTGTGTGTGTGCGTGTGCGTGTGCGTGTGCGTGTGTGTGTGTGTGTGTGTGTGTGTGTGTGTGTGTGCGTGCATTGGGGGGTCTGGCCTAACTGTGACAGGTACAACGTTGCCAGCTAGCCATCAGATAATCAGATCTGCTGCTAAGCACTCAGACTGAGTTCCCACCTGTCCATGGCACTGAATGCCACCATGTCCGAGATTGAGACCCCCACATTTACCTTCTCTTTTGGAAAATCAGGAATATCAAAAATTGCTGTTTTTAAGATGGATGGTTTTCTTAACGCCGATTGCAGCCTTGACTGTCTCTCACTTTTCTTTGCAACATGTACTTTTCCCAAACATGGAAGGAAAACCTCACCCATCCTCTCTATTTGGACTTACAAAAGCCAGGCTTGGTGATTGTTATGTTCTCTCACTGGGCATTTCCATTATTCTGTACTAGTACTTGGTGAGGAAGGTACCGGTAGTTTTGTGTTTTTCTCCCATTTTCACAGCTATTGGAGGATAACATCACTCTCTGCACAGCAGGAAATAATATGACTTTAATTGTATCACTAGTGCTCTAGGTCTGGGCATCTCTAGGTAAAAGCATCTGCTTTGTAAAAAAAAAAAAAAAACTGAAGGCATTGCAAAAGAGCCCTGCAGTAATACTTACTGACCTTTACATTGACAAACAAATGCCCCTGCGTAGAAGAGAGATGACAATTTTTGAAATGTGACTGAAAAAAACATTTGATATTTTGTCAAATGCTAAGCTTCATGTCAACATGTGCAAGGTGATCTGTACTCTCATCGGTCAAGCTGGCTGTGAAATGTCAGATCAACTGACTGAGCAGAAACATTACATTCAGAAAAAAAATATATCTAAATGGCAATTGTGCTTGGGCATCAAAGTGCAAGGAACCATACGTTTTTCCCTTTTGATTGCTGTCATTTGATGATTTTTGGGGGGGATTTTTTTCATCATCTTTTTGGATGATGGCCGCCAAACTTGGAAGCTTGGCTCTGAAAAAGTGTTCTTGATGGCGAACAGACAGCGCGCTGGCTAAATGACAGATTCAGCCATCAGGACCTGAGTGATGTCGGCTGGCGGGCTGGCAACATGCTGGCTGGGCAGATTAATGACACGAGGCCTGTAGTTCATGCCAGGATCCCGGGGTACAAAAGAAGCAGTGCTCCTATCAGTCACATAGCTTCTCTCCCGCTCCTCTTTCCTGGGTGACAAATGGTGACACCATACAAAAGCTATTTCACCACAGTAAATGTGATGCAATCCTACATACAACAAACCTAACTGAATCAATATTAGGGTAAGGAGGACACACACACACACACACGCACACGCACGCACGCACACGCACACACACACACACACACACACACACACACACACACACACACACACACACACACACACACACAGAGCCACAAACACACACACATAGGAACAACAGGTCCATAATAACCCACAATATTAAAAAAGAGTTTTTCAATGAAACAAAGGTAGAGGCAGGCTTTTGAAGTCTCTGTTGAACACACAGGTATGCATGACATGAGACAGACTGCCCTCCTGGCTAAACTCAACCACAGAAGCATGGTGACATTTTCCCATCAGCCAAGCAAACAGTCACTCCAGTCCACTCACACAAACACACACCAACACACCGGCCCGGCATGCACACGCAGGCACACACACACACACACACACACACACACACACACACACACACACACACACACACACACACACACAGCATGCACATACAGACACACAGTGACATGTTGCCTTACACACACACACACACAACAACATCCCCACAGTCACATACTGGGCCCTTTTACAGTTTGTGTTTCCAGAAGTACAAAAACAGCAACACTAAAAAAAAAAAAAAAAAAAAAAATACCGAATGCACATTGCGTGTGAATCCTTGATGAGCATAATAGAATGATTAAGAAATGCTCCTGCTCTCCTAGAATATGCATCAGTCTCACATGGTGGTAACAATGAGCTCTGAACTCCAGTGCAAGTGCAAGTGCGGGCTGGCTGATTAATTCAGTGCTAATACAATGGGGAGTAAATTGAGATGGTGATGACACTGATCATGCTGATGATGGTTCTGCACTTCATCATGGAAATGACTTCCTGTTGGGAGCTCCATGCTGTTCTTGGTTTCCTGCTGAAATTGTGTGTTGATCCCTTGTTGATTCCTCCAGCCAACTGGAGTTGTTAGGGTTATTTATTTATCTATTTGTTAACCACTTTTGCTTTCGATATGTTTTTGTCACCCAACGAATTTACTAGGCTGTGTTCCAATTTTAAACACCATACTCTATAATGACTATAATGCAATCTTTACCAGCTCACATAGTAAGCAAATTTGTTCACAGACATTCAGAAGAAGTATTTCATCACTTTTCCTGCCACCTTTATTTCCCACTCTTCTTTTCTTTCTTTCTTTCTTTCTTTCTTTCTTTCTTTCTTTTTGTTCCCATTTCAAACTGTATGCTTGGCTGGGCCAACCCAATCGATTCAACCCCACATTACAGCCTGATCCAGCATCCCGACTGCTAACTAGACAAGGCATAGAGCATGAATGAGGAGTAGGCAGAAGCAGCCGCTCACAGACACACTGCTCCTCTTCCTCCTCCTCCCCCCTTTACTGTGCCTCACTGCTCGGCTTCAGCTGTCTGATGCAGTTGTTGGTGCGGCGCACCACCGTCTGTGTTTGTAGGACCATCCTCCCAGAGGAACCAATGTGTGTATACAAGTGTACAGTATACAGTGGAGGGATGGGTGTGTGTGTGTGTGTGTGTGTGTGTGTGTGTATGTGTATGTGTATGTGTGGTGAGTGTGTATGAGTTTGTGTGTGTTTGTCTACGTATGTGTGTGTGGAGGGGTGTGTGTGTCCCATTGAGTATGAAAGTGTGTGTGTGTGTTTGTCTGTGTATGTGTTTGTCTGTGTGTGCTCACACATATTTATGAATGTCTATGTGTTTGTGAGTGAGTGAGTGCGTGTATGTGTGTGTGTGTGTGTGTGTGTGTGTGTGTGTGTGTGTGTGTGTGTGTGTATGTGTGTGTGTGTGTGTGTGTGCATGTGTGGATGATACAGCTCGATAGAACGAAAGAGAGAAAGAAAGAAAGAAAGAAAGAAAGAAAGAAAGAAAGAAAGAAAGAAGGAAGGAGAGAAAGAAGGACAGAGAGAAGACAAACCATGAAGAAGAGAACGCTGCTGGGCTGTGCATGCAGCACCCTGCAGCTCTCAGTCTAATCTCCTTTTGCTGTGTTTTCTCACTCGAAGCCACAACCATGGGGACCATTTGTCAGCCACACCATCAAAGCCAGAGACAATATGTTTGAAGCACGGTCTGGAATCTCTCTGTGATTGGCTAATAATGCCAATTAAAATTATTAGGGCCCACCCATGAATTTGAGTGCAGAATGCAGAAAGGTGATTTATATCGCCCTGATGGCTCATCATTTATTCCGACACAAACAAGTTGGCCCAGTCTTTGTCAGTGATTGCTTTCTAACTGTCTCCTAAGGAATGGAATGGCTCTAAGCTGCGATGGCAGGAATTGCAGGGATATTGATGGCAAAAGGGGAGGAAAATACACAGGTTCCCGTCTAGTTTTCAGCCACTTCTTCTCTTGCAGTAGACTGGAAAATCAATCGAGGCCATCAACCAAGCAAACAGTCACTCACACAAACCAACACACCGCCATGCATGCACGCACACATACACTCTCTCACACACACACACACACACACACACACACACACACACACACAGAGACACAAACATACACAAACACGCACATACAGACACACAGTGACAAGTTGGTTTACGCACACACACAAAGACACACACACACAGACACACACACACACACACACACACACACACACACACACACACACACACACACACACAATAACACCTTGAAGATGCCCATCCATCTCTTCTGTTGCCTCCCTCCATTCTTGCCACCAGAGGCAGTGGCAAACTGTGTGTCATTTGGCCCGTGATGACACCTAATGGAGTTGTGATGTCTCGGCAGCCATTGTGGCAAAACAGGCGGTTATTTATGCTGAGCAAGAGGCCGGCCGGCGGAGGCAGGGCAGAGCACATTTAATTTCTCCCACGGATCATGAAGACAGATTCTATTTACTGCACACGGATGGACGGGCAGGCGGTGCGGCCGAGGACTCGGGGAGAGGCGAGGGGATGTGATGCGGGGCGAGGTGGAGGTGGAGGTAGTGGCGGTGGCGGCGGCGGCGGGTGATGGAAGGCTTTAATAGGTCATTCTGACAAACCTCATTAAGAGCAGTCGCACAAGGCCAGGGGAAACCCCCCTCTCCACTCGCCGTTCGCCCTTTATTTTTCTTCTCTATGACCCCCCTTCACACACACACACACACACACACACACACACACACACACACACTTTCTCTCCCTATCCACAGCCCTACAGTACAACTCAAAGCCCAGACCTCCATCACCTGCCTTATCCTTCCTCATAATGACAACAGCCATGTCATCAAAAGAGTGAAATTGTAGTTGAGCACTCCCAGCCAATCCTAGAGGAGCACAGCAGTGTTACAGATACATGCAGTCAGCCACATTTAAGCTACTACACAGCTGAAGCCACTGGTCTGTACACAGTGTTGTTCTCAGTGATGCAGTGGTGAAACAAGAGGTGGGTAAAGTATGCATATTTAGTGCTCACTGCATGAGTGGGATGAAACATGCAGAATCAGATGTTTAAAAAGAGATGCAGAACATGTTTGATGATGGAAGATTATTGCTGTCGTATTAAATATTAAAGCAGGACACTGCAGTGGGATTTGGCAATGTGGAATGTTTATATTTGATGCATACATTTTGTTAAGAGGTGGATAAACTATATTTCCAAAACGGTGAACTGCGTTTACTTGTGTTTAGCCATCACTACATCCATTAGTATTAAAAAAAATACAGAGAAAACACATTCAACAGGTTGATTTGTATATGAAAGCAATGTCGAGGTAATTTTAAAGAAATTATGATATAAATAGAATAAACATAAATAAGTGCCAATTTGTAAGGTAGGAAGCACATTTCTCGTCAGGATCTTGTGTTTTGGTCAAATTACTAAGACAGAACGAAACTAACATCTCCATTTACTATTTAGAAACTTTTATTTCCTGAGTGTTTCTCCTCAATTCTTCCCGTTTATTGTTGAGCAGTCAAGTGTAACGTCTCATACCCTGCTTCCCATAATCCCATTAACAACCACAAAACTCACAAAAAAAAGAAAGTATCTAACTTCACTCAAAGCCTTTTTAATATATTTACCCTTTGCTTTGCCAAAGTTCCCTGTATACTGCAGTGTTATTGAATTCCCAGGATGGTGTTAGGGGCGAGGCAACAACAAAAAAAAGTGAAGGTAAAATGCTTGACCTTTATTGACACCTTTTTCCTGGGGTGAAAATGCAGGCCGGCTGGGTGCCATTGCTTGTTACGTGTGCATAATTAATGCTGATCGATGGCGCTGCTCTTTTTCTCGGCCCGGATGTAGACTGATGGCTGTCGACTGAGGCGAAAGCAGATGAATATATTATCCTGCTGGTCAATGAATGAAGGAGGGGCAAGAAGAAGGGAGAGGGAAAGAAGGGAGGGAAAGAAGGGAAGGGAGGGAGGGAGGCATCGTTCCGCGGTCTGAATCCACACCCAGCACGTCAATAGGATCTCATACATAATATTGAAGGACATTATTTGAACATCAATGGATTTGTCTGCCGAATTGATTTTCTTTCAAAGTATATCACCAGATGGATACGCGAGATATTGAATTGGCTGAGATTTAGATGTTCAAGACATCAATTCCTCAAATTCCTTCGAGCAAAATCAGGGGGTGAGATCCTACTCCGCTGGCCTTGCCAATGCCCAGCCCTTTATAGCATTTGCTATTTACATTAGACTGGAACCAGCAGGCACATTACTACAGTACAGACCAACATACCTCTGAGTCAAAGCACTGATATTAAAATTCAGGACCAGTTATCCTACAGGCAACTAATAGTTGCAGAGAGGATGATCTTTGATAGTAGTCTGATGCATTCTGTAACCACCGGCAACCTTATGCAACACCCACCCAACAACCACACCACCCAACACAGATAGGCTACATAGCACAGAGAGCAGTAAGGCTATTACAGCAATGAGACTCTCATTCTGCTAACCTTTGCTGCCAATTATACTGCTTCTCTATTGGAATCCTGCATGTGTAGTCTCGTCACCAGCCAATAAAAAAGCCTTTTATGAACATCTCTTTTTTTTCTGTTGGGCTAATAGTGTTGAACTGGGTCTGTGAGGGATGTAATAGGGCTTTAATTACAGTGGCCAACATCTGGAAGCTAAAATCTCTCTCTCTCTCTCTCTCTCTCTCTCTCTCTCTCTCTCTCTCTCTCTGCACAGGTCCCTTAGATAATATTAATACTTTATCACGACAAGACCACCTCCGCCATTCCTGGTGATTTCAACCACCAACCCCACCCACCAACACACAACACACACACACACACACACACACACACACACACACACACACACACACACACACACACACACACACACACACACTCCGACGCCTGTGGGGAGCCAGCAGGACCAGCAACAGCAGCTTCCCTCCACCCTGTTTGATCTCTATTTATATTTTTCACGTAATTAGCAACTCTGATGTTTGACTCTGCAGGAAATGTGCCTTGTGTGTGTGTGTGTGTAATTAGATTTTTTTTTGAGAAAGCTCTACCTTGCCACAGAGGGGAAAACAACAACACACCAACCAAGGAAAGAGGAGGAGAGCACCAGTAATTTCTCACAGATGTTTTGCCCATGTGAGACTTAAATTATTTCGATAGAAGGTATATTAAATATTTATATATGTATGTGTTTGTATCTGTAACATATATTTATGTCTGCTGCAGGATATCTTCTTTTGTCAAACTAATTCTGTATTCAAAATACCCTGAAACTTAGTTATTACAAACTTTGTCTGTGAACTGCAGAAAACTTATACAACACAATGGCACAGTGTCACCATACAATGTACAGGGAAAAAAAAACGGCTTTTTTTGGAACCAATAAGACACTCTAAGAACTCAATAAGGGAACTCATAGAAATAGAAGCCTATGAGTGATCTGTCAGCCATAGTTCATGTACCTCTCTGCCTTACTTATCTATTCAGTCATGTATTATGTTGCAGGAAATGGCTGCTCTCCACTGGCAACCACAAAATATATGCATGCTAACACTCACCACTGCAACCACAATGAAAGAAAAAGAGCTAAAATGCAAATGTGCAAATGCAAATTCAGACCACAGACAGACAGATGGACACACACACACACATGCACGCACTCAAGCACACACACACACACACACACACACACACACACACACACACACACACACACACACACACACACACACACACACACACTCAAGTACACATGCACACACAAGGTCCAGCTACTTGTTGATAGGCTCTCCCAGTATGATGTATGAGTTCACAACTCTGCATTCTTACAGTGTTTGCAGAACTTATCAATCACTACTTAGAAATCTGTGCATGTTTGTTGCACTAAGCCTATTTTGGATCATTGGAGGCATTAGAATAGAAAATAATCCTTTTATATTGCCAAAGCTTTTATACCTCTATAACTGCATTATAGTTGGTTTAAAAATACGCACAGTATATATTATACCCAGGGGTGTAAGCAACCATAGTGCACTAAAAGATTCAGAGATGATGCGTAGTACTTCCAAAAAAAAATAAAAAATCAGCTCAGAGTTTACTGAATGTGAGACCACTTTGAGACTCCTGTGCCTAAGTGCCTTGACTCTTACAAACTTTTATTATCTTTCTTCTTTCATCCAATAGTCCTATATAGACGTCGTTGGGTTTGTCTAAGATGCCTGAGGCCAAAATGTTCAGCACACTAATGCTGGTTTTTGCTAGCTAATGGAAATGTTCAGATGTAAAGATGAAAAGTCACATTTAGACTAGTACTTATTAAATGCATTGCTAAGCCAATTTATTAGCATATTACTGTAAAAGAGGAGTTTAAATAGTACCAACTTATTGGCATACTTAGATGTTGCCACAAACACGAAACATGATCATGATCAATAGTCCTGTATCCGCCAATGTTCAAAGGCATTCAGTGTTCAAAGAAAGCATAGCGGGGAATTTATCGGCATTCTGCACACACACACACACACACACACACACACACACACACACACACACACACACACACACACACACACACACACACACACACATTTATATACTCAGTAGTGGCCAACCGGCAAGAATATCAAACTTATTTCACCCCATACTATATCTTATTGTAGTCAGAACCGCATTGGGAAAAGAACATACAGGAACATGCAGGGCAGCGATTAGTTATGAAAGTAAATGTAGGCCTATATTCAAACCAACTGTAATGAAGCAGTTATAAGGTGCAGATTATCTTGACATTACTACTTCTTGTTTTGTCATTCTTGGAGAAGTAAAATTACCCAATAATGTAATAACTCCCGATAATGTAATAAAAACTCCCTCATAAGTCCCCAATAAGTCCCTAAAACATGTAATAAAACCTGATAATGTAATAAAATCCCAATAATGTAATACGGTGCATTTCCCAATAATGTAAAAATCGGCATGCTGATCATGTAATCAAATGTTACATTACATTTCCAGTATTCTGATTTTTACATTATTAGGAAATGCTCCGTATTACATTATTGGGATTTTATTACATTATCAGGTTTTATTACGTGTTTTAGGGACTTATGAGGGAGTTTTTATTACATTATCGGGAGTTATTACATTATTGGGTAATTATTACATTATCAGGTTCTACATGGCCTAATGCAAAACAACATGTGAAGCTAAATTAGCTACATATAACAATATAATAATAGTGACAACGGAGTTGGTCTTAGCATACTGAGTGAGAGACAAACATCTCTCCTTTTCCTGCTCATTGCTGTGTTGTGTGTCCCAAAGCTACTGCAGATACCCCAATTACCATCTCATCTGAGGCAACCCAGCCATAAAACGATGCCATTCAACACTCCATTATTCCCTGATCAGCTATATGAGCAAATAACTCATTCGCAGAAAAGGAACCCACCTGGTCTTCTGGCATTTGTAATATGCATTCATCTTTGGCGAAACAGCCAGAGGCCTTCCATTTATACTGTGTGTTCGGAACCAGAACAGAATCTCTGAAATGCATTTTTACCTCCAATGTATTTGATATGTAAATTTTAGATATAAAAATTCTGTTCTGGGTTCCAATTGTGCATGTAGCTCAAAATGACAAAGACCATTTAAAAAGGAAAAAACTGAATATGAAATGACCTAGGAGAATTTTACACATGGGCTACACCAGCTTGAGCAGTTTTCTTTTCTTTCTTTCTTTTTTTTAACTTCACTTATTTCTTCCAGCTACAACATCTACAACAGTGCTTTTGTCATAAGAAAGCCATTTGCAAAAATTCTTCCCTGTGTATGGGGACAAGTAAAACCTAGTGTATTCACTGGGGGAAAATGCTATGGTGCAGACAGGCTGATACAGTACCACACGTTCTGCCTTTCTAATTACGTAGCACGATGTACAATAATAGTCCTTACAAAATGTGACCATTAGCACGCTGAAACCAACAAACAGATATATCATCACACTGCAGTGTGTACTGCTATTGGATTTTGGGTTACAGTATCCGTTATGAAGACTAAGTTGTAGATTATAAAAACCACCTTTTGTACACATTGTCAAGCATCAAACACATTGTTGGTAAGCACATTTTAGATTCAGCATCTGATTTGAATTAAGCAAAATGTCTCATATCACTCAGTTAACCTTTCATTCACACACATACACGCACACACACACACACACACACACACACACACACACACACACACACACACACACACACACACACGTTTACAGACATTCATGCACACACACACACACACACACACACACACACACACACACACACACACACACACACACACACACACATTTTGTACACATGCAGCACAGATAACCTGATTTTGTTTTACAGTAATCTGCTCTGTAAACAATCAGGCTTTTGAAAAGAGCAAATCTCTAATTAGTAAAATAAATTAGGAGGTGAAGCTGATATTTTTGGAAGTAAAATGTTTCAGGGTTTTACTTTTTCCAAAGAGCACACAGGCCTTGGTCTCCACAACCAATAAACACTTGAAACACATCCTTGATTAAAAATCCATTTCGTAATTACAGCAGAATCTTTAAAAAAATAATCAAGCATGAAATCACTAAGTAGTACTAAAATGTGCATTTAAAAAAAAAAAAAGAACGCTTGTGTGTTTTCTGTGTGTGCACGCAAAGCTGTGATACAATATTCTATTTATATGGAGACATTCAACAAAATAATGGTCTGTTTGATGTTCACTTAAGCTGGTGTGCACACAATGAATCAGTGATAAGAGACTAACAACATCCCCTCACAGTGGACCCATAGAGGATGGCTGTCTCAGCTCCCAACATCTGGTCTGAGTGAACCTGTCAAGACGAGAAACAATGAGAAGACGGAATGTACACTTTCCCTTGGCTACATGGTACGACCCGACAAGCAAACGATTTTTCAGCTCTGATTGTGTGGCAGCATCCAGTGGAAATGGATGGAGTCTGCATGTGACTTAGTGTCCAGGCCGGGTGGAGTGACTTTCTGTTTGTCTGGACTGGAGGATTCGCTGAGTTAGGCACACACTGAGCCAGCACACATCAAGCTTTTTGGACAAACACATCCACTGTGAAAAGCTAAAGTGTCTACACTCAAAGTGAGTGCAAAGCTTTCAACAAATTTAGAAGTATATTTCCAATAGATCTCACTCGTTTGGCTTTTAAGTCATTTGGTGCGTTTTCACTCAATTGCTGCGGAAAGACTCAATGGATCCTCGGAGTCGCAACAATATCTAAATGAATGAATCGATAAATAAAGTGTCTTAAAAATGTCACCATCTGGGCAGAGACGCTGATGTAAACGGCGCGGGTCAGGCACCCAAATAAATCCTTGACCAGTCTCGTTACGCCGCCCGGACTGTCAACAAGCTTTGACGGATCGTGGGCCGAGGCCGCGGTGTTGCGCGGCGCCAGATGTTGCGTTGCGATGCCGGCGGGGGTTTGGAGTTAAGCGCTAACACATGTTGGCCGGTTACCCCACGGGGGCGATCGCAGCAGGACGTGCTTGCGGACTCTCTTCCTGCCGCGAGGCTGCTCCCTCGAGAGTGGGGGGAGGCCGAAAAAAAACCATGGAACCCTGGACCGCTGTGCGGTTCTCACGTCAGGGCGCTCCCTCGCCATGTAAATCACTCGTCTTTACAGGTCCCTCAGAGAATGACGGAACCGGGAAAGGGAGAGGAAAGAACGTGACAGAACGAAAGGTGAGCGTCAGGTTAAGGGAGAAACAAGAGAGGGATAGGCAGGGTGCGGCAGAGAGAGAGAGAGAAAGAAAGAAAGAGAAAGCGAGTTTTTAAAAGTTTTTTTTTTTTTTTGAGACACAGACAATGACTGGGTGACAAGAGCCCTGTGTATGTAAGAAGGCCAAAGCTAAAGAGCGAGATGGGAGTTCTAAAGGAAGGAGGACCGGGGACATGTTGGAGGGGGTGGTGGAGGCGGTGATGGGGGGTAGCGAGACAGGTGACGGATGGCGTTTACCTTTGTCCTGCAGAGATAATGGGCTCTCCTGGGCGCCATAAAAGTTTCATTCTGTCTTACTTCTTGGCAGCTATGAATAATGGCACCGGTGTTGGGGTCACAAGGTCACATGACTGAAATCTTCCAGGGCCTCTCCCGGTAGAGAGTGGCCCAAATGGCGTGTGCTTTGACGGACAATATTTCACTCCTTACCCCCTCCTCACAACCTCCATCCCCCTCCTGCACATAAGACACCCACAAAACCTTTCAACAGCCATTCAAATACACAAGGACTTTGAAAATAATAACTTTTCCTCCCTTTGCTCTCTTAACCAGCACATCAGTCACCCAAAGAAGACCAGGTTCTTGTGCTGGTGCTTAGTAAATATTGCAAACCCTGCCCATATTTTTTTTCCAAGATTGTTTTTTTCTTCTGTGTCTCTGTGCTTCCTGCAGGCCACATGGATAGATAGATGCATAAATAATAAACCCATGCCTGGCAATGTACTTAAAGTCCTGTGTGTGTGTGTGTGTGTGTGTGTGTGTGTGTGTGTGTGTGTGTGTGTGTGTGTGTGTGTGTGTGTGTGTGAATGGTGGCTCCCTTCACAAACACATATCTTTATTATCTAGTCTCTTTCCCTAATTTATTA
>JAODXP020000016.1:24164470-24223044 GCA_027497455.2 Sardinella longiceps | reverse complement strand
GGAAGTGCTTCCTGGAAGGTGGCATTGGTGCTTAAGGTTGTTGTTCGGCAGTTGCTAGGGTGGACATGTAGGTTGCTATGCTGGTTGCTACGTTGATCATGTTGGTTGCCATGTTCATTGCTATATCATTATTGATGGAGTGGTTCTAAAGACATTGCAAGGCTGCTGGAGGCAGTTGCTAGGCTGTTGCTAGGGCGGATATGGTGGTTGCTATGCTGTTTGCCATGTTTAGCATGTTGGTTGCTATGTCAATTGCCATAGGGGTGTCTGAGGTTGTTACTAGGCCATTGCGAGGGCGGATATGTTGGTTGCTACATTGATCTTGTTGGTTGATATATTGCTAGGTCATCATGGGAGTTGTTAGCAGTGGCTATTGTTAATGTTGATGAATGGGTGATTATTGAATAGTTGAAAAAAAAGATAGTTGATGACAGTTCGAATGAACATGGCCCGTATCAGTAGTTAAATTAGTGATAAAGGTAGACGCAGCCTTTGGCTGCGTCAAATGGTTCGTTGTTGATGATTACATAAAAAGTTGCTTTGTGTAAATTTGTTTAAAAATGTTGAAATAGGAAATAGTTGAAATAGGAAAAGATGTGGAAAAAAGTTGCAAAAAATGTTGAATATAATACAGAGAATTGAAGAGAAAAAAGGAAAATATGTAGGCTAGGCCTGAAAGGTTGCCAAAAAGTTGAAGAGATAATACAGAGAATTGAAGAGAAAAAGGCAAAGATGTACAGTAAAAAGTTGGCAAAAAGTTGAAGGGAAATAGGCAAAAATGTCAAATGTCGATGAAAAAGTGAATAGATAATTGAAGAGAATTGAAGACAAAAAGGTGAAGACGTAAATAGTTGCCAAAAGTTGAACAGATAATACAGAGAATCAAAGAAAAAAATGGCAAAGATGAAAAAGTTGTTAAAAAGTTGAATAGATGATACAGAGAATTGAAAAGAAAAAGACAGTAGAAGAGGGAAAAGGCAAAGAGGCTCGCTTCGCGAGCCCTTTGCCTCAGCAAATGGAAGTGAAATAAGCTTAAATAGCCCATTAGGTTAATAGAAATGAACTGGAAAGGTTAATACAGCAGATAACAGAATGTTCGTGGAAATAGAATCCTAGAAGTTCCACTAGTCTGCTGAAAGTTCTCTGGAATGTTTACAGTAGTCAAGAAAGCAACAATAGAATGTTTACAGTAGTTAAGGTAGCAACAATAGGAAGTAGAATTCTGTTGTGGAACTCTGAAAATTCCATAATTTGTGAAAAAAAGCACTTTTTTCGCTCGTTTATCGCAGATAGTAGAAAAAGTAAAAATAGTAGAAAAGTGAAATGTCATAGCATAACAACACAAATCGAGACCTACGAGATGAAGTTTGAATGAAGTTTCTAGGTGAAACGGTTATTGAGAAAAAGCGAGCATTGAAGAATAATAATAATAACTAGATTTGCAATTCCAAGGAATTACACAGTGCATGCAAACGTTTAAAAAAAGTACACTTAGAAAGTGATCGTAGAAAAAAAGTAGAAAAGTAGAGTAAAGAGGAAACTTGTTTAGGCAATCAAAGTTACTAGTCAAGTAGCAAAGAAAATGTTGCTACCTTGATCATGTTGTTGAATAGTTGAAAAAAGAAAATGGTATACCTGAAAAGTGGTGAGGAGTAAAGTGTTGCTTGTGGCAGTTGTTGCTTTATATTACTGATTAGTCATTGATAGCCAAATGGCTTTGTCTTGAATCAGAATGATATATATAAATACCTACTTTATAAATAAAACAATAAATGACAATCAAGCCATTTACACAATGAAAATAAAAATAACTAACAGGGTATGTACATTTTAACATTTGCATTTTGTTGGCAAATGTTACGGTGCGTCATGAAGGTGTATAACAACTTTAAGAACAACAACTATGAGAACAACTTTAGTCTATTTGAAGGGAGACCGAAAACAAAGTAACAGTTCAGCATGTAGCCTGTGTTGACTTGCCCTTCCAAAATTATGAAGTGTGTTTTGTCTGCATTAAAAAAAATAATACCGAGTGTAATGTTATATCACTAATTTAATGCCATTGCTCCCAAAACCTGCAGTGTCACTGCTACAGAATTAACAAAATTAACAGAATTACCTACTATTAACTTTTTAACAGGTTTTGTTTATGTTTATCTTAATCGTAATCGGAAAAGGTGATAGAACTTACCCGAATTTATTAGTAACAAATAAAGAACAAGGATCCCAAGGAATTTCAAATATATTTGTGTCATGGTCACTTATCACTGGTACAAAATCAAAGACTTCACAAAATGGTTGGCAATAAAACACACATGTATATAAAGGGTCATGATGATGAAACAGATTGAACAGTCACTCCCCCTCACTAACTAACCCCCAAACTTCCTGTTCTGACCTTACATGAGAGTTCTTCAGAATCTTATCTTTTTCTTTCTCCCTGATAGACACACACACAAAAATCATAGCCTTGTTTATAATTCAGTCAATACTTTTTGTCATTTTACACATCATTGGAGGCAGTACCGGGCCAGTATGCATAGGTCTACTATTTACAAGGAAAAGGATCAGAACTATTAATCATTTACAAAAAGACATGTTGAGTTAAACCACTCAGCCAAAGATGTTGGTTTTAGCAAACCAATGGAAGCAACTCAGTTTGTTTGCCTGGCTTCCAGTGACCTTTGGTAAGCTATTTGGTTTATGTGGTACAATTTTTCCTTTTCATGCCCCACCTAGTGGAAATGAGAGGGAGTGTTTGAAACCAAAAGTACCAAGTTTTATATTTAATTTTTTGGGGGGGTTAAAACAATGAGGGCCAGTTCTAAAATTGATTAGATTTATATGCACCACGTCGCAGATGTTCTTGAGTGTGTTCTATGGTGACAACCAGTCCCAATTTTAAAATCACCAAGGACAATATAGCCTACTCGCTGTCGGATATGATCGGCAAAGTGTCCTCCAGCAGCCTCAGGTAGGGCTGATGGTGAACTGTAGCAGAGTACTACAGTCAGATCGAGATTTAGATTTAGTTTGATTTCAGTAACCCCAGGCTATTGATTATTCCCCAGACCAACAAGCCCAGTGTATTGCTCCACAGCAGAGCATGAGTTGATTTGGAAAACAATGGCAGGTTCCAGTCATGCGTTACGTGTGAATAAGATTCACACATTTCCCCAGTTTGACCAAGCTTGCTGAAATCTTCTCATCTGGTCACAGAGCCTGTCTGGGCTCTGAGAGGTGGAAGGTATATGTGGCAATGGTCCAAGTGTATGAAATGATACAGCTGCTGATGGCAGAGTGTGTTATGTGGGGTCAGCCTTATGTTCCCACAGCCCTATGTTCCCACATTTCTTCAGACGCTGTGTTCAACAGCTCCATCAGACACAGCAGAGGGAGGCGTGTTGAGTTCAGCCATCTCCACCTCATCATAGAGAACTTCATCTCCTCTCTGCTGCCCCCCTCTTCTCTGACGTCCAGAGGTCTGCTCTCCTCTTCTGCTCCTCAGCTTGAACCAGATCACAGCAAAGACCAGCCCCAGAAGTCCACAGCCTATCAGTGGAGCGAACACTCTGTAGAAAGGAGAGTGCACCCCGAATGGATCCAAACACACAAGGTGGAAGGAGCCCTCAGAACAAACAAGGACTGAAATATTCTGCATTCCATAGGCTCTCCATGTGTACACCCCACAGTCCTCTGCTGTGAGGTTGGAGAGGAATTATAACGTGATGTGGACACAGTCACTCTGCCCCTCAGATCCTCAGGCAGAGATACATGTGCTTTGCCATAGCGAGAGTCAAAGTCAACAATCAGAGTCTGTGGTTGGAGAACTTTCTGACGGAGCCACTGTGTCCCATACTCAGATGTATTAATATTAGTACTATTCAAATGGACTCTCTGACCAGGAGAAAACATCACCTCCAAGGGGGAGAGTCTGGTACAAACAAAGAGGCCAATGTCATTCAGGTAGTCACTCCCCCCTCTACATCCATACGCCCCAGAGTGTTGGAGTGACACAGAGGGAATGACGAGAGAGTAGTCCCCAGTCTGGCTTCTGTTTAGCATGTACATTGCTTCCTGTGGGTGGGTCTGATTAAACTTCACTTCCTGTGGGTGGGTCTGATTATACTTCACTTCCTGTGGGTGGCTCTGATTAATGGTGAAAGTGACCCAGTACACTTCTTCTGGCTGCTCTTCTTTGGCAAGGCAGGGAAGAGTCACATTCTCACCTTCATGAGTAAAAACAACTGAAGGTCTCATGTCCAGTGCCTTGTAGATGTAAGTTTGGCACTGAGCTCCTCTCCATACTGTACAGAGTAAACCAAAGTCATGTGACATAGCCCTAGACGGTGTGAATAGAGAGGTGTTGAGATCCACCTGTAGATGGCCCTTCAGATCCTCCACCAGTGGCTCCAGTGAGAAGTTGGTGTCCAGGACTAAAGAGAAATTCTGTAGCCTAAAGTCATATTGGTAGAGCTGCATGCTGCTCCCGTGTCCCATAGGAGAATCTAGACTGCACAGTTCAACACTGTCACCAAATCTCACATTTGTGACATTTTCAAAACCCTCTGCACAGACAGTGAGATGGAAATTTGTGTGGTCAGTGATGTTTCCTCCTCTCCAGCCTTCGGCCCTGTAGGCTCCACTATGAGACATGGTGAGGTTGGACATTTGAAAATAAAAAATAGAAGAGTTAACACACCTGACCTCATATCCGTGTGGCTGTGGTCTCTCTAGCTGTGTGCAGTTGATCAGAAGCAGTAGCTCTCCATCTTCACAAATCCTGTACAGCACATAGTCATCCACATTGGAGAAACTGGAATAAAATCTAACATCCTCTCTTTCAGCTCCAAAGTGGAGTCCAGGATGTGGACTGAGGTGGACCCCAGTGCTGAGAAGCAGCAGGAGAAATCCACTCACACACATTGCTGACTTCTGCTTCTACTTCTGGGTTTGCTGAAGTTTAGTTTGTGTCTGTGTCACTCTGATTCCACCAGGCAAACAGTGAGAACTCTGACAGGCTCAAACTGCTTTAATATCAACCGGAACTGTTGTGTGTGTGTGTGTGTGTGTGTGTGTGTGTGTGTGTGTGTGTGTGTGTGTAGTGTTGAGCCTCTGCTTTATCAGATGTCACACCAGGAAGACTGTAAGATCTGACAGGCTCATCCTGCACTTGGGTGTGGTGTGAGTGTGTTTGGTCAACACTTTTCGAAATTATTTCCACAGCCCCCCCTCCAAAACAAACAAACAAAACAAAAACAGACTAAAAATGCACTGGGCTATATGCCTATAGTATCTATCCCAATCTCTCTACTGTATTCCATTCAATAATCTAGGTCTAGAATATTTTTTACAGTATGGGCTTATTTCACACCTGAACATTCCAACATTCGATGGTAGTAAACTGAACATTCTATCATTGAAATGCATTGGATTTATGCTTCTTTCTGACTTGAAAAAAATGGGTAATAACACTTAAAACATGTCTAAATTCACTCTCTTTCAAATAATACACATTTGAAGCACACAAATTGGGAGGTCCCGAATAGATTGAAGCTTCATTAAACTGCTGTAGATCCAGTAACAAGTGAGTGGTGTTTCCAACATGATGGGAGAAACAGTTAGGCTATACCAGAATAGTAGGCTATTATCTTTTACCTGTAGTGACATTTAGCTCTAAATTTAAGACTTTATGCACATGACGTAGCCTACACACATATTTAATGTTTCTGCAGAAGATATTGAGCTGTAACTTAAATTGTAATCTTGAAAATTTCTTGAAGTAACTGTAATTCAATTACACATTTTTTCAAAGGGTGGGACACGGGAGAGCCTTGAACAGGGGGGAAGACAGGGATCTGACTGGGCACAGTTTGACATAACTGACCATAGAGGCAAAGGGGCAGACAGAACTGACTATTTTAGAGATAGAGATAGAAGAACCACAACCAGTGAAATCATCAGTTTTGGAATGTTTTAAGAAAATGGAAAAGTGATTGGGTGAAAAAGAGAGGTCAGACAGAGTGAGGTCATGAGAAGCATCAAAGAAAGCTGAGTTAGTTGTAAATTCACCGCAGCGCATGAAACCGTAAAAAGCGGTGAGAAAAACAGCCTCAAGGAGTTTATCGATGTAGGGAGAAGCAAAACCATTCCTAATAAAAGACACCAACCGATGAAGAATATCTATAGTGATCGGGAGACGAGAATCAGAAGAGTGAGGTGAGGATTTGGAAATACCTTTAAGGATTAAACGGATTGAGGGATTGGAGAACAGACTAGAGAAGCCTGGCTGATGGAGCCTGGCGTGAAATTGGACGCCGGCTAGAAGTTTATGAATTGAGAAGCCTGGTGTTTGAGATGGCGAAAATCAAAACAAAAAACGATGAAAGCACAAACTGTCGGAATTAACACAGGGAGAGGGGAGAGATTGTAACAACGACAAAAAAGAGAAAAGGAAGACCAGGCAGACACATAAGCTTTGAGAGTGGATTTAGCGAGCCCCTTCTTCATATAGTCTTTGACAGATTCGGAGAGGGAGGAGAGGGTGCGAGCTAATGCAGGACCAGGTCTGGAAACCTCAGGTAGGGGACAGGGGTTTTGACGGCTGAAGGGCAGAGCCTGTGGAATTCCTGCAAACGAAGAAGAGAGAGAGCGTCAGCCATGACATTGGAATGACCTGGAACGTGAATAGCATTGACGAGGAAATTGTGGGTTATTGACTGCCAGGTTAAGCGCCTCACGAGACACATCATTTTAGGGCATCTGGATCGGCCTTTATTGAGGATATCCACAACAGCGGCATTATCGCAGAAAAAAGTAATACGTTTCCGACCCCAATCGCTGCCCCAGAGGACACAGGCTACAACGATGGGGTAAAGCTCAAAGAGGGCAGAGGACATGGAACCTGCGGCAAACACGAGGAAATCCTCAGCCATCTGTGAAAAGCTCAATGGAATCAGAGGACTCAAAAACATCATTAGAAAAGAAGGAAATGCCATTCCAGTGGTTTAACAATTTAGACCAAAAGCTTAAATCGGAACGGCAGCCAGCATCTAGGACAACGGGGTCAGACAGATTTGGGACAGAATGAGCTAAAGTCAGGAGGCGAGAAATAAAAGATCGACCTTGAGGGATGATGCGCATAGCGAAATTTAGGTGCCCTAGCAGCGAGAGCAGGTCTCTTTTGGACACGGACTGACTGGCCTTATAGGAATCTGAAATGGCACGAATTCGGACTAATTTCTCATCAGGGAGAGACGCCTGCATCTTCACCGAGTCCAGGAGAACGCCTAGGAACTCGAGACAGGTGACGGGCCCCAGCGTTTTCTCAGGGGAGAGAGGAACGCCAATGTCATGGAACACGCTGCGGAGAGTGTTGAGAATTTGGGTGTTGCCGTTAGCGGGAAAATCAATGAGGAGAAAATCATCCAGTAGGTGGAGGACAAAAGGCAGCTTAGACACATTAAGTAAAATCCAACACAGCGCCTCAGACAAGCTATTAAAAATATGAGGGAGCCAAATGTGAGCCTGACCGCGAAATAAAATTTGGATTGCCATTTCACGCCGAACAGGGGCCAATCATTCGGATGAATTAGCATGGTTTTGAAGGCGTCAGTAATGTCGGCTTTGGCAAGGAACGCTCCCTTACCGGCTAATTTGATTAGACTGATGGCATGATCAACAGTGGCATAGTGCAATGAAAACGGTTGAAGGGGAATTAGTTCGTTAACACTAGCCCAGAAATCAGAGTGAGGAGACGACATGTCAAAAATCAGTCTTTTCTTCCCTGAGTATTTGCGGGTTGCAACTCCCAGAGCATTGATGCGGAAAGGATAGAAAGGAGGAGATGAGAAAGGGCCGATGACATAACCTTTATTGACTTCTTTTGACAACAGCTCAGACAAAACAAGAGGTTCAGCCAGACCAGACTGAAGGTTATGAGCCACATATGGTTTAGTGAGGGGGGAGAGAATCCCGACACGAAACCCTTGAGAGAGACCAGAGAGGAGATAGTCCACGAAGATGGGATCAGGGTGAGAAGCTAGGAAACGAGAGTGAATGGGTACGTTAATTGGAGTGGAGGGGTGGGAAGTTAGAATTTTTTGGTAGAAACCCCTCGTTCCACCCGCTGGGGTCAGCCATGGCGTGGGCACACAGACTTGGGGTGCGGATCCTTGCAGTGGCTACAAATGTGGGAGAAAACACAATTAGAATGAGAACAAACAGCTTCATTGAAATTATTACAGATTGCGCGGGCATTAAAATAGATAATGGGGCGGCCGAGTCTATCAAACGCGGGCGTAGGGCCCTGGGCAGCAGCAGCAGATGAAGTAGGGACGCTAAACATGGTTTTGGGGCAGAGGCTTGCCAAATGATCGTGGGAAGCACAGACGGATGAGCAGTTCGGTATCTACCACCGACCAGTCGAGCCCTAGATTGAACAGGCTAATGAAGGACGCAGCCTTCTCAGAAAACGACTTGTGGTACTCATAGAATAAAGTACCACCATAGCGGATATTTAAATCTGCCAGCATGGCAAGGTAATCGTCCAGTTCCACACAACGGTCGGGGTAGACGCTGCAAAGAACGTCTCGGTAAATGCAGAAGGCTACAGCAAATTCTCTGAACGACAGGTTTTTTAAAAGCCTGGGGTCGGAGGTCTTGAGAATGACGGAGACGTCACCACAATTAACGAGCTGCCGGTCGACAGCAGGGCTTGGCAGCATCAAGGAGGCAAGGTTAATGTCTTTACCTTGGAGGATATTGGAGCGCATCACGGGTGAAACAGATGCGGCGGCTTGAGCAATGAAGCCCCTACCTTGCGGGGGGCGCGCTGAGCTGAGGCAAGGGAGTAACCTGGAGCGAGGCTGGGATCCGCGGCAGGAGGATCGGCCTGCGCGGGTTGAGCGCAGTGAGGATGCCAGAGAACAGCAGAGGCGGAGAGCGCAGGACCGGGAAGCGCTGCGGCGGGCGTAGAGGAAACCAGGACGTCCGGTTGGCGAGCCTCGAGGAGCTGAATCCTGGAGACGATCCCTTTGAGGGCGTCGGTAAGGGACTGAAGGGCGGAGAGGACGGGAGCAGGATCCGATGGAGGCTGAGCAGGGGTCTTCTTCCTACGACTGGGTGGGTTAAGGTGCCTTTTCTTAGCCTTCCGTTTGGATGGACGGGGCTGCTCGTCAGCGGAAGGAGGAAGCTCCTCGGCAGCGGGGTCAACATCTTCGTGCGGAGGGCTGCCGATAGAATTGTGTGCCAAGAGAACGAGGTCGTCCTTGACAAGGTCGGCTTCTGGCTGGATACCTGCGGCGAAGAGGGCGGCTGAGATGGATTCTGCGGAGAAGGAGACCCAGCGTGACTCGGAGCGGATTATCCTGGCGCTTCGCCGAAGAGAAGGCAGAGAAGGAGGGATAACGTCAAGCTCGTCCTCGCAGAGAGGCTGCGAGGTTTCCCCGACATGAGGTGAGTCAGAGTCAGACATGACAGTAATTGAAAGCAACGAGAAAGAAAAGCTACAAAAAAGCTCTGACGAGGAGACGTCAAAAGCCGGCGTACTCTAGGCAGCAGAGAAAAAAGTTAGGCAAGACACTTTTAAAGAAACGCACCAGCGCCTCATTGGCAGGTGAATGAATGAGCAATGACGTAGAGGGAAATCCCAAGAAGCGGGAACGTGGTTGGACTAAGAATTTAGATGACGTAGGAGGGAAGCCCGCGGAGGCTGTGAGACGAAAATATTGGCTTAGAGGCGAGGCGATAAGGTTAATAAAACAACATTGAGTCTTCCTAGCAGAACTTTCGCCTAAGCTCCCAGAGAGAGCAAAGAGAGCGGAAGGATAAATGCTTTCTTTCTTTCACTGCAGATAAAGAGCTGAAATGTCACCAAGCACACACACTCTCTCTCTCTCTTTTTCAAAAATAGCTTTATTCTCTCTCTCTCTCTCTCTCTCCCTCCTTTCTTTCTCTCTCCCTCTCTCTCTGCTCTGGTTACATGGCTATGGTGCCTCATTAGTTATTAGAGGATGTCCCCTGACTAACACAGAGTTAAAGAGATGGTTGAAAAGTGTGTGTGTGTGTGTGTGAGAGAGAGAGAGAGAGTGTTTCTCTGTGTGTGTGACTGTGTGCATAACCTTTGTGGTGTGAGTGGCCAACTCACAAACACCTTTAAATTTCTTACTTAAAATTCCAATGACTATTTTGCTTGCTTGCAGAAATGCTTATCAGTTTTACATGACATAAGATGACTTTGTGCAACCAACATGCAGTCATGCACTTATGGAGAATGTTTCTGACAAAGTTTGCAAAACACATTAAAGGCCTCTCTCTCTCTCTCTCTCTCTGTTCCTCTCTTTCTCTCTCCCTCACTCTCTCTCTCTTTTTCTCTCTCTATCTCTCTCTCTCTTCCTCCCCATTCTCTCCACACAAGAAACACCAAAATCAGTAAACACATCACTCACCCCCTCCCCCCGCAACCCACAACCCACAACATGGTTGTTCAAGACACATGCCATTTAGCATTGTTGATGATTGTGAATTTAGGAGCTTTGTAGGCCTCCTCGATCCTTCATATGCCCTGCCATCAAGGCAAACTTTGAAGGCCATGGTAGAGGCCAAGGCCCTCATTCAAGAGGCAAGCAAGCGCAGTAAGCATCACATCAGACATGTGGACATCTATTCACATGGATGCTTACCTCATAATAACGTGCCATTTTAAAATGAGAGTGACAAATTAAATTCCATTTTATTGACTGTGGGAAAGTTCCCTAACAGACATACAGCAGTCAACATAGCCTCGGTGAAGACACGGTGAGAGTGGGACATAAAATCAAAAATCATGTGCCTGGTCACGGATGGTGCCTCAAACATTCAAAGTCAAAAAGTCAAAGCGAACTTTATTGTCAATCAAGCACTACATTGCACGCAGGCTGAAATGGCATTTCTCAAAGCTCCAAATGTGTATGTGACGATGTGGGTTTCGGCACCCCACCTCGTCACTGTGTATTCAGAGTTTAATACTGATATTTGTTATTTTGATTATTCTGGTTCTGATATATTGAGTAACAGTGTTAAATATTGATTGTGGTTTGGAATATTGTTTGTTTAGCTTGGTACCTGAAGAGGAATGAGCTTCAGGAGAATTCTGGATTGGGCCAGTAATTGGTCGTTAGACAGTCAATCTGAGGTAACACCTGTGGCGTTTTCAAGATGACGTAACGTTACAAAACGTTTACTACGTCACCCATAGGGATGAATGGGAACTGTTACGTTACGTTACAAAACGTTACGCCTGTTGAATTCGACCCTGAGTTGTCAGGGGGAGGGGTTACCTGTAATGATTTACATGTAATGAGTCAGAAGGGGCTCGATAGAGACAGGAAATGTGACTGAGAACTGCTGGGAGTTTCTTGTGGGTCAATATGGTCTGTATTTTTGAGTTAGACCATTTATTTCAAGTCTGCGCCATTCTTTTTGTTTAGTAAGACTTGTTTATCTTTTTGCTTGTATTTTCAACACTTTTGGTGGTCACTGGAAATAAATAATAATTATTTTTTAAGTCTCTGGTCTGCTGCTGCATTCTCTGGAGCCTTGCTCAGGCTACCTTCTCACAGTTAAAATTAAGACATACAACTAGAATTAAGACATACAACTAAAATTAAGACATACAACTAACTAGACATAAAGTGCAAAGATATCAAGATATCCGGCATGGTATTGGGGTGAGACATAGCCACTGTATTGCCCATGCCCTAAACCTGGTGATGAAGAAGGCATGAGGGGCAAGGCCAGGAAGATTGCTGAATACTTTCGCACCAGCAACTTGGCCAGAGAGAGAGGCTGCTGTGTCTCCAACAGCAGATGGGGGTATTCACCCATAAGCTTATCCAGGAGGTGGACACAAGGTGGAATAGCACTTTTGACATCGAGGATCTCTCGAGGATGCATGAACAGAGGGAACCAGTAGGTGCAGCTCTGGTGTCATTGCATACAGACATGGCTCCATTGACCTCTGTAAAATATGAAACCATATCTGAATGCCTGGAAATTCTGTCACCACTGAAAGAGGCAACAGTTGAACTTTCTGCTGAGAAGACAGTGTCTGGATCTAAAATCATTCCTCTTATTCGCATGCTGAGGCACACAATCTCTTCTAAGCAGAGGCAGGCCAGCGGGGAAAATGGCAGGCAAACTGTGTTCCAACCTCCTGCAGCTCATGGGTGAGAAACTCAGCCATTATGAGACTGCAAGCCAGCATTCCATGGCCACTCTGCTTGACCCCAGATTCAAAATGATGGGGTTTTGTAGTGCAGCAAATGCTGAAAATGCTGTGAAAAGGCTCACGGCAAAATGTGCTGGTCTTGTGCGAAGCAGCTCCACAACCTTGGACCCACCATCACCAGCACAGCCTGAAGTTTCCTCAGCTGCAGAATCCTCTGGTATGAATCATGTATGGTCATGGTCAGTATTGTTATGCTTATTCTGATGTGCTTTTGTAATGCCTTGTTTTTTTTTATTTCAGGGACTGGCATCTGGGATTTAGTAGACACCCAGGTGTCAGAGAAGAGGAGGGCAAAAAGTGCAATTGTGAGTGCCACAGTGGAGGTCCAGAGGTACCTGGCAGAGCCCAACATACCACGCGGGGACAACCCATTAAAATACTGGGCACAGCAGAGGCAAACTTAACCCAATCTATATGCATTGGCAAGAGATGTGCTATGCATCCCTGCCTCTTCAGTCCCTTGCGAGAGGGTTTTTTTTCCCAAGGCTGGGGAAGTTGTAAGCAATAAAAGAAACAGACTCAGCCTCTGTTTTTGAAAAATATCAAGTTTGATCCCCTCCACCAAGCACAACCCCACTAAAAGCACTTTCACAATCATTAAAAATAAGTATCCTGTCTGCACTGTTCACAAACACCTCATCCCTTATCACAAGGACACTGTCACGCAAACATGTCTCTCCCACTGAAAAACACCAATCAATCAGCCCAACACAAAAATAATGTTCATGTTACTTGAGCAATAGACTAGTATTCGTTGCATGCATCTTAAAAGGTCATGCACTAGTCTGTTTGAAAGGGAAGACAATAAGAGATGTACGTAAAGAATAATATCAAGCACTCCTTTATTCATAGGCCTATATCTCTTCATTATTAACAAACAAGGACTCACACAGAGAAAATGAATTTCATTATTTTCATAGGGGAAATGCGATAGATTTTACTGATGCAGGTTGAATGTCTAATATTTATCCATTCATTCAAATACCCATCTTTCAGAATGCAACCGACTGTGAAAAATGTTGCAGTGTAGTGTTTTCACCAGCAGATGTCCTCAGAGTTCTGAAGTTTCAAATCACTGACCCTTTTTTCAATGCAATTGAATTGAATGCTTTGAAGGTTCAGAAAAGCCTCACTTTGTCAGCACAACATAGCCAATTGTGTATTTGTCCCCTGTGCGTCACCCCTCTTAATAACTCTCAAACATTTACTTTCCCTGATTCTGTAGCTCATGGTTACTCCTTCAATTCTGTCCTGTGTCATATCCAAGCTTCCCAAAACTCTTGTGAAAACCCCAGTTCCTAAATGGGCTGGCCAATTATCTAATTAGCAAAGTGCAGGTGGGCCATTCAATAGGGGTGCACCTAAACCAAAATCCCACAGTTAAAACTCATTACATACAAATCCACTTTCAGCATGGCTTATCACCAATTACATAAGAAACACATACAGGTGCTGGTCATAAAATTAGAATATCATGAAAAAGTTTATTTATTTCAGTAATTTTATTTAAAAATTAAACTTGCATTATATATGCATCCATTCCACACAGACACATATTTCAAGTGTTCATTTCTTTTCATTTGATGATAATGGAAAAATAGTGGAAAAACCCAAATTCAGTATCTCAGAAAATTAGAAGACCAATACAAAAACAGCATTTTTAGAAAGTTTAGTCAACTGAAAAGCGTGATCATGAAAAGTATGATCATGTACAGCACTCAGTAAGTAGTTGGAGCTCATTTTACCTAAATTACTGCAGCAATGTGGCATGGCATGGAATCGATCAGTCAGTGGCACTGCTCAGGTTGTACGAGAGCCCGGGTTGCTCTGATAGTGGCCTTCAGCTCTTCTGCATTGTTGGTTCTGGTGTCTCACATCTTCCTCTTCACAATACCCCATAGATTTTCTATGGGCTTATGGTCAGATGAGTTTGTGGGCCAGTTAAGAACAGGGATACCATGGTCCTTAAACCAGGTACTGGTAGCTTTGACACTGTGTGCAGGCACCAGGTCTTGTTGGAAAATGAAATCTGCTTCTCCATAAAGTTGGCCAGCAGCAGGAAGCATGAAATGCTCTAGCACTTCCTGGTAGACTGCTGGGTTAAACATGGAGCTCCTAAAACACAGACCTCAGAACCTTGGGCCTCAGAAAACACCAACACCAGCAGATGGCATGGCACCCCAAACCATCACTGACTGGGTTTGGTGTCTTGCATCTTCTGGAGGAAGAGTAGCCTGGGGATGCCATCCTACGTACCTCCGCTAAACATTTTATCTCCGCACGTAGTCTGGACCAAACCCCCCTAGCTGCCTTTCCCTCGGTTACGGTACGGTTTAGCCAATCAGCACACAGTTTCGAGCGATGTCTCAAATTTTTGTAGTCCTACAGGATAAGAACGTGTTTGTTATCTCCCCCTCCCTTTTGAATTACATTCACAAAATTGGTACATGACATTGCCATCCATGATCTTGAGGATTTATTGCCACTATGATGTCAAAATAGGTCAGAACTTGCCAGAGATCTGTTAATACTGAAAGCGAAAGTTGTAGGCGTGAGAGCCAGGCGAGGGAATACGTCATATCCAAATGGAAACCTATTTCAATTGCGTTGGGCCAGACTGTATGACAGTCAACAGTCGCTTTCGCCCAGGCTAGAGGAAGAGAGGAGAGGCACAGAATCCATGGAGCTCGTGGTCCACACAGTCAGTCAGTGATGGTTTGGGGTGCCATGTCCTCTGCTGTTCTGAGCAGTTCCAAGGTGAATGCAGCTGTCTACCAGGAAGTGTTAGATCTTTTCATGCTTCCTGCTGCTGGCCAACTTTATGGAGATGCAGATTTCATTTTCACTTTTAAGAAATGTAATGCACAAGATTTCACAACGCCTGGATGATTCTTCCAATAGGCAAATATCTTGGTGGCACTGTAATCCAGCTGTGAGTTGCGCAAGGTATACAGTAGGCCTACATCCAGGCTGAGTGCGCACTGGATCAAATGTCTGTATAGATTTTAATTATTTTATTTGTCCTGGTTTTTTTGTTGTTGTTTTCTGTTTGATTGTGGTCTGTGTTGATATGTTTCTTTTTTGTACTATATTATGTGGATTTGGACAAGTGTCTGGGACTAAACAGAATTTAATTGAATTGAATATCAACAAATATTGAGCCTATTAATGCGTGTGTAGAAGCCAATGGCTTCATGATGTCACGGGTGTAGCTAACAGTAGTCAGTGATCAATAGCCTACTTTGACCCAATATCGCAAATTATGTCCCAAGCTGTGGTCTAATGGTGGGCTAAACTGTTTTCTGTGTTTTTATGGAAAGGATCAAGTAACATGTAGTCCTACTTTTCTATGTAGACAGACAGAGACACCTACCCAATGAGGTGCTGATATGATTGTAATTTGATCACTTATGTCATTGGTACATTCTCAGAATTGACAAAATATGTTTTCCACGTCGTGTAACCAAGGCATACATGATGAGCGTACCTAATTCTACTCAAACTGAACAATATTCTTATCTTGTGGAAGGCTGTCTGAAATTATATTCCTGACCAGTCTTTCATAATTATGTAAAGGCGTTCCTATGTAACCCCCATAAGTGAGAGGAAATGGACTAGTCTGTTCCATTTAAAAACTGAGAACGCACAGCGTTGGCGTTGTTCGGGGCATTAGGAGAGGGAGCAAGAACAAATGTGTGACAGTTGTAGCGCATCGAAATAATAGAATATGCTCAACATCTTATAGAGCCGTTTCACATGTCGAGGGACTTTTAAAACGATTTTCTATGATAGGAATGACAATTGGCAATCACAGACGCCTTATACAATAGTGGCGTACATTGACAAAACTTAGATCAATTACAAAGACGCTTTCGTCGTTTTCTTCTATCTAAGAGGATATTTTAGACTAAAATTCAGTTTTAACACATACTATAGGTAGCAAAACGATTGTTGAGTAGCGTTAGACTTTGGGTAACTCACACAAGCTGTCTACTAGGGAAGCCCTGACCAAAATCAGAGCTAGTTGGCTAACTGCTAAGTCGCAACGTAAGATACAAAAGTCGGCCGGAAAATACTGGCTAACTAAAGATAGCAACTTCGAGGTTAGCAGTACCGTAGACGGTTACACGTATAGTTCAAACCCACTGATTACCAGAGCAACACCATAAATCATTGTGTTAGAATTGCTTTTAACCTTAAGTGCGACATGCCTCCGAGTATAGACAAGGGGCTTGCGATGGCAAGCAAGGTTAAAGTAGTTAGCTAGCGTTAATAACCGTACAAGGAAGCGAAAGTACACTCGTGTAACTATTAGCAAACGTTGCCGGTGTAGTAATCTTTTTCTTCAATTGCATTTAATAGGCTCTCTGAAAGGCTGCAAAGTTGTCTCACTTCAGCCACTACGACACGAGAACGTCTTGCACAACAACAAATAGTTTAATTGTGTGTCTGTATGACAAACAATTATAGTTTTATTCTATACCTCCCAATACTTTGGCCGCCCGACTCGTGCTATAGCTAGCTAGTTTGCTATAGCTAGCCATTGAATGCTGCTTTGTGTTTGACAAAGTCGGCCATACAGACAGCTAACAGCGCTAGCTTTTCCCTTTTTCATTTGAAAATGTCGACTATATCCAACGAAGGCGTGCTACTGATAAAAGATGTTAAACCTGGATCGAAAAATTTAAACATCGTCTTTATTGTTTTGGAAATAGGTAAGTTAATCACGACTGAAGCGTGTCTCTCATGACAAATGAACACGTTTCTTTTTTCTTAAAGAGGCAGTAGCACCATTTACGGGCTGGATGTCTCCTTTTTATAGCATCTAACTAGAATAACATCGTTTCCCAGTCTATACGCATTTGAATTGATATTGATGCATCATGCCTATGTTTCACTCATTCATTCGTTAGTTTGTTGTCAGCATCAATGTGAGTTTCAGCAGATATGCTTCTTTGATTTGTTAGGACGAGTCACCAAGACAAAAGATGGACACGAAGTGCGCTCCTGCAAGGTGGCAGACAAAAGTGGCAGTATTGCCATTTCTGTTTGGGATGAGCTTGGCAGCCTCATTCAACCCGGAGACATAATTCGCCTTACACGAGGGTTAGTACACATTTTTCGATCACCCTATTTTAATTTGGGGGTGTGTTTACTTAGCTGAGGGCATTTCACTTGACCAGTTAATTCATTTGAGATTCCATGCATTGCCAGTAGTAAAGAGACTTTGTACTGATACAGGAATGATGATGGACCCAAGTTGATTTTATATTTTTTTTAATGTTCAGCTATGCCTCGATATGGAAAGGATGCCTAACCCTATACACTGGAAGAGGTGGAGATCTACAGAAGATCGGAGAGTAAGTGGTTGCCAGCAAATGCAAGCTTCTTTATCATTATTAGGCAAATCCGTTTTACTCTTATGACTTGTTTTAATTGTTTATAATTAAGTTGTAAGTAGTGGCCTTTGTCTGGTATCAGATAGGCCTGTTCTCAGCCCCTTTCAGGAATATTTGTTGATACATTTAAGTCAATAGAACTATAAATGAATGCATAGTGATATTCTGAATTAAGTGATGCAGAGAATTAATCTTGAATTTGATTGCTCTAAGTACAGCATGTCTGTCCATGATTGTTTCGAGATTAGTAAGTACGTGCAGTGACTGTACAGGATTAGTCAGACTACTGGTAAGCATTCTGATCTTTGTCTAGAAACTTGACTCCTGTTTCTTTGGCTGTACAGGTTTTGCATGGTATATTCAGAGGTGCCTAACTTCAGTGAGCCAAATCCAGAGCTGTTAGCCCAAACAAATATGCAAAACAAGACGGTATGTGCATGTTTTGTATCCTCCTGTACAGAAATTGTCAGGAAGCATAGTCCAAACTGTTGTCTTCTGTATGTTCTGCCAGTAATCATGTGTGCCACTGTTGATTTACAGGGTAAAGGGGAGCAGAGAGGAAACTCTCCACCAAACCAGAATTCAGGTACACCTGCACAAACGGGTGAGCAACAACCTGGAAGTTGTGAATTCACTTATGAAGAGTTGATGAATTGTAGTATTCTTCAATGTTACTGGCTTTCACTAATTACAATTGGGTTAAATGCTGACTGAAGACTAAATTTCCTTCATAGGGTCAAGAGGCTATATTAGTAGTAGTAATATAGTAGTATTATTAGTAGTAATACTATTAGTAATAGTATTATTAGTTTTGGTATTATTGTATAATAATAATAGCGGGATTAGACATTTGTGTAAATGCAGGTTTGAGATCTGCATTGATGTGCTGTTCTCTGTGTGTCCTCCAGGAAACGGTTCCATGCAGACGTACTCTAATAGCAGTGCTGCTGTGTCTGGGCCTCGAGATCCCTCTTTTGGGGGTCCTGGCCGAGCCAATGGCCGGCCGCCTGGAAACGGGCCTGCACCAGTGACCATGGGCGGTCCTCTCGCTCCTCCCAAGCCCTCCGTGACCATCAGCAATGGCAGGGACCCTCGACGAGCTTCAAAGAGATGAGACGAAAAAACACCAGAAATGTCTGTTGTGCACACGCCTTTGCACCACCCTCTCCCTCTCCCCCCTCCCTTCCTCACCCACCCCCAAATTCTTTTCGCTTTGAGGCTCGTCCCACATCTGAGCCTCTCGAAACACCACGTTACTGCCATTTTGAAAAGATTTGTCCATCTTGTTCTCAACTGTCCTGTGCCTGATAGTTTTCACTAGTTGTGCCACATTCCTGTTCTCATCTTCTGAGGCGCTGCACTGGGAAGGCCAAACTATGCTATTGACTTGTTCATATGAAGTTGCCTGTTCTTGGAACTTTAACAGTTAACTAACCCCCACACACCCCCCACACCAAGTGTTTTGACCAATTCAGTGCCAGTTTTAAGCCCACCAATGTTTGCCCCTGTCCCTTAAAAGTGTTGAATGAAAATATACACCCTACTTGAACACTTGATGCACTTTCTTAAGTTATAGAGGCGGCATTACTGACTTGTGATTAGAAGCAATGATTTGCCAATGTTGAGACAAGGTCATCATAAGGGTCCCTCTGGCCAAAGGACACATTTTAAAAAGTAGGAGTGACTGTGTGAAAGAAGAGGTGATAGTTTGGGTTTTTAACATGTAGGCTTATTTAAAGTAGAATAAAAACTTGTTCAGAAAGAATGAAGTGTTGTGGAGGAGAATAACTCCATGGTGGTTTGTGTGTGTACGTTTGTTTGTTTATTTTCTTTCTTTGATAAAACATCTGACTGAATTCTTAAATCAGACCATATGTATTGATGTACTGTAGATCAACGTTGATGATCGCTTGGTATGCTACAGGACTTTATCTCTGTTTACATTCTGGGACCAGACCTGATTTGTAGCTAACATTAACCCAGAAGTACATAAGTGGTAATATTGTACAAATACTGACTGTCTTTGACCAGGTATATTTTAAACAATTTGCCAAGACAAATAACATTGTACAACTTTATTTGCAAATGTCCCATGCATTTGACCTTACATTACAGATATATCACATTCTCCACCCCCAGAAAATGGCCAATGCAAACACGGTGTACAAACAATCCTGCTCTGATTGCACAATATCAATGTCACAAGCACTTCCTTACAAAACATGTTATTTCCAGTCACTTCCATTATTTATAATAGGACTTTGAGGAAAGCCCCAAATACATTATCAATACAACACATTATTTGTTAAAGAATGCCACGATCAAAGACTCAGACCAGAAGCACCCAATTTCAGGCCCCATTTATTTAATTCACAGTTCATCTGTACTTGAGAAAAAAAACATGGATAGAACTAAACAGAACAATCATCTGTTCAATTATGTTGTAAACACTGCTTTTTTCTATCTTAAACCTTCATTACATAGTCTGTGCCTTATCCACTCGAGCAATTACATTTTGGTCATTCCAGTAAACTGGCTCTAACAATAGAGTTTGGCTCTGCCGAGATGAGAACCCTGCTCATCATCACATATACAGTTTTCTCTGTTCCTTCCAGAACTCTCCAATACCGAGAGACAAAGCCCGTTCTGCAAGGCCATGGCATTCACGTGGGGTGAAGCCGACCAAGGCCGTCCCCTTTGTGGCCACGCCGTCACGCCCCGCCAACTCAGCCACCCGTGCTGTGATGAGCGAAGCCGGCGCATGGCAGAAAACCTGCCCGCCAATGTTGAAAGAGGGCCAGGGATCTCGTCCAGCTGCCCCAGAGGCAGCGGAGGAGGGAGGCCCGCTGCCCTCGATACTCTCCACATTGCAGGCGATCTCCACGTCCCCATCATGGGGCAGAGCGAGGACCTGCACGCCCGGGATCCCGTCGGCGCTGGACTCACGGAGCGCTGCTGCCACACGACGCCCCAGGGCCAGGTCCTGAGTGCCAATGGTTACGTTGCAGTTCATCACATAGGGGCTCACTCCAATACCTACAGTACAATCAGAGAGGATTCAAGCGGAGCCATATCTTAGTTATTCCATGATCTTTGGAACAATAGAGAACCCCAGAGTTTCAGAAGTTAACTTTTATTTCTGTTACAGTTTAATTCTGAGGTACTAGTTTGGGAATTTAAGCTACAAGCAAAGCATGTATGTTAAAGGAGGACTTCTGAGAATACTGGGCATATCAAATTATGCTTTTGCTACTGACAACTGATGGTAGACCATTATATTGCATTCTGTGTATGTTGTGTAATGTAGGTTTGGTTGTCAATCAGTCACTGACAGTAGGCCTATGATCTACAACATGGAGCAAGAAGCCTTTTTGCCATGTGTGGACGATTACTCTGAATTTCTAAAAACTAAAGCAAACCTTTAAAAGAGCGAACCTGTGAGGCCGTATTGTTTTACAGGTGATGGTCCGATGTCTGGTTGGATGACTGACAGGTCTGGATTCTTCTTGAACCAGCCCATTTCCTTCCGTCGCTGAGCCAGACCCCGTTTCTGAGGTGAGTCAGCCCAGCCGAAGAAAAAGGCACTAGTCCCATCTACTCGCTGGGTATACTCAGAGGCCAGGACTTTACATAGAGATTAGAGATAAGCATATAAACAATTGAAAAAAGGCACTAGTCCAATTTACTCAATGGATGAACCAAGATGCCAGCACTTCACATACTGTAAATAATGATATAAACAATTGTATTTACCCAATGGTTGTAGATCTATGGTTGTATTTGCCCAATGGTTGTAGATCTATGTAACATACTCACCCTTGGCCTCTTTGACACAATCTTCTAAGCCGACCTCCTCCCCAATGGGGTAGAGTGGCACTAGATCAACTGCACCCATGCATGGATGAACTCCAGAGTGGGCACGCATGTCAATAAGGCCACAGGCCCGCTCACACGCAGACAACACAGCCTCCCCTAAGGGTGCAAATTCATCATTAGTCAAAGAATGGATCTTGGAGAGTTCACCAGGTAAATTGTAGACATCACTGGCATTATTTCAAATAAAAGTCATACGTTAACATACAGAAGACATTTCAAAGTTGGCATAACATCATATTCCTCCAATGGCCACTGTGTAATGTTAGGTACATGTAGTTTACACTCACTGATATGCTCAAGGCTTGCAACAATTGTAATGACTGAACGGTTGTAGTCCAAGTCATTGAAGATGTTGAGAACAGTGGTCCCCACTCGCCAACCCCCTATGTGGAGATGAAAGATTGAGAAAAATAGGATCCACGTCCAGATGCAGTTCCAACTTTACACCTTTACAACGTTACAACTTACCACTCTTGTTTGTGATAGCCGCCTGGGCTACCTTTTCGACCAGATCCTTTCTGCGGGCTTCAGACACATTGAGCAGACATGCAACTAGGCGCTTTCCCAACGTGGGAGCCATATCCTGTGTCTAAAATGTAAAGGCAGATTCTCAAGTTATAGAATCATAAATCGAGGCAATACGATTGGTTTTGGCATAAAGTAAACTTCAGCGTTTAACACACTTATTAAAAGTTTACGTTTCTGGTATATGAGACTTGAAATACGCAACAAAATGTCAAAAACACAATCTAGACTCTGACTCGAGTCCAAAGGGGCGAAGACCAACAGGTAACACTGTCACATGAAAATTCCTATTTAATTCTTACTATGCACCGCCATGCAAATTAACAAATGCTACCAAATGATTAAGAATAACGTTTACTTGCTTTAACAATCAACCGCTGATCTACCCTGCTTTAAGTCACAGTGTGTATTACACTGGACGGTTATTTTACAAATCAGTCTGCATGATCGGTGGGTGGATGGGTCTGAAGACCTTAAACCAGTTGCAGGGGGAAAAATCAGCTTTTAGAACTTTTCTGCGCCGATATATCCAATATGTTCTATTTAGATTTCTACTACACGGCCATTCCCTTGCATTACAGATCAGCGCATCTGGGCGCACTGTGTTTGACAAGTCTCTGCGTTCTGAGTTTGCGCAGATGTTCGTTCAGAGGATAGACAGCGCCACCTTGTGGTAGTAAAGGAAATCAAGAAAATGGAGGGATGACATCTCTTGATAAACATAAATATGCGTCGCGTGCGTAAACATTTTCTGGAGGAACTAGATGATATGAAAGGATAAAACACATTTCCACGGTTATCCCACTGATTGGGATCCTCGCTTCGAAATAGTGTAGGCCCTTTGTAGGTGAATTACAGGGAACTGACTGCGAAACGTCGAAAAGCTTCCTCAATTTTACAGGTAACGTAACGTTAATCCTGTTGTCGCCAAGGGCTCATGTTTAGCATCCATACTGTTAAAACTAGGCTAACATTAATTGCAGTAGCAAGGGCCATGAGTGCAGCAGCAGGATCATCGGAGCCACCAGGACTTTGTCTCCCAGGGAATACCGTCGGTATACGCCCAGACAGCCCACCTCGGCTGCTGAGACTGACCACCGTACCAGGTTATGAGGAGCACCGAGTGAATGATCTGTTACTGCATAGCCCCTCAAATGGATCTGTTCGCCGGTGCACAGACTCCGAGGTGGCGGGGAGTGGTAATGCCCACGTTGTCTTCTTTCACGGGGATATTCAGGTCAGCTTGCATCTATACTCCCGAAGTAACATTAGCCTACTAACGTGTAAGATGGAGGAAAAATGTCAAGTAATTGCATGCTGTTTGACACAGTGCACTAGGCTAGTCGCATCTTGTAACGTTAACGCTACATTTTAATTTAGCGATAAGTTAACGTTACCCGTATTCATACCTTTATTGGTGTGTTGAACTGGATAATTAGACCTCTTCCATAATGTTTTGTGGTTAGCAAAAGTCTCTCTGTTCTGGTTAAGTTTTAGCAAAGTCCTTTAGGCCTGTGTAACTCTTTCTGGCCGTGGTACCCGCTTTGGACCTGTTGGCCAAATTCCATCTAATGTTGGCTAGGGAGTCATGTCAGCAACTTTGTGGCCTTTATAAAACAACATAATATATATGCTGAAGCTGTAAGGAAACTTGTACAAAATGCGAATTCGTTTAAGTCTTTCGAAATGTTGCAATCTTAGCTAACATCACTCTCGAGGAATTGGCGGAATTGCTAGTCACGCAGCTTGCTAACGTTAACAGTAACTGTGGATAAAATGCAGGCAGGTGCAGAGTGCAAAACTGCAAAGTGAATTTGAAATGTTGCCGCCCTGGTGTCAAATTCGCAGAAGTCATAATGCAAAAGGCTATAAGATTGTTTCACTTGTTAATTTATATCAACAACCATATTTGTTTCGAAATAATGGTGCACTAACTTCGCCGTATTTATTTATTTATTTATTTTTACCATTAAAGTGGATGTGGACATTCACTGAACTAATGGAAATGCAATTGTTGCTGTTGTAAATTAACTTATTCTGTGAATAAAACCATGTAGGCCTATAATTAAACTTTATTTATTTTCCCTATCTTCTATTTTCCACCCATAGAATTTTCAGCAGGAAATGGCCTTGCATCCAGATGCTGTGCCTTGGCAGAGCTGGAGTCTGGAGAGAGTGGCCCTGATCTTAGGGCGCCGTTTCCCGAGCCACCATATCTGGATAGTTCGTGCATCACAAATGTACCTCCACAAGTTTAGTAGCTACCAGAATTTTGTGGAGAGCAACTTGTTTGGCGCTCCTGAGCATTCCTCTGACTATGGAGCTCTGCGCCATCTGAGAGCCTTGCTTGGCCATGGAATGGAACGTGCCAACCTTCCGGATCCTTTGCCACCGCTTGGTAGTTCTAGAACTCTTCCACCAGACTTCTCTCTGATTATCGTGGGCTTCAGCAAGGGCTGTGTAGTGCTCAACCAGATGGTCTACGAACTGCCAGTGGCAAAGACTGACCCAGAACTGGCACCCTTTTTGGAACGCGTGACGGACATGTACTGGTTGGATGGGGGGCATCCAGGTGGTAGTGAAACCTGGGTCACAGACAAAAGGGCCCTGGCAGAATTGGCCAGGAGCGGAGTGGCCCTCCATGCCCATGTGACGCCCTATGAGGTGCGAGACCCAATGCGGGCCTGGGTAGGCCACGAACACAAGCGCTTTACACAGACGCTAGAGGAGCTGGGTGCTCAGCTCACTCAGAAGCTGCACTTTGAGGATGAGCCAGCGTCTATTGACAACCACTTTCGCGTCATCCAAGAGTTCTAATACGGCCTTAACGAGCACAGACCGAAATCACCGACCCTGGCGGCGAGTCATTGTGCTTGACGGTCTGATTTGAAACAGAATGTAATGCTTGGTGCATCTGTAAGTACAGTATGCAGTGTTGGATGCCTCTATGCTCACTGCCCAGATACCAAGTACATGGGTGCTCTGCAAAGCTGGCCTCAGTTAATTGCTCATCAGTGAAAGTGAAAATAGCCCAAGTGTGAACTCGAAGATTTTTTCTAGAGGCAACAAGCTTGAATGAAGCATGTGTGTTAGCAGCATATGGAAGAAATTACCTCATTCCGTCAAATATAAGGGCTTCATGATTTGCACAAAGATATGGAGAACAAGTGTAACAGTTTCTGATTTAGGATCACTATTCCTTTATTTGTAAAGCTATTGTATATTCAGTTAGAATATACTTACGAGTGACCTGTGTACTATTTTATCTGACATTTCCTCAATCTTTCCATTGACATTCATGAATGTAAATGATCATTTCTTCAGTCTGCAGAGCAACGTAATGGTTCATAATAATCCTGAAAAAAGAACAAATGGTGTTACTAAAGTCTTAAAAATGTATGGTTGTACATTAAGGTTCTAATTTGAGAAGTTTTCAAATGGTGTTGCCACTCATTGAGGGAGGTTATGTAAAGATGATGAAAGGTGATGAATTTGCCAAATTTTCAGCAATGTGGCCTCACACCCATGGAATGGACTCCATGTCCGCAGATTGGTCAGTAATGGCAGTTTGCCTGACCGTAACTTAAGTACTCCAGACAAAAATGTCCTCAATATCAAATTGATTTTGCCCAAACAAAAGTAGGCCTACTAGTCTAGCAAGATTACTTAAGAACATGCATTTGACATCACCTTTATATTTACATGGTTACTGCAAAGCCATTACAGTTAAAAAGTTCTGATGTGTCTATACTGCCCCACTGATGTGTAGATGTACATCATCTGGCATATAAGTTAATGCAGTTACCTCCCCTTCCAGTGTGATTTTCTTTTTTAATTAATTAACTTAAATATCTCTCCATTATATGCGCCAGTGGGGTATTCTGCCTCTCTGTCTTTGCCAGCACAAAAGCTTACTGCACTAGTAACATACAAGATGATATGTGATTGATTCCAGTAATACCTCTGAGACTCTGAGAAAGCCTGTATTGAATGTACCATGCGCTTCAGGTCCATTCCCTGTTTTTCTTTTCTTTCTGCTTCCCAGTACAATAAAGAATGTAAATCATAACACTACTAAGGTACACATCATGTCTGAGATTTTGTATTTCAGCTAAATGTAAGAAAACATTTGAGCACTAATGACTGTAATATATACTGTAGGTAAAACCATGCACAGCTTTAAGGAGAGTGCCGGTGTGATATGGATGGAAATGAAATCTACAACTACCAAGTGGTCTTCTACGGGCCTTTAAATTTGTATTCACAGTAAAGGGACAATAAATTGAAAACTGAACCTATTACGGTAATTTTAAATTACAGAAAGTGGATTTGTCCAAACGATATAAATAACTACACACCCCAGGGTAAAAGAGTATTACAAAGTACACTGCTCAGGTTTATTTGTAAAGAATACAAGTTTTCTTTTACATTGGTGTACACATTAAACCATGGCACTTCTGAAAATACACATCCGTATATTTTGATTATGGTCTACGTTAGACTCATTCATTTGAGTAGGGTCTGTGTAATCAATATTTTACAAATCAATTAAATATGTAAATCTCTTTGTATAATGTGTACATGAATTACAAAAGCTATAAAATTTAGGAAAGAAATCACACAACAACAATAACACAGCTCAGGCATGCGTTTTCCAAAATCATAGCTGCTAACTTATTTAGCTACTATGTTGGTTGCAATGCAATTTTCCATTGCTAGTCAACTTTTGGGAAATGCATCCCTGTGCAGTTTGCCATCCAACATCTAAAGGTAAGTTATACTGGCCATAGATGACTACAACAGGAAACCAACCCTAAGCTCACAAGTATAAACTGACCAGGACTCCAGCGATGCACCAAACTATAACCAACCCCACGGCTATACAGTATAACCACAGCAGTGTGTCTCTGTGGCCTCCATGAATTCATAGACATTCTCCCTGGGTTTAAGATTTCACTCTCCAACACCACACCACACAGCCTGTGAGCCTTTCACTGACGCCATCTCCTAGGGCACAGACACGGACTCTGCTTCCCTTAAAATGACAGCATACAGTGAGAGCATAGCCGTAACAGGAGACACCCCGTCCGTCTGTGGGACAAAGGCTCCCCTTGTGTGTGACAGCCGGTGCCGGTGCCATCGCTAGGAGACCCTGGGACGTGGCGACTACACAGAGCAAACAAGCCAGCTTCTCGCACCTCCCTGAAAATGGAGAACCGTTTGGCGTGCGGCCGGGCCTTTCTGCGTTTACTGTCTCATCTCCAGTTGTGAAATGAAATGCAGTCCATCAGTATGCAGCATGGCATGCTGGGTTGTAGAAAAGACGACTCTACCTTACCTAATACTTTATTGCTCCCATTGTGACCAGTATTTCCTCACTAATGTAATGTGTGCCTGAAGCTGGCCGCTTCCCTTTGGAATGGAATGGTCCCATTTGGAATGTTACCTGATAAATACTTTAAACCAATAGAATCTTTCCTTCCCTTGCCCCCACTCCCACTAACTTCACAACTTCATTACAACCAGCCATCTCTACAGCATTCAATTATATTCATTCTTTCACAATATAACTTGGCAATCTCTCAATTCTTCTTACACAACTCCGTACACTCTTGCAACAGTCCCTACAAATCTCTAGCCATCCTCACAGTCCACACTACATATGTCCTCTGTTTCAAACTTTCTAAAACCACATTGCCTTGGCAAAATGACAATACTTTACCTACGTAAGTATTCAAACGTACCTTTACAATCTTCTTAATTCCACCCCCCCATCGTCAAAGCTTTCAATTTTATGTTAACACAATCCATCTAGTGCAAGTAATGACCAGTTATACACCATTCTAATTAAAGTTACTCAATTATTGCATGATATTCACATCACATCACAACAGAACAGGACAGAACAAGAATATAAATTCCCACATAAATATATAAATTGCATAACTTATTGCGAGGAATCCCTACATCTCAGAGCAAGCATAAAGAGGCACACAGCTGACTGGCTGACAGAGAACAGACATCTGTCCAGTCATTGGTTTACCCTGAGATCAGAAGGCTCCGAGTGACAGATAAAAGAACGTAATATTTTAAAAACAATTAGACGTTCTATGCTATTACATTAAAAAGAAACTTCACTGGTGCCAAAGTACAGTACAGGGAGAGAACACTGACTGACTGTGTACAGCATAAGGCAGACTTGTATGGGGATAAATAAATGGGCAGGGTTGAGGGATATCAACAACAGGCTAATTGGCAAAAGTTTCACTTTACACCTCTTCCCTTTCCTGAGCTTTATGCTGGACACTAAATTTAAATACGTGCTGCACTGTCCTACTACCGACCGTATAGTGCACACAACGTTTGCACACTGCAGGTTACACAGAGACATTTCCCTTTTGGAAAAAAAAAGAAGAAGAAGAAAAAAAGAGGGCACTAAAGAGTTAAGTGCTTTTGCTTTTTGCAATTCTAAGTCAGTGACTTAAAGGAAGTGGTATGCTGATCTCAAGAACATAATTGAGTAATCCAGGGAGTGGCAGACTAGCTGCTGAGTCACGCTTTTTGTGAGGGGCCATCGAATGTTTTAATTGCCCTGGGATGGGCTGGACACTTTCTTTTCCTTTTCTTTCTTTTTTTTTTTTTACATAAAACATGCCTGGAAATGCACGCTTTCACTTCTGCCAGGGCAGGGGAATGTTCAGTTGAGTCAGACTAAAGGCGGGACCTGCTTTTTCAGGCTGAACGTGCCCCGAAGTCTCTAAAGCAGTTGAGACCGAATTAAAACATGTCAATAAAGCTGCCAAGCTGGCTGTCACCCGCGACTGACTTTACATCAACTCACTGTGAGGAAATAAAGGGAGATTTTCTAAAAGTCTGACTATAAAAGTGATCTATGGGTGACTTTACCTGTTTATAGAGGGTGACATTTATTTAGGAGAAACTGTTTTAAAGGATATAGCTATGTATTCTGGTCCTCATAGATTTTACGTACAAAAATGAAATGCATCCATACAATATTTGTTTGGTTCACTTATAGGGTAGAAAAATAAATTTTTCAATATAATTTAAGGGACTATTAACAAAGAAATGTCTTTAAAACTTGGTATGCGCCTGGAAGCAACGGTTTTCAACAAGAAAAACAAGAATCATCTCAACTGATTGGTTAAGATGATACTGCGCAGGCAGAACTGCAAGAATTCTCTCCAAGCCTCATACGAGAGGGTAAAAATTTAGAGATTTGAAATTAAAATGTACAGTTCATCGTGACTGCACGCAACAAAGCTTATCCAATCATGAGACGATCAGCGACTTCAGTGACATACAGTATCGCACCAAGCCACACAGCTGCAGTATATTGGATGCTATGCTTAACCATTCTGCGTGGCGAACCTCTCTAGATGGTTGGGCCGACAGCAACGACGGTGGCTTAAAGCACTCTAGTTGGGAGAGGGGGAGGCCCAAACCCTGCAGTGAGATTTAAATTAATTTTTAAAAATACATAGAAAGGAGGGAAACGCAGACATTGGCAGTGCCTCCAGTTTGTGGTCCTCAGTGGTCTGGCTCTCCAAAGGTTGGCATGTCCTCCTCAAAGCGGAAGCGTTTGGCATGGGGTGAGTCCATGATGTTCTCCTTGTCCTCTGCGGCCCACTTGCCACCTCCGCTCCGTGTGCGGGGAGTGGAGGGCTGGGGGTCTGTGCCAGGGTAGTGCTGCCATAGCCAAGGGTGGGTCATGCACTCGGCAGCACTGGGGCGATCTCTGCACACAACACACAGAAGAGACAGCAGGACAGGTGAGAGCAGCACACTTCTGGAGTTCCACAGGGTTCTAGAACCCAATTCTTAGAAGGATTTCAAAACAAGGATTAAAAAAAGTCCTTCCTTGGGTGAATTCCACATTAACGCAAGTTTGTCCACAATTACATTTAACCCTTAGTGGGGAAACCAGCCCACAGTCGCAGTGAAATCTGATTCAAATCTGATTGAAAATGACAAAACTCTTCAAAAAGACTCTTCAAAACTCTTCAAAACCTTATTTGCATTCCTGTCCTTACTTCACATTGTGAATACAGGTGTAACTGTGTGCGCAGTGCAAATAAGGTTAACCAAAAAAAACTGGTTTCAAGACTTGAAGCCAGAGGCTAGGTGATGTCGTGAGAAAACTCCCATGTGTGTGAGGGTGAGCTTATCTTCTCTTTAAAAATGGCTTCAATAGCTGTGACTGAGAGAGCTGTGAAGAAGTACAGTAGTCTGGGCAATTCCATAGTATGGTTGTGTGACTGAGTATAACCAATCAATAAGTAATGAAATATTTTATACCTTTGTTTCCATGTTAATTCTACAGTTGAATGTACGAATAAATGTTCAAATGTCATAAAATCACTCATTTCACCCAAAGATTTATCTATCAATTAACTGGAGCTACGGCTGCCACTAAAAGGCCACTCTATCAAGGAGGAAAGCTTATGCTTGAGTCCTATGAGGAAGAGACGTACTCAGGGGCTTTCACCAGCAGTTTGCGGATGAAGTCCACAGCCAGCTCAGACACGCGGGAGAAGGACTCGCGGCTGAAGTCCACGTTCACCTGCGACACGTTCAGGAATGTTTCCTGCTTGTCGTCCCCAGCAAAAGGGGACTCGCCCGTTACCAGCATGTAGGCGATGACTCCGACACTCCTAAGGTGGAGACACACACACACACACACGCACGCACACACACACACATATGCAAACACACGCACATGCACACAGACACATGCAGGCACACACCCACACAAATGTAAACAGACAGACAGGACAAATAACAAAGAGGTCAGGAATAACATAAGCAGTTTATGCAGTAATGTAAACATGTGTCTGAGTTAGAGAAATGTATATGCAATGAGCACAATGATGACTACTACACATATTTACTTTCATTTGTGTGGCTACATGAGCTGCTCCTATAGGCTGGGGCATTTCCCCTGACCATAAACTTGACTCGGTCTATGACTGGGAAATGCACCAAGACACTTACCAGAGGTCTGTGGCTGTTGTGATGGGTTCATAGTTCAGGATCTCTGGCGCTGTCAAAGGAGATTAATAACTAACCTTATTGTCTGGTTACAGTAATTTCAATTTAATAACATACATCTGAGCCAAAGAAATGCTCAACGCTTCTGTCAGGTTTCAAAACAAACTCAAATATACAAGTGATAGAAGTGAGTGATACAAGTCAACACTAGTGAGTTACATCAGAAAATCGAGTAGAGTTGAATGTTTTGAGCTGATGTTTAGCCGACAACAGAAGGGAAACCGGTCTTACCAACATACTCGGGAGTGCCCAAGATCTCCCTGAGTTCACCACATGTGCCGAGTCTGCGTGCCAAGCCAAAGTCCACGATCTTGATGTCACCCGGTGGATTCAGGCCAGTCAAGAGAATGTTCTGGGGCTGAGGAAGAGAAAGCAAAAGATTACGACTTTCATAATTATCCTCAAGAAACCAGACAGAAGTTGTTTGTTGCAGTCTCATTACAAAACAACATGAAATGTTAATTTGTGTCACCAACACGTGAGGACAATGTGTTGTCCGTATGCTGGTTTCAGCCCCGCAGAAAACATGTATGAATGTCAGTTTTAAGTACAAGGAAGGGAGATAGGCTTTCTAGAAGATGCATGCTGTGTATCTTTTAAGTTTTAAAGGAGAAATTATGTGAATTAGTCAGTGGCCCTGTTGTTCCAGGTACCTGAATGCTGTCTTTAAGAAAAATACCAAAAAGAAAATTTGATGCTACATACAGACCCGAATAATAAACTGATTAATAATGCTCACTTGATCTATGTTGTATTAAATGTTCTTATTGTTTTTCCTGCCTACAGCACTTGGAGAGTTTGAACAACAGGGCTATGGATTGATTTACACTGGATTTCTCCTTTAAGCTAACCTTGAGATCTAGGTGCACAACGCCATTCTGGTGCAGGAGATGAACCCCCTCCAGTGTCTGTCTGATGAGGCGGGTGATCTGGCCCTCGGATAGGAGCTCTTCTGACACGCAGTGGTCAAATATCTCCCCACCTGCCGCACTATGTATAGGTTGGAAGAAAAGAGAGAGAGACAGACAGACAGACATTGAGCAGCGGACACAATGACAGTGTCTCATTCTTCTCTGCCTCATAGAGATTTAGCGTTTCCAACATGCCTAGGCATGTCTCACACACAGAGAAGAGATTAAAAAAAAAAAAAAAAAACATTGGCACTTGCAATGCGGTAACATCAACTCTTATAATGCACATTAGCACCAACGGTGGCATTTAGGGTTTCCAAATTGATAATGGCCCCCTAAGAGAAATCTCAAAGAACTTCTCCACCCACAACAATCCACCCGCACCTCCCGTTCCACTCACACTAACCTCCTCCACAATCCCAGAACCAGACTCAGGACTTGCGGGCACCACAACCCATTGACTGTTTTAAAAGGGTCCTAAAGACATTTCTTTTTAACAAATCTTTATTGTTAAAAAATGGCCAAATTGTTATTGTTTATGCAGAGGAAAGTCATTTAAAAAGCTCAATGGTCTTCAGAACCCTAAATGTATATGGCACCTTCCAGGCGAGTTGGTGGTGCTTTGGAAGCAGCGCTGCCTGGAAGGTGCTGTTGGGAGCTCCAAAGATCATTCAGCATTTAAACATCAGTTTCCTCATACATGTTCTCCTGATAATGAGTCTGGACTTCCTTCCTTGTCTGCGCCACCGTGCCCCTGTTCTACTTATTACTCCAAGAGAGTTATACAGGGATGAGTTGCGCCTTATTTCTAGTCCCAGTGGGAGGAAAAAAAAAATGAAGCAGTGCCTGCTGTGAACCTCTCTATGGGGTGGTACAGCCCCACAAGTCTTTTTTGCACTGAGGATATTCTGATTACTCAAACATCTGCAGTTTGCACTTTTTTGAACCCCCCCACCCCCAAAACAAAAGACAAAAGAATTCTCCGATTATACTTAATGTTGTGTTTTTTTGCTAATATGAGAGCTAGTCTCCTTTTATGCTTTTGTTTTACTTACTACTCCAGCAGCAAGACGATGTCGTGGTCCGTCTCGTAGGCGGCGTGCAGGTTGACCACACGTGGGTTGTTGCGCGCCACCTCCAGCACGGCCATTTCGTGCACCACCTCCGCCCGACAGTCCCGCCCGCGTCGACGCTTCTTCAGGAATTTGGCAGCGAACACTTTGCCCGTGGCCTTCTCCACGCATCGCTTCACCACAGCAAATTTACCCCTGATAACACAAAGGAATCAAGGAAAAGAATATGTGACAGACGGAAGGAAGGATAGGAGAGAAGGAAAGAAAGTAAATGTCAATGTCAAATTTATTTATAAAACACTATATACACAACAGCAGTCGACCAAAAGTGCTGTAAAAATAAAACAGACAAAACTAAAATAAAAATACATCATTAAGTAAAAAATAGACAGAAATAAAAAGAAACTTAATAGGAATATAACTTAAATTAAACTTAAAAAGAAAAAAAAAAAGAAAAGAGGGTGAACACTTCATAAATCCATTAGCTTCAAGCCCACTGGGCATGATTGATGCTTGATGGTATTTTGAGTCCTCAACGGCACCTTCCAGGCAGCACTGCCTGCAAGGCAAGACCTTAATCCTAACCCCAACCCCATTCAGGCCCACTCATACCCTACGTGTTCCCTTGCGTCAGTATTTCTGTCCCTTCATATTTCCATAAGTTTTTTGCATTTGGGGGGCTAAACTCAGCTTTTACTCAGGGTTACTGCCTGGCAGGGAGCGCTGCCTGAAAGGTGCTGATGATTCTCTATGATGAATCCGGTGGTCAATCGCTCCATTGGATTTTTATGTTATCCTGGAAGTATTAAGTTCTCTTCTACCACTCTCAATTTTCTGGCTATCTCTGGGTTGTTTATTTATCCGGTTTTAAATATTGATATCCTGGACACATAATCTGCTTGTCCCAGGCACCTGTGCTTAGCAACTTGTCCATCCTTGGAGACAGACGCTCTTGCTTTGTTCCTGTTTGAGCTACATCCAAACCACTCAGTCCTCTCCTGTTGCTGAGGCTTTGAACAGCTTTCTTTGAAGTAGACCATACATATTAATCAAGTTGTGTTCATGCAGATAGATGACAACTGATACCTTTAAATTACACAGCCTCAAATTTACTACAGGGGCACTTCTCCCAAATGGACATACAGAGAATAAGGAATAGACTTAGTGGAGGGGCATACAGCTGTACAGACAAAGACAGATGTATTTATTGAATTGGTGGGGGGGCATACGGTAGCACTTTATAATAACCGTCTTCTATAGCCTAAATGCTTATTAAAGAGCTTCTTAACATCAGTAAGTAGTTATTTAACTGGTAAGAGGTAACAGATACCAACAGTTAGGTAACCGTAATTAAAAGAATTTTTTACAGCATAGTTAATTAGTTAGTAAGTTAACGGTTAGTTTACAGTGTGTTATGGCTAAATGATAAAATGGGAAAAACTTGATGGAATTTAATCATATTACTGACTGAAACTACTTTCTTTCCAATCAACTTCTTACTGCTGTTAATAAGCTATTTAATAACCATTTATAGAAGAGGGTTATTATAAAAGTGGTGCCGGCCGGGCATACAGATACGGACAAAGACAGATTTATTGCAAACACGCTCCTTGACACACAAGGTTGATGTGACTAAACAAGTGTGGCTGATCTACAGTTACACCGTAGTCTCTCAAGGATGAGATTTTATCGTTGGTTGATGACTCATTCCAAGTCATTAGTACTCATGTGAGATAGTTTGAATGCCCATGGGCCATGGCAGATAACTGCTCAAGAACAATCTCTCAATGGGGGCTATCTGTTTCTGTTTAGCTGTGCAGTAACAATCACTCCAGTCCAGTCCAGAGTGAAACCCCTAGTCCCTATGACAGAAAACAAGCTAGGCTATCTACAGCAGCGATGACCTCATTCACTCACTGGACACATTTCAGATAAAATCGTCAGATCTGACCATGGGAGAAATTATTTCTCTAAAAACACATTCATTTACTTAGTTCCATTTTTATTTGTTTTTGAGAAGTGTCAGAGACATGCGATAGCCTATCCTTCCCTAACAACCTTCATACACCTTTGTTTTGAAATGCTCTCAAGCAAACACTGGAAGACTGTAGTGTACTGTAGTGGCCACACAGCATATGCTGCTTTTAGACCCCCTTTTGTTTTGTGAGCTTTTAGTGTTTGCATTGTAAACGGACTGTGAAATTGGCTTCCTGCTTAAGAAGTGGCAAAGACCAGTGCCACAGATTCAAAAAAAAAAGGGGGCAAGTTAATCAAACAGGCTTATGGCACAGCTAATATATGCATGAAAACACACACACACACACACACACACACACACACACACTCTTTTATATTCCCTGCACCCCCTTCATTGCACCAAGCACACAGCATTAACATCAGAGCAGTTTGAGAAATCTCACAACCAGACCTAAAATGGCCAAATGTGTTTGCTCTCTCAATCAAATGGAACCAGGTTAAACTCACAGAATAGGGAAGTGGACAGGGTCACTTCCTCTGTCTTAGTGCAAGCACTGTGGTTCCCACATGTCTGGATTTCCTTCCTCTTACCCCAGAACGAGCATGGGTGGTGGTGGTGTGTGTAAGTGTTTGTGTGTGTTTATGTGTGTGTGTGTGTGTGTGTGTGTGTGTGTGTGTGTGATAGAGAGAGCGAGAAACAAACACACACGGAAATATCCGATTGTCTCTTATATCAATTATCTGGTTTAGTAGCAGCAATAGGTCTGAATAATATCAAAGTGCTTGGTTTCAAGGTCTGTGCTTCTCCGAACAATAAACTTAACAAATAGGCCTAAGCGCTGACATGAACACACCAAAACAAAGCGCTTTACCCACTGCCCTGTCCTGTTATTTCCAGAGTGATGAAGGCATTTTTATTACAGTACAGTACACTTTTATTACAGGCATCCCAAAGATCTGAGTATAAGGTTAATTATTCCTTTGAGACTGCAAAAAACTGCTTTCTTATCTCTTTACTTGTCCAAAGGGTACTGCTATCAAACCAAGTATGAAAACACAACTTAGTCGAAACTTCACACGTACTGTAGTCTAGTAATCGAAACTTCACACGTTACATGAAATGCATATTGACCTACCTGCCCAGCTCTCCTGTGATTTCATACAGGCTGTCCATAGGATCTGTCAATATCTGTGTACATATGTCACCCAGCAGTCCTGGGGCAGAGCTGCGGCTGTCTAGCCGTCTTCTAGACATTTTTTCCAGGCAACTTCTTCCGCTTCAGTTTTTGTTCAATTTACCTTAAGATGAAATTGACATTGTTATTAACGCTATGTTTTCTGAACACAAACCTTGGCCATTATGTCCACTAACGTTACACACTGCCTGATGTTACAAAGTTAAAAGAGAGTAGACTTTTCTGCCACTTGACACCTGCAACAAATAGCTCGAGAGCTAGCTCGGTCAGTCTTTCCTATCTTTTGGGCAAAATCAAAAGACTTATTTAGCCTAAAGGCAATGACCTACCTGTACAAGGTCCTCCCGTATGTGACGTTAAAGTTGAAGAAAAGTTGGTGAACGTATTAACATTTCCTTTGTATAACGTATGCATGCTAGGGTATGATCCTAGCTGACAGTCTTGGAGACTGTGTATAAAATAAGGTGCGCTAACTAGGACAAGCTGATTAGCCTTGTTAGCTAACACAACTTTAAACACAGATCCTTCTCAAGAACTAACTTTCATGTTATATATCCACAGAGTTGTTTGGTAGAGAGGAAACCATTCGACGAGTCATTGTTTTCAACACAGGCGACATCCTTCTTCCTTGGTGCACTTCGCCACTCCTCAAAAAACACACACCTACTGGACAAGTTTACGTCGGTTAACGTTACTAGTAACGTTAGCTAGCTTTTCAGTCGTGTCCGACTGGTTTCGTGTCTAGCGTCGCGATAGCTATCCAACGCGAACGGCTTAAAAAAGACGATACAAAGAGAAGACTGGAGTACTTCAAATCGTACGATTCTGAGCAGCGTGTAGAGCAAAAAGTTGCGACTTGTGGACTAGACTACCTTTGACTTATTCACACTGACCACTGGCGGTAACAGTGTTCAACTCCCGCCGCTACTATCCCTGGGCAGTTTTTGAAAAGCCAAGCCGGTGGCCAATATCTGATACACTGTATACGTCACACAGTTTCGATTAAAAGTAGCCATTCATCCTTGCCCTGAGCAGTTGTGCTCAAACTACAAGACGCCCCCTAGGTGCAACCGGGTGCAATTGTGCTGGACTCTGGGAGTCCACATTCCAGTGGCCAAATAAAAGTAGGCCTACTTTGCTGAACATATCAAGAGGATTTCTTTTCTCACTACTGTCTAATTGGTTAGGGTTATGCCACTTTTTATGATGTGGGTTAACCAAAATATCAGTAGGACAAAACTTGCAAGGAGGCCTGGCTAATGTCTATACTTACTCCCAGATATCAAAAGTGGAAAAGATGTGCAACAAATGCAGAAATATGCTTTTAAAAGTGCTGCTTTTGTATGTACTGAGTGTATTCTGGATAGTACGTTTTAAGTAGGCCTACACTCAAAATGCATAGCTTCTTGAAAGACATTAGCAACTCAAGATAGCCTACTTTTCTGACACTTAAGTTGCATTGCTTGGGCACTCAAAAATAAGCCTAAGCCCTTCACAGTGCATTTAAATGAAATGCTAGTATTTTACCAGTGCATATTTAAAAAAAAACAAAAAACAAATAAAGAGTGCTGTGTACGGAAGTAAAGTTCATTACAGGGCTTTTTTTTAGACTTAGGATAGGCTACTTTAAATGTGCTACAAATGTTTTGAAGTGCACAACTTTCTAATCTTTACATAGTTTGTTGGATAATGTCCACGTATCAAAAGTGAATAGGCTTGATTTGGGTTCTTTCCATTTAAATCCATATGTTAATATTTGTTTTTGCTTTACCTCTCTTCCGACACCAATATCAAGCCATCTTGTCAATAAAACCACTGATTATTTAAGAAAAAAGTGTCCCCATTGGCTAATGTAATAGTGCACTTAAACATTCTCTGCCCATTTGGCTATGTTCAGTCATGAGAAAAGAGAGGATGGAGCTAAAAGTTTTTTTTTTTTTAAAAAAAGATCGCGTTAAGGTAAGGTGAAAGATGGACTCAGACAGACAACAACAATTAGACTCTTTGCCCCAAACAGTTTGCTACATTCAGTGCAAAATATAATTTCGACACAGGACAGGACAGACATATGTATCATACAACTATATACAGATATGGACACACATGGATACAGAAAGTCTCTCAAATTCTCCCTTGCTTGTCAAGTGCTTGCCCTAACACGCCTTTGAGATGAGCCATGGCCTGTGGCCTGTGAATTCCAACCTACACAAATCAACTAGTCGATGAAGAAGAAGAAGAAGAAGAAGAAAAAAAAAACATGTGGACACGTGAAAGTGAAACAGACACATTTCATCCCCGTTACATCCACTCTTACAGTGAATTCCTCATGCAAAAAAAGCTAATTTGGTCAGGTGTTGCTGCACTAGTCCAGCATGCAATATCAAGCTATAACACGACACCATCTAAGGGTCAGACTTTGCACAGAGTTGTACTATGCAGACCCTGCATGCAGAATTATTATGGAGCCGGGTCTGGATATACAGAGAAGAGAAGAGGGGCTTTTTTTCTTCTTTTTCTTTTGTTTGTTACAGATTTCATCTGTATGCGAGAAGAGTTCAGATCTAGCTGAATTGGTTACTGTAGCCAAACTTGTTTTTAGTGTCTCTTATGAATGTGTGATATTGAATGTGTGCATCCCTGTGTGTGTATGTGAGAGTGTGTGTGTGTGTGTGTGTGTGTGTGTGTGTGTATGAGCAGTGGGTTCATACAAACAAACAGACATACTGCTGCACCTAAATGGACTCAGTTGAACTGCGGAGCTGCTGGAGAGCTGCTGTTTTTGGCACTAATTTTAGTCTTCCACTAAGGCCACAACTACTGTACTGGGGGGGGCGGACAAACCAAAGACAATACAACCAAGTGCACGTACATGTACATGTAGGCCCGCATGCCGTGAATGCGCCCGAGGCCCGCAGATTTACAAGGGGAGGAACATGCAAACAACAATGCACTCTTGTATTCTTGTGTCATTCCTTCACTAGATGTGCAGTAGAGGGGGGCATGTCATACTGTACGCTCACTAACATGCTTATCTGCACCTGCACCAGAGGCTATTGGGACTGAGGAGACTTATAGTCAGACGTTAACGGGGGTCGGGTTGGGTGGTTGAGTGGCGTTTTATCTCACTCCTCAGTCCATGCCACTGAAAGTTTCATTGCTTCCTGCATTGTGGTTACAGCAGGGTAGGTCATTATCGTCAGTAGTTAGTTAGGGACACAGCTATTTATTTTGTTAGCTTATACATCTTACATTCCCACGGCAGTGGAATTCAAAGACAACTCTGGATGTTTGACTGTTTATGTCTGGAGTGTCAACTACAGTATATTAAACCAGTTACAACTTTTATCCATTACAGATGCACCACTCTCAGTTTTCCTTGCAAATTCCCCTTGTTCTTTCTAATGAATCATATGATACTGTATGTAATCTGTCTTTCTGGTACTCTCCTGGGGGTGTTTTCCTACGATCCTCCTATCTCTGTCAAGCGATTAGTCAGTTGGTGCTTAGAATTGAGCCAATTCTGAACAGCCATTCTCCTCTTTTATAACACATAAAGCTTTAGAGATTCATACAATAACCATATTTTCTACATTCTTGTAAGGGGTGTGTGTGTGTACGTGTGTTTGTGTGTGTGTGTGTGTATACTGTATGTTTGTACGTGTGTGTGTGTGTGTGTATGTTTGTACGTGTGTGTGTGTTTGAGAGTATGTGTGTGTGTGCCTTCGTGTGTGCATCAAGCATCAATAGTTTCACAATAAACAGTGTCCTGATGTGACATTAGTCAAGAGCACATGAGATCATCTCAGTGTGTAGTGGTGGTGTTTTTGTTTTGTTTTGGGTTTTTTTTTTCTTCAGGGCATGAATCTGGTAAAGACAGTTTGTTTTGTTTAGTTTTTTCCTTTTGCAACAGTGAAGAAACCAAGGCCATACTGTAGATTGAAGGCAGGGAGAGTACTGTACTAGGGCACTAAGGGTAGACATAAGAGCTGGGGGCTTGGAGGTATCGTAACGCGCAGAGACTCAAGAAGAGTGGAGAAACAAGCTCATTGTGGAGAGAGGGAGGGCGATTGGCTGTGGGGTTACTCCAGAAGACTGGAGCGACAAGCTTGTTGCGGAGGGAAGGAGGGAGGGAGGGAGGGAGGGCGATTGGTTGTGAGGTTACTCCAGAAGGGTATAGAAACAAGCTTGTTGCGGAGGGAGGGAGGGAGTAAGGGAGGGCGATGGGCTGTGGTGGTGTTACTCCAGGCCGAAGGTACTTGTCTCCTCCACGGCTGTGAGCATCTTCTCATACAGCATGGAGAAGCACGGGTATGGCGGCAGATCAAGACGGTTAAAGCAGGTGTGAGCCCTGTGTGAAAGCAAAAATACACACACACACACACACACACACACACACACACACACACAAACCAAACACATACAGTATATTTGAGTTTATCAAAGTGAACTACATACATCTACTGGTATTTGGAATGAATGAAGTGATTTCACAAGTAATTTCAAAAACATGTTTAAAAGCTTGCAAGATCAATAACATGTTCACGTTCAGTGATCTCGCTATGCTAGCATGCACAATTCCTCATGCTCATCGCGTGACTTTTCTCTTCACCTGGGAGAGTAATACTCTGGTGGAAGAAGACTAAACAGCATTAATGAGCAGTGCCAACAAGAGGGACTTTACCTCGGGAGCGAAGTCACCTTGCCCCACTTCTCCACACAGAAACGCCGTGGCCCATTGCTGCCCCTCAGAGAGGCAAACCCTTCATAGGGAATACTTGATGTGCCTGTTACAAACTACACACACACACACACACACACACACACACACACACACACAAACACACACACACACACACACACACATACACACACATGTCATATAATCTTGTGCTGTAATGTTACACACACGCTTGGGATGTGGAGTATTTACCATGCCATTCATTGCAAAAGATCTGTTACATGACTTGAGATGAATATCGATGAAAATGGGTGGTGAACTAAGACTTTCATGTTGCATTGGAAATGGTTAGTGAGGACTAGTAAAACCCAGTTTTATGTGTGTATATGTATATACTTTAAGAACGTGTGTGTGTGTGTGCGTGTGTGTGTGTGTGTGTGTAGTACCTGCAGCAGTCGCAGTCTCTGCTCATTATTGAACCTCTCCACTGCAGCCCAGAACCAGCGGATCACAATGTGGTTGTCATGGTAACCTGAGGGTGGGAAGAAAGAGAGAGAAGACACAGGGAATGGGCAAGCCAGTGGAGAAAGCATGACAGAGAGAAAGAAAGAGAGAGAGAGAGAGAGAGAGAGAGAGAGAGAGAGAGAGAGAGAGAGAGAGAGAGAGGGGTAGGGAGCTTCACCATGGCTAAATGATGCATCGATTTCTGAGAATACTATCCCCCCCCAAACACCCACCCACCCTCTCCACCACATCAGCTGTTGATAGCGACTGCAATCCCTGACAAGCATTTGAAATGCAGGCACTGTTGCCTGTCTCCTGCCTCCTCCTTAGTACCTCCTCTGTATTCGGTGTGGCTCCTCCAGTCGGCAAGGTCGATCTCCGCAGTGCCAGCTATAACCAACTCCAGCTCCCGCGCATCAAACACAGACACCAGTCGCACGTCCACCACCTGGTGCACAGAGATGACCGTTAGCACTGTAGCTAAGCTAGTCTGCTTCCTCCTGAACCGGCCAGTCCAAAGGGTCAGCCACAATGTACTGTATTTCAGACAGGAAACTCTCACAATTACTAAATAAGAGTTTATTAGTGTAAGTACAAGGTAGTATGCATGGTTTAGGTTACGGTAGGCGGGTTTACACTTCTAATCTGATTAGAAAGATTCCATGTGAATTCTATAGAACAGTATCCAAGGAGATGCATTCATAAATGCCAACCGAAATGGAATATTGGGTTAAATAATCAGATTAAAAGTGTCCATGTAAACGGGGCTATTGTGACTAATTAAGGGCATCACTCCGATTTTCCTGTATGAACCTGGTCATGTGTGATTGATGATCATTTTCTACACTCTCTAATTCATACAGATATTGTGTTGCTGTGATGAAGCTGTTTGCTGGTACCTCGTAAAAGCCTCGCACTAGACTCTCCGTCTGCTGAGCCACGCCTCTCTCGATGCGCCACTTCACCATGCGCTCGATGTACTCCTTCTTGTTCTTCTCCGACACGGTGATGCTGGAACCACCAGGCTTCAACTCACGCTCAGTTATCTAGAGTGGATATCACACCAGGCACACAAATGATGTGATATAATACATACTACAATAATGTATAGTAAAATAGTTTGATATAATGTATAGTCCTACTATAGTATAGTTATGAGATATTAATGCACAGTAAAATATTGTATAATATTGTGAAATAATGCATACTACTTTATAATATTATGGAAAATGCATTCTATAGCACAAAAGCAAAACATTGGAATGTGTGCCTTGCCTGTCTGATGAATATTATCTTATGGTGAAACTAATAGGAAGTTGAGTGTGGATGTGAGCTCTCACACACCACACACCAGATTATTTGACGAGCAAACTCACAGCAACAAAGTTTTCATATCATTCCAAATATGCAAAGAACATTTCAGTGTGTGATAAAAGTTATCCCACTGTTCAAGGTCACAGATCAAAACACCAGGACTTAAGGGTACAATGGGTATGGCTATCTTAATAATTCTTACCTCCACCAAGGAGGTTATGTTTTTGCCAGCGTCTGTCTGTTTGTGTGTGTGTGTGTGTGTGTGTCTGTCTGTCGGTCTGTGTGTCCGAGTGCTTTTCTAGTTTATTTATTTAAATACTGCTTATCTAATTTAGTTTGAAATTTAAAGGCCATCCTTACTGCTTCAAGGCTACCTTGGTTTAATGGATCATTAACAAATCCCAGAGGCAAAGTTTGATTAATGAAGTCCCTGAGACAAATAGACACGTGCTGCAGCATTGTTACGTTATTATGCCTCTCATCTGACCTGTCCAAACACTTCCTCGTTGACGGTGAAAGTGAGGTCCAGAGTGTCCTCGATGTCGTTGTCCTTCATCCACTGCAGACTCTGGTGGAACTCCTCATCTAAGAACTCCAGATCACTGAGGTCACAGGGGCTACAGAGAGGGAAGATTTCAAACCGTCAGTGTTTCTCAAAGTTAAGAATGCTTCCTAGGTAGCACACTCGCCTTGGAAGCTGTACACTTCAAAAACAAGGTTCCATCTGTGCATCCCTGAAAAATCTATGAACAAAGGCCTCTGTCCTCGCTAGAATTTAGAAGGATGATTGACTTTGGAACAGTACTTGGCGACGGACAATGACGTGGAATGCTCGAAAAAGCAGCCTTCCAAGCATGCTTCCACGACTTTGAGAAACAGTCAGTGTCATCAGGGTTGTAGTGGAGCTCAGTATTCTATGGTCTTTGGTGCCATTACTTCCTGTTTGCTGATTGGATACACAATGCTGCACCAACAGGGAAACACTACACTGACAGTGTCGTGGACCAGAACACTATTTTCTTAATCTTTGTTTTTAAAATTTTCTGCATCCATAATTTCATTGACATTCTAAGATAATGAGTTTAGAGATGGTAGGGTTATGATAAGCTCAACAGTGCATTTTCTCTATGTTTCTGTAGTGTTACTGTACTCAGGTCCGTCCAGTGTGTGTACAGTATGTACAGTGTATATGTGTGTGTGTGCGTGTGTGTGTGTGTGTGTGTGTGTGTGTTTGCTGTAGTGCTCACATGCGCAGCAGCCCCTTGTAGAATGGTCGGGTGAAGAAGGCGTCCAGAAGGTACTGATGGATGAGAGCCAGACCCAGGATACGACCACTAAAGCGGAACCTGCATAGCACCAGAGAATATCACTATCAGTAACTCTGGCATCCTTTTTAAAAAACAAACAAACAAAAAAACAAACATTCATTCATCATGTTACATCATCATACCATCAATCATCCATCCATTCATCAGTATCCATCTTTCCATTCATCCATCCATCCATCCATATCCATCTTTTCATCCATCTTTTCATCCATCCATCCATCCATCCATCCGTATCCATCTTTCCTTCCATCCATCAGTCTATCCATCCATCCATCCATCATTCAATCTGCTGAATCATCAATCCATCCACACAACTGTAAGCCAATCAATTCACCACACTGTCTCACACACACTTGTGCACACTTGCTTCGGTAATCCATTTCCCCTTAGCTTCGGCCTCACCCAATCAGAAACTCCATACTGTAGCACCTAAAACTCACCAGTCATGGTGGTTGTCCACAAAGGCCGACATGGGGCTGATTTGCACAGTGTACGTGTCATTAGCGGAGTACTCAAAGAGCCCGTAGTAAGGGTTGAAGAGCTCTCGAGAGACCAGGAAGAAGAACTCCCTCGATGGTCCACTGTAGTCCAATCTAAAAGACACACACACACACACACTCATAAAGCAAGTGCTTGCACTGTGTATTCAAACACTACCAATATGCTCAGATATGCAGCAGCCTCTTGCCCCTATTATACTGGATGACTCAGACAAAGCAGCTAGGATATATTGTATTTGCTATAGCAAAAACAAAATAATTGCTCTGCATGCCCGTCAGGGGTCCAGGCTACTGCAGTCTGTTTGTACAGTAAATCACTAAAACCCCCTAACGCACAGCCAGTGATGCACACAGTAAGTACACTACCAGTGATGGTGCTACTGTACATGTCTGCATTACTGCATGCTTGTTAATGGGCTACTGGAGGAATCTAGGAATCTAGACGTACTGTACCTTAGTGGTGGCAAATGGTTTTGCTATGCTGGTAGCCTACTTCTAGAAATGCACCAGGCCTCAGTAACTGTTCTCACAAGTTTGATTAGACCAATCACATTGCTCTATTCTTGTAGAGAGAGGCCAAGACGTACCCTAGTGGTAAGCTTATCAGGCCACTATTGCATGTAGAGAGCTGTCTGAAAGGCAACTGCTTATTCCATCCCCTTGAATGAGAATGGTCTATCAGTCGTACTGTAGCCACACTACACATTGTAATGTTTTTAGTCTGGCTTGTCAGTTCAGTTTAATTCAAGTACTGATTGTCATTTTCACAGGAGTACAACTAAATTACATTTGGAGGATCCACATTCACATTCCATAGCATATAAAGTGCATAGTTGAAAGTGCAAACCCAGTGATAAACCCTTTAAAGCTGTATTTGGCAAGTCTACGTAATTCCGAGACTTAGGCAAAAAAATTCTAAATCATACAACTTTCTGGTCCCTCCCCCAGTCTCTACTACGCTCCTCAACGGCCCTCGCTGTAGCATGTTGTCAGCGGCTTGCTCACAGCAGTGATCGACAGGCAGCTATCCCTCCCTCTGAGCCTGATTGGTGGAAGGCTACAGGGAGCGCTGGATTTTTGCAAAGACGATTACTGTAAAAGGTTTAGAAGGAGCTTGGGAATTGTTTTTTCCCCTAAATAGCCTTTTTCATGTACTACTTCCACAATAACGTGACAGTTCTACGAAATTTGACCTTAAAAGAGTTGCCGAATACAGATTTAAATAGTCCCAGTGTAAACATTTGACACAGTATGACAGACAGTACAACATTTACAGCAGCAGCATAGGTCATTTCCTCAATAAATAAAAGTGCAGTAAGGAACAGGGACAATCAGACAGACATAAGAGTGGGTATAGTAGTTGTCAGACTACTTACTGCTGGAGAGCTAATTCATTCAAAAGAGCCAGAGAAACTCACCCTTCCTCTCCCACAAAGCTGACATACAACTTGCTCCTCTGCAGGTCTTTGCGGGAATAACACATGATCTGGTTGAAGGCGTCCTCCAGAAGGTGATCTCTACGAATGATGAGTCTGGAAACATGGGAAAAAGATTAAATACCAGATCCATTATAAATAGCTGTTTCCAAAATGAAATAACAGATCTGATATAGATAGCTGTTCCAAAACTTTACATGTAAGCAGTTTTGGTGTATGGAGGTATGTGTTCATTTTTTAATAAATCAAAACTTGGACATTTAGCAGGGGTTACCTGCTCTTTAATCAGGGAAGTTACTTTCCAATTCTCAATTACATTTATTAGTTCCTAAAAGCAAGTATAATGTTGATGCCAGGTCAGACATTTTCTTCTGGAGACACTTTTCGTCCGGTGCTTAAAGCACTTAAAAAGCCCATCCAGCACATCTTTAACTGCAAATGTGAGCTGCCACTTGGCACCACAAATGAAATGGATTTGTTCTGAAGTCTTCGTTTGAAGCCTTGCCGAGTCAATCAGCTAAATGGAGAAGATTAAGGGGATCTTGGAGAGTAGAATGTTTCTCAGAAGAAGGAAGAGGATCAAGAGGTGACTATCGTCAACATTTCTTGAACTGCTTCTTTAGAACATTCTTAATTACGTCACTTTAGGCACTGGTATATGCACCATCATGCCCAAACTTTACACACTCTGTTCTCTTTTGAGGCCAGCAAAACAACACCTCACCAGTCTTAAACGGCCAGCTATTTCAAGACACCACATGGGGAAGTTCCAGACTAAATGTGGATAGAATGCTGTGGTGGTTGAGATTTTTTATTTATAGTTCTGGAACATTCCATTGTTCTATTGTACTAGAACTAAATACAGCTGAAAGCCTTCATCTGATTAGCCAGAGTGCTGCTGGATGGCAATGCTGTGCTGTAGGTATCTGCAGCAACCCTGAGGGAAACTTCAAGGCCGTGGGCAGGGCAGGGACACAAGACAAAAGCCCCCTGGAGGAACATTAAAGGGATGTGGTGCATGATGATCAGTTCCGTTTCAAGGTACTTTGGGGGCCCCAAGCAAACAGATTATGGGGGCACTTCACTTGTCATGGTTGTCTAACTGCAGCCTCAAGTCACATTTTATTGAAAAACACCTCAAACTAAAATACTAATTACTAAAACAGGGGGGCCCTTTCAGCCTGGGGCCCCAGGCAATTGCCTGGTTTGCCTGTGCTGTCGCAACGGCCCTGATGATGCACTTAGGAGAAGTACACTGCTCTCACTCCTCTCTTCTTGGAAACGTGATAGTGAAACATAGTTCGAAACAAGGCTTGCGCTAAGCAGCTGGGCGACCCAGCTCTCGCATGCTGCAGCATACAGTATAGTGGGCTCCCACTGTTCTGAGAGCACAATCGCTGAGAACAATGCATATTGTGCTGCCCTTGTTTTTGTAATGACATCATTTAGTAGCAGGCAGACTCACTTCACTTTCCCAGGGCCCTGGCCGTAGCCTTTAGTCTCCAGCTTGCGGTAGAAGTTCCTCAGCTTGGCCTCAAAGTCACGTTTGTAAGGGGCTGGAGCACGCGCATTCGCTCGTGGTGTACCTGAGTGAGTGTGTGTGTGTGTGTGTGTGTGTGTGTGTGTGTGTGTGTGTGTGTATGTGTGTGTGTGTGTGTGTGTGTGAGAGAGAGAGAGAGAGAGAGAGAGAGAGAGAGAGAGAGAGAGAGAGAGAGAGAGAGAGAGAGAGAGAGAGAGAGAGAGAGATTAGTACACCATAATGATATTCACTTTTGTTTTGAGAATGACTGGGTGATAATTGAGACATTGAATATGTGTTTGTGTTTGTCATAAAAACTTAAAGCAGATGTGGTTGTGCATGTGAGACTAAATGTGAGACTCAGCTCGTGGGGTTGTTCTCTCACCAGGGGAACTTTGAGGAGAGGCATGACAGTAGCCTGCCTGCAGTAAGGCGTGTGGTGGCACATACGACATCACTTCCTCTTCAAACAGACTGCAGGCAGAGAGGTCCAAACGTCACATGGCCATCAGAGAGGCACACACACTGACTCCCATACACATTATTTGTATCCATTAACCAGATTTTGACATAGCATCACAGAAAGATATGCATAAGCCAGCATTAATTCACATTAATCTTTTCTGTTGTCTACTGTTCCTGTGGTTGGGCCTTTAAACAGATGTGTCGACATGCAAACACTTCAGCTCACTCTTTCTTGATCTTTGTCTCTTTCTCAGTTCCCCTTTCATGGTTGTTCCTTACCAGCCAATATTCAGATGCAGCTGATAAAGAGAAACCTACAGCACCACAGAGATAATACAGTGACGTGCTTGTCGTCATGACAGTGTCTCACCTCAGCAGCATAACTAGGTCAGCGTCACTGGACAGACGAGCCAACCCTGCTGAACCCTCATTGCGGATAAACTGCACCTTCTCTCTGTGGACCAGAACACTCACAACATCAGGCTCCAATCTCATACATTTGGCTCAAAAAATGTGGGAATTTATTGTGTAATTTATCGTGTAGGTCTATTTATCAATGTCAATCAAGAAGCCCGTACTTGAGAGAGTGATTTCGCACGAGCTCCGGCTGTCTCTCCTGCAGGATCTCAAAGATGTTGGGTTGACGTAGAAAAGCCACAATCTTCTCATTGTAGGCTGAAAAGGCATTTTTAAAACAAAAAATTAAACCAGACTCTATCTTTCAGATATTATCACCTCATAAAACATAATATTGTCCACACTCCACACCTGCTGAATGAGGACAGATACAAGGTCATGGTACTGGTGAGGACACTTACCCACAGGTACGGGGTCAAGGTACTGGTTTAGTGTTGTACTGTATGTTGAGGACACTTACCCACGGGGACGAGGTCATGGTACTGGTTTAGTGGTTGTACTGTATGTTGAGGACACTTACCCACGGGGACGAGGTCATGGTACTGGCTGCGACTGGACCCACTGAAGGTACTGGAGGGCCGGGGTAAGGGGGGACTGGGGGATCGAGAGTCATCAGCCACCTGTGACACAGCAGAGCTCTAACTGTGAACCTTAACATGCATCCAGACTCTACACATTCACTCAGTGCCGTACTTCAGCAGTGACCATTCTGCTCATATATATATATGAGCAGAATGGCCTTCCAGGCTTCCATTGTTTCTGCACTGACGTGACACAACAGTATTCAGCCCGACATCATTTACATTAGGTTAAACGTAATGCACCGTTACGGCACTTCTAACGGCTGAGTTAGAAGCTCTGCCTTTTGGCTCAGTGGTTAGAGCGCCCGACTCCCACGCTGGGAGTTTGTAGCTCGCGGGGTGGCGGGTTCGAGACCCGTGTGTGGTGCGAACCGCCACCGGCTACAAATGCAGAGGGATTGGAAAGAGGACTCACCTCCCCAGCACTGTGGCTGCGCTGGCGGCTCAGGTGCTGCCGATGGGCCAGGAGGCCGCTGGAGCGGGAACTCTGCAGGGGGAGCCGCGGGTCGATGAAGGTGGTGGTGCGACAGTTATGATCCACAAAGAAGGGCTGTGGAGAGAGAGAGAGAGAGAGAGAGAGAGAGAGAGAGAGAGAGAGAGAGAGAGAGAGAGAGAGAGAATGTTAGACACTCACAGGTGCTCCATATGCAGTCCATCTGAACTACTCTATGCCAACTTATGTGTATTGAGTATATGTAAAAGGCAAGTGTTAACCACAGCCTTGTCGAGCATTATAATACAATGGGGCAAATCCCACAGCAATGCTATGCCTTTGCACGTGCAATCTCAGGCTACTCTGCCAAAAATGCTGCGAGCCACAGCTGTGAGCTGCATCAGTTTGAACCCTCTGGAGAGGCTCAAGGAGCAAAGCCTACACCAGGCTACTGTACAGAATGTGTGACTAGCTAGTCTCTGATACATACAGTACAGTACCTAACTCATAGTGTTGATACGACGGATGAGCCTCTCTCTCTAATGGAAATTATGTTTACAATTTTGGAAAGGAGTCTACTTTCATTGTAAGTTATGTATAATTAATTGCAAATATATGATGATAAAAGAAAGAATATCATGTATCAGTAGAGGACTAAACAGAAGATCGTCAATTCAAAGGAAGAAAAGGCAAAGAAAACTATTAGTCTTCCAAAATGACAAGACCCAATGAGGTTGAAAGGCTAAATGGGCATAATGGATGGATCCTGTCACAAACATAAAGAAAGAGAGAAATAGGGACAGAGAGAGAGAAAGAGAAATAGAGGGAGAGAAAGAGAGAGAGAGAAATGAAGACCTAGAAAGCCTGAGAGAGGCAGGCAGACCTTGCCGGTATGGTCATGTTTCATCTCCCAGCCCCGGGGCAGCTCCAGCTGCTTGTTGGTGAACAGGTTGAGGAAGGTGACCAGGTCGCGGTTGTGCTGGTAGCGCTCAAAGTGGTGCGCGTCTCGCCGCACCTTGCTGATCATGTGCTTTAGGCAGGTGTTGCTCGTAAACATGCGGTAGGCACTCTTGACAGGCAAAGCACAACCGTGAGAGACAATCAATAAACCAACACCTGCTGACCTCAATATTTACAATATTCACAACACACGCTCATTGGCTAATACATACTGTAACAATATTCACAACACAAGCTCATTGGCTAATACATACTACACTGGTTATACAGGCAATTCACTAAATTCCCAAACACTACAGGATAAGGTTTATGTATGTATTGCCTGTGTATTAAATGAATGCATCTATTAACTGCATGCATGAAATATTACTTTGTTATAATGAGCTCACGATCTTACAGGATGAAGGCATAAAAAACCATGGATAGCCCACCGATATCTACTAATCTCATAGCTAAAGAAATGTTGCAAAAGCAATACACTTTAGTTAATAAGCAGGAAACAGTTTCTACTAAGTGGACACTGTCTGGTGAATGAGGATGTGTTGATCCCAGAGACAGTAGACTATCCTTAAGAAGTTAGCGTGATTCCACAGGTGTCCTCTCCCTTAGGCTTGACTGTGGGTGAAACAATCTGTGTAACAGATCCCTTCCAGCGTAGCCACCAGAGAAGATCTGGTGTAAACATGGCATGAATCACTCCTCTCCCTGCGAGAGCATTATTCTGTCCTGAGCTCAGTCACCAGGCGGCTAACTGGTCTAAGGAGATTAGGCTAGGCTAGGCTGGAGGGGATCTGCATCCATATCCGTGGGACTCATAGCCTGGCAAGCCAGACTATAACATAAAATCAGGGTTGTCACAACAGGACAGGCAAACCAAGCAATTGCCTGGGGCCCCAAGCTGAAATGGGCCCCCAACATCAACTGTATAATTATTTTAGTAGTTTAGTTGGTAGTGTTTTTCAATAAAATATGACAGTCTAGAGTTAGACAACGGTAATTTAAACTCAAATAATTAATGAAAGTTGCTTGAGGATTACAATAATTTGGTTGATGTAGGTTTTTATGTGAGGTGAAGGGCCCCATGTCCTGTTTGCCTGGGGCCACCCAAGTACCATGAAACGGCCCTGCGTAGAATTAAATGTATAGTTTGGCCATGATGGATAGAGCCTAGGGGCGGAATCTCTCAAACTGTCTCTTCATGCAATAGGATTGCGCTATGACCAGAGCCATAGCTATGACCAATCTGAGCAACAAACAAGCCGATTCAAACAATGCTAAAGCCCACCCAATAACTCCCTGTCCACATGATTGGATAGACACTGCCGATGTCCGAATACAGCGGTTCCCTATGGCTACGTCCGGTCTTTGGTCTTTTTTGCCCCTAATGGTGCCTTCCACGCAGAGCTGCCTTTAAGGAACTACTCCACTCAGTTTAGGGTTAGGATGAAGGTTTAGGGGGTTAGGGTTAGGAATAGAGTTAAGGTAGTGCCTTTTAGTCTGTGCTGCCTGGAAGGTGTTGTTGGAGGCAAAAAACACTATTGACACGTACTCCCTGAGCAAACCAATTTGCTACCACTAGGGTATGTCTAGAGTTGCAGGTTATGGGACTCACAGGGTTGGAATGCAGCACAGTGAAGAAGTCGGGGCTGGAGAGGAACTTGGCGCCGGGGGACTGGAGCAACAGAGCCAGGCGTGAGCGGGGGCTGGAGTGAGTGTCCCTCCGGTACTCTGACACCACAAACACAAACAGATAAAAAAAAAATCACAATGAATTTTATTGTCATTATTAAGACTTCATGGTGGTAATTATTATATTGTCATTATTATATTATATTGTTATACTATGTTTATCACTATAATATAATAGTAATAATATAATATATAATAATATAATATATTGATATATTATATTTATCACTATTGTCACCAGTATTGTTTACAATCATTCATTTTATTTAGTGATGTAATCTTTGTTTTCTTTTGAGAGTAGTTTTTAACAAAACCATCTGCCAAGTACAAGTAAATATCATGACCATCAGAATCTTCAATTCTATTCTATACTATTTGATGCAACACTCTACACTTTGTGTAGTAGCTTAAAATAACACACCGCTATTGAATGTAATCAGAGATGGACACCCCAGACATTGAGCGTAGAAGTCGAGTAGCCTATACTATATATAAGTTCACCTTCTGGAGAAGCTGAGTGGCATTTTTTAATGAGGTGGCAAAGCTAATGAGCACAGGCAGCAGTCTCAAGGCCAGGGTCTCTACACTAACACCACACAGCAAGGCAAGGCAAGGCCTCTGGACCAACCCACAGTTTGAGAACTTGTGAAAGCAGCATACTGTACCTAACATGTTGTGTGACAGACCTGCAAACTTGTCAGTGAAAAAAAGGTGACAGTGTCTGGCATGGCGTGGAATGATGGAGTGGTGGAAACTCACTGGTTCTATACGATTCACCTGAATGACCCAATTGAGCAAGAAAACACTGATTGTCGCCGAAAAGCAACAAGTTTTTAGGTCTGGTTAGAGCAGTGTGCTGTATCTGAGGTATTGTGAGAGCAGCGTAATGTACCTGAGATGTTGTGAGATGTTGTGAAAGCAGTGTGCTGTACCTGAGATGTTGTGAGATGTTGTGAAGCAGTGTGCTGTACCTGAGATGTTGTGAGAGCAGTGTGCTGTACCTGAGATGTTGTGAGAGCAGCGTGCTGTACCTGAGATGTTGTGAGAGCAGTGTGCTGTACCTGAAATGATGTGAGATGTTGTGAGAGCAGTGTGCTGTACCTGAGATGTTGTGAGAGCAGCGTAATATACCTAAGATGTTGTGAGAGCAGCGTAATGTACCTGAGATGTTGTGAGAGCAGCGTAACGTACCTGAGATGTTGTGATGTTGTGAGAGCAGTGTAATGTACCTGTGATGTTGTGAGAGCAGCGTGCTGTACCTGAGAGGTTGAGATGTTGTGAGAGCAGTGTGCTGTTCCTGTGATGTTCAGATGTTGTGAGAGCAGTGTGCTGTACCTGAGATGTTGTGAGATGTTGTGAGAGCAGTGTGCTGTACCTGAGATGTTGTGAGATGTTGTGAGAGCAGTGTGCTGTACCTGAGATGTTGTGAGATGTTGTGAGAGCAGTGTGCTGTACCTGAGATGTTGTGAGATGTTGTGAGAGCAGCGTGCTGTACCTGAGATGTTGTGAGATGTTGTGAGAGCAGTGTGCTGTACCTGAGATGTTGTGAGAGCAGCGTGGTGTACCTGAGATGTTGTGAGAGCAGTGTAATGTACCTGTGATGTTGAGATGTTGTGAGAGCAGTGTGCTGTACCTGTGATGTTGTGAGAGTAGCGTAATGTACCTGAGATGTTGTGAGAGCAGTGTAATGTACCTGAGATGTTGAGATGTTGTGAGAGCAGTGTAATGTACCTGTGATGTTGTGAGAGCAGCGTGCTGTACCTGAGAGGTTGAGATGTTGTGAGAGCAGCGTGCTGTACCTGAGATGTTGAGATGTTGTGAGAGCAGTGTGCTGTACCTGTGATGTTGAGATGTTGTGAGAGCAGTGTGCTGTACCTGTGATGTTGACGGGCAGCAGGTCAGTGTCCTCTGGAGGGTCAACAGGCGGCTCCTCTGTCCTTTCATTGGTCATCGTCCTACGAATACTCTGGTACCTAATATCACATGTGAGGGACGGAGAAAGAGATTATTATAGTGTTATTATAGTAATATAGTATTTTTGATATGTTGACATGATATATAAAATAGATTTAGTCAGTGCACCTTTAAAAGTAGGGTACAAGATCAGAGAAAAACGTTTGTGCAAACTAAATTTGGACATACACGTATCACGACTACTTTCCCCCCGAAGTAGTCTATGGTGCAGAAGGGGGAAAAGGGAGGACCAAATGGCAGTTGACTTTGATAGACATTATAATCATTCAAACATTTGGGACCCTCGAAATGATTGGATGGCGTTTTCCCCATCCTGTTTGTTCCAATCAGGGTGTGAAGGGGATTTTAAGTAATATAGTAAAAAGTGTTCCAGGAAAGTGAGTGAGTGAGTGAGTGAGTGAGCAAGCAAGTGAGGGAGCGAGTGAGTGAGTGTGTGAGTGAGTGAGTGAGTGAGTGAGTGAGTGTGTGAGTGAGTGAGTGAGTGAGTGAGTGAATGAGTGTGTGAGTGAATGAGTGTGTGAGTGAGTGAGTGAGTGAGTGAGTGAGTGTGTGGGTGAGTGAGTGAGTGAATGAGTGTGTGTGTGAGTGAGTGAGTGAGTGAGTGAGTGAGTGAGTGAGTGAATGAGTGTGTGGGTGAGTGTGAGTGAGCGAGGGAGTAAATGTGTGTGTGAGGGTGTGAGTGTCTGACCTGCGGTTGAGCTGCTCCATCTGCTGTATGGAGCTGGAGCGGGTCAGGCCCTGTGGGGCCGGGGGCCCAGTGGGTCTCTGCCAGGTGGTGGTGCGGTTCACATGGTCCACAAAGAAGATGCGGCCATGACTGTCAATGCGAGCCTCCCAGTCTGTGATGGAAACACACAGCCCTTCTGTTAGTGAGGCTATTTCAGGCCAACTCATGGCCAATACCACATCTATTGCTACTACCAGGGCCGGTTCTAGCCTTTTTGCTGCCCTAAGCCAGATTTGAGTTTTGCCCCCTCTTTTCTAGAAATACAAGTGAAAAACTGAAAAAAGAAAGTAATAAATGTCTTATGATGCCCCCCTGATATCTGGTGCCCTAGGCGATTACCTAGTTCGTCTATGCCTAGAACCGGCCCTGGCTACTACCATAATATAACTATAAATATTAACTGCTAATTACTATATTTACACATCATATATTTCACCATTTAATTGTGAGACTTAGTTATACTGTACATCTACAGTACATACATGTATAGAGTCCATATGTATGCACTACATGCACGACATACATACATGAACGACTAAGTGTGTTACATATCATGAAAATCACATTTTCATGAGGGACAAATAAACATTGCAGGTAGAGTTTGTGCTTGTAGCATTAAGGCTGATCTTGTCTAAGGACAAACCCATTACTGGGTTCCTGAAGCACCAGATTGGTTGGGTGGAATTGTTAGTAGCTCAGTCAAAGCTACAGTAGGCTATGTCTATGCAGCCTGGACGCAGAATAGATGTAAGTAAGTATTTTATTCACTAATATTTATGAATTCATCATTTTCTTAAGAGTCCTCTTAGTAATTTCTAATAAAAAGAAGAAAAGGACTAGCATTACAAACTCTCCACTGCAGACAGACCCAACCCCCCCAAACGCACAAACACAGTTAACACACACACTCACTAGCAGGCAGGGGTTCGTCCACTCTCTGGTAGCGGTGGATGTCCTGTCTGACAGAGGGCAGCGAGCGCACATGCTGGTGCCCGTTCACCTGCGCTCTTGGAGCTGGGCATTATGGGAACAAGAACAGTTCAGCTCATCACATTTCCACAAAAAGGTTCAAACTATTTAAATCGACTTTCACACTATTTTATCTATTTAAATATTAAATGTTTTTGTCCTGCTATGTAAAAAAATCCATCAAATGTCAAAATAACTGAATTGCACAGTAAATGTACAAAATAAGAGCATTTGAAGATTTGACTTTGATATTATAAGAAAATAGAATTTGAATGTTATGTTTTTTACTCCTGGAAGCCCAGGGATAAAATGCTTTTTCATAGCTTTTGTGTGTATATATATTCTCACTTAGCTCAGTGCCTCATACTTACATCCTTCTGTCTCTGTATCCGATACAAATGTCTCACTAATAGCTTTTGTGTGTGTATATATTTAGATCAGTGACCCTCATGAATAGCCTTTGTGTGTCTATATTTTTACATATCTCAGTGACTCTCACTTACATCCCTCAGTCTCTGTATCTGTGACAAATGTCTCTGAGTCCACAGAGCCGCCCTCTGCTGATGGTATGAGGTCCTCCTCTTCCTCCTCCCCCTGGGACACGCCCGCTGTGGCCTCTAAGCTCCACCTCCTGGACATGGTATCTGGCTCCTCCTCCTCTTCTTCCTCTGCCTCATTGGCTGGAGGCTCTGACGGCGGCGGTGGTGGTGGTGGTGGGGGCGGTTCCTCTGTCTCAGCAGGAGGAGTCTCTCTTGCTTGATTGCTGGCATTGTCGGATGTAGGTGGGGCCTGCTCAGATTCCCCTCCCCCAGGGTCAATTGCTGTCTCCGCCCCTTCCTCACTCTCCTGCATATCCTGTTGTCAGAACACACCACAAAACAAAGCTTTAATCTCTTGTGAAAATGGGAGTACATCCTTAATTTAGTGGGGCAAAAATTTAGTACACATACACTAATATCATATGGAGGAACACACAGTATTAGTCTTAAGCATAAAAAATATAGTCTTGATCCGAAGGCTCTGCTACATTGCATATCTTCTGTCAAACTGTTCTCAGAGCAATGGATGTAATTATGATGCACTTGATTTTTTAAATCTGAGATATAATGAGTGCCTTTAACGAGAGCTGATAAACCATTTAGTGCAGTGTGTGGCCAAGAACAGGACTGGATGGAACCCAGTAAGACCCACCTCATTCCCAGCTGGACAGCTATCTGTGGCCATGGACGACACGTCCACTTCAGTGCTCTGGTCCTCACTGGGCACCTGTCCCTCTTCTTCAGCCTCCTCTGGTCTGGCTGTGCCCACCTCAGGGGCCAGGGAGCTGGGCCCTTCATCTCCAGGCACCGGGCCCACCCCTCCAGTCGGCACCACCACCACCCCCACTGTCTCATCTGCCTCCCTGCAGGAGTCCATCTCCTCTTCCTCCTCCGTCTCCTCAGGAGGTGCGGATGGCACAGGTGGCAGCAGTCTGGGGCTACCATGGCCGTGGTGGTGGTGGTGGTGATGGAGGTGGTGGACAGTGGGAGGCGTGCTCTCGGTGGCGGCCGAGCGTTCCTCGTCCTCATCGGAGTCGATATGCAGCATGGCGCTGAGGCGTGTGTGTGTGGGGAAGCTGGAGCAGAGCTTGGGCGAAGACGCCGCGCCCAGTGGGCGCTCGCCGGGGCCTTTGGGCGCCTCAATGGCGTCCAGCTGCTCACTGAAGGAGCCCTGGAGCAGGTCCGGTGACGAGGGCGAGTCGTCCTCTAGGGCGGCACTACTGGGCAGGTAGTCGCGCTCAGGGGGGGTGATGATGCCCCCGTTACTGGTTCGTGGCGAACCCAGGGACCCGGTGGGCGAGTGAATGCCCATGGACATGGGCAGAGGGTGCGGGAGATCCTCGTCATCTGAGGGAGTCCCAGGAGCACCGTTCATGGCTGCGGCCACGAGGATGGACTCGGCGGAAACTGTGGATGGAGAGAGAAATAAAGACGTTCGTTATTACCCTGGCCCATGTGAAGCTGTGCGGTACAGTATGATGCTGATAATCTTTATGTACCACAAGCACATAGCACATGTGCAATAGTCTTTTGATGTTATGTGTATGCCTTGTCTTAAACAAGTCTAGCTCAGGGATACAAAAAGAATTTCAGTGAAAACTGACAATAAAGTCTTATCATATTGTATTCTATTGTATTGTATTGTATCGTATCGTATCGTATCATATAATCTATGGCCCCTGCAGGGGGCGCTGGGAAACCCCTTAGACTCACCCTCGTGCCCAGCAGACGTCACCTCCACTCTGAGCTGCAGCTGGCCGCTCACGTGGTCCGTGGGCAAGCGACGGCACAGAGAGAAACTCAGGGGCTGAGAGCTGCGGACAGGGACACAAACAACCAACCAACCAACCAAACACACACACACAGATAAAAAAACATCCAAACACACACACACACACACACACATGGACACACCAAACAGACAGACAGAGACACACACACAGACACACACACACACACACAGAGATCACAGACTTTCTACATGGCTCTCTGTGGAGCGTGAGCTCGAGTGCCTGAGCAAGAAGAAGAAGATGAAGATGATGATGACACTCTGTGTAAGCGGGACGGAGGGAGAGGGAGGCGGGGAGGAGGCGGAGGCGGTGGCGGTGTTGCCATGGCACCCACCCAGACTGTCTCTCCAGAAGGATCTGCACGGGGATGTGCAGCTGACCCAGGAAGCGCTTGATGATTGGTCGACTCTTCGCAAACTTGTCCTTCACTTCAATCACCAGGACGTCGGTCATCAGC